>JAUCEB010000029.1:0-703329 GCA_033557925.1 Phytophthora x cambivora | reverse complement strand
CCCGCTGAACCTCGTCGTTCCGGTTGCGGTCAATCTGCTTGCGCCGCTCAGCATTAAAATCCCTCCGCACGCTTTTTCCTCGCTCCTGTGGGGTGACCACCTTGAAGTAATCCCCTAGAGTTCTCTGACGCGGCGCTCTCCTCTTCCTTCCTTGGGCCAATCTGGTAGGCGTCGACTTATCCGGTGCTCCCGGTGTCGAAGCCAATGACCTCCCCGTGGCCTGGGCCGGGGTGGTCATGGGTGGGGCTTGGCGGCCCTCAGTACTGCGTTTGGGCGGCAAGGCCAGCCTCCATGGAGACCAGTCTTTCCGCCCACGTGAGTCCGCACGGTAGTGATACCGCTGCCCCCCACTCCATTCTGGCCGCTACCTGCTCGCATAGTAGTTGGATTGCCGGCTGGCTTCTGTAATGGTGGATGTAATGCCCAGGCAGTGCTTTGCCCATGGGAGTGACCCACCAAGCCCAGAGTGTGTAGGGCAGGACGTGAAGAATGCACCAGCAGTCATGACTGATGTCCGCCGGTCTCGCCCGACTTTGGATGCCTGGATGCATCTTCGCGAGGCGTTCCCATCTTTGCGTGTCACCCGCGATAGTCCGATCCCGTTGACCACCTCCTGATGCCGTGCACGCCGCTATCCAGCTCCGACAATATTCGGCCGCTTGCTCGTTGGGGTTGCTGTCGCTGAGAAGAGTCCTCAATGTCGCTACATTGGCGTCATACACCTCCGTCGCACCCCAGAGTAGCAGTTTGTCCGACGGTATCGTCTTCGCTGCGAGCTCCGGGTACGGGAGGTAGGCAAATAAGCTGTGGAGCGACTGGCGGTGCTCCAGCAGCCACGGCAGCAGGTCCAACAGATCATCCTTGCCCCCCCGTTTAAGGGGAGGTCGCAAATCCCGGGTGACCTTCTTGGTCCACATCGTCACCGCAGTGTTATTTTCTTGTTGAAGCTGTCGGAGTTTAGATCTATCGGCCAGCAGTTCCGGTTCCAATCCAATCGAGTCCAAAATACGAGCCATGACAGCTTCTGCCGCCCGGCCATGCGAGGATATCGGGCTGCGCTTCGCGACCTCGCGCTGCAATCCTGATCCGATGTCTGATCGAACCGACATATCCCCCGGCACACTGGGCCCCGCTAGACGATGGAGGCGATCCCCTTCCACGCCCAGTCGAGTTTCCAGTTCTGCGAGATCGCAGCATTCCCCGTTCAGCCGTGGCATGTGCATCCGGTCATGAATGATATCTAGCCTGTCTCTGTGTTCCATGCCTCCGATAATCACTGTATTTACCTCATCGAAATCGTTGAGCGGATCCACCCCATCTATTTGGGGTTCACTAACATCCATATGTGCTAGCACCTCCGGGAGCCAGGGGTGCGCTGCGCAGTGAGTTTCAGCAAATTCCCGGTCACCTTCCGCATGCCACCTCACTGCTATCCCCCCATGCTGTACACCATAGTAATGCCCCTCATGTCTCTTGAGTACCATCATTACCGGTAGAACGTGCAACCGCTCATACTGCTTCAGCAGCTTTTTCGCGTCCGCGTCAGTCACTGCTCCGCCACACCCACTTTCATGAGCTTCGCCTGACTTGAGCCGGTACTCCTGATAATAATATCGCTGGACATGCGCATCGTTGTTCGCTGTGACGTCCATCACGAAAAGCGGCTCCCGTAGATACTGGGCCATCGCCCGTAGCACTTCTGGCCCCGCCCAGAACTCCGAGGGGATCTGCGTGTTGGCTGACCTGCTCCTCTCTCGGCCATAGTGATTGTAGAGTGCCGCAGTTGCCGCTGCCGTATCCTTCGGGGGAGGTTGGGACGGATACAGTCTTTCCAGTTCCCGAGAAGGGTCTACCACCCCGCAGTCCACGTCCTTGGCTAAGTTAGACATCATCAATGTATAGATGCTGCGCTTGATGACGTTGATTCCCCTGACAACATCACTTGTAAATTGGAGGCGGTGTCCTGTTACATGAGCCGTTGATGCGTAAAATGCCGCATACGCACATTGGCCGTTAAATGGAACGGTAACCAAAGATCCTCCAAACGGCAGTAGAAATATCGGTAGTTGCTGCGGCATCCCAGGAGCGTGCGTGATATGCTCCACCTCAAAGCCATCTTGACTCAATGTCGGGGCAGCATCCTGCACCACTTCCGGTTGGCTCAGTGATGCCACCCCATCCGGCGAAGCCGCGGGTGCGGGAGGTGCCGCCACCGGAGCTCCGAAGACGTCACTTTTTGTACAGTCCTCCAGCTCTGAGTCCAATGAGTATGGAAACTCTGATCCCGGTGTCAAGGCCGGAGATTGAGTGTGTGACGGCGCGGAGGAGCCCACATAGCCAGATGCGTCCGATGTGTCGTCGCAGTCCATATCCGATCCTTCCGTCTCGTTCTCTACTGCATTAGCGCCACCTGTAGTCGACATCACGTCGAAAACAGTAGTTTCCAATCCATGCGAGTCATGCATGTGGCTGGGAGGAGCCCTGGGCGAGTCTTCGTCCGAAGCGTACGCGTATGGGGCATCATCAGCCCCGGAAGCCCTGTTCTCGCCATCGCTGGACGCCTCGTCGTCATCTAATGCCGCAAACCGGCCTCGTTCTCGAGCGCGAGCAAAACTCGCAAATGTCGGTTGTTTGACTGGAATCGTCCTACCAGTCCAAGCTCCCTTGATGTTCCCTTTGCGTGCTCCAGCAATTACTGAGCCACTCGTTCCTCCCTTGGGCTGACGGTTCCGTGGCGTGTGCTGCTGTGCATGGTCTTGCAGGGTGCTGCGACGGTCCGCCGCCTCCGCTGGCAGGCCGCCACGATCCGGCTGCGTAGTTTGCGTCCGTGGATACGTTGCGCTCTTCGTTCTAGAAGCCTTGCTCTTGGCAGATTCAAAATCCTGGTGTAGCGGGTGCTGCGCTGCAGGAGACCCCGTTGTCGTCGGGCCGGCATGCCCGCCCTCCGTCGGCGACGTGTTGTCTATGATTTCAGTGGTCGGTGGATGCGTACCCTCCGCTCTGACTTCACGGAGGGAGGCCGGGCATGTGTCTCCAGACGAGGAAGCGAAATCGGCGGTAACCTCTCCTTGTAGCGTCTCCAAAAAGGTGGCCAGGCTATCGCCGTCGGAGTGCTTGTAAAGCGTCGCTTCTCCGACCTGAAAGTTTGGAACATGTCCTGCAAAGGTCCTGCTGTATTTGGTCCTCATCTTCTCGATCTGATTGGGCTTGGCTTTGCAGAACCCAGTCGTGTGGAAAGGTGCATAGCACCTCCCACATGGAGTACGCGGTTGAGTGAGGTGATGGTGTAGCGTGAGCATGCTACCTCCCATGTCGATTTTGGTTACCCCTCGAAGCGCGGCGGGGCACTCCGTACCCAAAAACCGAATGTAGATGAAACGATTGTCGATCCCCTCCGCAGAGTCCGTTCTGGGACGTTCAGCATCCACAATCTGGACTCCCTCGAGCTGGCGTAGTGCTGCTAGTAATGCCACGAGTCCTACATGCCCTGACCCATAGACTCGCACTGCGTATTGGCGACGCAATTGCGCCTGACGGAAGGTTCCGACTGTGGAGTGCGAATCGGAGTCCTCGAGTTCAATACAAACCCCTTGAAGCCGAAATGCTAGACCCAAGTAGCTGCGAGCAACTCTGCCGGAAGTGAAGACAAAATGCAGCGTATGAATACCGTCGAAATGCAGCATCTTGACATCGTCCATCATCTTGTCTATCATCTGCCTTCCTCTCTCGGAGTCGGCATTTGCTTCATAAAGTTGAGCGAACAGTGCGATGTGTGTCATGTTGCGACGCAGTTTCGCACGCGGTGACACATCCGCAGTCAACGTCACTTCCATGTGCGTCTCATGGAACTGTTCCAGCATAGCGCGCTGTAAGAGCGGCATGGTAGCTTTCAGGAAAGTAGGCGCATGAGGGAGCTCCAAATCTCCATGAAGGTATGCCAGTAGGGCCTTCGTTTCCAACGCAGTCCTCTGACGTAACGCATGATCTTGATGTAGCTCCGTGTCTGCTAGCGCGATTTGCCGGAGCTGTGCAGTCTCCCCGGACAGCACCTGTGTCGCCGATGCGCTCCAGTCCTGGTTGAGTGTGGCAAGCAGAAGCTGCCGTTCCCTTGGCCGCCAGCGCCCACTTAATGACACTGGAGTCGCCTCCGTGTCGGCGGGTTCCTTCCCCACTGCCGCCCTCGTACTGCTGCGCACGGCTGCGGCATAACTGCGCCGCGGGTGCATGATTCTCATGCCCTGGTTGAGGTCCGATGAGCATCCAGCACCCTCCTGCCCTGTAGCCGCCACGGTGCCCAGCCCACCCCCCTCAAGTGCGTCCGATGGTGTCGTCACTTGGGCGGGCTGGTCTTCGTGCGGTGTTGCGGTGACCGGGTATCCGTCGTGTGGTCCACATAAATGTCCTTGACCACTGGTGGATAGCGGTGGCGGTCGTCCCTCTCCAGTGTGATGTCCAGACGGTGGTGTGCCCATGATGCTGTCCACCGGCGCCGGTGGGTCGGGAGGCCTGGCCTTATGCCCCCCCTTATCGGTGGGTGGCGCTGTGGCCATGTCGTCCTGTGCGTCCAGCCCTCTGTCGACGTCAGTCGTGCCAGCTCGCTCGGCTTGCTGGGTTCCTCTTGGCAAATCGTCGATCCGAATCCGAGGCAAATTGCGGAGTGATTGGTTGCAGACAGGTGTGAGACAATCAATACAAACACGAAGTTAAAATTTACAATGTGACGCTCCCAGATGGGCTCCAACACGTGCCTTTAATATAGCGGTTCAGGACCAGGTCAAATGCTGCAGGAGCCGATTCACTGTCATGAAGCCGTTATTTGTTTTTGAGTTGACATAGCAACATTCGTGGGTGCATACGCACAATTGCGCGGTACACCATATCCACCTCGTCTTGGCTTAGAAAGCTAGTCACGGTGGTACGACCCGCGTTCCAGAAGTTTGCCCGTAAAGTTGCAAGCGGTGTTGTAATGCTCGAATTCGCGTCGTCCGGGTCAGCCTCGTTAGATGAATCGAACATGTTTCCCACTGGTCTGGGCGCGACCGCATTCCGAGGCGCTCCCAGGAGCCCACACCCGATCAGCTCCATATCCTGTCCGACTTCAAAATCGACTGCTCACGGTCGAAGGCTGGTGCTCCGCCGCGACCCACAGGCCGTGGGCTTCCCAGTGCATGCTCCGCCGTGCTCGCAAGAGCCAACTTCGGTCACCGCACCAGCGCCAACCCGCTGTCAAAAGCAGTAGGCTCCTGGGCTCGAACCGCCGAATTTGACGCAACCAATGCGCCGGTTGGCCACGAAGCACGGCAGGAGTGGCGACTGGCGACAGCGGTGGGGCGTACAGGGCGGTGGCGCGGCAAAGACGAAGAGCACAGCGTGCGGAGCAAAGACGGGGCCTCACCGGGAATCGAACCCGGGACCTCTCGCACCCGAAGCGAGAATCATACCACTAGACCACGAGGCCACTCCAAACAGATCAAACCGCCCACAACGTTACAAACGCCCTACCGCAATCCCACACCACTCAAACTACTCCCACGCACCTACACAGCACGCACCACACCTGCCGCTACCTGCTCCTACCCTCCGATACCCGACACCATGCGAATTGCCTTCGCCATGAACGATCCAACATGGCCATCGATCCGAGCCCTCTGTGCTCAAGATACGCTGCTCAGGGTCGAAGGCTGGTGCTCCGCCGCGACCCACAGGCCGTGGGCTTCCCAGGGCATGCTCCGCCGTGCTCGCAAGAGCCAACTTCGGTCACCGCACCAGCGCCAACCCGCTGTCAAAAGCAGTAGGCTCCTGGGCTCGAACCGCCGAATTTGACGCAACCAATGCGCCGGTTGGCCACGAAGCACGGCAGGAGTGGCGACTGGCGACAGCGGTGGGGCGTACAGGGCGGTGGCGCGGCAAAGACGAAGAGCACAGCGTGCGGAGCAAAGACGGGGCCTCACCGGGAATCGAACCCGGGACCTCTCGCACCCGAAGCGAGAATCATACCACTAGACCACGAGGCCACTCCAAACAGATCAAACCGCCCACAACGTTACAAACGCCCTACCGCAATCCCACACCACTCAAACTACTCCCACGCACCTACACAGCACGCACCACACCTGCCGCTACCTGCTCCTACCCTCCGATACCCGACACCATGCGAATTGCCTTCGCCATGAACGATCCAACATGGACATCGATCCGAGCCCTCTGTGCTCAAGATACGCAGCTCAGGGTCGAAGGCTGGTGCTCCGCCGCGACCCACAGGCCGTGGGCTTCCCAGGGCATGCTCCGCCGTGCTCGCAAGAGCCAACTTCGGTCACCGCACCAGCGCCAACCCGCTGTCAAAAGCAGTAGGCTCCTGGGCTCGAACCGCCGAATTTGACGCAACCAATGCGCCGGTTGGCCACGAAGCACGGCAGGAGTGGCGACTGGCGACAGCGGTGGGGCGTACAGGGCGGTGGCGCGGCAAAGACGAAGAGCACAGCGTGCGGAGCAAAGACGGGGCCTCACCGGGAATCGAACCCGGGACCTCTCGCACCCGAAGCGAGAATCATACCACTAGACCACGAGGCCACTCCAAACAGATCAAACCGCCCACAACGTTACAAACGCCCTACCGCAATCCCACACCACTCAAACTACTCCCACGCACCTACACAGCACGCACCACACCTGCCGCTACCTGCTCCTACCCTCCGATACCCGACACCATGCGAATTGCCTTCGCCATGAACGATCCAACATGGACATCGATCCGAGCCCTCTGTGCTCAAGATACGCAGCTCAGGGTCGAAGGCTGGTGCTCCGCCGCGACCCACAGGCCGTGGGCTTCCCAGGGCATGCTCCGCCGTGCTCGCAAGAGCCAACTTCGGTCACCGCACCAGCGCCAACCCGCTGTCAAAAGCAGTAGGCTCCTGGGCTCGAACCGCCGAATTTGACGCAACCAATGCGCCGGTTGGCCACGAAGCACGGCAGGAGTGGCGACTGGCGACAGCGGTGGGGCGTACAGGGCGGTGGCGCGGCAAAGACGAAGAGCACAGCGTGCGGAGCAAAGACGGGGCCTCACCGGGAATCGAACCCGGGACCTCTCGCACCCGAAGCGAGAATCATACCACTAGACCACGAGGCCACTCCAAACAGATCAAACCGCCCACAACGTTACAAACGCCCTACCGCAATCCCACACCACTCAAACTACTCCCACGCACCTACACAGCACGCACCACACCTGCCGCTACCTGCTCCTACCCTCCGATACCCGACACCATGCGAATTGCCTTCGCCATGAACGATCCAACATGGACATCGATCCGAGCCCTCTGTGCTCAAGATACGCAGCTCAGGGTCGAAGGCTGGTGCTCCGCCGCGACCCACAGGCCGTGGGCTTCCCAGGGCATGCTCCGCCGTGCTCGCAAGAGCCAACTTCGGTCACCGCACCAGCGCCAACCCGCTGTCAAAAGCAGTAGGCTCCTGGGCTCGAACCGCCGAATTTGACGCAACCAATGCGCCGGTTGGCCACGAAGCACGGCAGGAGTGGCGACTGGCGACAGCGGTGGGGCGTACAGGGCGGTGGCGCGGCAAAGACGAAGAGCACAGCGTGCGGAGCAAAGACGGGGCCTCACCGGGAATCGAACCCGGGACCTCTCGCACCCGAAGCGAGAATCATACCACTAGACCACGAGGCCACTCCAAACAGATCAAACCGCCCACAACGTTACAAACGCCCTACCGCAATCCCACACCACTCAAACTACTCCCACGCACCTACACAGCACGCACCACACCTGCCGCTACCTGCTCCTACCCTCCGATACCCGACACCATGCGAATTGCCTTCGCCATGAACGATCCAACATGGACATCGATCCGAGCCCTCTGTGCTCAAGATACGCAGCTCAGGGTCGAAGGCTGGTGCTCCGCCGCGACCCACAGGCCGTGGGCTTCCCAGGGCATGCTCCGCCGTGCTCGCAAGAGCCAACTTCGGTCACCGCACCAGCGCCAACCCGCTGTCAAAAGCAGTAGCCTCCTGGGCTCGAACCGCCGAATTTGACGCAACCAATGCGCCGGTTGGCCTCGAAGCACGGCAGGAGTGGCGACTGGCGACAGCGGTGGGGCGTACAGGGCGGTGGCGCGGCAAAGACGAAGAGCACAGCGTGCGGAGCAAAGACGGGGCCTCACCGGGAATCGAACCCGGGACCTCTCGCACCCGAAGCGAGAATCATACCACTAGACCACGAGGCCACTCCAAACAGATCAAACCGCCCACAACGTTACAAACGCCCTACCGCAATCCCACACCACTCAAACTACCCTCACGCACCTACACAGCACGCACCACACCTGCCGCTACCTGCTCCTACCCTCCGATACCCGACACCATGCGAATTGCCTTCGCCATGAACGATCCAACATGGACATCGATCCGAGCCCTCTGTGCTCAAGATACGCTGCTCACGGTCGAAGGCTGGTGCTCCGCCGCGACCCACAGGCCGTGGGCTTCCCAGGGCATGCTCCGCCGTGCTCGCAAGAGCCAACTTCGGTCACCGCACCAGCGCCAACCCGCTGTCAAAAGCAGTAGGCTCTGGGCTCGAACCGCCGAATTTGACGCAACCAATGCGCCGGTTGGCCTCGAAGCACGGCAGGAGTGGCGACTGGCTACAGCGGTGGGGCGTACAGGGCGGTGGCGCGGCAAAGACGAAGAGCACAGCGTGCGGAGCAAAGACGGGGCCTCACCGGGAATCGAACCCGGGACCTCTCGCACCCGAAGCGAGAATCATACCACTAGACCACGAGGCCACTCCAAACAGATCAAACCGCCCACAACGCTACAAACGCCCTACCGCAATCCCACACCACTCAAACTACTCCCACGCACCTACACAGCACGCACCACACCTGCCGCTACCTGCTCCTACCCTCCGATACCCGACACCATGCGAATTGCCTTCGCCATGAACGATCCAACATGGACATCGATCCGAGCCCTCTGTGCTCAAGATACGCAGCTCAGGGTCGAAGGCTGGTGCTCCGCCGCGACCCACAGGCCGTGGGCTTCCCAGGGCATGCTCCGCCGTGCTCGCAAGAGCCAACTTCGGTCACCGCACCAGCGCCAACCCGCTGTCAAAAGCAGTAGGCTCCTGGGCTCGAACCGCCGAATTTGACGCAACCAATGCGCCGGTTGGCCTCGAAGCACGGCAGGAGTGGCGACTGGCGACAGCGGTGGGGCGTACAGGGCGGTGGCGCGGCAAAGACGAAGAGCACAGCGTGCGGAGCAAAGACGGGGCCTCACCGGGAATCGAACCCGGGACCTCTCGCACCCGAAGCGAGAATCATACCACTAGACCACGAGGCCACTCCAAACAGATCAAACCGCCCACAACGTTACAAACGCCCTACCGCAATCCCACACCACTCAAACTACTCCCACGCACCTACACAGCACGCACCACACCTGCCGCTACCTGCTCCTACCCTCCGATACCCGACACCATGCGAATTGCCTTCGCCATGAACGATCCAACATGGCCATCGATCCGAGCCCTCTGTGCTCAAGATACGCTGCTCACGGTCGAAGGCTGGTGCTCCGCCGCGACCCACAGGCCGTGGGCTTCCCAGTGCATGCTCCGCCGTGCTCGCAAGAGCCAACTTCGGTCACCGCACCAGCGCCAACCCGCTGTCAAAAGCAGTAGGCTCTCGGCTCGAACCGCCGAATTTGACGCAACCAATGCGCCGGTTGGCCTCAAAGCACGGCAGGGGTGGCGACTGGCGACAGCGGTGGGGCGTACAGGGCGGTGGCGCGGCAAAGACGAAGAGCACAGCGTGCGGAGCAAAGACGGGGCCTCACCGGGAATCGAACCCGGGACCTCTCGCACCCGAAGCGAGAATCATACCACTAGACCACGAGGCCACTCCAAACAGATCAAACCGCCCACAACGTTACAAACGCCCTACCGCAATCCCACACCACTCAAACTACTCCCACGCACCTACACAGCACGCACCACACCTGCCGCTACCTGCTCCTACCCTCCGATACCCGACACCATGCGAATTGCCTTCGCCATGAACGATCCAACATGGACATCGATCCGAGCCCTCTGTGCTCAAGATACGCAGCTCAGGGTCGAAGGCTGGTGCTCCGCCGCGACCCACAGGCCGTGGGCTTCCCAGGGCATGCTCCGCCGTGCTCGCAAGAGCCAACTTCGGTCACCGCACCAGCGCCAACCCGCTGTCAAAAGCAGTAGGCTCCTGGGCTCGAACCGCCGAATTTGACGCAACCAATGCGCCGGTTGGCCTCGAAGCACGGCAGGAGTGGCGACTGGCGACAGCGGTGGGGCGTACAGGGCGGTGGCGCGGCAAAGACGAAGAGCACAGCGTGCGGAGCAAAGACGGGGCCTCACCGGGAATCGAACCCGGGACCTCTCGCACCCGAAGCGAGAATCATACCACTAGACCACGAGGCCACTCCAAACAGATCAAACCGCCCACAACGTTACAAACGCCCTACCGCAATCCCACACCACTCAAACTACCCTCACGCACCTACACAGCACGCACCACACCTGCCGCTACCTGCTCCTACCCTCCGATACCCGACACCATGCGAATTGCCTTCGCCATGAACGATCCAACATGGACATCGATCCGAGCCCTCTGTGCTCAAGATACGCTGCTCACGGTCGAAGGCTGGTGCTCCGCCGCGACCCACAGGCCGTGGGCTTCCCAGTGCATGCTCCGCCGTGCTCGCAAGAGCCAACTTCGGTCACCGCACCAGCGCCAACCCGCTGTCAAAAGCAGTAGGCTCTGGGCTCGAACCGCCGAATTTGACGCAACCAATGCGCCGGTTGGCCTCGAAGCACGGCAGGAGTGGCGACTGGCGACAGCGGTGGGGCGTACAGGGCGGTGGCGCGGCAAAGACGAAGAGCACAGCGTGCGGAGCAAAGACGGGGCCTCACCGGGAATCGAACCCGGGACCTCTCGCACCCGAAGCGAGAATCATACCACTAGACCACGAGGCCACTCCAAACAGATCAAACCGCCCACAACGTTACAAACGCCCTACCGCAATCCCACACCACTCAAACTACTCCCACGCACCTACACAGCACGCACCACACCTGCCGCTACCTGCTCCTACCCTCCGATACCCGACACCATGCGAATTGCCTTCGCCATGAACGATCCAACATGGACATCGATCCGAGCCCTCTGTGCTCAAGATACGCTGCTCACGGTCGAAGGCTGGTGCTCCGCCGCGACCCACAGGCCGTGGGCTTCCCAGGGCATCCTCCGCCGTGCTCACAAGAGCCAACTTCGGTCACCGCACCAGCGCCAACCCGCTGTCAAAAGCAGTAGGCTCTGGGCTCGAACCGCCGAATTTGACGCAACCAATGCGCCGGTTGGCCTCGAAGCACGGCAGGAGTGGCGACTGGCGACAGCGGTGGGGCGTACAGGGCGGTGGCGCGGCAAAGACGAAGAGCACAGCGTGCGGAGCAAAGACGGGGCCTCACCGGGAATCGAACCCGGGACCTCTCGCACCCGAAGCGAGAATCATACCACTAGACCACGAGGCCACTCCAAACAGATCAAACCGCCCACAACGTTACAAACGCCCTACCGCAATCCCACACCACTCAAACTACTCCCACGCACCTACACAGCACGCACCACACCTGCCGCTACCTGCTCCTACCCTCCGATACCCGACACCATGCGAATTGCCTTCGCCATGAACGATCCAACATGGCCATCGATCCGAGCCCTCTGTGCTCAAGATACGCTGCTCACGGTCGAAGGCTGGTGCTCCGCCGCGACCCACAGGCCGTGGGCTTCCCAGTGCATGCTCCGCCGTGCTCGCAAGAGCCAACTTCGGTCACCGCACCAGCGCCAACCCGCTGTCAAAAGCAGTAGGCTCTCGGCTCGAACCGCCGAATTTGACGCAACCAATGCGCCGGTTGGCCTCAAAGCACGGCAGGGGTGGCGACTGGCGACAGCGGTGGGGCGTACAGGGCGGTGGCGCGGCAAAGACGAAGAGCACAGCGTGTGGAGCATAGACGGGGCCTCACCGGGAATCGAACCCGGGACCTCTCGCACCCGAAGCGAGAATCATACCACTAGACCACGAGGCCACTCCAAACAGATCAAACCGCCCACAACGTTACAAACGCCCTACCGCGATCCCACACCACTCAAACTACTCCCACGCACCTACACAGCACGCACCACACCTGCCGCTACCTGCTCCTACCCTCCGATACCCGACACCATGCGAATTGCCTTCGCCATGAACGATCCAACATGGCCATCGATCCGAGCCCTCTGTGCTCAAGATACGCTGCTCACGGTCGAAGGCTGGTGCTCCGCCGCGACCCACAGGCCGTGGGCTTCCCAGTGCATGCTCCGCCGTGCTCGCAAGAGCCAACTTCGGTCACCGCACCAGCGCCAACCCGCTGTCAAAAGCAGTAGGCTCTCGGCTCGAACCGCCGAATTTGACGCAACCAATGCGCCGGTTGGCCTCAAAGCACGGCAGGGGTGGCGACTGGCGACAGCGGTGGGGCGTACAGGGCGGTGGCGCGGCAAAGACGAAGAGCACAGCGTGCGGAGCAAAGACGGGGCCTCACCGGGAATCGAACCCGGGACCTCTCGCACCCGAAGCGAGAATCATACCACTAGACCACGAGGCCACTCCAAACAGATCAAACCGCCCACAACGTTACAAACGCCCTACCGCAATCCCACACCACTCAAACTACTCCCACGCACCTACACAGCACGCACCACACCTGCCGCTACCTGCTCCTACCCTCCGATACCCGACACCATGCGAATTGCCTTCGCCATGAATGATCCAACATGGACATCGATCCGAGCCCTCTGTGCTCAAGATACGCAGCTCAGGGCCGTTCCTATCAGACGGTAGCGTTGTAGCGCACACAACCAAAATTAGAACAGCTGGGTTGCGCGCTACCGGGGCGTTCCTATCATTAGACTATGTAGCGTAGGTTGCGCATAATTCAGATGAGCACATCTCTGAAAGGTCACTACCACGATCGCTACGTCTCGACATGAACACCAGTGATAGCTCCGACGACGAGAATGATTCCTCTTCAACTGCAGCGAGCGCAATGCTGCTCTTCTTGTTAGCGCACGAGGCCGTTCTGGTCGCGCGTTCAGAGGCGACTACTCGCCAGCGCCTGCAGTGGCAACACCGTGTGGAGCAGCTACAAGCGGAGCGATCCTTCAACCGAACGTACCGCATGTCGTTGGAATCGTTCAACACGCTACTGTTGTACTTGCGCAACGATCTGGCCGTTGACTACACTATGTCGACTCGAAGCACCGGTGTCAGGCCAATTGAACCGGAAATAGTGCTTCACTGCACACTGCGTTGGCTCGCTGGTGGTTCGTATATCGACATCAGGGACCTTGCGGAAATCAGCGTATCTTCGTTCTACCGAGTACTACATGTCGGAATCCGTGCTCTAGTCAAGTCCGACCAGCTGCGATACCATTTTCCGTCTACACTGACCGAGGTTAATGCGGCAGCCGCGCGCTTTAAAGCGCATAGCTCATTTGGAGTGCTGAATGGCTGTGTAGGCTGCCTCGATGGTATCCTGATTAGGGTCCGAACACCTTCGGTCTCGGAGACGCGCAACGCCCGCGCCTACTTCTCTGGTCATTACCAGACCATTGGCGTGAATGTTCAAGCAGTATGCGATCACCTGTGCAGGTTCGTATATCTGTGCGTTGCAGCTCCAGGCGGCACAAATGATATTCGAGCCTACGGCAGAACTAGTCTCAAGCGTCTAGTAGAAGACCGCAAATACGTGATTGCCGACAACGCCTATGTGCCGTCTGAGCACTTGTTGACTCCGTACTCGGGCTCAAATCGGGCTGTTCCAGAACACGACGCATACAACTTCTATATTAGCCAACTGCGCATAAAGATTGAACAAGCATTTGGACTGATGACTACAAAGTGGCGTATATTGCGTCACCCGCTGCTCGTGAAGCTGGGTAACGTAGGGAACGTGGTCATGGCGATATCGAGACTGCATAATTTCGTAATCTCTCAGCGCCCCGATGCTGCTTTACGCGATGCAATTGATCCGGTGGATGGCGCCGGGCCTAGTGCACTCGGCTACATTCCAAGTGATACTACGGTCGTACAGGTAACTGGTGTGTCATTTTTACGGGATTGAATCGTGCGTCATATTCGATCGAACGCGCTCACTCGTCCGCAGTACAACCAAGAGCGCAACCAATAACTCGCATACTATTGCACGTCAACCCTTATATTTTTCTATAAGATCATATTACTCTTTCTAGCTCTGAGAATACTAATGTCACTCTCTATATCAGCTCGAACAGAAAGGTCCTCTTCACTTGATAGTTCGCGCTGTAGTAATCGAATCCGATCTGAGAGTCTTTCCCATTCTTGCAAGCGTAACAGCGCCGACTGCTGCTCGTGTTGTTCTCGCTCCCGCTCAGCCCGAGCCTCCTCGCGGGTGTCTCTCTTCGCATAAAACGCGGCTCGCTGTTCCGAGTACGTGGTGTTGGAACTCTGCTCGACAAATCGGTTGACCGCGTCTACTATGAGCGCAACGTTGTTCTTCGTGCGCTTCAACGGAGTAGTCTGGCCACTCGAGCACTCGCTGTTCTGGCGCCGTTTTTCCCCCAAGGCCTCGCTGTCGACGAACGTATCGTCGGGAAGATCCGCTTCGACAACTTCAGCAAGCATTGGCCGCGCCTTTGTATGTAGGAACAGGTACAAAGCGTCTAGTCTGCCGGCGCAGAAATTGAAGAAATTGTCCTCGTGCA
Source organism: Phytophthora x cambivora (assembly GCA_033557925.1). Taxonomy (NCBI): domain Eukaryota; phylum Oomycota; class Peronosporomycetes; order Peronosporales; family Peronosporaceae; genus Phytophthora; species Phytophthora x cambivora. The sequence goes on along the minus strand of JAUCEB010000029.1, from coordinate 688,512 downwards.
TTCCCGACGTGACGCGACTTCTAGCTGCTTTAAATGCGACTCTGGTTTTCTCATAGATGCCTCGCAAGGCGCGCCAGTCATGGTGTACAATCTTACTTGGGTCGATATTTTGAATGTCGAGCTGAGGATGAGAGAACTGTAGACGTCCAACCTCGACAATTGAGTCGTCGACGAACCGAGATTGCACTGATTGCCAAAACAGAGTCTCGCGGCTTACTGGTCCGTCAAGTTCTTGCCTAGTAAGAGGATGTCCAAGAGAAGCGAATAATTCAGCGACTTCATCAGAGAACAGAATATTGAGTAATCGGAATGGGCACTGGATCTCTTTCTCTGGGACCCTTTCATTATTTGGGCCAGACTGATCACTCGCGTAGATCGACTCGTTCTGCTTCTTGGCGGCGATGAGGTGCGCCATGTCCTCCTTTTTCTTGTTCTTGTATGCCGGCACGCTCAGCTTAGAGCAGATTGACCGCAACTCGGCGTGCTTGATCGTGTTGATCGGTCGACCGGCGATTGAGGACGCGAAATGGCGTTGAACGAGGCGTCCGTTCACCATTACATCCTTGACGGTAAGGACGACGTCGTCGAGGGTGATGCGCGCATACCAGGTCTCGCTTTCAGCTTCACTTCGATCAGCTTGAGACATCCTTGGGCACCCGCAGCTCGGTGAATGTAGAATGCAGAATCTCACGAGAAACCTTCCGAGCAATAGAGTATTTATAGCGCACTTGGAGCAGCAGACGAGAGCAAGATCGCATATAGAAGCACCGCGCTACCACGCAACGTTGCGTGGCGGAAGATCGTAGAGGCGCTCAACCGCTCGTACAAAAACAAGACCTACGAGGGTTGCGCGCCACTACCACGCAACCGCGCTACCCCGTGTTAGGAACGGCCCTCAGGGTCGAAGGCTGGTGCTCCGCCGCGACCCACAGACAGTGGGCTTCTTAACCCCCCCGCACTCACGGGCTTTTTGGCTCCCTGGCCGTGTTACCACATGTTGTCTATACAACATGTTAAGGAAAGGCTACACTTGCAATTTGTATTGGCCTTTGTAAGTACGACGCCCCACTTTGTACTGCGGGAAGATCGCATGATCTGTAGCCCTCCCTTGTACAGCCCATTGCAGCGTTATGTACTCACATGTAGTCGTATACACCGACCATTTCAGCATAATCTCTCACAGGATGTATATCGCACTAGTTAAAATGTCCTGTTTATTGGAGCTGGGCAGAGTGCAAACAAAACTGCTCGGCTATGCATAAAAGTCATCATTGATTGCAAAGACATGTATTGAAGCAGGTTAGCTAAACTGATCAGCAGGCACCAAACGCCCTAGTCTTACGCACTACCTGCCACATCGTCACTTGCCGAATCTCCTCCCACGGCACTCACTGCTGATCGCCATCACCGCCGACCTCCTCACCATCTTCGCCCTCCTCGCCCTCCTCGCGCTCCTCGTCGTCCTCCTCCTCCTCGCCCTCCTCGTCATTCACGGTTTCGTCGTGTGCAGCAGGGCTCGCAAACGGCGAGAGGCGGGTACCCATGCCCGCCCATCCAGGGTCCCCAGCCGGAGTCGGGTACCCGTACCCGCCCGGCCCCAAGCCTCGGGTGTACCCGAGCCGACCCTACTTACAGAAAGCAACATTTAGTTCGTATACATGAAGCACACCCAAGCTGGTCGATTGCAAATGCAATAAGTGAATGCAACAATGTGGATGTTATCACCCTATTCCTACGTCTGTGTAGCAGGTGGCCTAGCGTTTAGCGAGATCGCCATTTGATCGAACGACCAGGATATCATCCAGCACAGACGGCTTCAGCGAGCTCCGTGCTTTGGTCATCACCATTCCTGCATTTGAAAAGTTGGATTCTGACATTGCACTTGCCGCTGGGATACACAACAACGACCTTGCTACCTTCCCCAACCTCGGATAGTGTACAGCACCCGTCTTACCCCACCACTTTAACAGATCAAAGCCTGTTTTATCTGTTTCGCTCAACTCTGAGTTGAGGAACCTGTTGAGCTCATCCAATTCGTCATCGTACGAGCGAGGAGCGCCATCATCACTGTCACTTTCATCACTGGAACATAGCGCTGCAGCCCCGACAATTATCGCCCCCGATGCTGATTTCAGCTTCTTTTTACTAGTCTTTTTGCCACGAGGTCGGATGAATTCTGCTCGATCAAAACTCTCGTTCTTCATCAGATCTACCAACTTGTCCTTGGCATTCTTGAGCTCTTCAGCCGTAACGCCAAACTTGTCGAGACGCTTTTTCTGGCGAGGGTCCAGCACCGCAGCTGCAATATGATACACATCCAATTGCCACTTAGGTGCCGAGTTTTCCCGCATCAACTTCTTGATCACAAGCAGATTTTTACTGTCGGGAGGAATCACCACTACATCACCAACATTGCGGATATCCAGCGGTCCATTGAGCACAGTGTTTTTCTTTTTATCAATCATCACACGGTCCAGCTGGGGCCGGAGTCCATCGTCTTCCTGGCCAGGGGCGAGTGGACTTGTCGACTTTTTTTTCTTCTTCTTGGTTGGCCCCGAGCTTGGTGATGCCTTCCGCTTTCCGGTAGCGCGCTGCTTCTGCTGCAGCAGAGCAAGCGCATGCTCACGAGCTGCAGCGCCAGTCTTCTCCGCCTCTACCACTCTCACACGACCGACCTCCTTCGCAGCAGATCGCTTCGCAGCCTTGGCCTCCTTCGACTTCTTCACCTCCTTGGCTGCAGCTGCAGCCTGGCGCTTGGTCGTCTTCTTCTTTCCTGCCGCCTTCGCTTGGCCTTGATCTGCAGCTGCAGCCTTGGCCGACTTCTTCTTTCCTGTCGCCTTCGCCTGCGCCTTTTTTGCCTCCTTCGCCTCCGCCGCGAGGCTGTTGGCCATACGCTTATTCAAAAGAGCGATGTATGACGCCACCTTACCCACTGGAGGACGCGTGGGCGGTGGCGCGCGCGCGCGCTGCTCTACTGCTGGTGCTGCGGAGGAAGTCGCGGGGTTCGCCGACCCTGTGCCCTGATCGAGGCTTGGAGCGGCGTCTCCGAAGTCGGCGTCGCTGTCTCTGGTGCCATTCATGAACGCCTGGTGCTCCGCCGACAGCCGCTGACGCTCAGCAGAGCTTCGCCCTTCCAAACGCGCGAGGAATGCCTCCGCATCACCACGCGTTTCTCGTCGAGCCATTCCGGCCTCTTCCCCCTGCTCTGCTTTTTCTTGAATGGCACGGAATGAGTGGCGGCGGCCTCCCAATCTGGTCTCGTAATTAGCAATCACTGGCAAAATTTGAAGTGTCAGTCTCTTGTAAAATGTTGAGCTTATGTGCAAATTCCCAACCTAGCCCTGTGCATTCTCAACGTCTTTAACATGTTGTATATACAACATGTGTGGAAAACGGTCATTTTGTACCTTTTCCTCACATGTATGCATATACAACGCGTGAGTGCGGGGGGGGGTTAGGGTATACTGTGATGCGTGCTAGCGCATCGAAAGACCGGCCAGAGCGACGTGGTCGGTAGGTTGCGAGCAAGCGTCGTGCTGGATGTTGATCGCTGGATTAAAGTTACTGTGCCTTCTCAGCTTCCTAAATGAACTAGAGTTATCCTCGGTTAGAGACTGCTATCTTCGTCCTACTGTTCTTGTCGGGTACTTGGCTGGTACTCAGCCCCCTCCAGAAACCACCGTATCATTTCGCTTCACTGCACTTCGTTGCATCCCATTGGCTTTGCCCGAGTACTCACCAAAACTACGCGAAGCGTTTAAAAAAATAATGTACTTCATAAGATCTGACAAGCAAAGCTATTGCAGCCCCTACAAATGTTGCGGGCCACAACTTCCACAAGCACATGTGGGAACATACCTGAACCATCCGAGTGTAACTACCACCCGAGCTAATTTCAAAACGGTAAACGCACTCACCGAGCATCTTTGCTTTAGCTGTAATCGAGGCCATCCAAAAAGTACTCGTGTAAAATCCGCACCCCATATATATATCGGGGACATGCTCGCGTAATAGCCGCACCCCAGCTTGCGCGTCAAGTCCATGCAGTACATGCTCCTCCTATAGCCTCTAACGTTGTAGTTTATCAAGTAATTATCGTCTTCGCGAGCCGCGCTCGATGAAACCCTGCGCTTTCAGCACCTTGAGCACGTGTGTGACCATCTCCATGTCATATCTTCCTCTAAACGTTACCTAAATTTCAAAGCTTGTTCATGCTCCGCAGGATTTTGTATTCGCCTTCATGCGCTTTACCACTGTGCGATCAGACCCCATAAACGTCGACTCCACCTCCATAGTTATATACGGGTTCTGGACAAAATCCCCTTAGCCGAAGAGCTGGATTTCTTTAGGAAATGCACCCATCTATATAGCCAACCTGACCGATTGGTTGGTGATTGTCGGTCCGCGTCAATTGATAAATAACTGTCGATGCATTGGCCATTGTGCGATACGATGGCCGAGCGGTCTAAGGCGCTGGTTTTAGGCACCAGTCTTCGGGCGTGGGTTCGAATCCCACTCGTGTCACTTTTTGCACTAAGTGCAGCGAACGCAGTGGCGCAGGACTGCTCTTTTCCTAGTACATGGTGTCGATATCGCACGCAGAAAGGATAACGCTGCTGTTCTTTCCCTAATCGGAGGCTGTATCAGTGACCACTGACCTATAACTGCGAGCAGTGCCGCGCTCTCTTCAAGATCCATCTGCGTGCTTGCGCAAGCAGAATATAATTGAAATATAATATGCCAATACACGCCTCTTCGACTGAACTTGGTATATCAGAGTGGCCTGGTATATTGCAAGTCTACGGTGCCGACGGGTAAAACAAGAATCACCAAAACCTTAGATATGGCAGTAGAAGGAAAACCATATCATTACATCAGCGTAGTGTAGTGGTTATCACGTCTGCTTTACACGCAGAAGGTCGCCGGTTCGAACCCGGCCGTTGATAAGATTTTTCATCAATCCGATTGCACTTCTGTTTTGGATGTCCGGTCCGCTCCCTGTGGGCGGGAGATGTTTTTTGGACGTGGTTACGTTAGTCGTGTGTGGTGTTGGCTCGTGTCTATCATACCCCTATCGCGCTGGTCTTGTTGCTCGTGTCAGTGTCTCGATCATTTCTCAACATACCTCCCACAGAAGACACTTGCCGCCGAGCTGCTGCGCGCCGTTGTGCTCGCAGACCCGAGCTCTGGTGCAGCAGCAGCCTCTACGCCCGCTGCTGACTACTAGCCAAGCGCCGCCGCTACGCGGCGGTAGTTTTTATTAGTTAGAGCCGCTCAGTTCACTACGCTCGCTTCGCTAATACGTACAGGCTGCCTACGCTCCGCTACGGCAGTGGCGCTCCCCGTTCCGCTCGCCTCGTCGGCTCGCTGCACTACTCGCGGTGCTGTGTTGGCGAGTCCGATGACGGGCGGGCCCTGCGGTCCCGCTATATCGACCGATGGGGCCGCCGTCGCTGCGCTCGGCAGCTTTTTGGCCAATGAAGGCCGCCTTCGCTGCGCTCGGCAGCAGTATTTGTGTCCAATGAAGGATTTTTAGCATTAATGTCCAATGAAGGTCGTATATCGCGAATTTCGGCCAATAGCATTCGTGTCACCTCTCCGTGACGGACAACGTTGCTCTGATTGATGCTTTAGTTGACCCCATCATGCATGCCGAAGCGGAGCGCGTCGTAGCGGCGATAACAGCCAATTCTGACGGTCCCGTCGAGCCATTGCAGCGAACTTATTTCTTGCAAAATGCTATTTTAAATATAAACCAAATGTTCTTCTATGCACAGGAGTCGACCCGAGAGGCGAGAGCGGCCGGTCAGAACAGGGCATGTTGCATGTCTATGGCGCCCGACACCAACACGAGACACGATTAATGCAGCCACGCCCGTAGATTTTATCAGACCAAAAATTCGTGCGCGGGTATATCATGCTCAAACCTTCCGGGACAAGAGTCCTCATGTTTAGAACGGAACTGAAGGTTTTACGTTGTTGACTGATCCTGCGAGATTGATGCGCTACCGTTGGTGCGACCCGTGTCTACCACATAGTCCAATGTGCATAGTTACGATTAGTTCGACGAATTCGGCGGCCCGAGCCCAAAAGCCTACTGCTTTTAAAACTCGGTTGGTGGTGGTGCGAAAAAAAATGTATCAATCAAGAGCGCAACGTGCGGACCAAAGATGGATCATTATACCCGGGACCTCTCCCATCCAAAGCGAGAATCATACCACTAGACCACGGATCGTAAATTCACTACCCAGAACATCTGGCCGTTCCAATATCAGACAAGGAAAGCTTTTCATTTCGAGTGTCATACCCAGTAGTTTACGGAAGCCCGCTCGTTGCACCTAACCAAGGTTGAATCGCGAAAGCTGATTCGTGATGGATTTCATTTCAACTATCAGATTTCAATCCTCATCCGACAACTTATATCCTGTGATCACACTTAAGCGAAGTGGTGCGTGACTTTTGGAGAGGGCAGTCAAAGGCAATACCATCGGACGGAAGCCTACAGCTTACGTCCGTGGAATATGTCGCTATGTGGCGTAACTTCACAGGAGGAAGAGAGCTGTCCTGTGTTGGTGCTGTGCACGAATATTGTAGCTCAAGCCAAGCCACGTAGTAGCAACAACAGGTCCTATGCAGCCATAAAATGAATACACGAGTGTATAATACAAATTCGTCTTACCTCACCTCGTCGCCGTAGATGTGAGGTTGTAAATGCGGTCCTAGCAGTCCCGCCTGTGCGTCCGGGTACGGCACCGTCGCGCCCGTGCTGTCCGTGAGCACAGTCCGGTAGTGGTCGTTGTGCCACCCACACCAGGCGAACGAGTCCTCGAGCGACGTCGCCTTATTCTTCGCCGCGATCTGCTCCTCCGACAGCGCGAACTAGTGTAGCAACCTGACAAGCACACCAGTCAGCATGAGCTCATGCCCACCCTACCAGAATCTGTATTGCAAATGCACACACCACTGACGTACCTGGCCTTGGAGCATTTGCTCGCGGTGAAGATCCTTCGCAGCTTACCTTCCCGTACCCCGGGAACTTGCTCTCCACCAGCTTGGCGCACGGGTGGGCCACCAACATCTCCGAGTTCACGATGAACTGTACTTTCATGAAAAACGGATCCAACTCCGGCAGATCTGCAGTACCGGGCTCCGTTAGTCCTCCCGCAATCTAATCCGCACACATACTGCATACTGCAGCGGTGCTCTCAGATATTGGGGTGGTAGATGGACGGGAGCTTATGGGTCAGCTCCTGGTCGTTGAACTCTGAGGTTTGTAGTACTTGCCCTCCGGCTTGCCCTGCCGTCTCCAGCACGCGCATCCTTCGCGTTTGACTCTGGTAGCGTCTATCAGTATGGGGTATTGAGTTTCGTGTATCACGGTAGGTTTTCTGTGCGTCTGGCGCCAACAAATTCGTCGGCGGTCTCGTTGGCCCCCAAAATAACACCGGATTGTATGGAAAGATCGGGCTGAGGATATACCAACCGGACAGACCCCCCATCCGGTACGAAAAGAGGGTTTGTGTCCGGGAATCCGGTACCAAACCTGCAAAGCATACCGGACAAGCCACCATCTGGCAAACAGCCTTAGAGGGGGTGTACAAACTCCATAGTTTTACTAGATTTTACGGGTGATCGTTCTCGTATTGCATGCGCAGAATGCGGTGGTAGGCCAGCCTCAGCCATTGTTCGTATTAGCTCGATGTCATCGGCTTGAAAGCACTACGGAGGGCTCTTTAGGTCGAGGCCTACAGACCGAGTTCCACGATGCCCGACGACTTTCCTGCATTCAGGCGAATGTCCCCCGTCCTCAATTGATTATTTAGGGTTAGGGGTAACAGAAAAGTAATCAAATTCTGTCCGGTACCATTATCACCAGCCGAAAGATCGCCGGGGGTTAAACGAAATCGTGTGTGCACACACGCACAGGAAACGCAAAAGTTTTCATAAAAACAGAAGGTCGGACGCCAACGAATTCAAGAGAATTCTGCCATGTTGCCTGCTCATTAGAAGCAGCCGTATCTAAGTACTTCGTGTGAAGGCATAGTGGTTATACACGCAACAGCGTTGTTGTATATCCTACCCTGTTTTTGCGTCAATAGAAGTGTTGATTCGAGGAAGATTGTACAGCTCCTAGCGCTGCTTTAATTTTCCTTGGCGCAATGGCGACGTGAAAAATGTAGCCAAGTCCCGTAGCAGCTGAATGAGATGGAAGCCCTCACTAAATTTGCCACCGGGAGTAACAGTGATGGCACCGCCTCGACGTGCATTTTCTTTCAATCCCAACGCGTAGAGAAGACATAGGCTCAGAAGATGCATTAGGCACTGCAATTGCCTGCTCCAGGGTACGCTGTTTCTTTGGTTTCAAAGGAACTTTACGCTCCGATGCACCCCGCTTGTCATGGGATTCTACTTTAGCCAGTTTTTTGTGTTTTTCTTCTATTGGCCTCTTCTACAGAGAAGGGACTATCTTCATGCTGACGCAGTATGTGTAGTTTCGCGTTTGAGGCTGAGCCTTGACGCATCAGCAGGGTTTCCTAAAATATGCATTATTTTCCATAAAATAATGTATTTCTGGTTGTCAGCTTTCTCCGCGCAATAACTTATTTCACCTGTCACGATACGGGCAAGTTTCTACCAATGGTTACTATTTACGAGCTATATTTATCCAATCAACACGCTGCGCATTATGTATTTCAGGCCACGGCGTACGGTAATAATGTATTTTTCTAGCTCCGTGCGAAGTTTGCATTATCTATTTCGCGACATGCCGAAAATATAATTGCAATAGTATTTTAGGTATCCCTGCGCATCAGACACGCTTGCCATGACGTAGCCGTTGTATCGGATTATCGTTTCTTGCGAGCGCACAATACGCAAATGTGCGTGAACGGCTGGTTTACTTTGAGTAGGTTTGGTTGTGGGACTGCAAGCTGATGGATGAACCGCCAAATCGGGGTGAAGGCATTCAGTGCAGCGTGCTTGATCACGGTTGGAATTCCGAACTTGTCTACATCCGCCGCACTGCTGTCTTCGCTGTTGCTGGACGCTTATGTCACAAAATCATCCTCGTCGACGCACTCGGAGTCACTCATTAGCGCTAAATGAACTCTGTACACACTGTGGTCGTGGCTCTTCGGTGGTTTCACGCAGCAGACCCGCACAGAGCATCATTATAGATCTGAAACCCCTCTTCAAATAATTTGCTATTATATCGATCCCGGTATCAATTTAGCTAAAGGCTGTATCACTATAACATATACAGCAGCTATGGTCAGCAGATACGATACTCGTACAGATACTCGGAACCGTCGTAGTGACACTGTCCTGGTATTATCGTCTGCTACGAAGCCCTGCTCGTGGTCTAGTGGTATGATTCTCGCTTTGGATGGGAGAGGTCCCGGGTATAATGATCCATCTTTGGTCCGCACGTTGCGCTCTTGATTGATACATTTTTTTTCGCACCACCACCAACCGAGTTTTAAAAGCAGTAGGCTTTTGGGCTCGGGCCGCCGAATTCGTCGAACTAATCGTAACTATGCACATTGGACTATGTGGTAGACACGGGTCGCACCAACGGTAGCGCATCAATCTCGCAGGATCAGTCAACAACGTAAAACCTTCAGTTCCGTTCTAAACATGAGGACTCTTGTCCCGGAAGGTTTGAGCATGATATACCCGCGCACGAATTTTTGGTCTGATAAAATCTACGGGCGTGGCTGCATTAATCGTGTCTCGTGTTGGTGTCGGGCGCCATAGACATGCAACATGCCCTGTTCTGACCGGCCGCTCTCGCCTCTCGGGTCGACTCCTGTGCATAGAAGAACATTTGGTTTATATTTAAAATAGCATTTTGCAAGAAATAAGTTCGCTGCAATGGCTCGACGGGACCGTCAGAATTGGCTGTTATCGCCGCTACGACGCGCTCCGCTTCGGCATGCATGATGGGGTCAACTAAAGCATCAATCAGAGCAACGTTGTCCGTCACGGAGAGGTGACACGAATGCTATTGGCCGAAATTCGCGATATACGACCTTCATTGGACATTAATGCTAAAAATCCTTCATTGGACACAAATACTGCTGCCGAGCGCAGCGAAGGCGGCCTTCATTGGCCAAAAAGCTGCCGAGCGCAGCGACGGCGGCCCCATCGGTCGATATAGCGGGACCGCAGGGCCCGCCCGTCATCGGACTCGCCAACACAGCACCGCGAGTAGTGCAGCGAGCCGACGAGGCGAGCGGAACGGGGAGCGCCACTGCCGTAGCGGAGCGTAGGCAGCCTGTACGTATTAGCGAAGCGAGCGTAGTGAACTGAGCGGCTCTAACTAATAAAAACTACCGCCGCGTAGCGGCGGCGCTTGGCTAGTAGTCAGCAGCGGGCGTAGAGGCTGCTGCTGCACCAGAGCTCGGGTCTGCGAGCACAACGGCGCGCAGCAGCTCGGCGGCAAGTGTCTTCTGTGGGAGGTATGTTGAGAAATGATCGAGACACTGACACGAGCAACAAGACCAGCGCGATAGGGGTATGATAGACACGAGCCAACACCACACACGACTAACGTAACCACGTCCAAAAAACATCTCCCGCCCACAGGGAGCGGACCGGACATCCAAAACAGAAGTGCAATCGGATTGATGAAAAATCTTATCAACGGCCGGGTTCGAACCGGCGACCTTCTGCGTGTAAAGCAGACGTGATAACCACTACACTACGCTGATGTAATGATATGGTTTTCCTTCTACTGCCATATCTAAGGTTTTGGTGATTCTTGTTTTACCCGTCGGCACCGTAGACTTGCAATATACCAGGCCACTCTGATATACCAAGTTCAGTCGAAGAGGCGTGTATTGGCATATTATATTTCAATTATATTCTGCTTGCGCAAGCACGCAGATGGATCTTGAAGAGAGCGCGGCACTGCTCGCAGTTATAGGTCAGTGGTCACTGATACAGCCTCCGATTAGGGAAAGAACAGCAGCGTTATCCTTTCTGCGTGCGATATCGACACCATGTACTAGGAAAAGAGCAGTCCTGCGCCACTGCGTTCGCTGCACTTAGTGCAAAAAGTGACACGAGTGGGATTCGAACCCACGCCCGAAGACTGGTGCCTAAAACCAGCGCCTTAGACCGCTCGGCCATCGTATCGCACAATGGCCAATGCATCGACAGTTATTTATCAATTGACGCGGACCGACAATCACCAACCAATCGGTCAGGTTGGCTATATAGATGGGTGCATTTCCTAAAGAAATCCAGCTCTTCGGCTAAGGGGATTTTGTCCAGAACCCGTATATAACTATGGAGGTGGAGTCGACGTTTATGGGGTCTGATCGCACAGTGGTAAAGCGCATGAAGGCGAATACAAAATCCTGCGGAGCATGAACAAGCTTTGAAATTTAGGTAACGTTTAGAGGAAGATATGACATGGAGATGGTCACACACGTGCTCAAGGTGCTGAAAGCGCAGGGTTTCATCGAGCGCGGCTCGCGAAGACGATAATTACTTGATAAACTACAACGTTAGAGGCTATAGGAGGAGCATGTACTGCATGGACTTGACGCGCAAGCTGGGGTGCGGCTATTACGCGAGCATGTCCCCGATATATATATGGGGTGCGGATTTTACACGAGTACTTTTTGGATGGCCTCGATTACAGCTAAAGCAAAGATGCTCGGTGAGTGCGTTTACCGTTTTGAAATTAGCTCGGGTGGTAGTTACACTCGGATGGTTCAGGTATGTTCCCACATGTGCTTGTGGAAGTTGTGGCCCGCAACATTTGTAGGGGCTGCAATAGCTTTGCTTGTCAGATCTTATGAAGTACATTATTTTTTTAAACGCTTCGCGTAGTTTTGGTGAGTACTCGGGCAAAGCCAATGGGATGCAACGAAGTGCAGTGAAGCGAAATGATACGGTGGTTTCTGGAGGGGGCTGAGTACCAGCCAAGTACCCGACAAGAACAGTAGGACGAAGATAGCAGTCTCTAACCGAGGATAACCCAAGTTCTTTCAGCTATAAGCTGAAAGCTACCGGGCTTGGCGGCGTTTCTAAGCGCGCAGCTTCAACTTGTAGTGATTTTTACTGGGTGTTGCGACACTTTTGCGAAATCCTGAGGTGGCTACAAGTTGTTTTTTTATGGAGTGTTGCAAACAGCTACTTGCTTTCAGTATGGTGACACGTGTACAAGGGCCGCATGGGGCGACCCCTCGGAAAGTGTGATTTTTACCCATATTTGCCTCCCGTATCACTCGAACATCTATCCACTTGTAGCCATCAACTTAGTGCGACTCTTAACGGTAGTTTCCTGTTTTAGGTTAACGTTTCATGTGCTACAGTGTGGTGCCCCAACAGGTGCGCCGTTAGAAATGAACATGAACGGGTGCGGAAGGTATTTTAAAAGCGTGAAAGGTCGCCGAAGTATCCATGTACCCACTTGTGAAAGTTGACAGAGTGGCCCACATTCAGCCAATCATAGCAAATCACTAAAAATGGGTTATGGGCTCACTTGCTTTCAGTATGGCGTCCGCAGCTTCAACACCCCGTTTCTAATGTCAACCACACAGTTTCTAATGTGCACGGTGCAGCATACAAGCACTCTGCAAGTGACCACGGGCAGTCTTGAAGTGAGGACCACGGGCAGCCATGCAGGCCGTGAGCACGGAACGTGCTTCAAGTGCCGCGTGGGGGACTACCCCGCGTCCGAGACCTTCTCCTTCGTACTATACGACGATAATGTCTACGCGCGCGTGTTCGAGGTGTGGCAGATCCGCATCCAGTCCAAGCTGCGCGGGGACGTGCACGCCGTTCTCGGCCAGAGCGTGCGCCACGAGCTCGTGATCAAGGGCGACGGAGAATCCTTGACCGAAGCGGAAGCCGCCAAGCGCCGTGTCCTGTGCTTCACGCCCTTGCAGCACCGCGGTATAGTGCAATCCCGTCCCGGTCAAGTGTTTGCTCTGGTGCTTCAGGCAACCGCATCGAGTTCGCCTTCTACGCAGTGGAGAGCGGAGCAGCCACGCAGCTGGTGGTGCTGGTGAGCCTCGCGGCTAGAGCCCGGGCGGCACCTTGACGCAATGCAAGGAGTACGAGCTCTCCAGCAAGGCCGACGGCGGTGAGACGCTCGCGTGGAGCGTCACCAAGGCCGCGCTCACGTGATTCGTGAGCCCCACGAACCCCAAGGGCGACTAGATGGACGTGCAGCAGATAAAGAGATACATTGAGACCAACTGTCTCGACACACACACCATGATCATCGACGAGAGCATGGAGCCGTGGGTGGCTCCGTAGTGGCGTCAGGACTCACTCATCCACCAGCGCGAGTGTGTCAAGCAGCTCAGCGGCATTAACGGACGAGCTGGACCAAGATCTCGTCGGACTGCACATCGGCGGGCCACACACGCTGCCGAGATCAAGTGCAAGGGGTGTCGTGGTCAGTCAACTCGATGGCGCTTGCCTTCGTGTACGCTGTGGTTAAGGACGACGCCTACCTGCAGCAGACATGGGACGTGACCCCCAAGTGGCGCGCCAACACCTTCGAGCAGCTGTGAGAGCTCTTTGGCAAACCCTTCCGGATCGACACCAAGTTCGTCTATACGTGCGAGCAGGTCTGCAAGGTGGCTAAGGAGCACTGTGTGCTCGTGAGCAGCGGCAAGCCCGGTTACAACCTCCTCACCTTTGTGTGCAACACCGTCCGCAGTCCGGAGCAGACGATCGTGCTGCTCAAGGCCTGGGAGCCTCTCCAGTAAAGCTACTGCTACTGATATTGTGTGCGGCTGGCTGGCTATCACTTGACTTCAGGAATAATATATTATAAGCTTTGCGATTCCGAGCCTCATTTCTCTGTATATTTGTGCGTTCACTCCATATCGGGCCACATGCGGTGGTCCAACTGCTTGAACTTGCCATCCCAGCCGCGCACCACGCCCGTGTACTTGTCGATCATGAAGTTCTTCTCGGCCAGCTCCACCTCAAGGTGGAGGATCCAGCTCGCTCGGCTGCTGCCGATAGCGCCGTCTCGCCCCCCAACGCAGCGGCGGTCCTTCGCTCCTGAGTTTCATCCAACAGCGACAGTAACGAGAACAATTCGCGTCCAGAATGAGATGAAGAAACAATTTGAGCAGCATTTGGAGCTGAAAGACCTCGTGCGCGAACGCGCGCTATGTTCATTTAGGAAGCTGAGAAGGCACAGTAACTTCAATCCAGCGATCAACATCCAGCACGACGCTTGCTCGCAACCTACCGACCACGTCGCTCTGGCCGGTCTTTCGATGCCCTAGCACGCATCACAGTATACCCTAAGAAGCCCACTGTCTGTGGGTCGCGGCGGAGCACCAACCATCGACCGTAAGCAGCGTATCTTGAGCACAGAGGGCTCGGATCGATGCGTGGTATAATTCTCGCTTCGGGTGCGAGAGGTCCCGGGTTCGATTCCCGGTGAGGCCCCGTCTTTGCTCCGCACGCTGTGCTCTTCGTCTTTGCCGCGCCACCGCCCTGTACGCCCCACCGCTGTCGCCAGTCGCCACTCCTGCCGTGCTTCGAGGCCAACCGGCGCATTGGTTGCGTCAAATTCGGCGGTTCGAGCCCAGGAGCCTACTGCTTTTGACAGCGGGTTGGCGCTGGTGCGGTGACCGAAGTTGGCTCTTGCGAGCACGGCGGAGCATGCCCTGGGAAGCCCACGGCCTGTGGGTCGCGGCGGAGCACCAGCCTTCGACCGTGAGCAGCGTATCTTGAGCACAGAGGGCTCGGATCGATGTCCATGTTGGATCGTTCATGGCGAAGGTAATTCGCATGGTGTCGGGTATCGTAGGATAGGAGCAGGTAGCGACAGATGTGGTGCGTGCTGTGTAGGTGCGTGGGAGTAGTTTGAGTGGTGTGGGATTGCGATAGGGCGTTTGTAGCGTTGTGGGCGGTTTGATCTGTTTGGAGTGGCCTCGTGGTCTAGTGGTATGATTCTCGCTTCGGGTTCGATTCCCGGTGAGGCCCCGTCTTTGCTCCGCACGCTGTGCTCTTCGTCTTTGCCGCGCCACCGCCCTGTACGCCCCACCGCTGTCGCCAGTCGCCACTCCTGCCGTGCTTCGAGGCCAACCGGCGCATTGGTTGCGTCAAATTCGGCGGTTCGAGCCCAGGAGCCTACTGCTTTTGACAGCGGGTTGGCGCTGGTGCGGTGACCGAAGTTGGCTCTTGCGAGCACGGCGGAGCATGCCCTGGGAAGCCCACGGCCTGTGGGTCGCGGCGGAGCACCAGCCTTCGACCGTGAGCAGCGTATCTTGAGCACAGAGGGCTCGGATCGATGTCCATGTTGGATCGTTCATGGCGAAGGCAATTCGCATGGTGTCGGGTATCGGAGGGTAGGAGCAGGTAGCGGCAGGTGTGGTGCGTGCTGTGTAGGTGCGTGGGAGTAGTTTGAGTGGTGTGGGATTGCGATAGGGCGTTTGTAGCGTTGTGGGCGGTTTGATCTGTTTGGAGTGGCCTCGTGGTCTAGTGGTATGATTCTCGCTTCGGGTTCGATTCCCGGTGAGGCCCCGTCTTTGCTCCGCACGCTGTGCTCTTCGTCTTTGCCGCGCCACCGCCCTGTACGCCCCACCGCTGTCGCCAGTCGCCACTCCTGCCGTGCTTCGAGGCCAACCGGCGCATTGGTTGCGTCAAATTCGGCGGTTCGAGCCCAGGAGCCTACTGCTTTTGACAGCGGGTTGGCGCTGGTGCGGTGACCGAAGTTGGCTCTTGCGAGCACGGCGGAGCATGCCCTGGGAAGCCCACGGCCTGTGGGTCGCGGCGGAGCACCAGCCTTCGACCGTGAGCAGCGTATCTTGAGCACAGAGGGCTCGGATCGATGTCCATGTTGGATCGTTCATGGCGAAGGCAATTCGCATGGTGTCGGGTATCGGAGGGTAGGAGCAGGTAGCGGCAGGTGTGGTGCGTGCTGTGTAGGTGCGTGGGAGTAGTTTGAGTGGTGTGGGATTGCGATAGGGCGTTTGTAGCGTTGTGGGCGGTTTGATCTGTTTGGAGTGGCCTCGTGGTCTAGTGGTATGATTCTCGCTTCGGGTGCGAGAGGTCCCGGGTTCGATTCCCGGTGAGGCCCCGTCTTTGCTCCGCACGCTGTGCTCTTCGTCTTTGCCGCGCCACCGCCCTGTACGCCCCACCGCTGTCGCCAGTCGCCACTCCTGCCGTGCTTCGAGGCCAACCGGCGCATTGGTTGCGTCAAATTCGGCGGTTCGAGCCCAGGAGCCTACTGCTTTTGACAGCGGGTTGGCGCTGGTGCGGTGACCGAAGTTGGCTCTTGCGAGCACGGCGGAGCATGCCCTGGGAAGCCCACGGCCTGTGGGTCGCGGCGGAGCACCAGCCTTCGACCGTGAGCAGCGTATCTTGAGCACAGAGGGCTCGGATCGATGTCCATGTTGGATCGTTCATGGCGAAGGCAATTCGCATGGTGTCGGGTATCGTAGAATAGGAGCAGGTAGCGGCAGGTGTGGTGCGTGCTGTGTAGGTGCGTGGGAGTGGTTTGAGTGGTGTGGGATTGCGGTAGGGCGTTTGTAACGTTGTGGGCGGTTTGATCTGTTTGGAGTGGCCTCGTGGTCTAGTGGTATGATTCTCGCTTCGGGTGCGAGAGGTCCCGGGTTCGATTCCCGGTGAGGCCCCGTCTTTGCTCCGCACGCTGTGCTCTTCGTCTTTGCCGCGCCACCGCCCTGTACGCCCCACCGCTGTCGCCAGTCGCCACTCCTGCCGTGCTTCGAGGCCAACCGGCGCATTGGTTGCGTCAAATTCGGCGGTTCGAGCCCAGGAGCCTACTGCTTTTGACAGCGGGTTGGCGCTGGTGCGGTGACCGAAGTTGGCTCTTGCGAGCACGGCGGAGCATGCCCTGGGAAGCCCACGGCCTGTGGGTCGCGGCGGAGCACCAGCCTTCGACCGTGAGCAGCGTATCTTGAGCACAGAGGGCTCGGATCGATGTCCATGTTGGATCGTTCATGGCGAAGGCAATTCGCATGGTGTCGGGTATCGGAGGGTAGGAGCAGGTAGCGGCAGGTGTGGTGCGTGCTGTGTAGGTGCGTGGGAGTAGTTTGAGTGGTGTGGGATTGCGATAGGGCGTTTGTAGCGTTGTGGGCGGTTTGATCTGTTTGGAGTGGCCTCGTGGTCTAGTGGTATGATTCTCGCTTCGGGTGCGAGAGGTCCCGGGTTCGATTCCCGGTGAGGCCCCGTCTTTGCTCCGCACGCTGTGCTCTTCGTCTTTGCCGCGCCACCGCCCTGTACGCCCCACCGCTGTCGCCAGTCGCCACTCCTGCCGTGCTTCGAGGCCAACCGGCGCATTGGTTGCGTCAAATTCGGCGGTTCGAGCCCAGGAGCCTACTGCTTTTGACAGCGGGTTGGCGCTGGTGCGGTGACCGAAGTTGGCTCTTGCGAGCACGGCGGAGCATGCCCTGGGAAGCCCACGGCCTGTGGGTCGCGGCGGAGCACCAGCCTTCGACCGTGAGCAGCGTATCTTGAGCACAGAGGGCTCGGATCGATGTCCATGTTGGATCGTTCATGGCGAAGGCAATTCGCATGGTGTCGGGTATCGGAGGGTAGGAGCAGGTAGCGGCAGGTGTGGTGCGTGCTGTGTAGGTGCGTGGGAGTAGTTTGAGTGGTGTGGGATTGCGGTAGGGCGTTTGTAACGTTGTGGGCGGTTTGATCTGTTTGGAGTGGCCTCGTGGTCTAGTGGTATGATTCTCGCTTCGGGTGCGAGAGGTCCCGGGTTCGATTCCCGGTGAGGCCCCGTCTTTGCTCCGCACGCTGTGCTCTTCGTCTTTGCCGCGCCACCGCCCTGTACGCCCCACCGCTGTCGCCAGTCGCCACTCCTGCCGTGCTTCGAGGCCAACCGGCGCATTGGTTGCGTCAAATTCGGCGGTTCGAGCCCAGGAGCCTACTGCTTTTGACAGCGGGTTGGCGCTGGTGCGGTGACCGAAGTTGGCTCTTGCGAGCACGGCGGAGCATGCCCTGGGAAGCCCACGGCCTGTCGGTCGCGGCGGAGCACCAGCCTTCGACCGTGAGCAGCGTATCTTGAGCACAGAGGGCTCGGATCGATGTCCATGTTGGATCGTTCATGGCGAAGGCAATTCGCATGGTGTCGGGTATCGGAGGGTAGGAGCAGGTAGCGGCAGGTGTGGTGCGTGCTGTGTAGGTGCGTGGGAGTAGTTTGAGTGGTGTGGGATTGCGGTAGGGCGTTTGTAACGTTGTGGGCGGTTTGATCTGTTTGGAGTGGCCTCGTGGTCTAGTGGTATGATTCTCGCTTCGGGTGCGAGAGGTCCCGGGTTCGATTCCCGGTGAGGCCCCGTCTTTGCTCCGCACGCTGTGCTCTTCGTCTTTGCCGCGCCACCGCCCTGTACGCCCCACCGCTGTCGCCAGTCGCCACTCCTGCCGTGCTTCGAGGCCAACCGGCGCATTGGTTGCGTCAAATTCGGCGGTTCGAGCCCAGGAGCCTACTGCTTTTGACAGCGGGTTGGCGCTGGTGCGGTGACCGAAGTTGGCTCTTGCGAGCACGGCGGAGCATGCCCTGGGAAGCCCACGGCCTGTCGGTCGCGGCGGAGCACCAGCCTTCGACCGTGAGCAGCGTATCTTGAGCACAGAGGGCTCGGATCGATGTCCATGTTGGATCGTTCATGGCGAAGGCAATTCGCATGGTGTCGGGTATCGGAGGGTAGGAGCAGGTAGCGGCAGGTGTGGTGCGTGCTGTGTAGGTGCGTGGGAGTAGTTTGAGTGGTGTGGGATTGCGGTAGGGCGTTTGTAACGTTGTGGGCGGTTTGATCTGTTTGGAGTGGCCTCGTGGTCTAGTGGTATGATTCTCGCTTCGGGTGCGAGAGGTCCCGGGTTCGATTCCCGGTGAGGCCCCGTCTTTGCTCCGCACGCTGTGCTCTTCGTCTTTGCCGCGCCACCGCCCTGTACGCCCCACCGCTGTCGCCAGTCGCCACTCCTGCCGTGCTTCGAGGCCAACCGGCGCATTGGTTGCGTCAAATTCGGCGGTTCGAGCCCAGAGCCTACTGCTTTTGACAGCGGGTTGGCGCTGGTGCGGTGACCGAAGTTGGCTCTTGCGAGCACGGCGGAGCATGCCCTGGGAAGCCCACGGCCTGTGGGTCGCGGCGGAGCACCAGCCTTCGACCGTGAGCAGCGTATCTTGAGCACAGAGGGCTCGGATCGATGTCCATGTTGGATCGTTCATGGCGAAGGCAATTCGCATGGTGTCGGGTATCGGAGGGTAGGAGCAGGTAGCGGCAGGTGTGGTGCGTGCTGTGTAGGTGCGTGGGAGTAGTTTGAGTGGTGTGGGATTGCGGTAGGGCGTTTGTAACGTTGTGGGCGGTTTGATCTGTTTGGAGTGGCCTCGTGGTCTAGTGGTATGATTCTCGCTTCGGGTGCGAGAGGTCCCGGGTTCGATTCCCGGTGAGGCCCCGTCTTTGCTCCGCACGCTGTGCTCTTCGTCTTTGCCGCGCCACCGCCCTGTACGCCCCACCGCTGTCGCCAGTCGCCACTCCTGCCGTGCTTCGAGGCCAACCGGCGCATTGGTTGCGTCAAATTCGGCGGTTCGAGCCCAGAGCCTACTGCTTTTGACAGCGGGTTGGCGCTGGTGCGGTGACCGAAGTTGGCTCTTGCGAGCACGGCGGAGCATGCCCTGGGAAGCCCACGGCCTGTGGGTCGTGGCGGAGCACCAGCCTTCGACCGTGAGCAGCGTATCTTGAGCACAGAGGGCTCGGATCGATGTCCATGTTGGATCGTTCATGGCGAAGGCAATTCGCATGGTGTCGGGTATCGGAGGGTAGGAGCAGGTAGCGGCAGGTGTGGTGCGTGCTGTGTAGGTGCGTGGGAGTAGTTTGAGTGGTGTGGGATTGCGGTAGGGCGCTTGTAACGTTGTGGGCGGTTTGATCTGTTTGGAGTGGCCTCGTGGTCTAGTGGTATGATTCTCGCTTCGGGTGCGAGAGGTCCCGGGTTCGATTCCCGGTGAGGCCCCGTCTTTGCTCCGCACGCTGTGCTCTTCGTCTTTGCCGCGCCACCGCCCTGTACGCCCCACCGCTGTCGCCAGTCGCCACTCCTGCCGTGCTTCGAGGCCAACCGGCGCATTGGTTGCGTCAAATTCGGCGGTTCGAGCCCAGAGCCTACTGCTTTTGACAGCGGGTTGGCGCTGGTGCGGTGACCGAAGTTGGCTCTTGCGAGCACGGCGGAGCATGCCCTGGGAAGCCCACGGCCTGTGGGTCGCGGCGGAGCACCAGCCTTCGACCGTGAGCAGCGTATCTTGAGCACAGAGGGCTCGGATCGATGTCCATGTTGGATCGTTCATGGCGAAGGCAATTCGCATGGTGTCGGGTATCGGAGGGTAGGAGCAGGTAGCGGCAGGTGTGGTGCGTGCTGTGTAGGTGCGTGGGAGTAGTTTGAGTGGTGTGGGATTGCGGTAGGGCGTTTGTAACGTTGTGGGCGGTTTGATCTGTTTGGAGTGGCCTCGTGGTCTAGTGGTATGATTCTCGCTTCGGGTGCGAGAGGTCCCGGGTTCGATTCCCGGTGAGGCCCCGTCTTTGCTCCGCACGCTGTGCTCTTCGTCTTTGCCGCGCCACCGCCCTGTACGCCCCACCGCTGTCGCCAGTCGCCACTCCTGCCGTGCTTCGAGGCCAACCGGCGCATTGGTTGCGTCAAATTCGGCGGTTCGAGCCCAGGAGCCTACTGCTTTTGACAGCGGGTTGGCGCTGGTGCGGTGACCGAAGTTGGCTCTTGCGAGCACGGCGGAGCATGCCCTGGGAAGCCCACGGCCTGTCGGTCGCGGCGGAGCACCAGCCTTCGACCGTGAGCAGCGTATCTTGAGCACAGAGGGCTCGGATCGATGTCCATGTTGGATCGTTCATGGCGAAGGCAATTCGCATGGTGTCGGGTATCGGAGGGTAGGAGCAGGTAGCGGCAGGTGTGGTGCGTGCTGTGTAGGTGCGTGGGAGTAGTTTGAGTGGTGTGGGATTGCGGTAGGGCGTTTCTAACGTTGTGGGCGGTTTGATCTGTTTGGAGTGGCCTCGTGGTCTAGTGGTATGATTCTCGCTTCGGGTGCGAGAGGTCCCGGGTTCGATTCCCGGTGAGGCCCCGTCTTTGCTCCGCACGCTGTGCTCTTCGTCTTTGCCGCGCCACCGCCCTGTACGCCCCACCGCTGTCGCCAGTCGCCACTCCTGCCGTGCTTCGAGGCCAACCGGCGCATTGGTTGCGTCAAATTCGGCGGTTCGAGCCCAGAGCCTACTGCTTTTGACAGCGGGTTGGCGCTGGTGCGGTGACCGAAGTTGGCTCTTGCGAGCACGGCGGAGCATGCCCTGGGAAGCCCACGGCCTGTGGGTCGCGGCGGAGCACCAGCCTTCGACCGTGAGCAGCGTATCTTGAGCACAGAGGGCTCGGATCGATGTCCATGTTGGATCGTTCATGGCGAAGGCAATTCGCATGGTGTCGGGTATCGGAGGGTAGGAGCAGGTAGCGGCAGGTGTGGTGCGTGCTGTGTAGGTGCGTGGGAGTAGTTTGAGTGGTGTGGGATTGCGGTAGGGCGTTTGTAACGTTGTGGGCGGTTTGATCTGTTTGGAGTGGCCTCGTGGTCTAGTGGTATGATTCTCGCTTCGGGTGCGAGAGGTCCCGGGTTCGATTCCCGGTGAGGCCCCGTCTTTGCTCCGCACGCTGTGCTCTTCGTCTTTGCCGCGCCACCGCCCTGTACGCCCCACCGCTGTCGCCAGTCGCCACTCCTGCCGTGCTTCGAGGCCAACCGGCGCATTGGTTGCGTCAAATTCGGCGGTTCGAGCCCAGGAGCCTACTGCTTTTGACAGCGGGTTGGCGCTGGTGCGGTGACCGAAGTTGGCTCTTGCGAGCACGGCGGAGCATGCCCTGGGAAGCCCACGGCCTGTCGGTCGCGGCGGAGCACCAGCCTTCGACCGTGAGCAGCGTATCTTGAGCACAGAGGGCTCGGATCGATGTCCATGTTGGATCGTTCATGGCGAAGGCAATTCGCATGGTGTCGGGTATCGGAGGGTAGGAGCAGGTAGCGGCAGGTGTGGTGCGTGCTGTGTAGGTGCGTGGGAGTAGTTTGAGTGGTGTGGGATTGCGGTAGGGCGTTTGTAACGTTGTGGGCGGTTTGATCTGTTTGGAGTGGCCTCGTGGTCTAGTGGTATGATTCTCGCTTCGGGTGCGAGAGGTCCCGGGTTCGATTCCCGGTGAGGCCCCGTCTTTGCTCCGCACGCTGTGCTCTTCGTCTTTGCCGCGCCACCGCCCTGTACGCCCCACCGCTGTCGCCAGTCGCCACTCCTGCCGTGCTTCGAGGCCAACCGGCGCATTGGTTGCGTCAAATTCGGCGGTTCGAGCCCAGAGCCTACTGCTTTTGACAGCGGGTTGGCGCTGGTGCGGTGACCGAAGTTGGCTCTTGCGAGCACGGCGGAGCATGCCCTGGGAAGCCCACGGCCTGTGGGTCGCGGCGGAGCACCAGCCTTCGACCGTGAGCAGCGTATCTTGAGCACAGAGGGCTCGGATCGATGTCCATGTTGGATCGTTCATGGCGAAGGCAATTCGCATGGTGTCGGGTATCGGAGGGTAGGAGCAGGTAGCGGCAGGTGTGGTGCGTGCTGTGTAGGTGCGTGGGAGTAGTTTGAGTGGTGTGGGATTGCGGTAGGGCGTTTGTAACGTTGTGGGCGGTTTGATCTGTTTGGAGTGGCCTCGTGGTCTAGTGGTATGATTCTCGCTTCGGGTGCGAGAGGTCCCGGGTTCGATTCCCGGTGAGGCCCCGTCTTTGCTCCGCACGCTGTGCTCTTCGTCTTTGCCGCGCCACCGCCCTGTACGCCCCACCGCTGTCGCCAGTCGCCACTCCTGCCGTGCTTCGAGGCCAACCGGCGCATTGGTTGCGTCAAATTCGGCGGTTCGAGCCCAGAGCCTACTGCTTTTGACAGCGGGTTGGCGCTGGTGCGGTGACCGAAGTTGGCTCTTGCGAGCACGGCGGAGCATGCCCTGGGAAGCCCACGGCCTGTGGGTCGCGGCGGAGCACCAGCCTTCGACCGTAAGCAGCGTATCTTGAGCACAGAGGGCTCGGATCGATGTCCATGTTGGATCGTTCATGGCGAAGGCAATTCGCATGGTGTCGGGTATCGGAGGGTAGGAGCAGGTAGCGGCAGGTGTGGTGCGTGCTGTGTAGGTGCGTGGGAGTAGTTTGAGTGGTGTGGGATTGCGGTAGGGCGTTTGTAACGTTGTGGGCGGTTTGATCTGTTTGGAGTGGCCTCGTGGTCTAGTGGTATGATTCTCGCTTCGGGTGCGAGAGGTCCCGGGTTCGATTCCCGGTGAGGCCCCGTCTTTGCTCCGCACGCTGTGCTCTTCGTCTTTGCCGCGCCACCGCCCTGTACGCCCCACCGCTGTCGCCAGTCGCCACTCCTGCCGTGCTTCGAGGCCAACCGGCGCATTGGTTGCGTCAAATTCGGCGGTTCGAGCCCAGAGCCTACTGCTTTTGACAGCGGGTTGGCGCTGGTGCGGTGACCGAAGTTGGCTCTTGCGAGCACGGCGGAGCATGCCCTGGGAAGCCCACGGCCTGTGGGTCGCGGCGGAGCACCAGCCTTCGACCGTGAGCAGCGTATCTTGAGCACAGAGGGCTCGGATCGATGTCCATGTTGGATCGTTCATGGCGAAGGCAATTCGCATGGTGTCGGGTATCGGAGGGTAGGAGCAGGTAGCGGCAGGTGTGGTGCGTGCTGTGTAGGTGCGTGGGAGTAGTTTGAGTGGTGTGGGATTGCGGTAGGGCGTTTGTAACGTTGTGGGCGGTTTGATCTGTTTGGAGTGGCCTCGTGGTCTAGTGGTATGATTCTCGCTTCGGGTGCGAGAGGTCCCGGGTTCGATTCCCGGTGAGGCCCCGTCTTTGCTCCGCACGCTGTGCTCTTCGTCTTTGCCGCGCCACCGCCCTGTACGCCCCACCGCTGTCGCCAGTCGCCACTCCTGCCGTGCTTCGAGGCCAACCGGCGCATTGGTTGCGTCAAATTCGGCGGTTCGAGCCCAGAGCCTACTGCTTTTGACAGCGGGTTGGCGCTGGTGCGGTGACCGAAGTTGGCTCTTGCGAGCACGGCGGAGCATGCCCTGGGAAGCCCACGGCCTGTGGGTCGCGGCGGAGCACCAGCCTTCGACCGTGAGCAGCGTATCTTGAGCACAGAGGGCTCGGATCGATGTCCATGTTGGATCGTTCATGGCGAAGGCAATTCGCATGGTGTCGGGTATCGGAGGGTAGGAGCAGGTAGCGGCAGGTGTGGTGCGTGCTGTGTAGGTGCGTGGGAGTAGTTTGAGTGGTGTGGGATTGCGGTAGGGCGTTTGTAACGTTGTGGGCGGTTTGATCTGTTTGGAGTGGCCTCGTGGTCTAGTGGTATGATTCTCGCTTCGGGTGCGAGAGGTCCCGGGTTCGATTCCCGGTGAGGCCCCGTCTTTGCTCCGCACGCTGTGCTCTTCGTCTTTGCCGCGCCACCGCCCTGTACGCCCCACCGCTGTCGCCAGTCGCCACTCCTGCCGTGCTTCGAGGCCAACCGGCGCATTGGTTGCGTCAAATTCGGCGGTTCGAGCCCAGGAGCCTACTGCTTTTGACAGCGGGTTGGCGCTGGTGCGGTGACCGAAGTTGGCTCTTGCGAGCACGGCGGAGCATGCCCTGGGAAGCCCACGGCCTGTCGGTCGCGGCGGAGCACCAGCCTTCGACCGTGAGCAGCGTATCTTGAGCACAGAGGGCTCGGATCGATGTCCATGTTGGATCGTTCATGGCGAAGGCAATTCGCATGGTGTCGGGTATCGGAGGGTAGGAGCAGGTAGCGGCAGGTGTGGTGCGTGCTGTGTAGGTGCGTGGGAGTAGTTTGAGTGGTGTGGGATTGCGGTAGGGCGTTTGTAACGTTGTGGGCGGTTTGATCTGTTTGGAGTGGCCTCGTGGTCTAGTGGTATGATTCTCGCTTCGGGTGCGAGAGGTCCCGGGTTCGATTCCCGGTGAGGCCCCGTCTTTGCTCCGCACGCTGTGCTCTTCGTCTTTGCCGCGCCACCGCCCTGTACGCCCCACCGCTGTCGCCAGTCGCCACTCCTGCCGTGCTTCGAGGCCAACCGGCGCATTGGTTGCGTCAAATTCGGCGGTTCGAGCCCAGAGCCTACTGCTTTTGACAGCGGGTTGGCGCTGGTGCGGTGACCGAAGTTGGCTCTTGCGAGCACGGCGGAGCATGCCCTGGGAAGCCCACGGCCTGTGGGTCGTGGCGGAGCACCAGCCTTCGACCGTGAGCAGCGTATCTTGAGCACAGAGGGCTCGGATCGATGTCCATGTTGGATCGTTCATGGCGAAGGCAATTCGCATGGTGTCGGGTATCGGAGGGTAGGAGCAGGTAGCGGCAGGTGTGGTGCGTGCTGTGTAGGTGCGTGGGAGTAGTTTGAGTGGTGTGGGATTGCGGTAGGGCGCTTGTAACGTTGTGGGCGGTTTGATCTGTTTGGAGTGGCCTCGTGGTCTAGTGGTATGATTCTCGCTTCGGGTGCGAGAGGTCCCGGGTTCGATTCCCGGTGAGGCCCCGTCTTTGCTCCGCACGCTGTGCTCTTCGTCTTTGCCGCGCCACCGCCCTGTACGCCCCACCGCTGTCGCCAGTCGCCACTCCTGCCGTGCTTCGAGGCCAACCGGCGCATTGGTTGCGTCAAATTCGGCGGTTCGAGCCCAGAGCCTACTGCTTTTGACAGCGGGTTGGCGCTGGTGCGGTGACCGAAGTTGGCTCTTGCGAGCACGGCGGAGCATGCCCTGGGAAGCCCACGGCCTGTGGGTCGCGGCGGAGCACCAGCCTTCGACCGTGAGCAGCGTATCTTGAGCACAGAGGGCTCGGATCGATGTCCATGTTGGATCGTTCATGGCGAAGGCAATTCGCATGGTGTCGGGTATCGGAGGGTAGGAGCAGGTAGCGGCAGGTGTGGTGCGTGCTGTGTAGGTGCGTGGGAGTAGTTTGAGTGGTGTGGGATTGCGGTAGGGCGTTTGTAACGTTGTGGGCGGTTTGATCTGTTTGGAGTGGCCTCGTGGTCTAGTGGTATGATTCTCGCTTCGGGTGCGAGAGGTCCCGGGTTCGATTCCCGGTGAGGCCCCGTCTTTGCTCCGCACGCTGTGCTCTTCGTCTTTGCCGCGCCACCGCCCTGTACGCCCCACCGCTGTCGCCAGTCGCCACTCCTGCCGTGCTTCGAGGCCAACCGGCGCATTGGTTGCGTCAAATTCGGCGGTTCGAGCCCAGAGCCTACTGCTTTTGACAGCGGGTTGGCGCTGGTGCGGTGACCGAAGTTGGCTCTTGCGAGCACGGCGGAGCATGCCCTGGGAAGCCCACGGCCTGTGGGTCGTGGCGGAGCACCAGCCTTCGACCGTGAGCAGCGTATCTTGAGCACAGAGGGCTCGGATCGATGTCCATGTTGGATCGTTCATGGCGAAGGTAATTCGCATGGTGTCGGGTATCGGAGGGTAGGAGCAGGTAGCGGCAGGTGTGGTGCGTGCTGTGTAGGTGCGTGGGAGTAGTTTGAGTGGTGTGGGATTGCGGTAGGGCGCTTGTAACGTTGTGGGCGGTTTGATCTGTTTGGAGTGGCCTCGTGGTCTAGTGGTATGATTCTCGCTTCGGGTGCGAGAGGTCCCGGGTTCGATTCCCGGTGAGGCCCCGTCTTTGCTCCGCACGCTGTGCTCTTCGTCTTTGCCGCGCCACCGCCCTGTACGCCCCACCGCTGTCGCCAGTCGCCACTCCTGCCGTGCTTCGAGGCCAACCGGCGCATTGGTTGCGTCAAATTCGGCGGTTCGAGCCCAGAGCCTACTGCTTTTGACAGCGGGTTGGCGCTGGTGCGGTGACCGAAGTTGGCTCTTGCGAGCACGGCGGAGCATGCCCTGGGAAGCCCACGGCCTGTGGGTCGCGGCGGAGCACCAGCCTTCGACCGTGAGCAGCGTATCTTGAGCACAGAGGGCTCGGATCGATGTCCATGTTGGATCGTTCATGGCGAAGGCAATTCGCATGGTGTCGGGTATCGGAGGGTAGGAGCAGGTAGCGGCAGGTGTGGTGCGTGCTGTGTAGGTGCGTGGGAGTAGTTTGAGTGGTGTGGGATTGCGGTAGGGCGTTTGTAACGTTGTGGGCGGTTTGATCTGTTTGGAGTGGCCTCGTGGTCTAGTGGTATGATTCTCGCTTCGGGTTCGATTCCCGGTGAGGCCCCGTCTTTGCTCCGCACGCTGTGCTCTTCGTCTTTGCCGCGCCACCGCCCTGTACGCCCCACCGCTGTCGCCAGTCGCCACTCCTGCCGTGCTTCGAGGCCAACCGGCGCATTGGTTGCGTCAAATTCGGCGGTTCGAGCCCAGGAGCCTACTGCTTTTGACAGCGGGTTGGCGCTGGTGCGGTGACCGAAGTTGGCTCTTGCGAGCACGGCGGAGCATGCCCTGGGAAGCCCACGGCCTGTGGGTCGCGGCGGAGCACCAGCCTTCGACCGTGAGCAGCGTATCTTGAGCACAGAGGGCTCGGATCGATGTCCATGTTGGATCGTTCATGGCGAAGGCAATTCGCATGGTGTCGGGTATCGGAGGGTAGGAGCAGGTAGCGGCAGGTGTGGTGCGTGCTGTGTAGGTGCGTGGGAGTAGTTTGAGTGGTGTGGGATTGCGGTAGGGCGTTTGTAACGTTGTGGGCGGTTTGATCTGTTTGGAGTGGCCTCGTGGTCTAGTGGTATGATTCTCGCTTCGGGTGCGAGAGGTCCCGGGTTCGATTCCCGGTGAGGCCCCGTCTTTGCTCCGCACGCTGTGCTCTTCGTCTTTGCCGCGCCACCGCCCTGTACGCCCCACCGCTGTCGCCAGTCGCCACTCCTGCCGTGCTTCGAGGCCAACCGGCGCATTGGTTGCGTCAAATTCGGCGGTTCGAGCCCAGGAGCCTACTGCTTTTGACAGCGGGTTGGCGCTGGTGCGGTGACCGAAGTTGGCTCTTGCGAGCACGGCGGAGCATGCCCTGGGAAGCCCACGGCCTGTGGGTCGCGGCGGAGCACCAGCCTTCGACCGTGAGCAGCGTATCTTGAGCACAGAGGGCTCGGATCGATGTCCATGTTGGATCGTTCATGGCGAAGGCAATTCGCATGGTGTCGGGTATCGGAGGGTAGGAGCAGGTAGCGGCAGGTGTGGTGCGTGCTGTGTAGGTGCGTGGGAGTAGTTTGAGTGGTGTGGGATTGCGGTAGGGCGTTTGTAACGTTGTGGGCGGTTTGATCTGTTTGGAGTGGCCTCGTGGTCTAGTGGTATGATTCTCGCTTCGGGTGCGAGAGGTCCCGGGTTCGATTCCCGGTGAGGCCCCGTCTTTGCTCCGCACGCTGTGCTCTTCGTCTTTGCCGCGCCACCGCCCTGTACGCCCCACCGCTGTCGCCAGTCGCCACTCCTGCCGTGCTTCGAGGCCAACCGGCGCATTGGTTGCGTCAAATTCGGCGGTTCGAGCCCAGGAGCCTACTGCTTTTGACAGCGGGTTGGCGCTGGTGCGGTGACCGAAGTTGGCTCTTGCGAGCACGGCGGAGCATGCCCTGGGAAGCCCACGGCCTGTGGGTCGCGGCGGAGCACCAGCCTTCGACCGTGAGCAGCGTATCTTGAGCACAGAGGGCTCGGATCGATGTCCATGTTGGATCGTTCATGGCGAAGGCAATTCGCATGGTGTCGGGTATCGGAGGGTAGGAGCAGGTAGCGGCAGGTGTGGTGCGTGCTGTGTAGGTGCGTGGGAGTAGTTTGAGTGGTGTGGGATTGCGGTAGGGCGTTTGTAACGTTGTGGGCGGTTTGATCTGTTTGGAGTGGCCTCGTGGTCTAGTGGTATGATTCTCGCTTCGGGTGCGAGAGGTCCCGGGTTCGATTCCCGGTGAGGCCCCGTCTTTGCTCCGCACGCTGTGCTCTTCGTCTTTGCCGCGCCACCGCCCTGTACGCCCCACCGCTGTCGCCAGTCGCCACTCCTGCCGTGCTTCGAGGCCAACCGGCGCATTGGTTGCGTCAAATTCGGCGGTTCGAGCCCAGGAGCCTACTGCTTTTGACAGCGGGTTGGCGCTGGTGCGGTGACCGAAGTTGGCTCTTGCGAGCACGGCGGAGCATGCCCTGGGAAGCCCACGGCCTGTGGGTCGCGGCGGAGCACCAGCCTTCGACCGTGAGCAGCGTATCTTGAGCACAGAGGGCTCGGATCGATGTCCATGTTGGATCGTTCATGGCGAAGGCAATTCGCATGGTGTCGGGTATCGGAGGGTAGGAGCAGGTAGCGGCAGGTGTGGTGCGTGCTGTGTAGGTGCGTGGGAGTAGTTTGAGTGGTGTGGGATTGCGGTAGGGCGTTTGTAACGTTGTGGGCGGTTTGATCTGTTTGGAGTGGCCTCGTGGTCTAGTGGTATGATTCTCGCTTCGGGTGCGAGAGGTCCCGGGTTCGATTCCCGGTGAGGCCCCGTCTTTGCTCCGCACGCTGTGCTCTTCGTCTTTGCCGCGCCACCGCCCTGTACGCCCCACCGCTGTCGCCAGTCGCCACTCCTGCCGTGCTTCGAGGCCAACCGGCGCATTGGTTGCGTCAAATTCGGCGGTTCGAGCCCAGGAGCCTACTGCTTTTGACAGCGGGTTGGCGCTGGTGCGGTGACCGAAGTTGGCTCTTGCGAGCACGGCGGAGCATGCCCTGGGAAGCCCACGGCCTGTGGGTCGCGGCGGAGCACCAGCCTTCGACCGTGAGCAGCGTATCTTGAGCACAGAGGGCTCGGATCGATGTCCATGTTGGATCGTTCATGGCGAAGGCAATTCGCATGGTGTCGGGTATCGGAGGGTAGGAGCAGGTAGCGGCAGGTGTGGTGCGTGCTGTGTAGGTGCGTGGGAGTAGTTTGAGTGGTGTGGGATTGCGGTAGGGCGTTTGTAACGTTGTGGGCGGTTTGATCTGTTTGGAGTGGCCTCGTGGTCTAGTGGTATGATTCTCGCTTCGGGTGCGAGAGGTCCCGGGTTCGATTCCCGGTGAGGCCCCGTCTTTGCTCCGCACGCTGTGCTCTTCGTCTTTGCCGCGCCACCGCCCTGTACGCCCCACCGCTGTCGCCAGTCGCCACTCCTGCCGTGCTTCGAGGCCAACCGGCGCATTGGTTGCGTCAAATTCGGCGGTTCGAGCCCAGGAGCCTACTGCTTTTGACAGCGGGTTGGCGCTGGTGCGGTGACCGAAGTTGGCTCTTGCGAGCACGGCGGAGCATGCCCTGGGAAGCCCACGGCCTGTGGGTCGCGGCGGAGCACCAGCCTTCGACCGTGAGCAGCGTATCTTGAGCACAGAGGGCTCGGATCGATGTCCATGTTGGATCGTTCATGGCGAAGGCAATTCGCATGGTGTCGGGTATCGGAGGGTAGGAGCAGGTAGCGGCAGGTGTGGTGCGTGCTGTGTAGGTGCGTGGGAGTAGTTTGAGTGGTGTGGGATTGCGGTAGGGCGTTTGTAACGTTGTGGGCGGTTTGATCTGTTTGGAGTGGCCTCGTGGTCTAGTGGTATGATTCTCGCTTCGGGTGCGAGAGGTCCCGGGTTCGATTCCCGGTGAGGCCCCGTCTTTGCTCCGCACGCTGTGCTCTTCGTCTTTGCCGCGCCACCGCCCTGTACGCCCCACCGCTGTCGCCAGTCGCCACTCCTGCCGTGCTTCGAGGCCAACCGGCGCATTGGTTGCGTCAAATTCGGCGGTTCGAGCCCAGGAGCCTACTGCTTTTGACAGCGGGTTGGCGCTGGTGCGGTGACCGAAGTTGGCTCTTGCGAGCACGGCGGAGCATGCCCTGGGAAGCCCACGGCCTGTGGGTCGCGGCGGAGCACCAGCCTTCGACCGTGAGCAGCGTATCTTGAGCACAGAGGGCTCGGATCGATGTCCATGTTGGATCGTTCATGGCGAAGGCAATTCGCATGGTGTCGGGTATCGGAGGGTAGGAGCAGGTAGCGGCAGGTGTGGTGCGTGCTGTGTAGGTGCGTGGGAGTAGTTTGAGTGGTGTGGGATTGCGGTAGGGCGTTTGTAACGTTGTGGGCGGTTTGATCTGTTTGGAGTGGCCTCGTGGTCTAGTGGTATGATTCTCGCTTCGGGTGCGAGAGGTCCCGGGTTCGATTCCCGGTGAGGCCCCGTCTTTGCTCCGCACGCTGTGCTCTTCGTCTTTGCCGCGCCACCGCCCTGTACGCCCCACCGCTGTCGCCAGTCGCCACTCCTGCCGTGCTTCGAGGCCAACCGGCGCATTGGTTGCGTCAAATTCGGCGGTTCGAGCCCAGGAGCCTACTGCTTTTGACAGCGGGTTGGCGCTGGTGCGGTGACCGAAGTTGGCTCTTGCGAGCACGGCGGAGCATGCCCTGGGAAGCCCACGGCCTGTGGGTCGCGGCGGAGCACCAGCCTTCGACCGTGAGCAGCGTATCTTGAGCACAGAGGGCTCGGATCGATGTCCATGTTGGATCGTTCATGGCGAAGGCAATTCGCATGGTGTCGGGTATCGGAGGGTAGGAGCAGGTAGCGGCAGGTGTGGTGCGTGCTGTGTAGGTGCGTGGGAGTAGTTTGAGTGGTGTGGGATTGCGGTAGGGCGTTTGTAACGTTGTGGGCGGTTTGATCTGTTTGAAGTGGCCTCGTGGTCTAGTGGTATGATTCTCGCTTCGGGTGCGAGAGGTCCCGGGTTCGATTCCCGGTGAGGCCCCGTCTTTGCTCCGCACGCTGTGCTCTTCGTCTTTGCCGCGCCACCGCCCTGTACGCCCCACCGCTGTCGCCAGTCGCCACTCCTGCCGTGCTTCGAGGCCAACCGGCGCATTGGTTGCGTCAAATTCGGCGGTTCGAGCCCAGGAGCCTACTGCTTTTGACAGCGGGTTGGCGCTGGTGCGGTGACCGAAGTTGGCTCTTGCGAGCACGGCGGAGCATGCCCTGGGAAGCCCACGGCCTGTGGGTCGCGGCGGAGCACCAGCCTTCGACCGTGAGCTGCGTATCTTGAGCACAGAGGGCTCGGATCGATGTCCATGTTGGATCGTTCATGGCGAAGGCAATTCGCATGGTGTCGGGTATCGGAGGGTAGGAGCAGGTAGCGGCAGGTGTGGTGCGTGCTGTGTAGGTGCGTGGGAGTAGTTTGAGTGGTGTGGGATTGCGGTAGGGCGTTTGTAACGTTGTGGGCGGTTTGATCTGTTTGGAGTGGCCTCGTGGTCTAGTGGTATGATTCTCGCTTCGGGTGCGAGAGGTCCCGGGTTCGATTCCCGGTGAGGCCCCGTCTTTGCTCCGCACGCTGTGCTCTTCGTCTTTGCCGCGCCACCGCCCTGTACGCCCCACCGCTGTCGCCAGTCGCCACTCCTGCCGTGCTTCGAGGCCAACCGGCGCATTGGTTGCGTCAAATTCGGCGGTTCGAGCCCAGGAGCCTACTGCTTTTGACAGCGGGTTGGCGCTGGTGCGGTGACCGAAGTTGGCTCTTGCGAGCACGGCGGAGCATGCCCTGGGAAGCCCACGGCCTGTGGGTCGCGGCGGAGCACCAGCCTTCGACCGTGAGCAGCGTATCTTGAGCACAGAGGGCTCGGATCGATGTCCATGTTGGATCGTTCATGGCGAAGGCAATTCGCATGGTGTCGGGTATCGGAGGGTAGGAGCAGGTAGCGGCAGGTGTGGTGCGTGCTGTGTAGGTGCGTGGGAGTAGTTTGAGTGGTGTGGGATTGCGGTAGGGCGTTTGTAACGTTGTGGGCGGTTTGATCTGTTTGGAGTGGCCTCGTGGTCTAGTGGTATGATTCTCGCTTCGGGTGCGAGAGGTCCCGGGTTCGATTCCCGGTGAGGCCCCGTCTTTGCTCCGCACGCTGTGCTCTTCGTCTTTGCCGCGCCACCGCCCTGTACGCCCCACCGCTGTCGCCAGTCGCCACTCCTGCCGTGCTTCGAGGCCAACCGGCGCATTGGTTGCGTCAAATTCGGCGGTTCGAGCCCAGGAGCCTACTGCTTTTGACAGCGGGTTGGCGCTGGTGCGGTGACCGAAGTTGGCTCTTGCGAGCACGGCGGAGCATGCCCTGGGAAGCCCACGGCCTGTGGGTCGCGGCGGAGCACCAGCCTTCGACCGTGAGCTGCGTATCTTGAGCACAGAGGGCTCGGATCGATGTCCATGTTGGATCGTTCATGGCGAAGGCAATTCGCATGGTGTCGGGTATCGGAGGGTAGGAGCAGGTAGCGGCAGGTGTGGTGCGTGCTGTGTAGGTGCGTGGGAGTAGTTTGAGTGGTGTGGGATTGCGGTAGGGCGTTTGTAACGTTGTGGGCGGTTTGATCTGTTTGGAGTGGCCTCGTGGTCTAGTGGTATGATTCTCGCTTCGGGTGCGAGAGGTCCCGGGTTCGATTCCCGGTGAGGCCCCGTCTTTGCTCCGCACGCTGTGCTCTTCGTCTTTGCCGCGCCACCGCCCTGTACGCCCCACCGCTGTCGCCAGTCGCCACTCCTGCCGTGCTTCGAGGCCAACCGGCGCATTGGTTGCGTCAAATTCGGCGGTTCGAGCCCAGAGCCTACTGCTTTTGACAGCGGGTTGGCGCTGGTGCGGTGACCGAAGTTGGCTCTTGCGAGCACGGCGGAGCATGCCCTGGGAAGCCCACGGCCTGTGGGTCGCGGCGGAGCACCAGCCTTCGACCGTGAGCAGCGTATCTTGAGCACAGAGGGCTCGGATCGATGTCCATGTTGGATCGTTCATGGCGAAGGCAATTCGCATGGTGTCGGGTATCGGAGGGTAGGAGCAGGTAGCGGCAGGTGTGGTGCGTGCTGTGTAGGTGCGTGGGAGTAGTTTGAGTGGTGTGGGATTGCGGTAGGGCGTTTGTAACGTTGTGGGCGGTTTGATCTGTTTGGAGTGGCCTCGTGGTCTAGTGGTATGATTCTCGCTTCGGGTGCGAGAGGTCCCGGGTTCGATTCCCGGTGAGGCCCCGTCTTTGCTCCGCACGCTGTGCTCTTCGTCTTTGCCGCGCCACCGCCCTGTACGCCCCACCGCTGTCGCCAGTCGCCACTCCTGCCGTGCTTCGAGGCCAACCGGCGCATTGGTTGCGTCAAATTCGGCGGTTCGAGCCCAGAGCCTACTGCTTTTGACAGCGGGTTGGCGCTGGTGCGGTGACCGAAGTTGGCTCTTGCGAGCACGGCGGAGCATGCCCTGGGAAGCCCACGGCCTGTGGGTCGCGGCGGAGCACCAGCCTTCGACCGTGAGCAGCGTATCTTGAGCACAGAGGGCTCGGATCGATGTCCATGTTGGATCGTTCATGGCGAAGGCAATTCGCATGGTGTCGGGTATCGGAGGGTAGGAGCAGGTAGCGGCAGGTGTGGTGCGTGCTGTGTAGGTGCGTGAGGGTAGTTTGAGTGGTGTGGGATTGCGGTAGGGCGTTTGTAACGTTGTGGGCGGTTTGATCTGTTTGGAGTGGCCTCGTGGTCTAGTGGTATGATTCTCGCTTCGGGTGCGAGAGGTCCCGGGTTCGATTCCCGGTGAGGCCCCGTCTTTGCTCCGCACGCTGTGCTCTTCGTCTTTGCCGCGCCACCGCCCTGTACGCCCCACCGCTGTCGCCAGTCGCCACTCCTGCCGTGCTTCGAGGCCAACCGGCGCATTGGTTGCGTCAAATTCGGCGGTTCGAGCCCAGGAGCCTACTGCTTTTGACAGCGGGTTGGCGCTGGTGCGGTGACCGAAGTTGGCTCTTGCGAGCACGGCGGAGCATGCCCTGGGAAGCCCACGGCCTGTGGGTCGCGGCGGAGCACCAGCCTTCGACCGTGAGCAGCGTATCTTGAGCACAGAGGGCTCGGATCGATGTCCATGTTGGATCGTTCATGGCGAAGGCAATTCGCATGGTGTCGGGTATCGGAGGGTAGGAGCAGGTAGCGGCAGGTGTGGTGCGTGCTGTGTAGGTGCGTGGGAGTAGTTTGAGTGGTGTGGGATTGCGGTAGGGCGTTTCTAACGTTGTGGGCGGTTTGATCTGTTTGGAGTGGCCTCGTGGTCTAGTGGTATGATTCTCGCTTCGGGTGCGAGAGGTCCCGGGTTCGATTCCCGGTGAGGCCCGTCTTTGCTCCGCACGCTGTGCTCTTCGTCTTTGCCGCGCCACCGCCCTGTACGCCCCACCGCTGTCGCCAGTCGCCACTCCTGCCGTGCTTCGTGGCCAACCGGCGCATTGGTTGCGTCAAATTCGGCGGTTCGAGCCCAGGAGCCTACTGCTTTTGACAGCGGGTTGGCGCTGGTGCGGTGACCGAAGTTGGCTCTTGCGAGCACGGCGGAGCATGCCCTGGGAAGCCCACGGCCTGTGGGTCGCGGCGGAGCACCAGCCTTCGACCGTGAGCAGCGTATCTTGAGCACAGAGGGCTCGGATCGATGTCCATGGTAAATCGTTCATGGCGAAGGCAATTCGCATGGTGTCGGGTATCGGAGGGTAGGAGCAGGTAGCGGCAGGTGTGGTGCGTGCTGTGTAGGTGCGTGGGAGTAGTTTGAGTGGTGTGGGATTGCGGTAGGGCATTTGTAACGTTGTGGGCGGTTTGATCTGTTTGGAGTGGCCTCGTGGTCTAGTGGTATGATTCTCGCTTCGGGTGCGAGAGGTCCCGGGTTCGATTCCCGGTGAGGCCCCGTCTTTGCTCCGCACGCTGTGCTCTTCGTCTTTGCCGCGCCACCGCCCTGTACGCCCCACCGCTGTCGCCAGTCGCCACTCCTGCCGTGCTTCGAGGCCAACCGGCGCATTGGTTGCGTCAAATTCGGCGGTTCGAGCCCAGGAGCCTACTGCTTTTGACAGCGGGTTGGCGCTGGTGCGGTGACCGAAGTTGGCTCTTGCGAGCACGGCGGAGCATGCCCTGGGAAGCCCACGGCCTGTGGGTCGCGGCGGAGCACCAGCCTTCGACCGTGAGCAGCGTATCTTGAGCACAGAGGGCTCGGATCGATGTCCATGGTAAATCGTTCATGGCGAAGGCAATTCGCATGGTGTCGGGTATCGGAGGGTAGGAGCAGGTAGCGGCAGGTGTGGTGCGTGCTGTGTAGGTGCGTGGGAGTAGTTTGAGTGGTGTGGGATTGCGGTAGGGCGTTTCTAACGTTGTGGGCGGTTTGATCTGTTTGGAGTGGCCTCGTGGTCTAGTGGTATGATTCTCGCTTCGGGTGCGAGAGGTCCCGGGTTCGATTCCCGGTGAGGCCCCGTCTTTGCTCCGCACGCTGTGCTCTTCGTCTTTGCCGCGCCACCGCCCTGTACGCCCCACCGCTGTCGCCAGTCGCCACTCCTGCCGTGCTTCGAGGCCAACCGGCGCATTGGTTGCGTCAAATTCGGCGGTTCGAGCCCAGAGCCTACTGCTTTTGACAGCGGGTTGGCGCTGGTGCGGTGACCGAAGTTGGCTCTTGCGAGCACGGCGGAGCATGCCCTGGGAAGCCCACGGCCTGTGGGTCGCGGCGGAGCACCAGCCTTCGACCGTGAGCAGCGTATCTTGAGCACAGAGGGCTCGGATCGATGTCCATGTTGGATCGTTCATGGCGAAGGCAATTCGCATGGTGTCGGGTATCGGAGGGTAGGAGCAGGTAGCGGCAGGTGTGGTGCGTGCTGTGTAGGTGCGTGGGAGTAGTTTGAGTGGTGTGGGATTGCGGTAGGGCGTTTGTAACGTTGTGGGCGGTTTGATCTGTTTGGAGTGGCCTCGTGGTCTAGTGGTATGATTCTCGCTTCGGGTGCGAGAGGTCCCGGGTTCGATTCCCGGTGAGGCCCCGTCTTTGCTCCGCACGCTGTGCTCTTCGTCTTTGCCGCGCCACCGCCCTGTACGCCCCACCGCTGTCGCCAGTCGCCACTCCTGCCGTGCTTCGAGGCCAACCGGCGCATTGGTTGCGTCAAATTCGGCGGTTCGAGCCCAGGAGCCTACTGCTTTTGACAGCGGGTTGGCGCTGGTGCGGTGACCGAAGTTGGCTCTTGCGAGCACGGCGGAGCATGCCCTGGGAAGCCCACGGCCTGTGGGTCGCGGCGGAGCACCAGCCTTCGACCGTGAGCAGCGTATCTTGAGCACAGAGGGCTCGGATCGATGTCCATGTTGGATCGTTCATGGCGAAGGCAATTCGCATGGTGTCGGGTATCGGAGGGTAGGAGCAGGTAGCGGCAGGTGTGGTGCGTGCTGTGTAGGTGCGTGGGAGTAGTTTGAGTGGTGTGGGATTGCGGTAGGGCGTTTGTAACGTTGTGGGCGGTTTGATCTGTTTGGAGTGGCCTCGTGGTCTAGTGGTATGATTCTCGCTTCGGGTGCGAGAGGTCCCGGGTTCGATTCCCGGTGAGGCCCCGTCTTTGCTCCGCACGCTGTGCTCTTCGTCTTTGCCGCGCCACCGCCCTGTACGCCCCACCGCTGTCGCCAGTCGCCACTCCTGCCGTGCTTCGAGGCCAACCGGCGCATTGGTTGCGTCAAATTCGGCGGTTCGAGCCCAGGAGCCTACTGCTTTTGACAGCGGGTTGGCGCTGGTGCGGTGACCGAAGTTGGCTCTTGCGAGCACGGCGGAGCATGCCCTGGGAAGCCCACGGCCTGTGGGTCGCGGCGGAGCACCAGCCTTCGACCGTGAGCAGCGTATCTTGAGCACAGAGGGCTCGGATCGATGTCCATGTTGGATCGTTCATGGCGAAGGCAATTCGCATGGTGTCGGGTATCGGAGGGTAGGAGCAGGTAGCGGCAGGTGTGGTGCGTGCTGTGTAGGTGCGTGGGAGTAGTTTGAGTGGTGTGGGATTGCGGTAGGGCGTTTGTAACGTTGTGGGCGGTTTGATCTGTTTGGAGTGGCCTCGTGGTCTAGTGGTATGATTCTCGCTTCGGGTGCGAGAGGTCCCGGGTTCGATTCCCGGTGAGGCCCCGTCTTTGCTCCGCACGCTGTGCTCTTCGTCTTTGCCGCGCCACCGCCCTGTACGCCCCACCGCTGTCGCCAGTCGCCACTCCTGCCGTGCTTCGAGGCCAACCGGCGCATTGGTTGCGTCAAATTCGGCGGTTCGAGCCCAGGAGCCTACTGCTTTTGACAGCGGGTTGGCGCTGGTGCGGTGACCGAAGTTGGCTCTTGCGAGCACGGCGGAGCATGCCCTGGGAAGCCCACGGCCTGTGGGTCGCGGCGGAGCACCAGCCTTCGACCGTGAGCAGCGTATCTTGAGCACAGAGGGCTCGGATCGATGTCCATGTTGGATCGTTCATGGCGAAGGCAATTCGCATGGTGTCGGGTATCGGAGGGTAGGAGCAGGTAGCGGCAGGTGTGGTGCGTGCTGTGTAGGTGCGTGGGAGTAGTTTGAGTGGTGTGGGATTGCGGTAGGGCGTTTGTAACGTTGTGGGCGGTTTGATCTGTTTGGAGTGGCCTCGTGGTCTAGTGGTATGATTCTCGCTTCGGGTGCGAGAGGTCCCGGGTTCGATTCCCGGTGAGGCCCCGTCTTTGCTCCGCACGCTGTGCTCTTCGTCTTTGCCGCGCCACCGCCCTGTACGCCCCACCGCTGTCGCCAGTCGCCACTCCTGCCGTGCTTCGAGGCCAACCGGCGCATTGGTTGCGTCAAATTCGGCGGTTCGAGCCCAGGAGCCTACTGCTTTTGACAGCGGGTTGGCGCTGGTGCGGTGACCGAAGTTGGCTCTTGCGAGCACGGCGGAGCATGCCCTGGGAAGCCCACGGCCTGTGGGTCGCGGCGGAGCACCAGCCTTCGACCGTGAGCAGCGTATCTTGAGCACAGAGGGCTCGGATCGATGTCCATGTTGGATCGTTCATGGCGAAGGCAATTCGCATGGTGTCGGGTATCGGAGGGTAGGAGCAGGTAGCGGCAGGTGTGGTGCGTGCTGTGTAGGTGCGTGGGAGTAGTTTGAGTGGTGTGGGATTGCGGTAGGGCGTTTGTAACGTTGTGGGCGGTTTGATCTGTTTGGAGTGGCCTCGTGGTCTAGTGGTATGATTCTCGCTTCGGGTGCGAGAGGTCCCGGGTTCGATTCCCGGTGAGGCCCCGTCTTTGCTCCGCACGCTGTGCTCTTCGTCTTTGCCGCGCCACCGCCCTGTACGCCCCACCGCTGTCGCCAGTCGCCACTCCTGCCGTGCTTCGAGGCCAACCGGCGCATTGGTTGCGTCAAATTCGGCGGTTCGAGCCCAGGAGCCTACTGCTTTTGACAGCGGGTTGGCGCTGGTGCGGTGACCGAAGTTGGCTCTTGCGAGCACGGCGGAGCATGCCCTGGGAAGCCCACGGCCTGTGGGTCGCGGCGGAGCACCAGCCTTCGACCGTGAGCAGCGTATCTTGAGCACAGAGGGCTCGGATCGATGTCCATGTTGGATCGTTCATGGCGAAGGCAATTCGCATGGTGTCGGGTATCGGAGGGTAGGAGCAGGTAGCGGCAGGTGTGGTGCGTGCTGTGTAGGTGCGTGGGAGTAGTTTGAGTGGTGTGGGATTGCGGTAGGGCGTTTGTAACGTTGTGGGCGGTTTGATCTGTTTGGAGTGGCCTCGTGGTCTAGTGGTATGATTCTCGCTTCGGGTGCGAGAGGTCCCGGGTTCGATTCCCGGTGAGGCCCCGTCTTTGCTCCGCACGCTGTGCTCTTCGTCTTTGCCGCGCCACCGCCCTGTACGCCCCACCGCTGTCGCCAGTCGCCACTCCTGCCGTGCTTCGAGGCCAACCGGCGCATTGGTTGCGTCAAATTCGGCGGTTCGAGCCCAGGAGCCTACTGCTTTTGACAGCGGGTTGGCGCTGGTGCGGTGACCGAAGTTGGCTCTTGCGAGCACGGCGGAGCATGCCCTGGGAAGCCCACGGCCTGTGGGTCGCGGCGGAGCACCAGCCTTCGACCGTGAGCAGCGTATCTTGAGCACAGAGGGCTCGGATCGATGTCCATGTTGGATCGTTCATGGCGAAGGCAATTCGCATGGTGTCGGGTATCGGAGGGTAGGAGCAGGTAGCGGCAGGTGTGGTGCGTGCTGTGTAGGTGCGTGGGAGTAGTTTGAGTGGTGTGGGATTGCGGTAGGGCGTTTGTAACGTTGTGGGCGGTTTGATCTGTTTGGAGTGGCCTCGTGGTCTAGTGGTATGATTCTCGCTTCGGGTGCGAGAGGTCCCGGGTTCGATTCCCGGTGAGGCCCCGTCTTTGCTCCGCACGCTGTGCTCTTCGTCTTTGCCGCGCCACCGCCCTGTACGCCCCACCGCTGTCGCCAGTCGCCACTCCTGCCGTGCTTCGAGGCCAACCGGCGCATTGGTTGCGTCAAATTCGGCGGTTCGAGCCCAGGAGCCTACTGCTTTTGACAGCGGGTTGGCGCTGGTGCGGTGACCGAAGTTGGCTCTTGCGAGCACGGCGGAGCATGCCCTGGGAAGCCCACGGCCTGTGGGTCGCGGCGGAGCACCAGCCTTCGACCGTGAGCAGCGTATCTTGAGCACAGAGGGCTCGGATCGATGTCCATGTTGGATCGTTCATGGCGAAGGCAATTCGCATGGTGTCGGGTATCGGAGGGTAGGAGCAGGTAGCGGCAGGTGTGGTGCGTGCTGTGTAGGTGCGTGGGAGTAGTTTGAGTGGTGTGGGATTGCGGTAGGGCGTTTGTAACGTTGTGGGCGGTTTGATCTGTTTGGAGTGGCCTCGTGGTCTAGTGGTATGATTCTCGCTTCGGGTGCGAGAGGTCCCGGGTTCGATTCCCGGTGAGGCCCCGTCTTTGCTCCGCACGCTGTGCTCTTCGTCTTTGCCGCGCCACCGCCCTGTACGCCCCACCGCTGTCGCCAGTCGCCACTCCTGCCGTGCTTCGAGGCCAACCGGCGCATTGGTTGCGTCAAATTCGGCGGTTCGAGCCCAGGAGCCTACTGCTTTTGACAGCGGGTTGGCGCTGGTGCGGTGACCGAAGTTGGCTCTTGCGAGCACGGCG
The DNA here is from genome assembly GCA_033557925.1 of Phytophthora x cambivora. Classification (NCBI taxonomy): domain Eukaryota; phylum Oomycota; class Peronosporomycetes; order Peronosporales; family Peronosporaceae; genus Phytophthora; species Phytophthora x cambivora. Next base: position 647,802 of record JAUCEB010000029.1, on the reverse strand, counting down.
GAGCATGCCCTGGGAAGCCCACGGCCTGTGGGTCGCGGCGGAGCACCAGCCTTCGACCGTGAGCAGCGTATCTTGAGCACAGAGGGCTCGGATCGATGTCCATGTTGGATCGTTCATGGCGAAGGCAATTCGCATGGTGTCGGGTATCGGAGGGTAGGAGCAGGTAGCGGCAGGTGTGGTGCGTGCTGTGTAGGTGCGTGGGAGTAGTTTGAGTGGTGTGGGATTGCGGTAGGGCGTTTGTAACGTTGTGGGCGGTTTGATCTGTTTGGAGTGGCCTCGTGGTCTAGTGGTATGATTCTCGCTTCGGGTGCGAGAGGTCCCGGGTTCGATTCCCGGTGAGGCCCGTCTTTGCTCCGCACGCTGTGCTCTTCGTCTTTGCCGCGCCACCGCCCTGTACGCCCCACCGCTGTCGCCAGTCGCCACTCCTGCCGTGCTTCGTGGCCAACCGGCGCATTGGTTGCGTCAAATTCGGCGGTTCGAGCCCAGGAGCCTACTGCTTTTGACAGCGGGTTGGCGCTGGTGCGGTGACCGAAGTTGGCTCTTGCGAGCACGGCGGAGCATGCCCTGGGAAGCCCACGGCCTGTGGGTCGCGGCGGAGCACCAGCCTTCGACCGTGAGCAGCGTATCTTGAGCACAGAGGGCTCGGATCGATGTCCATGTTGGATCGTTCATGGCGAAGGCAATTCGCATGGTGTCGGGTATCGGAGGGTAGGAGCAGGTAGCGGCAGGTGTGGTGCGTGCTGTGTAGGTGCGTGGGAGTAGTTTGAGTGGTGTGGGATTGCGGTAGGGCGTTTGTAACGTTGTGGGCGGTTTGATCTGTTTGGAGTGGCCTCGTGGTCTAGTGGTATGATTCTCGCTTCGGGTGCGAGAGGTCCCGGGTTCGATTCCCGGTGAGGCCCCGTCTTTGCTCCGCACGCTGTGCTCTTCGTCTTTGCCGCGCCACCGCCCTGTACGCCCCACCGCTGTCGCCAGTCGCCACTCCTGCCGTGCTTCGAGGCCAACCGGCGCATTGGTTGCGTCAAATTCGGCGGTTCGAGCCCAGGAGCCTACTGCTTTTGACAGCGGGTTGGCGCTGGTGCGGTGACCGAAGTTGGCTCTTGCGAGCACGGCGGAGCATGCCCTGGGAAGCCCACGGCCTGTGGGTCGCGGCGGAGCACCAGCCTTCGACCGTGAGCAGCGTATCTTGAGCACAGAGGGCTCGGATCGATGTCCATGTTGGATCGTTCATGGCGAAGGCAATTCGCATGGTGTCGGGTATCGGAGGGTAGGAGCAGGTAGCGGCAGGTGTGGTGCGTGCTGTGTAGGTGCGTGGGAGTAGTTTGAGTGGTGTGGGATTGCGGTAGGGCGTTTGTAACGTTGTGGGCGGTTTGATCTGTTTGGAGTGGCCTCGTGGTCTAGTGGTATGATTCTCGCTTCGGGTGCGAGAGGTCCCGGGTTCGATTCCCGGTGAGGCCCGTCTTTGCTCCGCACGCTGTGCTCTTCGTCTTTGCCGCGCCACCGCCCTGTACGCCCCACCGCTGTCGCCAGTCGCCACTCCTGCCGTGCTTCGTGGCCAACCGGCGCATTGGTTGCGTCAAATTCGGCGGTTCGAGCCCAGGAGCCTACTGCTTTTGACAGCGGGTTGGCGCTGGTGCGGTGACCGAAGTTGGCTCTTGCGAGCACGGCGGAGCATGCCCTGGGAAGCCCACGGCCTGTGGGTCGCGGCGGAGCACCAGCCTTCGACCGTGAGCAGCGTATCTTGAGCACAGAGGGCTCGGATCGATGTCCATGGTAAATCGTTCATGGCGAAGGCAATTCGCATGGTGTCGGGTATCGGAGGGTAGGAGCAGGTAGCGGCAGGTGTGGTGCGTGCTGTGTAGGTGCGTGGGAGTAGTTTGAGTGGTGTGGGATTGCGGTAGGGCGTTTGTAACGTTGTGGGCGGTTTGATCTGTTTGGAGTGGCCTCGTGGTCTAGTGGTATGATTCTCGCTTCGGGTGCGAGAGGTCCCGGGTTCGATTCCCGGTGAGGCCCCGTCTTTGCTCCGCACGCTGTGCTCTTCGTCTTTGCCGCGCCACCGCCCTGTACGCCCCACCGCTGTCGCCAGTCGCCACTCCTGCCGTGCTTCGAGGCCAACCGGCGCATTGGTTGCGTCAAATTCGGCGGTTCGAGCCCAGGAGCCTACTGCTTTTGACAGCGGGTTGGCGCTGGTGCGGTGACCGAAGTTGGCTCTTGCGAGCACGGCGGAGCATGCCCTGGGAAGCCCACGGCCTGTGGGTCGCGGCGGAGCACCAGCCTTCGACCGTGAGCAGCGTATCTTGAGCACAGAGGGCTCGGATCGATGTCCATGTTGGATCGTTCATGGCGAAGGCAATTCGCATGGTGTCGGGTATCGGAGGGTAGGAGCAGGTAGCGGCAGGTGTGGTGCGTGCTGTGTAGGTGCGTGGGAGTAGTTTGAGTGGTGTGGGATTGCGGTAGGGCGTTTGTAACGTTGTGGGCGGTTTGATCTGTTTGGAGTGGCCTCGTGGTCTAGTGGTATGATTCTCGCTTCGGGTGCGAGAGGTCCCGGGTTCGATTCCCGGTGAGGCCCGTCTTTGCTCCGCACGCTGTGCTCTTCGTCTTTGCCGCGCCACCGCCCTGTACGCCCCACCGCTGTCGCCAGTCGCCACTCCTGCCGTGCTTCGTGGCCAACCGGCGCATTGGTTGCGTCAAATTCGGCGGTTCGAGCCCAGGAGCCTACTGCTTTTGACAGCGGGTTGGCGCTGGTGCGGTGACCGAAGTTGGCTCTTGCGAGCACGGCGGAGCATGCCCTGGGAAGCCCACGGCCTGTGGGTCGCGGCGGAGCACCAGCCTTCGACCGTGAGCAGCGTATCTTGAGCACAGAGGGCTCGGATCGATGTCCATGTTGGATCGTTCATGGCGAAGGCAATTCGCATGGTGTCGGGTATCGGAGGGTAGGAGCAGGTAGCGGCAGGTGTGGTGCGTGCTGTGTAGGTGCGTGGGAGTAGTTTGAGTGGTGTGGGATTGCGGTAGGGCGTTTGTAACGTTGTGGGCGGTTTGATCTGTTTGGAGTGGCCTCGTGGTCTAGTGGTATGATTCTCGCTTCGGGTGCGAGAGGTCCCGGGTTCGATTCCCGGTGAGGCCCCGTCTTTGCTCCGCACGCTGTGCTCTTCGTCTTTGCCGCGCCACCGCCCTGTACGCCCCACCGCTGTCGCCAGTCGCCACTCCTGCCGTGCTTCGAGGCCAACCGGCGCATTGGTTGCGTCAAATTCGGCGGTTCGAGCCCAGGAGCCTACTGCTTTTGACAGCGGGTTGGCGCTGGTGCGGTGACCGAAGTTGGCTCTTGCGAGCACGGCGGAGCATGCCCTGGGAAGCCCACGGCCTGTGGGTCGCGGCGGAGCACCAGCCTTCGACCGTGAGCAGCGTATCTTGAGCACAGAGGGCTCGGATCGATGTCCATGTTGGATCGTTCATGGCGAAGGCAATTCGCATGGTGTCGGGTATCGGAGGGTAGGAGCAGGTAGCGGCAGGTGTGGTGCGTGCTGTGTAGGTGCGTGGGAGTAGTTTGAGTGGTGTGGGATTGCGGTAGGGCGTTTGTAACGTTGTGGGCGGTTTGATCTGTTTGGAGTGGTGTCGCGAACCGTCCTTTGGGTGGGACCGATGGGAACGGAGGCGAAGGTTGCTTCGAGAAAGCTGTAAGTGAGCACCAACAAGACCGAAATACGAAAAATGCTGCTTGTTAGTTTAAAGGTAAATTCACGACTGACCGTACTCTCTCTGCGTTCTCTTTCTTCCTTGCCTTACGCCCTTGGATCTGCTCCGCACGCCACACTCGGGTCATCATTCGGGGCCTTCGCGACACCCCACCTCGTCCTTCGCATCTTCATCACTCACACCCAGTCACCCGGGCGTCGTGCCATCCGTCCTTGCCCATCTCCCGACGCCCGGCGATTCCACCGTGCTCCTTCCCGCTCACCCCTCCTTGCCCGACGCCCGCGAAGCACTGCGCCGTCAGCAACCAGCGTCTGCGCCTTCCTTCCTTGGCTCCCTCGCGCCCCCAGATCTGTGTTTTGCAGAATGGGAGGCCGAGGACCACCAACGCGCCCGCTGCGACAGTGCCATATAGTCAAACGCAGTGCACGGCAGCACCACGGCGAGTCCGTTACCCTCAGCTTACTGACTGCACGGCAGCACCACGGCGAGTCCGCCATCCTCCACTTACTGACTGCATGGCGCCGCTTCGCAATGCAGCGTCTCAAATATCTGATTGCGGGCAACGTCCGAACGAGGACGGTAATTAACCCGAGCGGAACGGTACGGACCGATTCCACTCGGGACATCCTCCCCGACTGAAACCCGACGTCCTCGTCGAGGCTCCTCGTTCGCCTCTCCGCCGGCACGCCCTTCCTTCCACACCAAACTTCAAAAGCTCTGTTCATCCAGGTCTCTTTGATGACTCCAAAAACAGATTCCTCAAACCGTTCAACTCGTCCTGGAACAAACTCTTCGGCTCGTCAGACAACGTAGCGTCCGAAAAGTCCGCTTCCATGCCTTTGTCGGGCGGGATTTCGGGCTTCGGCGCTTCGACTATCTCAGCGGGACGGTCACGTCTCCCTTCCACCATTGTCTTCACGGTCTCCGTCCCAACACCGTCCTTCAAGCCACCTGATACGCTCTTGGTCACCACTTCCACGAGACCGCGTTTTTCAGACCGTTCTGGCTCAAGCCGTCCGGGCCTCACGACCTCCACGTAGTGAGAGATGTCTTCCTCGCGCTCGGGGTACAGACCCACTCCGTGTACGGCTTCGGCCACTTCCACATACAAACATGAGCTATCAAAGTCCAAGGGTTCCTTGGTTCTTGGTTCTTTTTCCTCTTTCGGGCTCGCCTTGCCAGTTTCGTGTTCGAGCAGCTTTTTCCACACTAGTTTGCCACACTTCGAGTGATAGCGTTCTACCCACTCCGAGAAAGTCACCCAGTCAGGTAGCGGAACGGATTCACGCTTCGCTAACTCGGCCGTCACGGTGAGAAGCTGCCCCCAGTCCACATCAGGCACTTTGTCACGGATGGACAGTCTTTGAGGCGTTCCTTCGTCTTCGGGTCGAGGGGGCACCGTGTCCACTGGTCTGTCGCCCTCGTTACTCACTTTCTTTAGCCATTCATACACCGCTCTTCTTCCTAGAGCTCGGATCACCAGCGGCGAAGTCTCCATCGTCGGCTTCTCACCGTCCTCACTGGCCTTTCCGGCTGAATCCTCCTCCAAACCTTCACAAGCTGGAACGCCGATGTTCAAGTACACCACAGCTTCAGTTTCTTCAGCGTTCATTTCATTCTCAGGCGGCACGTTCTTCTTGATTTTCTCAACACCTTCCGGCGGTAGTCCAAAGCGTTCGATGATCACACTAGTCGGGTCAGTTCTCACTGGTTCAGGAACGGTCGAAGCGTCCCTAAAATCACGGTTCGCCCGCTTTGCCTCGGTCAAACTCTTGAGCGTCTTTTCAAACCAATCTTGCCCGTATTCAGGGGAAGTCATCTCTTCCTGGGATGCTCCCTTCGTCCTTTCGAGTACGTCGACCGGCAAGCCCAAGTAGCTAGCCATTTCTTCGATCGACAGTCCCTTCCTCGCTTCAGCAATCTTCTTTGCACACTCTTGTAGTTCAACTTCGTCCAGCGGATAGAGCCGACCTTCCAGTTCCCCATCGTACTCCTCCTTCTCAACAGCTACGTCCGTGCCAGCCATGACCATCACTTCTTGGCCCGGCGCGCGCTTCTCCATGGTGCCCAGTTCATCGTCCAAAAACAAGCGCTTGAGGGGCAACGGTTCCACCGTGCCACCTCGCTCGTCCTTCACGGTTTCGCCTGACAACTCGACCTTGTCACTTTCGTTTGGCACGGTTCTGAGCCCGCTTCCGTCCTCTGGCTCAGGAACACTCGTCCCGACGCTCTCTTTCAATTCTTCTGCAACCGTCTCATTCACGGCGATCACATTCTCCACACGGTCAATCGACCCTTTCATCTTGTCGTCCGCCTTCTCTTCCATAAACTTGCTCGCCTCGGGGCACGCAACTGACTCACTCAGCACAGCCACGTCCTCCGGCTCATCAACACACCCGACCGGGCTCTCTTTCACTCCGTCACAAACGCCCCTAACCGGGATTTCCTTCGTTTCGTCACCGTTCTTGGGCTCCGCCAGCTCTGCGTCAGCGGCACGGTACACCCAAGTCCGTCCTCTCTTCGTCTTCAATTCGTCACTTCTCTTCACGCTCACCACACTCTCAGGGACGGCAACTGCAGCGTTCTTCTTTTCTTCACGCTCACGGTTACCCTCCGAGCCGTTCTTCGGGCCAGAGGAAGGAGCGGCTCTCCCTTCCCCCTCCTCTCGCCGTCTTCACTGCTCGGCTTGCTGCTTCGCGTCGAGGTCTCTCAGCCTCTTGATGGTCGGGCAGCCCTCGATAGTATGACCCTCTACCTGGCAAAACGAGCACCAGCGACGACCGTTCCCGTAGCCTCCCGAGAAGCCTCCATGTTGCTGTTGTGGCGGCGGCGGTTGGTCGCACTCGACCTGCATGTGGCCGAATTGGTTGCACCGGCGGCACGTGAACGATTGACGGCGGCAGTTAGCACGACCGTGTCCTCGATACTGGCAGCGCCCACAGATAGGAGCCCCTTCCTGGTCTCGCCCATCGTCGTCCATGCGAATACCACGAAACCCTTGACCGTTCCTCGGTGGATGTTGCTGCATAGGAGGTGGGGGAACGGACGGTACGGTCGCCATCGTCTGCATCGCATAATGCGGCTGAGGCGAGGCACGCAGCTCGTTGTTCACTCTGTTCCTCCACTCCTGCTCTCCATTCACAAACGAACGCACTTCTTGCGCCAGCGCCTTGACTTGGTCCACCATCGGCTTCAGGATAGCCGGCGTCTCGGACGCAGCGGCAGACTTGGCCGGTGCAGTCTCCTCAAAGTCCTCGTCCTCATCCACTGGACGGTACATGTCCTTCACCATCAGCCACTCGCACGCTTCCGGGATGTCACGAGCCGGGCTCGAGTCCAGAATAGCCAACATCCGACGGTTGTTTAGACCGCGACGGAACAGTTGATAGCGCATCCTAGCGTCGGGGTAGTCCAGAGAGTCGCAAAGGTCGATGACACGGTCGCCCCATTCCTCGATCGACTCTCCCTTCTGGCGTTTAGTCGAGTGCAACCGTTCCCAGAGCTCATCAGCGGTACGGCTCAAGAAGTGGTTGTGAAAACGCACTTTCAACGTCTTGAACGTCTTGATGTGCGAGTTATTCCACCAACGTTCGGCTTCACGGCCCTTCAACTTCTGCTGAAACACTAGTAGACGGCTCTTGTCCGGCAAGCCTTCGGTGTTCTCTTCGAACGCTTCCCAGAAGATGCGCGCTCGCTCCACGGTCGTAAGGTCCGAGTAGAAGAACGGTAGCACTTTCACGACATGCGACGTGGCTTGCGAGACGGATGTCAAATTAACCGGCACGGTTGCAGTCGACTGCGCAGAGAACGGAGGGGCGTTCCAGGCGTTGGCCCCAGCCGTCATTCCTCCCTTGGTAGCAGGACTCACACGGTTCTTGGTCGACTTCTTCTTCTTAGGAGGAGCTGGAACGGTCGAAGGCTCCGTCGTCTTCGCGGTAGTCGCAACCGTCGTCGCCTTCTTCGCTGGCTGCTTCTTCGTCTTTTCCTTCTTGATGACCGTCTTGACCGGAGCGTTCACGGCAGGCGCCGGGCTCCATCCAGTACCAGGCGTCCAACCGAACGGTCTAGGAGGCTCACGAGGCGGAATAGGCCAAGCCGCTTGGCTCCAACCGTACACCGGACTGTCAGAACGGCGGACTTCAGCACCAGTGTACACCGGGATAAACCCGCTCGGACGGCGACAAGGAGGAGTCTCTTCTCGAGCTCTCCCATACCCACCGTACTCAGCCGGCGGCGGGTAGTACGCTCCACCGTACCCACCGTAGCTCTGACCACCAGAGGACATCCACCGTGCTCGCGCCGCCTCAGCAATGTAGCGATCCTCGAGCTCTCGACGGTAGCGAGCAGCTTCAGCCTCTCGCTCGAAGCCAGACTCCATCTTCACCCGGTCCCCTTGGTCGACACGATCACCACCTTCATCTTCATCATCACCATCTTCGTCATCTTCATCATCTTCATCATCTTCATCATCTCCATCATCTTCATCATCTTCATCGCCATGCTCGGCGGCAAACTTCTCATCAGCTTCCTTCTGCTCTTCCTGGTGCTGCTGCGCCCACAAGGCACGGAGCACGCTGGTACGACCCTCATCACCCTGGCCTCCCACGCTCGCACTTCGCCTCAACGGCGAGGATAGCACGGTCGACTGTTCTTCTTCACGTTCTTCTTCACTGCTTTCCGACATCTTCAATTCTTGACTCTCCAATTCACTCGGCTCCCGATCTTCAACAAACTTTTTCTCCACGATAAACTCTTCTCCGGTACAAACAACTCACAAACGGCTTCGCAGCACGGTCCTCCTTCTAGAACCGTTCCTCACGTCCGTCCTGGCTCGACTCGTTCGGCACAGCCCCGACTTGCGCTAGTGATCCTTGACGCTGCTGGTCGACACGCTCCTTGGCGCTAGGCTCCGATCGATCTCCGAACTCAGTAGACTGACGCTTGGTCTGCCACGGCAACCTCCACCACTGTTCCACAGCGAGGACTGTACCCTGCTTCTCCACCACGTGTCGCGAACCGTCCTTTGGGTGGGACCGTCCTGCGCTGTATGGGAACGGAGGCGAAGGTTGCTTCGAGAAAGCTGTAAGTGAGCACCAACAAGAACGAAAAATGCAGCTTGTTAGTTTAAAGGTAAATTCACGACTGACCGTACTCTCTCTGCGTTCTCTTTCTTCTTTGCCTTACGCCCTTGGATCTGCTCCGCACGCCACACTCGGGTCATCATTCGGGGCCTTCGCGACACCCCACCTCGTCCTTCGCATCTTCATCACTCACGCCCAGTCACCCGGGCGTCGTGCCATCCGTCCTTGCCCATCTCCCGACGCCCGGCGATTCCACCGTGCTCCTTCCCGCTCACCCCTCCTTGCCCGACGCCCGCGAAGCACTGCGCCGTCAGCCACCAGCGTCTGCGCCTTCCTTCCTTGGCTCCCTCGCGCCCCCAGATCTGTGTTTTGCAGAATGGGAGGCCGAGGACCACCAACGCACCCGCTGCGACAGTGCCATATAGTCAAACGCAGTGCACGGCAGCACCACGGCGAGTCCGTTACCCTCAGCTTACTGACTGCACGGCAGAACCACGGCGAGTCCGTCATCCTCCACTTACTGACTGCATGGCGCCGCTTCGCAATGCAGCGTCTCAAATATCTGATTGCGGGCAACGTCCGAACGAGGACGGTAATTAACCCGAGCGGAACGGTACGGACCGATTCCACTCGGGACAGTGGCCTCGTGGTTTAGTGGTATGATTCTCGCTTCGGGTGCGAGAGGTCCCGGGTTCGATTCCCGGTGAGGCCCGTCTTTGCTCCGCACGCTGTGCTCTTCGTCTTTGCCGCGCCACCGCCCTGTACGCCCCACCGCTGTCGCCAGTCGCCACTCCTGCCGTGCTTCGAGGCCAACCGGCGCATTGGTTGCGTCAAATTCGGCGGTTCGAGCCCAGAGCCTACTGCTTTTGACAGCGGGTTGGCGCTGGTGCGGTGACCGAAGTTGGCTCTTGCGAGCACGGCGGAGCATGCCCTGGGAAGCCCACGGCCTGTGGGTCGCGGCGGAGCACCAGCCTTCGACCGTGAGCAGCGTATCTTGAGCACAGAGGGCTCGGATCGATGTCCATGTTGGATCGTTCATGGCGAAGGCAATTCGCATGGTGTCGGGTATCGGAGGGTAGGAGCAGGTAGCGGCAGGTGTGGTGCGTGCTGTGTAGGTGCGTGGGAGTAGTTTGAGTGGTGTGGGATTGCGGTAGGGCGTTTGTAACGTTGTGGGCGGTTTGATCTGTTTGGAGTGGCCTCGTGGTCTAGTGGTATGATTCTCGCTTCGGGTGCGAGAGGTCCCGGGTTCGATTCCCGGTGAGGCCCCGTCTTTGCTCCGCACGCTGTGCTCTTCGTCTTTGCCGCGCCACCGCCCTGTACGCCCCACCGCTGTCGCCAGTCGCCACTCCTGCCGTGCTTCGAGGCCAACCGGCGCATTGGTTGCGTCAAATTCGGCGGTTCGAGCCCAGGAGCCTACTGCTTTTGACAGCGGGTTGGCGCTGGTGCGGTGACCGAAGTTGGCTCTTGCGAGCACGGCGGAGCATGCCCTGGGAAGCCCACGGCCTGTGGGTCGCGGCGGAGCACCAGCCTTCGACCGTGAGCAGCGTATCTTGAGCACAGAGGGCTCGGATCGATGTCCATGTTGGATCGTTCATGGCGAAGGCAATTCGCATGGTGTCGGGTATCGGAGGGTAGGAGCAGGTAGCGGCAGGTGTGGTGCGTGCTGTGTAGGTGCGTGGGAGTAGTTTGAGTGGTGTGGGATTGCGGTAGGGCGTTTGTAACGTTGTGGGCGGTTTGATCTGTTTGGAGTGGTGTCGCGAACCGTCCTTTGGGTGGGACCGATGGGAACGGAGGCGAAGGTTGCTTCGAGAAAGCTGTAAGTGAGCACCAACAAGACCGAAATACGAAAAATGCTGCTTGTTAGTTTAAAGGTAAATTCACGACTGACCGTACTCTCTCTGCGTTCTCTTTCTTCTTTGCCTTACGCCCTTGGATCTGCTCCGCACGCCACACTCGGGTCATCATTCGGGGCCTTCGCGACACCCCACCTCGTCCTTCGCATCTTCATCACTCACACCCAGTCACCCGGGCGTCGTGCCATCCGTCCTTGCCCATCTCCCGACGCCCGGCGATTCCACCGTGCTCCTTCCCGCTCACCCCTCCTTGCCCGACGCCCGCGAAGCACTGCGCCGTCAGCAACCAGCGTCTGCGCCTTCCTTCCTTGGCTCCCTCGCGCCCCCAGATCTGTGTTTTGCAGAATGGGAGGCCGAGGACCACCAACGCGCCCGCTGCGACAGTGCCATATAGTCAAACGCAGTGCACGGCAGCACCACGGCGAGTCCGTTACCCTCAGCTTACTGACTGCACGGCAGCACCACGGCGAGTCCGCCATCCTCCACTTACTGACTGCATGGCGCCGCTTCGCAATGCAGCGTCTCAAATATCTGATTGCGGGCAACGTCCGAACGAGGACGGTAATTAACCCGAGCGGAACGGTACGGACCGATTCCACTCGGGACATCCTCCCCGACTGAAACCCGACGTCCTCGTCGAGGCTCCTCGTTCGCCTCTCCGCCGGCACGCCCTTCCTTCCACACCAAACTTCAAAAGCTCTGTTCATCCAGGTCTCTTTGATGACTCCAAAAACAGATTCCTCAAACCGTTCAACTCGTCCTGGAACAAACTCTTCGGCTCGTCAGACAACGTAGCGTCCGAAAAGTCCGCTTCCATGCCTTTGTCGGGCGGGATTTCGGGCTTCGGCGCTTCGACTATCTCAGCGGGACGGTCACGTCTCCCTTCCACCATTGTCTTCACGGTCTCCGTCCCAACACCGTCCTTCAAGCCACCTGATACGCTCTTGGTCACCACTTCCACGAGACCGCGTTTTTCAGACCGTTCTGGCTCAAGCCGTCCGGTCCTCACGACCTCCACGTAGTGAGAGATGTCTTCCTCGCGCTCGGGGTACAGACCCACTCCGTGTACGGCTTCGGCCACTTCCACATACAAACATGAGCTATCAAAGTCCAAGGGTTCCTTGGTTCTTGGTTCTTTTTCCTCTTTCGGGCTCGCCTTGCCAGTTTCGTGTTCGAGCAGCTTTTTCCACACTAGTTTGCCACACTTCGAGTGATAGCGTTCTACCCACTCCGAGAAAGTCACCCAGTCAGGTAGCGGAACGGATTCACGCTTCGCTAACTCGGCCGTCACGGTGAGAAGCTGCCCCCAGTCCACATCAGGCACTTTGTCACGGATGGACAGTCTTTGAGGCGTTCCTTCGTCTTCGGGTCGAGGGGGCACCGTGTCCACTGGTCTGTCGCCCTCGTTACTCACTTTCTTTAGCCATTCATACACCGCTCTTCTTCCTAGAGCTCGGATCACCAGCGGCGAAGTCTCCATCGTCGGCTTCTCACCGTCCTCACTGGCCTTTCCGGCTGAATCCTCCTCCAAACCTTCACAAGCTGGAACGCCGATGTTCAAGTACACCACAGCTTCAGTTTCTTCAGCGTTCATTTCATTCTCAGGCGGCACGTTCTTCTTGATTTTCTCAACACCTTCCGGCGGTAGTCCAAAGCGTTCGATGATCACACTAGTCGGGTCAGTTCTCACTGGTTCAGGAACGGTCGAAGCGTCCCTAAAATCACGGTTCGCCCGCTTTGCCTCGGTCAAACTCTTGAGCGTCTTTTCAAACCAATCTTGCCCGTATTCAGGGGAAGTCATCTCTTCCTGGGATGCTCCCTTCGTCCTTTCGAGTACGTCGACCGGCAAGCCCAAGTAGCTAGCCATTTCTTCGATCGACAGTCCCTTCCTCGCTTCAGCAATCTTCTTTGCACACTCTTGTAGTTCAACTTCGTCCAGCGGATAGAGCCGACCTTCCAGTTCCCCATCGTACTCCTCCTTCTCAACAGCTACGTCCGTGCCAGCCATGACCATCACTTCTTGGCCCGGCGCGCGCTTCTCCATGGTGCCCAGTTCATCGTCCAAAAACAAGCGCTTGAGGGGCAACGGTTCCACCGTGCCACCTCGCTCGTCCTTCACGGTTTCGCCTGACAACTCGACCTTGTCACTTTCGTTTGGCACGGTTCTGAGCCCGCTTCCGTCCTCTGGCTCAGGAACACTCGTCCCGACGCTCTCTTTCAATTCTTCTGCAACCGTCTCATTCACGGCGATCACATTCTCCACACGGTCAATCGACCCTTTCATCTTGTCGTCCGCCTTCTCTTCCATAAACTTGCTCGCCTCGGGGCACGCAACTGACTCACTCAGCACAGCCACGTCCTCCGGCTCATCAACACACCCGACCGGGCTCTCTTTCACTCCGTCACAAACGCCCCTAACCGGGATTTCCTTCGTTTCGTCACCGTTCTTGGGCTCCGCCAGCTCTGCGTCAGCGGCACGGTACACCCAAGTCCGTCCTCTCTTCGTCTTCAATTCGTCACTTCTCTTCACGCTCACCACACTCTCAGGGACGGCAACTGCAGCGTTCTTCTTTTCTTCACGCTCACGGTTACCCTCCGAGCCGTTCTTCGGGCCAGAGGAAGGAGCGGCTCTCCCTTCCCCCTCCTCTCGCCGTCTTCACTGCTCGGCTTGCTGCTTCGCGTCGAGGTCTCTCAGCCTCTTGATGGTCGGGCAGCCCTCGATAGTATGACCCTCTACCTGGCAAAACGAGCACCAGCGACGACCGTTCCCGTAGCCTCCCGAGAAGCCTCCATGTTGCTGTTGTGGCGGCGGCGGTTGGTCGCACTCGACCTGCATGTGGCCGAATTGGTTGCACCGGCGGCACGTGAACGATTGACGGCGGCAGTTAGCACGACCGTGTCCTCGATACTGGCAGCGCCCACAGATAGGAGCCCCTTCCTGGTCTCGCCCATCGTCGTCCATGCGAATACCACGAAACCCTTGACCGTTCCTCGGTGGATGTTGCTGCATAGGAGGTGGGGGAACGGACGGTACGGTCGCCATCGTCTGCATCGCATAATGCGGCTGAGGCGAGGCACGCAGCTCGTTGTTCACTCTGTTCCTCCACTCCTGCTCTCCATTCACAAACGAACGCACTTCTTGCGCCAGCGCCTTGACTTGGTCCACCATCGGCTTCAGGATAGCCGGCGTCTCGGACGCAGCGGCAGACTTGGCCGGTGCAGTCTCCTCAAAGTCCTCGTCCTCATCCACTGGACGGTACATGTCCTTCACCATCAGCCACTCGCACGCTTCCGGGATGTCACGAGCCGGGCTCGAGTCCAGAATAGCCAACATCCGACGGTTGTTTAGACCGCGACGGAACAGTTGATAGCGCATCCTAGCGTCGGGGTAGTCCAGAGAGTCGCAAAGGTCGATGACACGGTCGCCCCATTCCTCGATCGACTCTCCCTTCTGGCGTTTAGTCGAGTGCAACCGTTCCCAGAGCTCATCAGCGGTACGGCTCAAGAAGTGGTTGTGAAAACGCACTTTCAACGTCTTGAACGTCTTGATGTGCGAGTTATTCCACCAACGTTCGGCTTCACGGCCCTTCAACTTCTGCTGAAACACTAGTAGACGGCTCTTGTCCGGCAAGCCTTCGGTGTTCTCTTCGAACGCTTCCCAGAAGATGCGCGCTCGCTCCACGGTCGTAAGGTCCGAGTAGAAGAACGGTAGCACTTTCACGACATGCGACGTGGCTTGCGAGACGGATGTCAAATTAACCGGCACGGTTGCAGTCGACTGCGCAGAGAACGGAGGGGCGTTCCAGGCGTTGGCCCCAGCCGTCATTCCTCCCTTGGTAGCAGGACTCACACGGTTCTTGGTCGACTTCTTCTTCTTAGGAGGAGCTGGAACGGTCGAAGGCTCCGTCGTCTTCGCGGTAGTCGCAACCGTCGTCGCCTTCTTCGCTGGCTGCTTCTTCGTCTTTTCCTTCTTGATGACCGTCTTGACCGGAGCGTTCACGGCAGGCGCCGGGCTCCATCCAGTACCAGGCGTCCAACCGAACGGTCTAGGAGGCTCACGAGGCGGAATAGGCCAAGCCGCTTGGCTCCAACCGTACACCGGACTGTCAGAACGGCGGACTTCAGCACCAGTGTACACCGGGATAAACCCGCTCGGACGGCGACAAGGAGGAGTCTCTTCTCGAGCTCTCCCATACCCACCGTACTCAGCCGGCGGCGGGTAGTACGCTCCACCGTACCCACCGTAGCTCTGACCACCAGAGGACATCCACCGTGCTCGCGCCGCCTCAGCAATGTAGCGATCCTCGAGCTCTCGACGGTAGCGAGCAGCTTCAGCCTCTCGCTCGAAGCCAGACTCCATCTTCACCCGGTCCCCTTGGTCGACACGATCACCACCTTCATCTTCATCATCACCATCTTCGTCATCTTCATCATCTTCATCATCTTCATCATCTCCATCATCTTCATCATCTTCATCGCCATGCTCGGCGGCAAACTTCTCATCAGCTTCCTTCTGCTCTTCCTGGTGCTGCTGCGCCCACAAGGCACGGAGCACGCTGGTACGACCCTCATCACCCTGGCCTCCCACGCTCGCACTTCGCCTCAACGGCGAGGATAGCACGGTCGACTGTTCTTCTTCACGTTCTTCTTCACTGCTTTCCGACATCTTCAATTCTTGACTCTCCAATTCACTCGGCTCCCGATCTTCAACAAACTTTTTCTCCACGATAAACTCTTCTCCGGTACAAACAACTCACAAACGGCTTCGCAGCACGGTCCTCCTTCTAGAACCGTTCCTCACGTCCGTCCTGGCTCGGCTCGTTCGGCACAGCCCCGACTTGCGCTAGTGATCCTTGACGCTGCTGGTCGACACGCTCCTTGGCGCTAGGCTCCGATCGATCTCCGAACTCAGTAGACTGACGCTTGGTCTGCCACGGCAACCTCCACCACTGTTCCACAGCGAGGACTGTACCCTGCTTCTCCACCACGTGTCGCGAACCGTCCTTTGGGTGGGACCGTCCTGCGCTGTATGGGAACGGAGGCGAAGGTTGCTTCGAGAAAGCTGTAAGTGAGCACCAACAAGAACGAAAAATGCAGCTTGTTAGTTTAAAGGTAAATTCACGACTGACCGTACTCTCTCTGCGTTCTCTTTCTTCTTTGCCTTACGCCCTTGGATCTGCTCCGCACGCCACACTCGGGTCATCATTCGGGGCCTTCGCGACACCCCACCTCGTCCTTCGCATCTTCATCACTCACGCCCAGTCACCCGGGCGTCGTGCCATCCGTCCTTGCCCATCTCCCGACGCCCGGCGATTCCACCGTGCTCCTTCCCGCTCACCCCTCCTTGCCCGACGCCCGCGAAGCACTGCGCCGTCAGCCACCAGCGTCTGCGCCTTCCTTCCTTGGCTCCCTCGCGCCCCCAGATCTGTGTTTTGCAGAATGGGAGGCCGAGGACCACCAACGCACCCGCTGCGACAGTGCCATATAGTCAAACGCAGTGCACGGCAGCACCACGGCGAGTCCGTTACCCTCAGCTTACTGACTGCACGGCAGAACCACGGCGAGTCCGTCATCCTCCACTTACTGACTGCATGGCGCCGCTTCGCAATGCAGCGTCTCAAATATCTGATTGCGGGCAACGTCCGAACGAGGACGGTAATTAACCCGAGCGGAACGGTACGGACCGATTCCACTCGGGACAGTGGCCTCGTGGTTTAGTGGTATGATTCTCGCTTCGGGTGCGAGAGGTCCCGGGTTCGATTCCCGGTGAGGCCCGTCTTTGCTCCGCACGCTGTGCTCTTCGTCTTTGCCGCGCCACCGCCCTGTACGCCCCACCGCTGTCGCCAGTCGCCACTCCTGCCGTGCTTCGAGGCCAACCGGCGCATTGGTTGCGTCAAATTCGGCGGTTCGAGCCCAGAGCCTACTGCTTTTGACAGCGGGTTGGCGCTGGTGCGGTGACCGAAGTTGGCTCTTGCGAGCACGGCGGAGCATGCCCTGGGAAGCCCACGGCCTGTGGGTCGCGGCGGAGCACCAGCCTTCGACCGTGAGCAGCGTATCTTGAGCACAGAGGTCTCGTACCGATGGGTGAAATGCGACGTCTTTGGAAGGCGGGTGATTGTGGTAAAGCGACCCGTTGATGTGGACAACCCGCCATTTGCTAACTCAATTGCTTTGTCGACGACCTCTAATCGAATCTTCATCTCACACCCAATTTTGCATGTCGCCCGCTGAGTTCGAACGCGTTCCTCGTCTCGCAGACCTCGTGTATTCTGCGTCTTGCTGTTGTGATCGCACTGAAAATCGCGCTGGCGTATCTCCTTGAGCTTGTTCTTGTTGTTGTGCGCTTTTGTCACGTCGACAATTTGTCTACGAGTCGAAAACTTGCTCGGGTAGCGGGTCGATCGCAAAACGACGTGGGGATGGTGGGGTGGTGGTCGATGCCATTTTTGAGGAGTGAGGCTTTGCACTGAAAGTTGCGACTCTAACGTGCAAAATTACATCGTTAAGGCAACATTCAGGCTATTCTGAGAACATTTGTACAAACAAACCTTTTAAGACATCTGCACGAGCAACCAACCTCCGGAGCTACTCATAAGTGCATGCTACGACCAGATCGAGGAATATGTCATATTGACACTGTGTTATTAAAAATGTGTCGAAAGCCACGGCCCTCCACCTGGCACCCCTTTTTAATCACGGGGAACAATAGCTGCAACTTGCAGGACTATTTTAAGGTCTACACAATACAACAGCTTCAACTTACTGGACTATTTTTATGTCTGCAAAACACGTTTCCAGAAAATCCTTACGTGGTTTACCAAACGATAGGCCTTACCATATCATGGCCCAATGGCGACTTTCAACCAATTATTAGTGCTCAAATCCGGCTACGGTCGCTTTAATTGGACAAACCCTTTGTTTACCAGATCATGGACCACAATATAAATTTACCCACCCCGTAAGATATCAACTCTGTCCCGAGTGGGAACGGTGGCCACCGTCTCGGGTACGGTCCTGACCGTCCTCCAGTCGCCCGCCAATCAACGTGCGAGCTACTACTCGAAGAACAGCTGGACGAAGATGAGCTGACCGAGCAGTCATCGGACTTTAGCGAGGATTAACTGGCGGCGTGCCGGCCCAGCGAGCAAGGAGTCGCGATGGAAGCGGTGGCGCGTTCCGCGAGTGGGAGGTGCCGTGAGGTCGCAGGATGGAGGTCGCTAGCGTGACGAAGCTCGGAGCGTGAACCGTGGTGTGAGCCAAGGACGAAGGAGTGTCATGACAGGAGGAAGGGTTCGAAGGAAGCGTCGCGACGGCGCGCAAGTTGAAGAGAAGCTTAGGAAGAGCGTGAGGGAGAGCCCTCCGTGCCAGGTGAGTAGGTCAGTCGTGAATTTGTCTTGGAAACAACAAGTTGAATCTTTGCATTTGACTTAGTTGTATTCTAACCGTTCCTTTAACTGTCCGTACCGTCCTACTTCGTGCGCAGCGGCAGCCGTCCCTTCCAGGACAGCTCGCGACACGTGGTGGAGAAGCAGGGTACTGGCTTCGCTGTGAAGTAAGCGTCGGACAGTCTGGTCAAGTCGAGCGTCTGGACAAGGGAAGCCTTTGTGAGGTGACAGCAGCGCGCAAGAGTCGCGATCGAGAGCTCGTCCCTGGGGTCTTCAAGAAGTCTCGGCGTCCGTACCCGACTTGTGGAACGGTCCGGTCGGAAGTTGGAGTGAAGAACGGCACGCTCGGTGCCTGGAAGTATTGGTCTACGGCTCGCTCGGAGCCCCTGAAATTGGTCTACGGCACGCTCGGTGCCCCTGGAAGTATTGGTCGACGGCTCGCTCGGAGCCCCTGAAGTTTGAAGTAAGAAGATGTCTGGAGTTGGAGAAGGTGAAGGGTCCGTGGAGCAACGGACCGTGCAGGAGGAAGTGGCACGCCTGGAAGCCGAACGGCTTCGCAGGACGGGAGAGATTGGTGGGTCGGCGTCGGCGACGTCGTCGGCTGGCGACGAGAGCGGAACGGAGACGGCGGCCAAGGTGACGAGCGCGGCCGGACGTAGGTCCCTACGCCAAGAGATGATGGGAGATCTCTGGGCTGATGAAGAAGGAGATGAGTTCAAGGACGCTGAAGAAGAGCGTGAAGAAGACGGTGCTCAAGCAGAACAAGAGCCCGAGGAGAAGAGGACGGTACCCGACGCTGACGAGCATCGTGACCGTGACGCCGAGGGTCTGAGTGGCTCGACTCCGGCGCATGGAGCCTATTGGTCCCAAGGCTTTGGGTATGCTGACCCGATGCCGGTCGAGGAGTCGCCCATGCGGTCATTCTACGGAGCCTACGTGAAGGAGGAACCGAGGGAAGTGCCCTCGCGAAGCCCAAGTGGGTTCATCCCGCTGTATACGGGGACGGAGCGGCGACTGCCGAATCCTCCCATGTACGGTTGGAGCATCGGTGCCCAACCTGGATATCACGGTGGGTGGGGTGCGACCGTGAAGACAGAGCCGACTGTCAAGCCAGAGGTCAAGAGAGAGCCAACCAGCATGGTGATCCGGACCAGGACACCAGCCCCAGGCGCTGCACCAGCTAACAGGGTACAACAGGCCCCTGCGAGTCACGGTGGCGCGTACCGCACTGTGGCTACGCGAGCCCCGACACGAAGAGAGTACGACTTGTCGTCGATGGTGTCGAACGTGATGAAGGTGCTGCCGGTGTTCTACTCGGACACGGCGACTACCGAGAAGGCTCGTGACTTCTGGGAGCTGTTCGAAGCTCACACCTCGCACCTGCCTGATCAGTCAAGACTATTGGTGTTTCGACAAAAGATTAAGGGAGACCAGCGGAACGGTGGTGGAACAACTCTACCATTAAAACCTTTAGTACGCTGAAGGTTCGGTTCCATAACCAATTCTTGAGTCGGACGGCCGACGAACTAGGGGAACGGCTACAGACGACGAAGCGTGAACGCGGTGAATCTGTTGAAGAGTGGGGCGACCGGGTCTCAGACCTCTGCGACTCGTTGGACTATCCCAACCCGCAGATGAGATATCAGTTGTTCAGACGCGGGCTACGCAACAAGCGTATGCTCGCTTCGCTCGATTCCGGTCCGGCGCGCGACATTCCCGAGGCCTGCGAATGGCTATTGGCCAAGGAAATGTCCCGTCCCATAGAAGAAGATGACGAGTTCCCCGAGGACAAGAAGACAGCGGGCGCCAGCTCGGGCTCGGCGGACGTGAACTCGGCCGAGACGACGTCGAAGCTGGACAAGCTCACGGAGACGATGGCCACGTTCGTGACCCAGCAGCAGCAGTGGCAGCAGCAGATGATGCGGAACCAGTGGCAGCCGCCGCGCTCGCCGAGGAACCGCATGCCGAATGTGTCGGCCACGACATCCAGTCCCGGCCCGATCGGGAACGGTCAGCCTGGGAACGGTCGACCTCGAGGGATTCGCATGGGGGCCGATTCACGGACGCAAGAAGGAGCACCCGTGTGCGGACGGTGCGGCTACGTTGGACACTCGCGCGAGACTTGCCGACGACAGATGATGATATGCAACCAGTGTGGAGAGCTCGGTCACATCGCCGTGGAATGCGAGGAAGGACCCAGCCGTGGTCGAGCCGGTGGGCAGGTTCCTGCGGCCAGGAACGGTGGCCGAGGGCCAATGAAGTGCGGGTTTTGCAAGGAGGACGGTCACTCGTTCGCGGGGTGCCCCGAAGTCGCGGCGCTCCGAGGTCTGGCCGTGAGTCTGCGGGAGGGTGCGCAGACGTCTCCGCCTCAATGAAGAGGGCGGGAGGAAGGGGAGGAGAGAGTCACTCCTTCCTCTTGTCTAGTGAATGACTCGGAGAGCGAGGATCGTGACCGTGACGAAGTGGAGAGGACGGTCTCGACGGTGGATGTTTGCATGAATGTATCGGCAGAGCTGGACGGTGAGGAGCCTACCTTGGATGATGATTTGCATGGAGAAAACAAGAGCAAGATCGAGAAAAAGAAAGCTGAGTTTATTGTGGTTAGTACGGATGACGAAGGAGAGGACCTCGTGGTGAAGGTCGACGAATTGAAGCACGAAAAGGCCTACGAGGGCTGGACCTCCTCGAAGACCGACGCGGAGGTGCGCGTCGTGTCGGGGGACTTGGAAGCCTCGTCAGATGAGGTGGAGACGAGTGATGTGGAGAGGGACGAGTCGGCCGAGGACGAGATCGAGCCGACGGAGGTGAACGCGGGCGATGTGCCGTGCGAAGAGGAGCTCGGGGACGAACCGAGCAAGACCGTCGCGATTGAGGACGTGATCATGGAGGAGGAGGTGCCGGCGCCGTTCGCGGACGCGCCGCCGCCGTATGTACTGCCGCCGTACGGGGCGAAGATCGAGGACGTGATCATGGAGGAGGAGGTGCCGGCGCCGTTCAAGGACGCGCCGCCGCCGTATGTGCCGCCGCCGTACGTGGCGAATGTCGAGGACGAGAGTATGGAGGAGCCGCCAGCGCCGTTTGCCGACGCGCCACCTCCGTATGAGTGGGGTGACGAGGAGTACGACCTGTCGGACTGCCTGTTCTCGACTTGGACGGTGAGAGAAGCCCCACCGATCGAAACGGTGAAAGAGGACGGTACGGTCCCGCCTGAGGTGGAGGCTGTCTCGAAGTACGGTCGTCTGTTCACGGACGAAGAACTTGATGCAATGGAGAACGGTGAACCTGGACAGGAGACGTCCATCCTCTCTGGTACGGTCGTCGTCCCCGAGCCCGAGGAGTACAACAAGGAGCTCGAGGACCGACTGTACCCGCTGGACGAAGTGGAACTCCATAAGCGTGTCGCCAGGAATGCGGAGGCTCAGGCCGAGCCGTCGTCGGAAGATCTGGCCCGCCTACTTGGGATCCCGCTGGAGGTGGTGGAACGAACGCGGCAGGCGTCCCCAGAAGTGCATGGTTCGCCTGAGTATTGGCAGAACTGGTTTGAAGAAATGCTCGATAAGTCTGAGGAAGCCAAGCGCGCGAACCGTGACTTCCGGAGCCCAGTGGTCAGCGTCGTCTACGGTCCGTCTGTTGAGACTCCTGCTCGCCCGGTCGAGCGTCCCCCGGACGACCCTGGTGGAACAGTCACCGTGGTCGAAGCGGTGCCCGTCCTGAGCAAGGTGCAAGGCGTGGATTCGAAGGTCGCGCGTGCGGTGGCACGGCAAGCAGTGTTCCGCTTCCTGCTGGAAGCTAGGAGCTATGGGAACGGTCAATGTGAGGCGCGAGAACCGCCTGACGGTGAGGAAGGGACGGTGGAAGTTCCCCCTCAGCGTGACAAGGTTCCTGAGTTTGAGGAAGAGCGACTCCTAGGGCACGCCGACCGTGTCAAGGAGCTAATGAGCGTGAACACCAGTTCTGGGGCGCGCCTGCGTTCCTGGGTGAGGACCTACTTTGATGAAAATGCTCGGAGAATATGGTTAAAGCTATGGGATCGAGTGGGACGGTCGAAGACGCCGAGTGCGAAGCGTCGCCGTCGCCGTCGCCACGACAAGGTGGTCGCTTTCGATTTCTCGTCGCTTTACAAGCCGTATGCCGAAGTAATGGACGAAGTGGAGTTCTTCCCTGAGCGTGACGAGGACGCTTCTCACTACGTTGAAGTGGTGAGGAACGACCGTCCAGCGCGGACATCACTGCCAAAGACTGGCCTGGTGGACGTTGTCACGGTGGATCTTCCTAATGGTTTTGGTATCTATGATGATGAGGACGCCGAAGATGATGCGTACCGTGCCGTAGAAGATGGACGCCGGGTGGTGTGCGCGGTTGGCAACTTTGAGGCTCTTTCAAGTGGTTATATTGACTGTTTACCGTCTCAAATGTTGGCTGATACCGGCGCTACCCTAAGTCTTGTTGATCGTCGTGTGCTGAAGCGGCTGGGACGGACTTCGGAGTCGCTCGAGCCGTACGAAGGACTAGTGCGGAGCTCGTCGGGGCACAAGTTGCGGATCCGGGGTTGGATCAGCTTGGCGTTCCGTCTCGAAACGGTGGAGGTCGCACTAAGCGTGCTGGTGGCAGATAAACTGCATGTCGATGCGATCCTGGGCGTGGATGCGTTGGGCGCGTTCGGCGCCGTGATCGACGTGGCAGAACGCACGTTGACTTTGAAGACTACGAGTGAAGTATTGCCGCTAGGATTCACGATGGTGCAGGAGACGTTCATGGCAGCGATGGCGACGTCGGTGCGATTGCCGCCGTTTGGCCAAGCCCTCGTCACGACTCGAGTCGTCGGCTCCATTGGGGACAAATCCACCGTTCTGGTCGAAGGTTCCTTGGGTCTGCCTCCTACTCTGTGTGTGGCACGGTCGCTAGGCACGGTCGAGGATGGTCAGGTCATCGCCGAAGTTTGCAATGCTTCTACGGATGAGTTCTGGATCAGGAAGGGGACGGTCATTGCGAGCACGTCCGTGATCCCGGAGTCGGCTTTCGAGTCGGCTACAGTGGAACACAAGGGGACGGTGCCTGCCGATGATAACGAGCCCGGGATTGAGCGTGCGGCGTCCGTGTCGGAAGCGAGGGAGCCGGACGTCGGCGAGAAGGTGAAAGCCTCGAAACCCGACATTCCCCCGGACAAAGCGGACGGCATGGAGGCCGATTTCTCCGAGTCAAAGTTGTCCCCGGAACAGAAGGAACTGTTCCAGGCGGAACTGGACAGTTTCCAGGACATGTTTGTGGGTTCTTCAAAAGAACCGGGACGGACGGATCTGCTGCAGTTTGAGATCGACACGGGGAATAGTGCGCCGATCAAGTCACAACCGTACCGTGTATCCTTAGCCGAAGGGGAGGTCATGGAAGCGGAGGTCCAGCAATACTTGGAACTGAACCTGATCCGTCCCTCGAACAGTCCGTGGGCGAGCCCGGTCCTGATGATTCGAAAACCGGACGGTGGAATACGGTTCTGCATTGACTACCGTAGATTGAATGCGGTCACGGTGAAGGACTGTTATCCCATGCCGTTGATAGATGACATTTTGGATGTGCTGGGCGACGCTCAATTGTTCTCGACAATGGACATTGCGTCAGGATACTGGAACGTGCCAATGCACCCGGACAGCGTGTCGAAGACCGCTTTCACGTGCAAGTACGGTCTGTATGAATGGTTGGTGATGCCTTTTGGCCTTTGTAACGCGGTTCCCGCATTTGAACGGTTGATGGAGACCGTTCTGGTGGATCTTAAGTGGCGAATCTGTTTGGTCTATCTCGACGACTGCGTCATCTTCAGCAAGGACTTTCCTACTCATCTGGTCCGCGTGCGTCAAGTGCTGACACGGTTCCAGCAGGCTGGGTTCAAGCTCAAGATGAAGAAGTGTCATTGGGGACGCAGCCAAGTGGCGTTCCTAGGACACATCGTCACCCCGACTGGAATCCTGCCTAATCCTGAGAAGGTGAAGGCCGTGATGAATGTGAAGCGTCCGGTGGACGTGCATGGGATTCGTTCATTCTTGGGTCTGACGAGCTACTTCCGTCGGTATATCCCCGGGTACGCTTCGATTTCGGCACCTCTGGAACGGTTGAAAGTGAAAGACGCACCGTTCGTGTGGAACGAGGACTGTGAAGCTGCCTTTAGACAATTGAAGCGTGCGCTGTTGAAGCCGCCGATATTGGTCTATCCGAACGGTAAGAGACGGTTAAAGTTGTACGTGGACTCTTCACGCTACGCTGTCGGCGCTTGCTTAATGCAGGAGGTGGACGGTCGCGACCGTGTAGTGGCCTACGCGAGTAAGCTGTTGACCGGATCCCAGAAGAACTGGATCACGAAGCAGGACGGCATCTCTGAGATCGAGTGTTGGGGTGTCGTCTGGGCGACGCGGAAGTTCCGATGTTATCTCGACAAGCGTGAGTTTGACCTGTACACGGATCATCAGGCTCTGACATGGGTTTTCAGTCCGGGCAACCGTACTACGAACGCTAAGTTGGCACGGTGGGCTATGGAACTCTCCAATTTGCAGTTTAAAGTACATCACAAGCCAGGTACTACTATGGGGCATGTGGACGGTCTATCGAGGCTACCTATGGACACGGTGGCAGCTCTCTCGATGCGTGACTTACTGAACCCGGAAGACACGGTCGGAGACGTGCTTCCGACTTCAGTCGGGGAGCCAGCTGAAGCCGACAACGGACACGGTCTGGGCGGTGAGCGTGCCGATGGGCACGTCGACGACGAGTGTCCTGACCAGCCAAATGAAGTCGCGAGGGGCGCCCCTGCGGGAGACACCCCTCTGACTCCAGTGGACCGGTTCGGACTCGACTTCGACCAATTCGTGCAGGCTCAACAGGAAGTCCCGTGGGTGAAGGCACTGGTGGGGTTCCTGCTGGACGGTGCACTGCCCTTGGATCCGTTCCTGAGAGCTACGGTCATGAAGATGGGGTCGCGATACGTGGTGATGAAAGGTTTGCTGATGAGAAAGGTACACTTGCCGGCTCGGGTCGGACCTGCTCGGTCCTTGACCGTCCCTGTGGTGCCCCTACCGTACATCGAGACCGTCCTGCACTACTGTCACGCTGACGTGCTGTCTTCGCACTTGGGTCTAACCAAGACGCTCGAGAAAGTGAGGCGACACGCTTTCTGGCCGGGCTGGAGGAAGGACGTCACGGAGTACGTCCGCGAGTGTACACGGTGCGGCAGCGGGAAGGGGTCGCGACCGTGGCAGGCTGGTCAGATGCAGCGGATGCCGGTGGCGGATCTCTCGGGTCCGTTCTCGATGTTGGTGGTGGACGCTGTGGGTCCTCTGCCCGAGACTGAACGAGGAAACAAGTACATACTCGTGTTTGTTGACTACTTTACGAGGTGGGCGGAGGCGTTCGCGGTGCTTCGCCTAGACTCGGTGACTTTCGTGGAAGTGATGGTGAATGGAGTGGTTGCTCGACACGGTGTGCCGTCACGGTTGTTAAGCGACAATGGCCGAAACTTTACGTCGGAAATTGCGAAGTCTTTCTATCAGACGCTGGGGATCAAGAAGCTGTACGGTTCAGCGTACCACCCGCAGACTCAAGGGCTGGTGGAGCGTTTTAACGGTACGCTCATGGGCATGCTGAAGATGCACGTGAGCGAAGCACAGACGGATTGGGATCTGTATTTGCCGAGGGTGTTATTCGCCTACAGGACGGCCTACCACGAGGCGCTAGGCGACTCTCCCTTCTTCTCTCTCTACGGGCGCGATCCAGTGCTGCCGCTGGACGTCGCGTTCCTGAACTTGGGCAAGAAATGGAAAAGTAATGAGGTGGCAGCGTACCGTCGCGAGCTCTACCGTACCTTGCGGGACTCCCGTCACTTGGTCGAACGTCAGCTCCTGAAGGCGCAGGACCGTCACGAGCAGAGGTTGAGCGATCGCGTGGTCGTGCAGTACGAGGTTGGCTCTCCGGTGTGGGTCTATCAGCTCTTCAGGAAGAAGAGAGGCGAGTCGAGAACGAAGAAGCTGGCCTTCGCGTGGCACGGTCCGTACCGTGTCGTCGACAAAGTGAACGAGAATGCGTATCGAATCGATATCCCGACTCACCCTGACAAGACGGTCACGGTGAACGTCAACCGGTTGAAGAAGTTCCGTGGACGGTGGACGCGACCGTTCATGGATGAGGTGCCCGAAGGAATTGAAGAGGACGGTGAAGGATTTGAAGACGGTCCGCTGGGGGAAGCCGACTTGCCAGCGTCAAGTTTCACGGAGCGGGTGACCATAGGTCGCGGGGATACGGCCCTCACGGGGGTTACTTCGCCGCTGCTGGAGATCGTTGCTAAATGAGTGGTCAACCGTGCCGCTGAATACCTGGTGCTCACGGCTAACTATGAAAGTCATTGGGTGCCCCGAGCCGATGTGATGCCAGAGTATGGAGATCTGGTGACGAGTTTCGAGCAAGCTGAAAGAAAGAAGCGGCGCCTGCCTGAGCTAAGACGAAGTTCACGCTTGGAGGAGGCTAACGATGAAGTGGAGGATGAAGACCTGCTCATGACCTAGCCGTGTCGTGAGAGGTGTTGTTGGTGTTCCCAAGGACGGTCGTGTGGAAGAGAGTACGGTCAAGGGAACATCAAGAACGGTGGGAGAGTGAATTATGTGTTTGAATTTGAATTGATTAAACGAAGGGACGCTAGTGGAATTGGAGAAAACTGAAATGAATGACTAGCGAAGTGTCCCTGAAAACGACTGAAAGATTACTTGGACTTGGGAGAGGCCGGAGCAGGGGTGCTCTTCTTCTTGGGCGAAGTGGCGGCGTCCTCGTCGCCGGCGCTGCTCTTCTTGTCGTCATCGGTGGGTTTGGAGGTGGCCGAGCTGGTGTCTTCGTCGCCCTCGAGCTCTTCCTGGTCCCCATCGTCGCCTTGGTCTTGACCGGGAGACTCTTCCAGCTCTTCGGGCTCGCCGTCGTCCACCTCGTCGAGATGCGGCGTCGGAGGCAGCACGGTGAACATGTCTTCGTCGTCTTCGAAGTCGGAGTAGTCGTCGCGCTGCTCCTTGTCCTCGTCGTACGCCTTCTGGGCCGGGAAAGGTAGCGTGCCCTTCTTCGCAAGCGGCTTGAGCTTCTTGGCGAGGGCACGGATGCGAGCGTCCCCCAGCAGGACCTTCCAGGTGCCGACACTCTTGTTGCCGACCCACGACGGGTTGGGTGGATTGCCACCGGTGACGTCGATGACGACGCGGGCAAGAGCTTCGTCGCTGAGGCGTAGGTGCGGAGGCTTGGTCGGGTTCAGCGCGTCCGTTTGCTCGAGGAGGTTGGAGAGGGACTGGTAACCGTCCTCGTCCACGCGGTACGGATCGAGAGCGCGGGCGAGGATGGCATCGTAACGGCCACGGTCATTGCGATACAGCGTGGCGAGGTCGGTCGCAGTCGTCGCGTCCGAGTTGGCCTTGGCCTTCGCGGCCGCCGAGCGCAGAGCCGCCTTGCCACCGAGCCACATGAGCGTGTCGTGAGAACCGTTCTCGAAGACGTCGAGGAAGTCGTAGAAGCCGAGCTCGAGGATGTTCAAGCTGATGAACGCGAGCCGCGCTTGGCCCGCGTTCGACTTCTTCTTGCGGCGGGCCGTGCTCTCGTCGGAAGGCGCGTAGAGCGCGCAGGCGAAGAAGACGTCGCGCCAGTGCATCCAGAAGCGCCAATGCGCCACGTGCAGCGCGGGGTGCTCCTGCGGGTCGTACCAGGCGCGCTGCCCGACCCATGGGTACGCCATGCGAGGCGGGGTCTTGCCCTGGGCGGCCGCCTGCTTGATAATCTTGGCGATGTCACGGCGGATGGCGGCTGGACACTTGGCGGGCAGCGGAAGCTCGTACGTCTCCGTCCCTTCGGCCTCGGGAGCGTCCTCCTCGTCGTCAGGTTCGTCGTCGTCCTGGTCTTGGGCCTTGGACCTGCGCTGTTTCTTGGACGGTGGGGTTTTCGTCGTTCCCCGGGACGGTGAACGCTTGGTGGACGAGCGTGCCGGAGCCGCGGGGACGGTGAACAAGTCGTGCGCAGGAGCAGCGACGACTTGCATGGCGTCAGGCAGTGGCAGCAGGGTCGCGGTCGCCGACAACTCGATGGGGAACGCCACGTCGTCGGCGAGAACAGCGACGGCGACGGCGTCCACGGCATCCACATTCGTGGAGCCGCTGTTGGCGAAGAGGGCGGCGCGCAGGCGGACGTAGAAGTCCACCTGGGCCCGGAGCTGAGCGTCGGCACCTGCATCGGGACCCCCCGAGCGGCGGTCGAGGCGGGCGCGCAGCCGGCGCAGGATGGCGTCCCTGTTGGCTTCACGAGACTTGGCCATGGTGGAAGGTGGTGGGTTGTGAGCTTGTGCTCTCTTCGGCGAAAGTCGAAATGGGGGGCACTGCAAGTTGCCGTAGCCTCCCCTGACGCATTTCGACCTGGTCGTTGGGTGGTTTGGCGGTGAGGTTCTTTTCCGAGAAATGGGAAAGGTACGGTCGCCGTGAGACGGTGATTGACTACGCCGAGCGACAACCCATCAACGGTGGGTTGTCAGTCACGGTAGATACGCATGGAGATGGTTGCGGACGTGAGGCGCGATCGGTGACCGTGGCTGGCGTCCTGAGGAGAGGGCATTTCGTTTCTTTCGGCCCCGCGACGAGTATGGAAACCGTGTCGGAGTTGATCGAGTGGTGCTTGTGGCACTCGCTGTCCCTGTGGACGAGCGTGTGGGGGCTGCTGTGCGACCACTGGCCGTCCGTGCTGCTACTACTGATTGGTGCGGTGGGCATTGTGGTCACGAGACCGCTGTGGCGCCTTGCGGGACGCCTGATTTGGACAGTGTTCGGCTTTGCGTTCAAGTGGCTGTCGCTGTTGAAGGTGTGCGTACGACGTTACCGCCGGTTTGTGAACGGACCGTCCGTGCAGGGTCGACCGTCCGCTGAGCGTCGGTGGAAGACCTTCGAGGCTATCTGGGCTACACCTATGGTGGTGCTCGAGGCTCGTGGTGAGCACGAGGATGGTTTGGGTCGGCTAATGTACAAGTGGTTGGGGGCGTATCACGCTCTGTGGTGCGTGTTCCTACCGGACGTGCTGGAGTTGAGCTGCAAGTCTACCGTGAAGTACTGGAGTGGGTCGAGGGCCGAGTGTCGCCGCACTGCCGACCGTGCCTGCTGCGTGTGGCGTGGGCTGTGGGCGTTCTTGTCACTGTCGGTGTATGCCGTGTTCTACACGGTCGTCTACGTGTATGACTTCGTCGAGGTGGTGTGTCAAGGGACGGTGGGCGTGGGAGTGCTGCTCCTGACTATCAACTACAGTTTGGCAGACGCCGGGCTCAACCCCGACGCTACTGTGATGCAGTGGAGTTGTGTGGTGGCGTCAATTGGAGTCGCCAGCCGCATACTGAAGAAGTACGAAGCGGCGTCTGGAGGACGGTCGCCGGCGAAGATGGCGGAGGACAGCTACGCTGACTGGCTCCGTGAACTCGAAGAGCTGCAACAAGCTGAGCGACTGAGTGAGGCTTTCTGGCGAGCGGATGGGTGCGTGGGAAGACCGAAGCCGGTGCAGACTATTAGTGGACTACGAGCACAGCAGCGTGCTCTACGGGCCAAGATGAAGGCCGACAAGGAAGAGGAGACCGCTCGACGAGGGCGTCGAGTTCCAGTCGGGGAGGATGTCCCGAGTGGGAACGGTGGCCACCGTCTCGGGTACGGTCCTGACCGTCCTCCAGTCGCCCGCCAATCAACGTGCGAGCTACTACTCGAAGAACAGCTGGACGAAGATGAGCTGACCGAGCAGTCATCGGACTTTAGCGAGGATTAACTGGCGGCGTGCCGGCCCAGCGAGCAAGGAGTCGCGATGGAAGCGGTGGCGCGTTCCGCGAGTGGGAGGTGCCGTGAGGTCGCAGGATGGAGGTCGCTAGCGTGACGAAGCTCGGAGCGTGAACCGTGGTGTGAGCCAAGGACGAAGGAGTGTCATGACAGGAGGAAGGGTTCGAAGGAAGCGTCGCGACGGCGCGCAAGTTGAAGAGAAGCTTAGGAAGAGTGTGAGGGAGAGCCCTCCGTGCCAGGTGAGTAGGTCAGTCGTGAATTTGTCTTGGAAACAACAAGTTGAATCTTTGCATTTGACTTAGTTGTATTCTAACCGTTCCTTTAACTGTCCGTACCGTCCTACTTCGTGCGCAGCGGCAGCCGTCCCTTCCAGGACAGCTCGCGACAACTCCCTCACTCTAAAATAACTGTACAAGGGGGTGAAGGCTCGCTTCGAGAGTGCGCTATTGGATAGTGTGAGCAAAAGTCTTGACTGCGATGGAGCCAAAGTGGAGCCTAGTCTTTAGTGACATAATTTGTAGTGGTCCATGAACTGGTCAGTTCGTAAGAAAAAAAAAATCAGTTTCCTTTGCCTTGTCATATCTTAGTCTGGATTGGCTAATAAACAGAGAGAGAGAGAGAGAGACCCGCTACGGGTCCGGGGGCGACGATTGTCTGTTAGCATAGCGCTGGTGGGCCATCAACTGGTAAACCACGTTATTTTGGTTTCCCATTTGTTTTTTTTGGGTCGCCAGACCGCAGCTGCTGGAACTACCAGGAAGTAGCTACTAGGTATACCCTCTGGTTCCTGGTGATCTTGAAGCGACGCGAGCGGGTATCATATCATATCATAGCAGTCACACCACCTCCCGGTGATCGACGCCATGGGGCAGCTACAGGGCAAAGCGACGTACCTGAAGGCCACGACCTCCTTCGTGAACGGTGCGCAGTCAGATGTGCACATTTCCTCTTGCCACCGTCTGCAGTCTGACCCTCTCATGCTGCAGCCTCGGAGCGGGACGTGAACAAGCTCTGGGAGTGCTTCAACGACGTGGCCGAGGGCTTCGGCCTCAACCAGGACGAGCTGGTGGAGATCTGCCGCTCCATGCAGCAGACGCTCGAGATCCACGCGCGTAGCGAGATGGACCAGCTCAGCGTCGCGCTCTTCACGGCGCTGGACACGGACGAGGTGATGAGCATTGGAGTGCACCACTTTGCATCGTGTACTGATGTGTTTCGTGCTGTTTGTGGGTCGAAGAACGGACTGGTGGACGCCCTCGAGTTCCTGGGCACAATGGCCATGATGTCCGCCATGCCCGTTCCTCAGAAACTCACGTGTAGGCGTTGCTTGGGCCTGTGTTATGAGGTGACTGTTTGACTGACTAACAGAGGCTGCTGTTGCTGTGCTGCAGTCGTGTACAACTGCTACGACTTCAACGAGACGGGTCAGTTGTCGCTGGACGAGCTCACACTAGCGTTCAAGTCCACGTTGACGGGGCTGTGTAAGCTCTGTGTAGGCGTGGCGTGTCCGACGGAGCTCGTGCTTGAAGACTTGGCGCAGTTCGCCTTCCAGAAGGCCCAAAAGCCCGGTGTTGACGAGTTCTTGTCGCTGCCAGAGTTCTTGCGCTTCGCGGAGACGACACCTGAGATGACCTCTTGGGTCGACTACTTCGACTGCCCGGCTGAGTACGTGGACGAACAGGACGGAGATGACAGCGACGCAGAACGTGAGGCTGCTGCGGGTCTTCTGGTGCCTTCAGCTCTGGACGATGAAGCTACAGCTAGGAAGAGAGACGCGAGTCTTCCACATGACGCAACTGCACCGGACTTCACGACGGACAAGATGCTGGCGAGACGTCCTTGGCAACTCGCAGTGGTGAATGCGACGCCCAGTTCGCCACCCACGATTGATCCGCGGATGCCAGCGGCCAGTCTTGAGCTCGAGTGGATCTACGGCTTTAACAGCGACCTGCGCAACATCGTGCACTACGTTTCCCCTGCCGAGGCAGTCTACCCTGCAGGCAGCGTGGTGATCGTCTACGATACTGTGGCGCACCGCCAGCGATTCGCGTGCCATCACTCGGGACTTGTTCAGACTTTGGCTGTTCACCCAACGGATCGCCGCGTGATCGCCACAGGTGAAGCTGCTTTGCTACCGAAAATCGTGGTTTGGTCTACACAGACGCTAAGTGAGAGCGGTGCTGGAGGTGGTGGCGGAGTGCTCAGCGTTCTTCGCGGCTTCCATCGTCGTGGTGTGTCACATTTGGCGTGGATGGCTAGTGGTCGAACTCTCGTCACTGTCGGTCAAGACGAATTCCATTGCGTTGCTGTTTATCAATGGGAGAAGGCAGCAGTACCAGCGGATGGAGGTGCAGATAATGTCGAGGCTGCGGACTGGAGCAAACCCGCAGAGCTCATTTTTGCAGGCCGTGGGGGACGAGAACCCGTGCACGCGCTGACTGTGCTGAATGGACCGTCGGGACAGTCACAATTCGTGACGGGTGGACGGCGTCATTTGTTCTTCTGGACTCGGGAGCGCGATGCTCGGTATGCAACCCCCCATGCTCTCTTCGCACGACTGCCCGGTGTCTTAGGACGCAAGGCAAAAGTGCAGACAATCCTGAGTCTGGCAGCTCTTCCGGGCGATACTCAGGGCTCTGGCGCCATTGCAGGCACTGCTCGAGGACAAATGCTGCTGTTCGAAGGACGCAACTGTGTACGCGTATTGTACGCTCACGCGGCTGCAGTAACAACTCTGTTTGCCTTCGATGGTGGAGTTCTCAGCGGTGGCAAGGACGGTAAAGTGCGAGTTTGGAGTCGAAGGCTGGAGCCTGGCGCTCAATTTGACTTGGTGGCACTGGGCAGTTCTGCTCCTCGGGTCCGCAG
This sequence comes from Phytophthora x cambivora, assembly GCA_033557925.1. Taxonomy (NCBI): domain Eukaryota; phylum Oomycota; class Peronosporomycetes; order Peronosporales; family Peronosporaceae; genus Phytophthora; species Phytophthora x cambivora. Next base: position 615,124 of record JAUCEB010000029.1, on the reverse strand, counting down.
TCTCGTGGCTTCTCCCGATGGGGGCGCAAAGCTGCTGATAGCCACTGCAGGTGCTGAGATTTTCGAGATCGCATCAAGTGACGGCTCCAATCTGCACTTTGGTCCGGTGGTCTGCGGACACTCAGCCTTCCAGCTTCACGGACTCGCTGTGCATCCACTGCGGCGCGAATGCTGCTCGGTGGGGGATGACCGCACTGTACGTGTGTGGGACCTCTCTGCCCATCGACAACTACGCATTGCCGCTCTCGATGCTCCCGCTCGAGCCTGTGCGTACTCACCTGACGGTTCGAGCCTTGCTGTAGGCCAAGGTGCAGAGGAAGAAGAAGAGGAGGCGGCGGCCTCCACCGTGACAGACCCGGATTTGTTGGCGTGGCTTCGGCGACAACAACCAAAGCTGGCGAACCCAAACAAACAAGGCGCTTTCGCGGTGTTGACGGAGTCATCGCTTGCTGTGAAATTTGAGGCCAAGGACTCAAAGAGACCAATTCGAACCGTGCGATTCTCAGGTGACGGGCTCACTCTGGCGGTGGGGTCCAGCGACAACTGCATCTACTCGTATCACACTGAAGACTGGGCGTCCAAGGGTAAATGTCGTGCCCGGGATGCCGGAGTCGTCATCAACACCTTCGACTTCTCGACGACTGGTGAGTATATCGTGGCCAACGCGAGGAACCGTGGCGAAATGGTGTTCTTTGAAAGCTCTTCGGGCGTTGAGATCACACGCGTAGCCACTTTGAAGGACGTGGAGTGGCTGTCGTGTTCGTGTCCGTACGGATGGGGCGTTCAAGGGGCTTGGCCGACTCGAAAGACGCAGGCGTTTGACATCTCGGCGGTTGATCGCTCACCAGGTGCAGAGAATCCGATGCTCGTATCGGGAGACACACTCGGCTCGTTGCGTCTCTATCGGTATCCATGTGTGAATCCCGAGTCGCTGTGTCAGGTTGCGCAGGGTGCCGCTAGCACCATTTCCGCCGTTCGCTTTACTGCTGATGGAAACTACGTCGTGGCTAGTGCACGGGATGAGCGATGCATTTTTCAGTGGCGCGTTGAGCGTGAAGAAGTGGACGTTGACGGAGGAGTGACGGGCAATGGGGACGGCGATGATGTAGCGGCTACGTCTGACGATGAGCGAGAGGTTAGTCACGGAACGGAGCGTTCTCCGTTTGATGAGGCCGTGAGCATCGGAGACTTCGCGCTTGAGCTGTTGGCAGAAAAACTGCAGGATCCGATCAACCAGGAAGAGGAGGAAGTCGCGACAGAGGGAGAACCACCGAAGTCCAGCTCTAGTCCACCTACCATCTCAGCTCCACTTCCGTCCAAACCATGGGTCAGTAGTAGCGTTCCGCCTTCGGAGGCTCCAGATGAAGGCGACTTGGAGCTCTCAACCGTGCCCAGCGACAGCTTCGAACTCGAGTGGGTCTACGGATATCGCTGTCACGATGTTCGCAACAACCTTTTCCTGACACGTGCCAAGGGCTTAATGCTTTATCCAGCTGCAAACATCGTCGTGATACTGGACAGTAAGCTCTGGCTGCAGCGTCACTTCAAACAACACACGGACGAGGTCACGAGTCTCGCAACACATTTCGGTCAGAACGGTAAACCGAGCAACGCTGCGCTGGAGTTTGCCGCGTCCGGCCAAATGGGTCGCCTCCCAGTCATCCACGTGTGGCGCATCGACTCGCTCGAAGTACTGGCGTCTCTGCGTGGATTTCATCGCCATGGTATCGCTGAGCTGCGATTTAACTCTGCAGGGAACCTGTTGGCAAGTGTTGGGCTGGATGATCGCAATTCACTCGCGCTTTACGACTGGCGAAGTGGCACGCTATTGGCACATGCGAGCACGACGTCGGTAGGTCGCATTCTCGGCATGAGTTTTCAGCAGGAGGCGGCCACGAAGGGCGCTGCACCAGTATCCGACGACTCCATCGCAGTCGCAGAAGCTCCGGTAACTCCCGTCGTGATCGTGACTGTGGGTGTCAAGTCTGCATCCTTTTGGCGTCTAGCAGCAGGCCAAACCCTCGTCAAGAAAGACGCACTACTCGGACGCAAAGGTCGACAAGGAGGCTCGCCTCCTTCTTTTCTGAGCGTAGTGTGCTGCGGCAAGGACGCCATTGCAGGTACAGTCAGCGGGGATTTGTATCGCTTCAAGGGCACCGAGCTCTCCAGCATTGTACCAGCGCATACGCGAGGCGTGGCAGCTTTGTACTGCTCCTCGTCAGCCTCAGCAGCAATTGCTAGTGGCGGTCAAGACGGTCTCGTGAAGCTTTGGAGTGCCGACCTGGAGTGTCTGGCTGAATTCGGCGAGTTCAATGCGGCGCACCACGCAATACGCAGCGTTTTCTGGGACTCAGTACGGGAGATGCTGCTAGTTGGCACGCGAGGCAGCAGCATCCACCTCCTTTCGTCGCTCGATGGTACTCCGGTGGGTATGAAAACACCCGACGGCACCCCCGTGACATCGTTGGAGACCCATGCACGAGGCGAACTACATGGGCTTAGCGTGTGCTACTCCAAGTCGCGAGGCTGCACAACCGGGGACGATGGTGTGCTTCGCATTTGGGACTTAGCTCATCACATCGTGGTGATCTCCAGTAAACTCGACACCAGCAGCCGCGCGTGCGCGTACTCTCCGGATGGAGATTTCATTGCTGTGGGCTTGGGAAGCGGAGGAACCGGAAGACGTCACAAGAAAGACGGCAGCATGTTGGTGTTTGAAGACCGCGGACAGAGCGTGGAGCTCGTGTACGAAACCCGCGATACGAAGCAGTCCGTGACGGTTTTGCGCTTCTCTCCTGACGGTCAGTCGCTTGTCTGCGGAGCGTTAGATGGCTCCGTGTACATCTACGATGTGCCAAGCAACTACACGAAGCGTGCTGTGTTCTCCAAGCACAAAGCTCCGGTCACGCACCTCGATCTGGCCAGCGACTCTCAATACGTGCGCAGCAATTGTCGAGGCTTTGAACTCTACTTTGCGGATGTCACCACCGGCTCGCACGTAGCAAGCGCCACAGCACTTCGCAACCATACCTGGGACAGCTGCAGTACTATCTACAACTGGTCCAACCAAGGCGTTTGGCCTGTGGCTCCTACAGGACTTGGCGACGCTGTGAAGCGGGAGATCACTTGCTGTGCTTGTTCGTTGCCCGGTGCTCCGTACCAAGGCAGCAATGCCATCCTTGCTGCAGGGAACTCTCACGGGGCGATCAGCCTATTCAAGTATCCGAGTTTCGTTCAAGGAGCTGGTGCCAAGACGTACTATGGACACAGCGGTGCTGTTGCTCAATTGGGGTTCTCGGGGGCTGGTGGCGCAATGTGCCTCAGTATCGGTCGCTCGGACCGCTGCATGCTTCAATGGCGACGGCTTTACGGTGCTGGGGGCAGCGCAGACGTCCCGACTAATGGGAATGCGAGCGTTGTGAAGGACCCCGAGGACGACGCAGACCTGGAGGCGGAAGGACGCTTCCTGCCCGAGGCGTTCGTGAATGATGGTGGCGGTGCTCAAAGCGAGGTGAAACCATTTGTCAGCGCCATGCTGCCACCGTCAGGCGACGTGCAGGAGCCCAGTGAAGCGGATGGAGTCGCTGGACAACGATCATTTGAGCTGGAACACGTCTTTGGCTTGCGTTCACACGACGCCCGTCAGAACGCTGTGTACGCTCGGCCGAAGCGGATCGTTTATCCTACGGGGTGTGTTGGTGTGAGCTACGACCGGCGTGAACACCGGCAGCAGTTCTACACGGGACACACGCGACCGATATTGTGCGTCGCTGCGTCTCCTTGCGGGGCTTTTGTGGCGTCGGGAGAGATTTGCGCCCAGAACTTCGCGCACGAGCGGCCACGCATCCACGTCTGGGAGCCGGCCACTTGCACGCGCGTGGTGGAGCTCAGTGCCTTCCACAGTAAAGCGGTGACCGCTTTATCCTTCAGCAGTCCCGACGGGAAGTTGCTCGCCGCTGTGGGTCAGGACGAATTCCACTCGTTATCTGTGTATCGGTCGGCTTCGGGACGCTGGTTTGACGGCGCGTTGTTTGCAAGCTCTCGCACAACTCGCCACGCTGTGTTCTTCGTCTGCTTCATCGAAGACCCGCAGAGTGCAGGGGGCTGTCGGTTGGTCTCAGGAGGCGACGACCACGTTTTGTTCTGGAAAATGGCACCACCAGCTCTCACCGCTCGGGATGGCATCTTCGGTGCTCGAGCACAGCGCCAATCAGTGCTGTGTGGCGCCTCAATGGGTGGACTTGTCGTCACAGGCTGTGCTTCGGGTCATCTTTATGCCTGGGAGGCTTGTGCTGTGTCACGCGTGGTTCCAGCTCACACAGGAAGCGTCTACGCTATCCACGCTACGCCCTCGGGATGTGCTACAGGAGGACGCGATGGCCATGTGAAGCTCTGGGCTCGTACGACCTTGACGCCTCTAGCCGACTTTGATGTATCTGGGCTTAAACCAGCACCACAGGATGCCGCAGTGCGCTCGCTTTGCTGGGATGTGGCTGAAGACCGCTTGCTACTTGGAACCAAAGGAGCAGAGCTGATCGAATTGTCTCGCCTCACAGGAGACTCGATACTTGTGTCTGAGAGTCATTACGACCGCACCGTTCAGCTACAGGGGCTCGCTGCACACCCACTGCGACCAGAGCTGGTAGTCACGGCTGGTGGAGACCACACTGTGCGTTTGTGGCATCTGGACAAGCGCTGCGTGATCGCGAAGACTGCGATGGATGGCGCACTGCAGAGTGTGGCGTACTCCCCGGACGGCAAATGGCTCGCGGTGGGCTTTGGAGGGTCTGCCGAAAGCAGCAGAAACAGTCATAAAGACGGCGCATTCGCCGTGCTGGACGGTCAGACGCTCGAGTTGCTGCACGAAGGCCGAGACTCTAAGCTGAGCGCTTTGGACGTGACGTTTTCGCCAGATCTGACGTTGCTGGCGTTGGCTTCAGCCGATCACTGCGTGTACTTCTACTCGACGCTCGACGACTTCTCGCTGCGCTTCAAGTTCTCCAAGTCCAGCGGTCGAGCCACACGACTGGACTTTGCTGCCGACAGCAGCATGGCACGCGTGTCGAGTGACGCCTTCGAGCTGCTGTTCGTGAGCACGATGGACGGCAGCCACATCACGTCGGCCGCCAGTGCTGCAGACACCACGTGGGCGTCGCACAAGTGCCTCTTTGCGTGGGCTGCCCAAGGCGTCTGGGACATCGCGGGGAAGCCCGACGATCACGTGCACGCCCTGGCCAAGGCAAACACGCAGGAGATGCTGGTGGCAGCTACGAACCAGGGAGAGATCCGCGTTTACAACACGCCGTGCCTCTCCAGACACACGGAGCAGCACAAACTGCATGGTCACAGCCTGCACGTGTCAAATGTGGCATTCACGTGCGACGACTCGCGACTGGTATCCATCGGTGGCAATGACAAGAGTCTGTTCGTATGGAAGATAAGCAAGAAGGCTAGTTCGTATGGAAGATAAGCAAGAAGGCTAGATAATTGAGCCGGCAGGTCATTCACTTCAACATGGTAAGCCAATCAAACGAGCGATATTTTTCAAAAACACGAACATTGCTGATTAGCTCCCTCGAAACTTTTGCTAAACCAACGAAACTACAACTAAACAGAAGTTATGCATGAAAGACATGAAAACAGGTTAAAGGAGACTGCAAACTCACCGATCCAAGGCACCACTCGAAACATTTCGCTGGTCCACTCACTCCTTACGACTGAGTGGCGTCCGAGCCTGGAGGGAGCCCCCACGATCCACTGCCCATAGGCCCCCACGATCCGCTGCCCATAGGTCCCCACGATCCGCTGCCCGGAGGTCCCATACTGTTCGCATTGGCCACCCCTCCCTTGGCGGTGATGGTCGAGGCGGCACTCACGCTCTTGGCGAGGGTCATGTCCACTCCCACCGAAATCCAGGCGAAGATGCCGTCCTCCACGGTGTCACCCAGCAGCGCGTATTCCATGATGGGGTCGAAACCGGTGGCCGCCGACTGGTTGTAGATGTTGTCGTTGGCGTTGAGCGTGATTTCCTGAGTGTTGGTAGCGTACACGCCGGTGGCTTCCACCTCTGAAATGAGCGCTTGGTCGAAGAAGAGCTGGCCCACGTGAGCTCCCACCCCACCCGAATACGTGTTGTTCTTGAGCACTGTGCCGTTGTACGACCCCAGCACATGAATGTGCGTCGCGCGTCCCGTGTAGTGACCAGGAAATACGGACGAGAAGGTCACGATGCCATCGACATCCGTCGGTGCAAGCCCGCGGAATGCCGTGTTGTTGATGTTGGAAGCGTCGGATGTGTCACCGTTGCCGTTGGCGACCACACCCGAGTACACACCCGTGGCGTTGCAGTGCCAAAAGTCCACGAAGAGGTTGTTCACGGGCTCGCACGTATTGACGTCCACGAACTGCAGCTCTGCATAGAGACTGACGCCTTCTTGGTTCTCTCTCACGTCGGTACGGATAAATTCGCCGTTGACGTAGTAGGGGCCCTCCGTCACCTCAGGCTCAAGCACACACTTGACGTCACTACCGAAGAGAACGCTCGCATTGACGTCAGATACGTCCTTGATCACCAGATTGGATTCGTGTTCCGTGGCAGGGGCCACCGTGTCGCCTTTCGTCTGCGAGACGTGGGCGTAGCCTCCCAATCGACGGCGAGCTTGCAGGTTCTCAATAGTGGTCGCACGTCGAGCAACGTTACGCTCCAGCAGCTTTCGGGCTTGCGGCGAGTCCTTGCATCCTTGCAGAGAGCGGTGACTGTCGGTCTGGAAGAGGCGTCGCTGCGCGACTTCCATGACCGACTGGGTGTGAGGCTGCTGGCCGATCGGATGTGCGGAAGTTTTCATTGCGGAGACGGCCACAGTAGCGAGCACGAAGAGAGTCGAGAGTCGAATCATCGTAGCGAGAACGCGATGGTGCGTGGTGGGTGTTGTGTCGACTGGTTCTTGGTGAATTGGGAAGTGAGCTGAAGCAAATGGTGGCGAGTGTTTCCCTCGGAAATCCTCGAAAGGGGGTCGACGGTCGTATCTCCTACGAGGAAGAAGCGCCTAAGCGAGCGGCGTTTAACATTCAGTTTGAAGGTGCAGCGGCTAAAATCGGGGAGATATGGCAAGAATCTTCATTTGTTGGTGCAGATTGCGAGTCTGGTGGTGCAGGTGGGTCGGTGGGGATAGCTCGAGATCACCTCACAAAGAGTTTGCCACCGTCATAGTTGAAGCTGCTTCTGCTAGTCGCCCGTAAAGTCCTTCCCAGCAGTCGCTATCGGGTGGGTCGAGTACAGAGAGATCCGGCGGGCCACTTCAACTTCTACAGCGCTCACACGTCACATATAAATGTGCACCACACCACCACTTAAATTCCGACTTCAACGCTTCAAGTCTGGAAGCGAGAGAACAAGGCGATGGGGCGCGTCTTCGAGGAGTTCGTGGACAGCACGCGCATCTTCCGCTGCGCCAAGTGCAGCGCGCACCTGGCACGCAACGAGGACATCATCTCCAAGGTGGCCAGCGCTCTCTCCGTCGCTGTTTAAGCCTTATCTCTCTCTCTAAGCTGCCACTTCCTCTCTCTCAATGCCCAGAACTTCCAAGGCACCAGTGGCAAGGCCTACCTCTTCGACGCAGCGTGAGTCGCCCGCAATGACCTGTGCGTTCTTGGCCTATGGCTTCTCACCTGAGTTGCTCCTAATTCCCAGCGTCAACGTGTGCACGGGGCCGCCCGAAGAGCGCATGCTCATGACGGGGCTGCACGTCGTGCTGGACCTCTACTGCAACACGTGCTGGAGCCCCGTGGGCTGGAAATACGTACGCGCGTTGGTGGCGCTTTGCTCGCGCTCTGCTCTGCTCTGACTGGGGGTTCTGGTTGTCTGTCTGCTCTGACTGTGCTTGCCTACATGCAGAAAGAAGCACACGAGGCGTCGGAGAAGTACAAGGAAGGCAAGTTCATTCTCGAGTTAGCCAAGACGGACCAGCTGCCCTGAACAATGCGGAGCTTACGGACGTCAGTGCGGGACGGACGGCGGGCAATAGGTAACTACAGCAACAGCAGCGTGGACGACACACAAGCATCAAGCACAGTGAACTCCAACCATCCTCCTCTCGCTTTCTGCCTCTCTCTCTCTCTTTGGCCCTGAAAGTCCAGCCTAGTGACCGTTGATACATGTTACCGAGTTCTGTTTGTTCAGCCACCCACCGCTTTGTTCTCTCGCTTCTTTACAGGAATCCACTCGTGTAGCGCTGCTGCTCCAACTCGCGTGGAGGATAGTAATGCGCCTGCACTTGGTTCCCGCCGAAGAAGCGGCCGTGCAGAGCCTGCCTGGCCTTGTTGGCGCCGACTGCATCGTCAAACAACACAAACACGCGCACGTGGTCTGCCAGCTCGTGGATTTCCACCTTCTTGACGTTACCGAACTTGCCACACTCGCCACGCACCTCATCTTCCAGCTCCTCGTCCACCTCTCCGCGGTTTACGAGGTTCATCAAGCAGAGACAGCACTTTTCTTCGCCGTCTGCCACGTCTTTCACGCCTTCGACATCATCCTCGGCAAAAGTTGCTGTCTTCTTTGGCTCCTGCAACATTCCATTAGCCCCGTCGGTCGTGGCACCTGGGCCGTCGCGCACAACCTTGTCCTGGCTGATGGCAAGGTTGATCAGCATGGCAGCTTCGCTGGCCTTGCCCACTTTGAGAGGCTGGCCAGCCAACTCAAACCCATTCATGTGCTGGATAGCACTTGCTGCGCAACTCTCCTCCACGAACTCCATGAAGCCGTACCCGCGGTGCTTTAGGACGCAATGACATAGCACGAGTCAGCTTGCTTTTGTGCCCAGAATCCAATGATCTGTTAGTGCGTACCACTCCGGACTCGAGGGGCGAAACAGCAGCCATGACACAGGAACGGATCGCTCCAAACGGGGAAAATATACTCTACAGACACGCACAGGCATTAGCAGTGATCAAAGATGAAACTCTTCGTCTTCAAAAAGACACGCATACCTCCAAGTGCTGGCTGTTAAGCTCCACACGGACATTAGCGATGTAGACACACTTCGTTTGCACGCTGTCATCGGTGAAAACAGAAGAAGCTAGTCAGTCCGATAGTAAGGCGTCTACAGCGTGTAGTAGCACCCGCAGGTGACACTCACTTCTTGATTGCCTGCTGTCCGATAGAAAGCGAATCATTTGGGTTCGTGTTTCCACGATGCGGGCGGCCAACCTGACAAAAATAATTAAGAGTGCACAAGTCAGCAGACTGGCCTGCCTCTTTTCCATCACCGTGAACTCACTCGGATCGCTCTGTTGGCCAACGGTGTTCCATTCAGCACTTGCACGGCGCTCTCTGCTGCCAAGACGTCATCGTACTCCAAGAAGCAGAAGCCCTTCGACCGCGACGCTCTGACGAGTCGAGTCATCCATCACACGTAGCAACCAAAGCCGCGTATCAGTACCCAGTAGAAACACACACACACCACAATCCTTCAGCTTTCGTACCCAGGCTCGAGCGACAGATCGATCGAGTGGATGGCTCCGAAGGGCGCGAAGGCGCTGCGGATGTCCTCCTCCTTGAGGTCGTAGTACAGGTTGCCGATGTACAGGCGGCGCGCCAGATCGCTGGGCGACACGTTGGCGCTGGGCAAGTTGAGCGACAGCAAACTGGCCTGCGCCAGCGCCCGCGCCCTCGCCGCCTGCGCGTCCAGCTGTCCGCCGGCGCCCTAAAAGCAACAGCGCAGGACGAGTATGAAACTAAAGCACGGGGCCACAGCATCAAAACACCGAACTCCACTGAGCCCCACACAAAAGCCCTCTAGCCAGGAGGAGGTCTTCCACACACAGACACGCAGTCCACTTACGATGAGAGGGCGCGTGGCCGCCGCCGCCAGCGCCTGCAGCTCCTCGGGCGCCGTCTTCTCCTTCACGACGCTGGACAAGCGCTTCACGATGTCGCCCAGCGCTGCTCGTAGCAATCAGCGGCAGTCAGAGACGCACGTTTGCGCTGGAATTCAGTGATGACGCACGCACCTTTGGGACTGGCTGACGTCTTGCGCGAGGCGTCGCTGGCGTCCTCGTCGTCGTGGCCCCAGCGCGTGCGTCGCGAGCGCTTCGCTCTGTCGTCGTGGGCCTCGTGAGCCGCGGCCTCGTCGTGCGAGCGCTTGGTCGAAGACATGTCTGCTGTCTTGCTCTGTCGTGTGTTAAAGCAGGAATGGCATGTGATGTGTGACACACGAACTGCACTTCACTGCTACATCTGTCTATAAGAACACGTCGAATCTCTATAGTGGAGCAGATGCACGACTGGTGAAACATGTAGCCATCTTTGTACAACGAAAAGTGCTGCCACACATGTACATGTACATTGTTCAGAATTGTCTTCTTTCGCCTTCCTGCAAGCATTGTCCACGCTGCAGACCTGTGAGGCCTATTTCCTTCAACGCTTACCACTGCTTGGTCATCTTCATCGGCGAGGGTTAGAAATTTATTACCTACCTTGCCTACCTACTATCCGGGATACCGCGCATCTATCGCAGGCGGCTGTGCACTTGCCCTGGTTCAAGCTCGCCTGCGCACCAAACCACAGGAGATGCACTTACCCACGGATGTCTTCACGCGGGTTCAGCAAGCTGCGGCGCGACACAGTAGAGAAGGGCGAGAACTCTTCATCGTCGTCCCCGAACGTCGGGAGGTTTTCGACGCCGAGATTGCCTGGAGCGTTGATCTCGTCCACGTGAAAGCCACGACCATTCTCCACCGCTGTAGGCGACTCAATCGAGCTCAGTCGAGTCAAGCGACGGTTCATCTGCATGAGAGTACGGGGGGAGACCATGCCGTGAGCCAGTTCATACAGCTCCGCATTGCTCAATGTGCCATTTTGAGAACCAGCCGCCGCCGCAATGCTCGCACCGACATCATTCGAGAGAGTACTTCTCCTTGACGTGAGGTGGAAGAGGTTGAAAGGCTCCACCTCCGCATGCGCCCCACCATGAGCTTCGAAACACGAGCGGCAGTGACGAACAGGATGCAACAGACCCACTTCCGGGATCGACATGCGCTGCGAGGTGCACTTCGCACACATCCACTTGCCACAACGCTTGCATGAGTGCGGACGGCGGAAGAGCTTGAACGGCGTGTTGCACGTCGGATCTTGGCAGTGGGTTACGGTCTTCTTATCGGGCTTCTTGAGCTTCTGTGAGAGTACCGAGTACTCGCGGCACATTTCCTGGATCTTATCAGCAGCGTTAGAGAGCAAGTCCTTCCACAAATCCCGGTCTTCGAGCTTGGTCACACTGAAATGCATCTCCTTAGCCGAGGCGTTGTTGTCCTCGTCACACTGCTGGTGGTCGTAAGCTGTAATGTACAGTCCATGGTGACCCACGGATGTGTGGGTTTCGTCCTGGCCGTGGGTGTAGCGGCTTCGGACAGCCAGCGGAACGATCCACTTCCACTTAATTGCGTGCGTCTCATCTACCTCACTCGGGTAAAAGTACCACAATTTGTGTGAGTCGTACTCGTACACAACAAGCGCCTTTTTCCATTCCCGAGCACCGTATCGCTCCTTGAACAAATATCCGAACGCACAACCTTCTCCCTCCAAGAACGACGAGCCGAAGCCGTGTGCAGTAGAGTAACTTGGTCGACTGATTTGGTTGATGATGTCCTCTTGAAACGTGGGTGGGATGGGTCCCGCTGTCCCAAATGGCGGCGTCGTTGACTTTGAGACGTCTGCTGGAGATAACGCAGGAGGTGTACCAACCGTCAAAATGCAGCTAAGTGGGTCCCTCTTGGCCATTTCTTCAGAAGCCTGTACCAGCTTTCGCCACACTGGATTCGATTTCATATCGCACTGAATACGCTCCTGGCTTCTTGTTTTCGGGTCCTTGTAGCACATCTTAAGTGCTTCCATGATTAGCTTCAAGTTGGAAAGAGCATCAGTTCCTGCCATGCTGTCGTACTCCTGCTCACCGTTGCTGTCAATGGTATCTCGATCGAGATACACCTTGCAGAGTAGAGGCGCCAGCTTTGCGTCTGGGCCCTCTGTCTGCAGGACACGTCCAATGATGGGACACTTGCGAGAGCGTTTACTCTTAAAATCACCGATGCAAAACACCAGCATCTTCGTGATTTCGCCCAGGAGCAGATTCCACATCGGGTATTTCTCGTAGCACGTGATAAGGGTGGTAATTACGTGAGCTCCGACGAACATTCGGTCCAAACGCTTGGACTCGTTCGACAGAACGGAGTTGAGGCACTTGACAACAGACCAAAGGTGGTAACCAGACGCCCTGCGCGTATTGAACGTGATCACTTGTTTAAGGAAAACCATGAGCTCGTGCCCCTTACGCTCCATGCACGTGATCAAACATTCACGAAGCCGACGGTATTCACGCACGTTGCTACGCCAGTCATCACTGCAGAAGATCTCCAATTCGTTCAGATCACCATCAATCACTGCCTGCAACAACGTAATCCATGCCTGTTTTTCCTCTTCAGAAGATGCTGCAAAGTACTCGATAGATTTCACCTCCACCGTCTGGGACTCATGGTCATCCCGTCCGTTTCGGCGCTGGTGGTGGATCATGGCGTTGGCAGGAGCTGCAACACCATGCTGCGGGGTTGAGCTTTTGTTTGCATCGGGAAGTTTCTTTTTCACAGTGACGCTGAAACCAAACTCGTGCCAGTCCGAGCTCTGCACGTTCTCCATTTCGTCGAGCGTAATTACACTTTGGTTGCCTAGATTCGGTGTGAATCCCTTGTCCAAGCTGGCTGATTTTGGTTCATCCTCACGTACTGCAGTCATTCGGAGTCCCATCATGCAGTTTAGACTCGCCTGGCACAGCTGAACCTCGTTTTTCAGCTTCTTTTTCACCAGCAGGTTGCCCTTACGCATCAGATGCGTGGAGCACAAAAAGTTGAGGCAGTCGATTCCCACAGACGCTGCCGAATTGCCACCGGTGTTCCGAGTATCCGTAAATTCCACCGTCTCGGTCAGCTCAAAAAGATGCATCAGCATCGTAATGCACGTTGGGCGGGGGTGTCCCTGAGACAGCAGCATCAGCGACTCGAGCGAAGCCACGCTACCTCGTCGCTCACGCGTCAATGGCGTACTCCAGAACGTAAGCTCCTTGATCATCTGCACGAAAAGATGCTCCAGAGCTGCCTGGTGCTCCTGCATGAACAAGTGGATGAGACGTCGAACCTTGCGTGACGTGTACTTGCGCAACGCGGAGTTTGCTGTCTCGCGCGAGGCTCCGCAGATAGACACGTACTCGTCCTGGCCTGTCACCTTGTCCAGCGGGATGGTTCTGGCAGAGATGGCCACTCCACGTCCTGTCAAATACGGGGCATGAACGATGTCACGCAGCAACAGGAAGGTGTTTTCAATGCAGTCACGCTCGAAGGCGTTGCGAGGAGGAGAAAAGGTCACCTGTTTCTGAATCAACTTCTGCATCATGTGCGTCTCGAACAGCGACGTGATGGCCGCCTCCGAGTGCTCCGCGTAGATGAGGTGCAGCAGCAGCGTGCGGATGTCATCGTGGCCCGTATTGGCCAGCAGCATGTCCACCGTGGCCGGGTGCTCGGCCAAGAAGTGCAGGATGCACGCCCCCTTCTGTCCTCGGATGGCGAAGTAGCGCAGGATCTGCGACGCGAAGTTGGCCGAGTCGTGGCTGAAGATGCCGTACATGGCCGTCTCGTTCACCTCCGTGGTCAGCGGTGCCGGGATGCCCGTATCATCAGGTTCGTCCGAGTCGGAGTCGTCTTCACGCTCCGTCACGCCGGAATTCTCGACGCTGTCTCGTTGCACTGTGCCCTCCTCCGTCTCCACCGCCACGTCCATCAACAAGCCGCTCTCCCCATTCGCCGGCGTGCGGGGGGACGGCAACGGCGACACAATGCGCCCAACAGCAACTGAAGCAGCAGCTTCAGTTGCAGCAGCTGCAGCATTGGCGTCTCCGCCCAGCGACGACCTGGCCGAGGACGCGCGTCTCCTGGCCATCTCCTGCTCCGTCTGCTCGCCCGCCCCGTTCTCCTCCTCGTGCTCCGCGAAGCTCTGCTGCAGCGTCTGGGCGCCGTCCTTCTCGAAGACCTGCACGGCCACCTGGATGAGCTCCTCCAGCTCGGCCACAGACGCCAGGCGCTCCTTGCGGCGCAGCGGCGTGTCGCACTTGAGCGAGACGCCGTCGGCCTCGCGCTGCAGCGTGTCGAAGATCGAGTCCCAGAAGTCCGCGCACTGGTGCGGCCGGCCCGGCTCGCAGGCCGCGAGCGCGTTCACGGCGCCACCCACGACGATGAACTGCGCCGCCATGGCGCGCGTGTGCCGCGGGGCCGACGCGTCCAGCGCCAGGCGGATGAACTCGAGCGTCTTGTCGCGCGCGAAGAGGATGCCGCGCAGGCGGCTGGTCATGCGCTTGAAGAGCAGCTCCAGCATCTCCAGCGAGAAGCTCTCGTTCAGCAGCTGCGCCAGCGACAACTTGTCGCTCATGAGCCCGTCCACGAACTTCTCGATGTTGGCGCGCACCTGCTCCGCCGCCTGCTTGCGCGCCTGCTGGAATGAAGCCTCGCTGTGCGTCGGGGACGGAGGCCCCGAGCCGGGCGGCGTCGCCACGCATTTCTCCAGCATCCTCACTGAGTGCGGGCGAGTGAGAGTGAATGTGCTGCGCGCCGGGAACGCGCGGAACTGACGGGATGGGAGAGCATACCGGTACCGGTACGCGTTCAGACAAACCCTTGCGTAGTCATGACGTGGGTTCTGTATTCTTAGGTAAAGGTATTCTTTTGATAGGGTGTGCAGCAGGGCTGGATAGTAGCAGATTTTCTTCTGTACTACTATTAGTAGTAGTAGCTCGATAGTACGATGATGTAAACTACTACATGTAGCTGTAATAGTTGTGTACTACGTAGTACAAGTGTAAAAGAGTAACACTTGTGCACAAGTGCATAAATATACTCACGACTTCAACTTTCACTTTGACTTCAACGTCAACATTCGTATCAACTTGAAGTCTATCTAACCAATGTAGTTTTGCGAACTTCCCTTCATTGCAACTTACTTGCTGCCAATAGCTGCCTACTTACTTGGCGTCACTAGCCACCTTCTTGTTTCGTTTCTCGCACTATTGGGCAGCAGATCGCTTGCGCTTCTTCACCCTGTCAGCAGCTTTGCTGGGCTGGTCCAGCGGGACGAAGCTGGTGGGCACAATGACTCGCATGGCGGCAGCGCGAGCGTCGCTGTCGTCCATGAGACGCATCAAGCTTCGTGGGCTGTGCAACCCACGACCTTGACGTGACGGACTCGACGACGAAGTCGTCGGAGTCGACGGAGCCGACGCAGCGGCCGCGTCCTTGGCGGCCTTGTTCCTCTTGCGTGTTTCCGCTCCTTTCTTGGCAGCGGCAGCACGCCTGGCCTTCCTGGACAGCCGGCTGGGACTTGGCGAAAGCGCCAGCGTGCTGCCGCTGGACGTATAACTTGGCGCTGGCGACGCTGGCGAAGCTGGCGGATTCGCACCGGAGGTGTCCGTCGCTAAGGTGTGGCGGGCCTCCACGACAGCGGCTTCCAGTTCCGCGGCATCATGGAGTAGGCGGCTGTTGGCCGCGGCCAAGATGGAGTTGCGAGCCTCGGTCGTGGCGTTCACGAGGTCGCCCCGCATGTGCGCGGGCACGGCGTGCGCAATCATCGCCCCCATCGCCTCCATGGCGGATGCAATGTTCTGCATCACGTCATGGGAGGCATCCTGGTTGTGTCGGCGGCAGGAGTTGGCCAGCTCGGCCATCGAGAGGTGCCATGCCGACTGCGCCAGCATGCCACGGCGCTCGCGGAGTTCGGCGAGTGCCCTCTCGATGGCCGGGTCGCCGGCAAATGGCGGTGCTGATGGTGCTGCTGCTGGCGGTGCTGGTGGCGGAGCTGCTGGTGGCGCTGCTGGTGCTGCTGCCCGGCCTGCGGGGTACCGTCCGCGATCACCTCGCGAATCCTGGATGCCCAATGGGTGTCTCGTCAAGTTGAAGTTGGCATCGGGGTTCGCGGCGAAGTAGTCTGCGCGCTGCTCCGCCGTGAGCCGGTTCAGCCAGTAGTTGCGCATAGCCTTGCCGGCCTTATGAATAAGCCACAGCTCGGCGTCGTGCGTGGCGCCGGGATGGTCCTTGGCAGCTTCTTCGCGACCGCGCAGCGCGGCTGGGCCGGAGACTAGCTCCAGACCCTGGTCGGCGACGTACGCCCAGAATCCGCGGTGGGCGCGCATAGTTGATCACAAAAGAAGAAGTGAGGAAGTTTGAGCCAACTGCGGACCTCCAACTTGCGACATGCATGTCACATACCCCTTTCCCATAGAAATTTCTAGTCATGAGTGCAGAAGTGTACAGTTGTGCAAAAGAGTAACACTTGTGCACAAACAGAAAAGTGTATCACTTGTGCACAAGTGCAAAAGAGTAACACTTGTGCACAAGTGTAAACGAGTGACACTTGTGCGCAAGTATAAAAGAGTAACACTTGTACTCAAGTGTAAAAGAGTAACACTTGTGCACAAGTGCATAAATATACTCACGACTTCAACTTTCACTTTGACTTCAACGTCAACATTCGTATCAACTTGAAGTCTATCTAACCAATGTAGTTTTGCGAACTTCCCTTCATTGCAACTTACTTGCTGCCAATAGCTGCCTACTTACTTGGCGTCACTAGCCACCTTCTTGTTTCGTTTCTCGCACTATTGGGCAGCAGATCGCTTGCGCTTCTTCACCCTGTCAGCAGCTTTGCTGGGCTGGTCCAGCGGGACGAAGCTGGTGGGCACAATGACTCGCATGGCGGCAGCGCGAGCGTCGCTGTCGTCCATGAGACGCATCAAGCTTCGTGGGCTGTGCAACCCACGACCTTGACGTGACGGACTCGACGACGAAGTCGTCGGAGTCGACGGAGCCGACGCAGCGGCCGCGTCCTTCGCGGCCTTGTTCCTCTTGCGTGTTTCCGCTCCTTTCTTGGCAGCGGCAGCACGCCTGGCCTTCCTGGACAGCCGGCTGGGACTTGGCGAAAGCGCCAGCGTGCTGTCGCTGGACGTATAACTTGGCGCTGGCGACGCTGGCGAAGCTGGCGGATTCGCACCGGAGGTGTCCGTCGCTAAGGTGTGGCGGGCCTCCACGACAGCGGCTTCCAGTTCCGCGGCATCATGGAGTAGGCGGCTGTTGGCCGCGGCCAAGATGGAGTTGCGAGCCTCGGTCGTGGCGTTCACGAGGTCGCCCCGCATGTGCGCGGGCACGGCGTGCGCAATCATCGCCCCCATCGCCTCCATGGCGGATGCAATGTTCTGCATCACGTCATGGGAGGCATCCTGGTTGTGTCGGCGGCAGGAGTTGGCCAGCTCGGCCATCGAGAGGTGCCATGCCGACTGCGCCAGCATGCCACGGCGCTCGCGGAGTTCGGCGAGTGCCCTCTCGATGGCCGGGTCGCCGGCAAATAGCGGTGCTGATGGTGCTGCTGCTGGCGGTGCTGGTGGCGGAGCTGCTGGTGGCGCTGCTGGTGCTGCTGCCCGGCCTGCGGGGTACCGTCCGCGATCACCTCGCGAATCCTGGATGCCCAATGGGTGTCTCGTCAAGTTGAAGTTGGCATCGGGGTTCGCGGCGAAGTAGTCTGCGCGCTGCTCCGCCGTGAGCCGGTTCAGCCAGTAGTTGCGCATAGCCTTGCCGGCCTTATGAATAAGCCACAGCTCGGCGTCGTGCGTGGCGCCGGGATGGTCCTTGGCAGCTTCTTCGCGACCGCGCAGCGCGGCTGGGCCGGAGACTAGCTCCAGACCCTGGTCGGCGACGTACGCCCAGAATCCGCGGTGGGCGCGCATAGTTGATCACAAAAGAAGAAGTGAGGAAGTTTGAGCCAACTGCGGACCTCCAACTTGCGACATGCATGTCACATACCCCTTTCCCATAGAAATTTCTAGTCATGAGTGCAGAAGTGTACAGTTGTGCAAAAGAGTAACACTTGTGCACAAACAGAAAAGTGTATCACTTGTGCACAAGTGCAAAAGAGTAACACTTGTGCACAAGTGTAAACGAGTGACACTTGTGCGCAAGTATAAAAGAGTAACACTTGTACTCAAGTGTAAAAGAGTAACACTTGTGCACAAGTGCATAAATATACTCACGACTTCAACTTTCACTTTGACTTCAACGTCAACATTCGTATCAACTTGAAGTCTATCTAACCAATGTAGTTTTGCGAACTTCCCTTCATTGCAACTTACTTGCTGCCAATAGCTGCCTACTTACTTGGCGTCACTAGCCACCTTCTTGTTTCGTTTCTCGCACTATTGGGCAGCAGATCGCTTGCGCTTCTTCACCCTGTCAGCAGCTTTGCTGGGCTGGTCCAGCGGGACGAAGCTGGTGGGCACAATGACTCGCATGGCGGCAGCGCGAGCGTCGCTGTCGTCCATGAGACGCATCAAGCTTCGTGGGCTGTGCAACCCACGACCTTGACGTGACGGACTCGACGACGAAGTCGTCGGAGTCGACGGAGCCGACGCAGCGGCCGCGTCCTTGGCGGCCTTGTTCCTCTTGCGTGTTTCCGCTCCTTTCTTGGCAGCGGCAGCACGCCTGGCCTTCCTGGACAGCCGGCTGGGACTTGGCGAAAGCGCCAGCGTGCTGTCGCTGGACGTATAACTTGGCGCTGGCGACGCTGGCGAAGCTGGCGGATTCGCACCGGAGGTGTCCGTCGCTAAGGTGTGGCGGGCCTCCACGACAGCGGCTTCCAGTTCCGCGGCATCATGGAGTAGGCGGCTGTTGGCCGCGG
Organism: Phytophthora x cambivora; assembly: GCA_033557925.1. Classification (NCBI taxonomy): domain Eukaryota; phylum Oomycota; class Peronosporomycetes; order Peronosporales; family Peronosporaceae; genus Phytophthora; species Phytophthora x cambivora. The sequence goes on along the minus strand of JAUCEB010000029.1, from coordinate 596,370 downwards.
CCAAGATGGAGTTGCGAGCCTCGGTCGTGGCGTTCACGAGGTCGCCCCGCATGTGCGCGGGCACGGCGTGCGCAATCATCGCCCCCATCGCCTCCATGGCGGATGCAATGTTCTGCATCACGTCATGGGAGGCATCCTGGTTGTGTCGGCGGCAGGAGTTGGCCAGCTCGGCCATCGAGAGGTGCCATGCCGACTGCGCCAGCATGCCACGGCGCTCGCGGAGTTCGGCGAGTGCCCTCTCGATGGCCGGGTCGCCGGCAAATAGCGGTGCTGATGGTGCTGCTGCTGGCGGTGCTGGTGGCGGAGCTGCTGGTGGCGCTGCTGGTGCTGCTGCCCGGCCTGCGGGGTACCGTCCGCGATCACCTCGCGAATCCTGGATGCCCAATGGGTGTCTCGTCAAGTTGAAGTTGGCATCGGGGTTCGCGGCGAAGTAGTCTGCGCGCTGCTCCGCCGTGAGCCGGTTCAGCCAGTAGTTGCGCATAGCCTTGCCGGCCTTATGAATAAGCCACAGCTCGGCGTCGTGCGTGGCGCCGGGATGGTCCTTGGCAGCTTCTTCGCGACCGCGCAGCGCGGCTGGGCCGGAGACTAGCTCCAGACCCTGGTCGGCGACGTACGCCCAGAATCCGCGGTGGGCGCGCATAGTTGATCACAAAAGAAGAAGTGAGGAAGTTTGAGCCAACTGCGGACCTCCAACTTGCGACATGCATGTCACATACCCCTTTCCCATAGAAATTTCTAGTCATGAGTGCAGAAGTGTACAGTTGTGCAAAAGAGTAACACTTGTGCACAAACAGAAAAGTGTATCACTTGTGCACAAGTGCAAAAGAGTAACACTTGTGCACAAGTGTAAACGAGTGACACTTGTGCGCAAGTATAAAAGAGTAACACTTGTACTCAAGTGTAAAAGAGTAACACTTGTGCACAAGTGCATAAATATACTCACGACTTCAACTTTCACTTTGACTTCAACGTCAACATTCGTATCAACTTGAAGTCTATCTAACCAATGTAGTTTTGCGAACTTCCCTTCATTGCAACTTACTTGCTGCCAATAGCTGCCTACTTACTTGGCGTCACTAGCCACCTTCTTGTTTCGTTTCTCGCACTATTGGGCAGCAGATCGCTTGCGCTTCTTCACCCTGTCAGCAGCTTTGCTGGACTGGTCCAGCGGGACGAAGCTGGTGGGCACAATGACTCGCATGGCGGCAGCGCGAGCGTCGCTGTCGTCCATGAGACGCATCAAGCTTCGTGGGCTGTGCAACCCACGATCTTGACGTGACGGACTCGACGACGAAGTCGTCGGAGTCGACGGAGCCGACGCAGCGGCCGCGTCCTTGGCGGCCTTGTTCCTCTTGCGTGTTTCCGCTCCTTTCTTGGCAGCGGCAGCACGCCTGGCCTTCCTGGACAGCCGGCTGGGACTTGGCGAAAGCGCCAGCGTGCTGCCGCTGGGCGTATAACTTGGCGCTGGCGACGCTGGCGAAGCTGGCGGATTCGCACCGGAGGTGTCCGTCGCTAAGGTGTGGCGGGCCTCCACGACAGCGGCTTCCAGTTCCGCGGCATCATGGAGTAGGCGGCTGTTGGCCGCGGCCAAGATGGAGTTGCGAGCCTCGGTCGTGGCGTTCACGAGGTTGCCCCGCATGTGCGCGGGCACGGCGTGCGCAATCATCGTCCCCATCGCCTCCATGGCGGATGCAATGTTCTGCATCACGTCATGGGAGGCATCCTGGTTGTGTCGGCGGCAGGAGTTGGCCAGCTCGGCCATCGAGAGGTGCCATGCCGACTGCGCCAGCATGCCACGGCGCTCGCGGAGTTCGGCGAGTGCCCTCTCGATGGCCGGGTCGCCGGCAAATGGCGGTGCTGATGGTGCTGCTGCTGGCGGCGCTGGTGGCGGAGCTGCTGGTGGCGCTGCTGGTGCTGCTGCCCGGCCTGCGGGGTACCGTCCGCGATCACCTCGCGAATCCTGGATGCCCAATGGGTGTCTCGTCAAGTTGAAGTTGGCATCGGGGTTCGCGGCGAAGTAGTCTGCGCGCTGCTCCGCCGTGAGCCGGTTCAGCCAGTAGTTGCGCATAGCCTTGCCGGCCTTATGAATAAGCCACAGCTCGGCGTCGTGCGTGGCGCCGGGATGGTCCTTGGCAGCTTCTTCGCGACCGCGCAGCGCGGCTGGGCCGGAGACTAGCTCCAGACCCTGGTCGGCGACGTACGCCCAGAATCCGCGGTGGGCGCGCATAGTTGATCACAAAAGAAGAAGTGAGGAAGTTTGAGCCAACTGCGGACCTCCAACTTGCGACATGCATGTCACATACCCCTTTCCCATAGAAATTTCTAGTCATGAGTGCAGAAGTGTACAGTTGTGCAAAAGAGTAACACTTGTGCACAAACAGAAAAGTGTATCACTTGTGCACAAGTGCAAAAGAGTAACACTTGTGCACAAGTGTAAACGAGTGACACTTGTGCGCAAGTATAAAAGAGTAACACTTGTACTCAAGTGTAAAAGAGTAACACTTGTGCACAAGTGCATAAATATACTCACGACTTCAACTTTCACTTTGACTTCAACGTCAACATTCGTATCAACTTGAAGTCTATCTAACCAATGTAGTTTTGCGAACTTCCCTTCATTGCAACTTACTTGCTGCCAATAGCTGCCTACTTACTTGGCGTCACTAGCCACCTTCTTGTTTCGTTTCTCGCACTATTGGGCAGCAGATCGCTTGCGCTTCTTCACCCTGTCAGCAGCTTTGCTGGGCTGGTCCAGCGGGACGAAGCTGGTGGGCACAATGACTCGCATGGCGGCAGCGCGAGCGTCGCTGTCGTCCATGAGACGCATCAAGCTTCGTGGGCTGTGCAACCCACGACCTTGACGTGACGGACTCGACGACGAAGTCGTCGGAGTCGACGGAGCCGACGCAGCGGCCGCGTCCTTGGCGGCCTTGTTCCTCTTGCGTGTTTCCGCTCCTTTCTTGGCAGCGGCAGCACGCCTGGCCTTCCTGGACAGCCGGCTGGGACTTGGCGAAAGCGCCAGCGTGCTGTCGCTGGACGTATAACTTGGCGCTGGCGACGCTGGCGAAGCTGGCGGATTCGCACCGGAGGTGTCCGTCGCTAAGGTGTGGCGGGCCTCCACGACAGCGGCTTCCAGTTCCGCGGCATCATGGAGTAGGCGGCTGTTGGCCGCGGCCAAGATGGAGTTGCGAGCCTCGGTCGTGGCGTTCACGAGGTTGCCCCGCATGTGCGCGGGCACGGCGTGCGCAATCATCGTCCCCATCGCCTCCATGGCGGATGCAATGTTCTGCATCACGTCATGGGAGGCATCCTGGTTGTGTCGGCGGCAGGAGTTGGCCAGCTCGGCCATCGAGAGGTGCCATGCCGACTGCGCCAGCATGCCACGGCGCTCGCGGAGTTCGGCGAGTGCCCTCTCGATGGCCGGGTCGCCGGCAAATGGCGGTGCTGATGGTGCTGCTGCTGGCGGCGCTGGTGGCGGAGCTGCTGGTGGCGCTGCTGGTGCTGCTGCCCGGCCTGCGGGGTACCGTCCGCGATCACCTCGCGAATCCTGGATGCCCAATGGGTGTCTCGTCAAGTTGAAGTTGGCATCGGGGTTCGCGGCGAAGTAGTCTGCGCGCTGCTCCGCCGTGAGCCGGTTCAGCCAGTAGTTGCGCATAGCCTTGCCGGCCTTATGAATAAGCCACAGCTCGGCGTCGTGCGTGGCGCCGGGATGGTCCTTGGCAGCTTCTTCGCGACCGCGCAGCGCGGCTGGGCCGGAGACTAGCTCCAGACCCTGGTCGGCGACGTACGCCCAGAATCCGCGGTGGGCGCGCATAGTTGATCACAAAAGAAGAAGTGAGGAAGTTTGAGCCAACTGCGGACCTCCAACTTGCGACATGCATGTCACATACCCCTTTCCCATAGAAATTTCTAGTCATGAGTGCAGAAGTGTACAGTTGTGCAAAAGAGTAACACTTGTGCACAAACAGAAAAGTGTATCACTTGTGCACAAGTGCAAAAGAGTAACACTTGTGCACAAGTGTAAACGAGTGACACTTGTGCGCAAGTATAAAAGAGTAACACTTGTACTCAAGTGTAAAAGAGTAACACTTGTGCACAAGTGCATAAATATACTCACGACTTCAACTTTCACTTTGACTTCAACGTCAACATTCGTATCAACTTGAAGTCTATCTAACCAATGTAGTTTTGCGAACTTCCCTTCATTGCAACTTACTTGCTGCCAATAGCTGCCTACTTACTTGGCGTCACTAGCCACCTTCTTGTTTCGTTTCTCGCACTATTGGGCAGCAGATCGCTTGCGCTTCTTCACCCTGTCAGCAGCTTTGCTGGGCTGGTCCAGCGGGACGAAGCTGGTGGGCACAATGACTCGCATGGCGGCAGCGCGAGCGTCGCTGTCGTCCATGAGACGCATCAAGCTTCGTGGGCTGTGCAACCCACGACCTTGACGTGACGGACTCGACGACGAAGTCGTCGGAGTCGACGGAGCCGACGCAGCGGCCGCGTCCTTGGCGGCCTTGTTCCTCTTGCGTGTTTCCGCTCCTTTCTTGGCAGCGGCAGCACGCCTGGCCTTCCTGGACAGCCGGCTGGGACTTGGCGAAAGCGCCAGCGTGCTGCCGCTGGACGTATAACTTGGCGCTGGCGACGCTGGCGAAGCTGGCGGATTCGCACCGGAGGTGTCCGTCGCTAAGGTGTGGCGGGCCTCCACGACAGCGGCTTCCAGTTCCGCGGCATCATGGAGTAGGCGGCTGTTGGCCGCGGCCAAGATGGAGTTGCGAGCCTCGGTCGTGGCGTTCACGAGGTCGCCCCGCATGTGCGCGGGCACGGCGTGCGCAATCATCGCCCCCATCGCCTCCATGGCGGATGCAATGTTCTGCATCACGTCATGGGAGGCATCCTGGTTGTGTCGGCGGCAGGAGTTGGCCAGCTCGGCCATCGAGAGGTGCCATGCCGACTGCGCCAGCATGCCACGGCGCTCGCGGAGTTCGGCGAGTGCCCTCTCGATGGCCGGGTCGCCGGCAAATGGCGGTGCTGATGGTGCTGCTGCTGGCGGCGTTGGTGGTGGAGCTGCTGGTGGCGCTGCTGGTGCTGCTGCCCGGCCTGCGGGGTACCGTCCGCGATCACCTCGCGAATCCTGGATGCCCAATGGGTGTCTCGTCAAGTTGAAGTTGGCATCGGGGTTCGCGGCGAAGTAGTCTGCGCGCTGCTCCGCCGTGAGCCGGTTCAGCCAGTAGTTGCGCATAGCCTTGCCGGCCCTATGAATAAGCCACAGCTCGGCGTCGTGCGTGGCGCCGGGGTGGTCCTTGGCAGCTTCTTCGCGACCGCGCAGCGCGGCTGGGCCGGAGACTAGCTCCAGACCCTGGTCGGCGACGTACGCCCAGAATCCGCGGTGGGCGCGCATAGTTGATCACAAAAGAAGAAGTGAGGAAGTTTGAGCCAACTGCGGACCTCCAACTTGCGACATGCATGTCACATACCCCTTTCTCATAGAAATTTCTAGTCATGAGTGCAGAAGTGTACAGTTGTGCAAAAGAGTAACACTTGTGCATAAACAGAAAAGTGTATCACTTGTGCACAAGTGCAAAAGAGTAACACTTGTGCACAAGTGCAAAAGAGTAACACTTGTGCACAAGTGTAAACGAGTGACACTTGTGCGCAAGTATAAAAGAGTAACACTTGTACTCAAGTGTAAAAGAGTAACACTTGTGCACAAGTGCATAAATATACTCACGACTTCAACTTTCACTTTGACTTCAACGTCAACATTCGTATCAACTTGAAGTCTATCTAACCAATGTAGTTTTGCGAACTTCCCTTCATTGCAACTTACTTGCTGCCAATAGCTGCCTACTTACTTGGCGTCACTAGCCACCTTCTTGTTTCGTTTCTCGCACTATTGGGCAGCAGATCGCTTGCGCTTCTTCACCCTGTCAGCAGCTTTGCTGGGCTGGTCCAGCGGGACGAAGCTGGTGGGCACAATGACTCGCATGGCGGCAGCGCGAGCGTCGCTGTCGTCCATGAGACGCATCAAGCTTCGTGGGCTGTGCAACCCACGACCTTGACGTGACGGACTCGACGACGAAGTCGTCGGAGTCGACGGAGCCGACGCAGCGGCCGCGTCCTTGGCGGCCTTGTTCCTCTTGCGTGTTTCCGCTCCTTTCTTGGCAGCGGCAGCACGCCTGGCCTTCCTGGACAGCCGGCTGGGACTTGGCGAAAGCGCCAGCGTGCTGCCGCTGGACGTATAACTTGGCGCTGGCGACGCTGGGGAAGCTGGCGGATTCGCACCGGAGGTGTCCGTCGCTAAGGTGTGGCGGGCCTCCACGACAGCGGCTTCCAGTTCCGCGGCATCATGGAGTAGGCGGCTGTTGGCCGCGGCCAAGATGGAGTTGCGAGCCTCGGTCGTGGCGTTCACGAGGTCGCCCCGCATGTGCGCGGGCACGGCGTGCGCAATCATCGCCCCCATCGCCTCCATGGCGGATGCAATGTTCTGCATCACGTCATGGGAGGCATCCTGGTTGTGTCGGCGGCAGGAGTTGGCCAGCTCGGCCATCGAGAGGTGCCATGCCGACTGCGCCAGCATGCCACGGCGCTCGCGGAGTTCGGCGAGTGCCCTCTCGATGGCCGGGTCGCCGGCAAATGGCGGTGCTGATGGTGCTGCTGCTGGCGGCGCTGGTGGCGGAGCTGCTGGTGGCGCTGCTGGTGCTGCTGCCCGGCCTTTGGGGTACCGTCCGCGATCACCTCGCGAATCCTGGATGCCCAATGGGTGTCTCGTCAAGTTGAAGTTGGCATCGGGGTTCGCGGCGAAGTAGTCTGCGCGCTGCTCCGCCGTGAGCCGGTTCAGCCAGTAGTTGCGCATAGCCTTGCCGGCCCTATGAATAAGCCACAGCTCGGCGTCGTGCGTGGCGCCGGGATGGTCCTTGGCAGCTTCTTCGCGACCGCGCAGCGCGGCTGGGCCGGAGACTAGCTCCAGACCCTGGTCGGCGACGTACGCCCAGAATCCGCGGTGGGCGCGCATAGTTGATCACAAAAGAAGAAGTGAGGAAGTTTGAGCCAACTGCGGACCTCCAACTTGCGACATGCATGTCACATACCCCTTTCTCATAGAAATTTCTAGTCATGAGTGCAGAAGTGTACAGTTGTGCAAAAGAGTAACACTTGTGCACAAACAGAAAAGTGTATCACTTGTGCACAAGTGCAAAAGAGTAACACTTGTGCACAAGTGTAAACGAGTGACACTTGTGCGCAAGTATAAAAGAGTAACACTTGTACTCAAGTGTAAAAGAGTAACACTTGTGCACAAGTGCATAAATATACTCACGACTTCAACTTTCACTTTGACTTCAACGTCAACATTCGTATCAACTTGAAGTCTATCTAACCAATGTAGTTTTGCGAACTTCCCTTCATTGCAACTTACTTGCTGCCAATAGCTGCCTACTTACTTGGCGTCACTAGCCACCTTCTTGTTTCGTTTCTCGCACTATTGGGCAGCAGATCGCTTGCGCTTCTTCACCCTGTCAGCAGCTTTGCTGGGCTGGTCCAGCGGGACGAAGCTGGTGGGCACAATGACTCGCATGGCGGCAGCGCGAGCGTCGCTGTCGTCCATGAGACGCATCAAGCTTCGTGGGCTGTGCAACCCACGACCTTGACGTGACGGACTCGACGACGAAGTCGTCGGAGTCGACGGAGCCGACGCAGCGGCCGCGTCCTTGGCGGCCTTGTTCCTCTTGCGTGTTTCCGCTCCTTTCTTGGCAGCGGCAGCACGCCTGGCCTTCCTGGACAGCCGGCTGGGACTTGGCGAAAGCGCCAGCGTGCTGCCGCTGGACGTATAACTTGGCGCTGGCGACGCTGGCGAAGCTGGCGGATTCGCACCGGAGGTGTCCGTCGCTAAGGTGTGGCGGGCCTCCACGACAGCGGCTTCCAGTTCCGCGGCATCATGGAGTAGGCGGCTGTTGGCCGCGGCCAAGATGGAGTTGCGAGCCTCGGTCGTGGCGTTCACGAGGTCGCCCCGCATGTGCGCGGGCACGGCGTGCGCAATCATCGCCCCCATCGCCTCCATGGCGGATGCAATGTTCTGCATCACGTCATGGGAGGCATCCTGGTTGTGTCGGCGGCAGGAGTTGGCCAGCTCGGCCATCGAGAGGTGCCATGCCGACTGCGCCAGCATGCCACGGCGCTCGCGGAGTTCGGCGAGTGCCCTCTCGATGGCCGGGTCGCCGGCAAATGGCGGTGCTGATGGTGCTGCTGCTGGCGGCGCTGGTGGCGGAGCTGCTGGTGGCGCTGCTGGTGCTGCTGCCCGGCCTGCGGGGTACCGTCCGCGATCACCTCGCGAATCCTGGATGCCCAATGGGTGTCTCGTCAAGTTGAAGTTGGCATCGGGGTTCGCGGCGAAGTAGTCTGCGCGCTGCTCCGCCGTGAGCCGGTTCAGCCAGTAGTTGCGCATAGCCTTGCCGGCCTTATGAATAAGCCACAGCTCGGCGTCGTGCGTGGCGCCGGGATGGTCCTTGGCAGCTTCTTCGCGACCGCGCAGCGCGGCTGGGCCGGAGACTAGCTCCAGACCCTGGTCGGCGACGTACGCCCAGAATCCGCGGTGGGCGCGCATAGTTGATCACAAAAGAAGAAGTGAGGAAGTTTGAGCCAACTGCGGACCTCCAACTTGCGACATGCATGTCACATACCCCTTTCTCATAGAAATTTCTAGTCATGAGTGCAGAAGTGTACAGTTGTGCAAAAGAGTAACACTTGTGCACAAACAGAAAAGTGTATCACTTGTGCACAAGTGCAAAAGAGTAACACTTGTGCACAAGTGTAAACGAGTGACACTTGTGCGCAAGTATAAAAGAGTAACACTTGTACTCAAGTGTAAAAGAGTAACACTTGTGCACAAGTGCATAAATATACTCACGACTTCAACTTTCACTTTGACTTCAACGTCAACATTCGTATCAACTTGAAGTCTATCTAACCAATGTAGTTTTGCGAACTTCCCTTCATTGCAACTTACTTGCTGCCAATAGCTGCCTACTTACTTGGCGTCACTAGCCACCTTCTTGTTTCGTTTCTCGCACTATTGGGCAGCAGATCGCTTGCGCTTCTTCACCCTGTCAGCAGCTTTGCTGGGCTGGTCCAGCGGGACGAAGCTGGTGGGCACAATGACTCGCATGGCGGCAGCGCGAGCGTCGCTGTCGTCCATGAGACGCATCAAGCTTCGTGGGCTGTGCAACCCACGACCTTGACGTGACGGACTCGACGACGAAGTCGTCGGAGTCGACGGAGCCGACGCAGCGGCCGCGTCCTTGGCGGCCTTGTTCCTCTTGCGTGTTTCCGCTCCTTTCTTGGCAGCGGCAGCACGCCTGGCCTTCCTGGACAGCCGGCTGGGACTTGGCGAAAGCGCCAGCGTGCTGCCGCTGGACGTATAACTTGGCGCTGGCGACGCTGGCGAAGCTGGCGGATTCGCACCGGAGGTGTCCGTCGCTAAGGTGTGGCGGGCCTCCACGACAGCGGCTTCCAGTTCCGCGGCATCATGGAGTAGGCAGCTGTTGGCCGCGGCCAAGATGGAGTTGCGAGCCTCGGTCGTGGCGTTCACGAGGTCGCCCCGCATGTGCGCGGGCACGGCGTGCGCAATCATCGCCCCCATCGCCTCCATGGCGGATGCAATGTTCTGCATCACGTCATGGGAGGCATCCTGGTTGTGTCGGCGGCAGGAGTTGGCCAGCTCGGCCATCGAGAGGTGCCATGCCGACTGCGCCAGCATGCCACGGCGCTCGCGGAGTTCGGCGAGTGCCCTCTCGATGGCCGGGTCGCCGGCAAATGGCGGTGCTGATGGTGCTGCTGCTGGCGGCGCTGGTGGCGGAGCTGCTGGTGGCGCTGCTGGTGCTGCTGCCCGGCCTGCGGGGTACCGTCCGCGATCACCTCGCGAATCCTGGATGCCCAATGGGTGTCTCGTCAAGTTGAAGTTGGCATCGGGGTTCGCGGCGAAGTAGTCTGCGCGCTGCTCCGCCGTGAGCCGGTTCAGCCAGTAGTTGCGCATAGCCTTGCCGGCCTTATGAATAAGCCACAGCTCGGCGTCGTGCGTGGCGCCGGGATGGTCCTTGGCAGCTTCTTCGCGACCGCGCAGCGCGGCTGGGCCGGAGACTAGCTCCAGACCCTGGTCGGCGACGTACGCCCAGAATCCGCGGTGGGCGCGCATAGTTGATCACAAAAGAAGAAGTGAGGAAGTTTGAGCCAACTGCGGACCTCCAACTTGCGACATGCATGTCACATACCCCTTTCTCATAGAAATTTCTAGTCATGAGTGCAGAAGTGTACAGTTGTGCAAAAGAGTAACACTTGTGCACAAACAGAAAAGTGTATCACTTGTGCACAAGTGCAAAAGAGTAACACTTGTGCACAAGTGTAAACGAGTGACACTTGTGCGCAAGTATAAAAGAGTAACACTTGTACTCAAGTGTAAAAGAGTAACACTTGTGCACAAGTGCATAAATATACTCACGACTTCAACTTTCACTTTGACTTCAACGTCAACATTCGTATCAACTTGAAGTCTATCTAACCAATGTAGTTTTGCGAACTTCCCTTCATTGCAACTTACTTGCTGCCAATAGCTGCCTACTTACTTGGCGTCACTAGCCACCTTCTTGTTTCGTTTCTCGCACTATTGGGCAGCAGATCGCTTGCGCTTCTTCACCCTGTCAGCAGCTTTGCTGGGCTGGTCCAGCGGGACGAAGCTGGTGGGCACAATGACTCGCATGGCGGCAGCGCGAGCGTCGCTGTCGTCCATGAGACGCATCAAGCTTCGTGGGCTGTGCAACCCACGACCTTGACGTGACGGACTCGACGACGAAGTCGTCGGAGTCGACGGAGCCGACGCAGCGGCCGCGTCCTTGGCGGCCTTGTTCCTCTTGCGTGTTTCCGCTCCTTTCTTGGCAGCGGCAGCACGCCTGGCCTTCCTGGACAGCCGGCTGGGACTTGGCGAAAGCGCCAGCGTGCTGCCGCTGGACGTATAACTTGGCGCTGGCGACGCTGGCGAAGCTGGCGGATTCGCACCGGAGGTGTCCGTCGCTAAGGTGTGGCGGGCCTCCACGACAGCGGCTTCCAGTTCCGCGGCATCATGGAGTAGGCGGCTGTTGGCCGCGGCCAAGATGGAGTTGCGAGCCTCGGTCGTGGCGTTCACGCGGTCGCCCCGCATGTGCGCGGGCACGGCGTGCGCAATCATCGCCCCCATCGCCTCCATGGCGGATGCAATGTTCTGCATCACGTCATGGGAGGCATCCTGGTTGTGTCGGCGGCAGGAGTTGGCCAGCTCGGCCATCGAGAGGTGCCATGCCGACTGCGCCAGCATGCCACGGCGCTCGCGGAGTTCGGCGAGTGCCCTCTCGATGGCCGGGTCGCCGGCAAATGGCGGTGCTGATGGTGCTGCTGCTGGCGGCGCTGGTGGCGGAGCTGCTGGTGGTGCTGCTGGTGCTGCTGCCCGGCCTGCGGGGTACCGTCCGCGATCACCTCGCGAATCCTGGATGCCCAATGGGTGTCTCGTCAAGTTGAAGTTGGCATCGGGGTTCGCGGCGAAGTAGTCTGCGCGCTGCTCCGCCGTGAGCCGGTTCAGCCAGTAGTTGCGCATAGCCTTGCCGGCCTTATGAATAAGCCACAGTTCGGCGTCGTGCGTGGCGCCGGGATGGTCCTTGGCAGCTTCTTCGCGACCGCGCAGCGCGGCTGGGCCGGAGACTAGCTCCAGACCCTGGTCGGCGACGTACGCCCAGAATCCGCGGTGGGCGCGCATAGTTGATCACAAAAGAAGAAGTGAGGAAGTTTGAGCCAACTGCGGACCTCCAACTTGCGACATGCATGTCACATACCCCTTTCTCATAGAAATTTCTAGTCATGAGTGCAGAAGTGTACAGTTGTGCAAAAGAGTAACACTTGTGCACAAACAGAAAAGTGTATCACTTGTGCACAAGTGCAAAAGAGTAACACTTGTGCACAAGTGTAAACGAGTGACACTTGTGCGCAAGTATAAAAGAGTAACACTTGTACTCAAGTGTAAAAGAGTAACACTTGTGCACAAGTGCATAAATATACTCACGACTTCAACTTTCACTTTGACTTCAACGTCAACATTCGTATCAACTTGAAGTCTATCTAACCAATGTAGTTTTGCGAACTTCCCTTCATTGCAACTTACTTGCTGCCAATAGCTGCCTACTTACTTGGCGTCACTAGCCACCTTCTTGTTTCGTTTCTCGCACTATTGGGCAGCAGATCGCTTGCGCTTCTTCACCCTGTCAGCAGCTTTGCTGGGCTGGTCCAGCGGGACGAAGCTGGTGGGCACAATGACTCGCATGGCGGCAGCGCGAGCGTCGCTGTCGTCCATGAGACGCATCAAGCTTCGTGGGCTGTGCAACCCACGACCTTGACGTGACGGACTCGACGACGAAGTCGTCGGAGTCGACGGAGCCGACGCAGCGGCCGCGTCCTTGGCGGCCTTGTTCCTCTTGCGTGTTTCCGCTCCTTTCTTGGCAGCGGCAGCACGCCTGGCCTTCCTGGACAGCCGGCTGGGACTTGGCGAAAGCGCCAGCGTGCTGCCGCTGGACGTATAACTTGGCGCTGGCGACGCTGGCGAAGCTGGCGGATTCGCACCGGAGGTGTCCGTCGCTAAGGTGTGGCGGGCCTCCACGACAGCGGCTTCCAGTTCCGCGGCATCATGGAGTAGGCAGCTGTTGGCCGCGGCCAAGATGGAGTTGCGAGCCTCGGTCGTGGCGTTCACGAGGTCGCCCCGCATGTGCGCGGGCACGGCGTGCGCAATCATCGCCCCCATCGCCTCCATGGCGGATGCAATGTTCTGCATCACGTCATGGGAGGCATCCTGGTTGTGTCGGCGGCAGGAGTTGGCCAGCTCGGCCATCGAGAGGTGCCATGCCGACTGCGCCAGCATGCCACGGCGCTCGCGGAGTTCGGCGAGTGCCCTCTCGATGGCCGGGTCGCCGGCAAATGGCGGTGCTGATGGTGCTGCTGCTGGCGGCGCTGGTGGCGGAGCTGCTGGTGGCGCTGCTGGTGCTGCTGCCCGGCCTGCGGGGTACCGTCCGCGATCACCTCGCGAATCCTGGATGCCCAATGGGTGTCTCGTCAAGTTGAAGTTGGCATCGGGGTTCGCGGCGAAGTAGTCTGCGCGCTGCTCCGCCGTGAGCCGGTTCAGCCAGTAGTTGCGCATAGCCTTGCCGGCCCTATGAATAAGCCACAGCTCGGCGTCGTGCGTGGCGCCGGGATGGTCCTTGGCAGCTTCTTCGCGACCGCGCAGCGCGGCTGGGCCGGAGACTAGCTCCAGACCCTGGTCGGCGACGTACGCCCAGAATCCGCGGTGGGCGCGCATAGTTGATCACAAAAGAAGAAGTGAGGAAGTTTGAGCCAACTGCGGACCTCCAACTTGCGACATGCATGTCACATACCCCTTTCCCATAGAAATTTCTAGTCATGAGTGCAGAAGTGTACAGTTGTGCAAAAGAGTAACACTTGTGCACAAACAGAAAAGTGTATCACTTGTGCACAAGTGCAAAAGAGTAACACTTGTGCACAAGTGTAAACGAGTGACACTTGTGCGCAAGTATAAAAGAGTAACACTTGTACTCAAGTGTAAAAGAGTAACACTTGTGCACAAGTGCATAAATATACTCACGACTTCAACTTTCACTTTGACTTCAACGTCAACATTCGTATCAACTTGAAGTCTATCTAACCAATGTAGTTTTGCGAACTTCCCTTCATTGCAACTTACTTGCTGCCAATAGCTGCCTACTTACTTGGCGTCACTAGCCACCTTCTTGTTTCGTTTCTCGCACTATTGGGCAGCAGATCGCTTGCGCTTCTTCACCCTGTCAGCAGCTTTGCTGGGCTGGTCCAGCGGGACGAAGCTGGTGGGCACAATGACTCGCATGGCGGCAGCGCGAGCGTCGCTGTCGTCCATGAGACGCATCAAGCTTCGTGGGCTGTGCAACCCACGACCTTGACGTGACGGACTCGACGACGAAGTCGTCGGAGTCGACGGAGCCGACGCAGCGGCCGCGTCCTTGGCGGCCTTGTTCCTCTTGCGTGTTTCCGCTCCTTTCTTGGCAGCGGCAGCACGCCTGGCCTTCCTGGACAGCCGGCTGGGACTTGGCGAAAGCGCCAGCGTGCTGCCGCTGGACGTATAACTTGGCGCTGGCGACGCTGGGGAAGCTGGCGGATTCGCACCGGAGGTGTCCGTCGCTAAGGTGTGGCGGGCCTCCACGACAGCGGCTTCCAGTTCCGCGGCATCATGGAGTAGGCAGCTGTTGGCCGCGGCCAAGATGGAGTTGCGAGCCTCGGTCGTGGCGTTCACGAGGTCGCCCCGCATGTGCGCGGGCACGGCGTGCGCAATCATCGCCCCCATCGCCTCCATGGCGGATGCAATGTTCTGCATCACGTCATGGGAGGCATCCTGGTTGTGTCGGCGGCAGGAGTTGGCCAGCTCGGCCATCGAGAGGTGCCATGCCGACTGCGCCAGCATGCCACGGCGCTCGCGGAGTTCGGCGAGTGCCCTCTCGATGGCCGGGTCGCCGGCAAATGGCGGTGCTGATGGTGCTGCTGCTGGCGGCGCTGGTGGCGGAGCTGCTGGTGGCGCTGCTGGTGCTGCTGCCCGGCCTTTGGGGTACCGTCCGCGATCACCTCGCGAATCCTGGATGCCCAATGGGTGTCTCGTCAAGTTGAAGTTGGCATCGGGGTTCGCGGCGAAGTAGTCTGCGCGCTGCTCCGCCGTGAGCCGGTTCAGCCAGTAGTTGCGCATAGCCTTGCCGGCCCTATGAATAAGCCACAGCTCGGCGTCGTGCGTGGCGCCGGGATGGTCCTTGGCAGCTTCTTCGCGACCGCGCAGCGCGGCTGGGCCGGAGACTAGCTCCAGACCCTGGTCGGCGACGTACGCCCAGAATCCGCGGTGGGCGCGCATAGTTGATCACAAAAGAAGAAGTGAGGAAGTTTGAGCCAACTGCGGACCTCCAACTTGCGACATGCATGTCACATACCCCTTTCTCATAGAAATTTCTAGTCATGAGTGCAGAAGTGTACAGTTGTGCAAAAGAGTAACACTTGTGCACAAACAGAAAAGTGTATCACTTGTGCACAAGTGCAAAAGAGTAACACTTGTGCACAAGTGTAAACGAGTGACACTTGTGCGCAAGTATAAAAGAGTAACACTTGTACTCAAGTGTAAAAGAGTAACACTTGTGCACAAGTGCATAAATATACTCACGACTTCAACTTTCACTTTGACTTCAACGTCAACATTCGTATCAACTTGAAGTCTATCTAACCAATGTAGTTTTGCGAACTTCCCTTCATTGCAACTTACTTGCTGCCAATAGCTGCCTACTTACTTGGCGTCACTAGCCACCTTCTTGTTTCGTTTCTCGCACTATTGGGCAGCAGATCGCTTGCGCTTCTTCACCCTGTCAGCAGCTTTGCTGGGCTGGTCCAGCGGGACGAAGCTGGTGGGCACAATGACTCGCATGGCGGCAGCGCGAGCGTCGCTGTCGTCCATGAGACGCATCAAGCTTCGTGGGCTGTGCAACCCACGACCTTGACGTGACGGACTCGACGACGAAGTCGTCGGAGTCGACGGAGCCGACGCAGCGGCCGCGTCCTTGGCGGCCTTGTTCCTCTTGCGTGTTTCCGCTCCTTTCTTGGCAGCGGCAGCACGCCTGGCCTTCCTGGACAGCCGGCTGGGACTTGGCGAAAGCGCCAGCGTGCTGCCGCTGGACGTATAACTTGGCGCTGGCGACGCTGGCGAAGCTGGCGGATTCGCACCGGAGGTGTCCGTCGCTAAGGTGTGGCGGGCCTCCACGACAGCGGCTTCCAGTTCCGCGGCATCATGGAGTAGGCAGCTGTTGGCCGCGGCCAAGATGGAGTTGCGAGCCTCGGTCGTGGCGTTCACGAGGTCGCCCCGCATGTGCGCGGGCACGGCGTGCGCAATCATCGCCCCCATCGCCTCCATGGCGGATGCAATGTTCTGCATCACGTCATGGGAGGCATCCTGGTTGTGTCGGCGGCAGGAGTTGGCCAGCTCGGCCATCGAGAGGTGCCATGCCGACTGCGCCAGCATGCCACGGCGCTCGCGGAGTTCGGCGAGTGCCCTCTCGATGGCCGGGTCGCCGGCAAATGGCGGTGCTGATGGTGCTGCTGCTGGCGGCGCTGGTGGCGGAGCTGCTGGTGGCGCTGCTGGTGCTGCTGCCCGGCCTTTGGGGTACCGTCCGCGATCACCTCGCGAATCCTGGATGCCCAATGGGTGTCTCGTCAAGTTGAAGTTGGCATCGGGGTTCGCGGCGAAGTAGTCTGCGCGCTGCTCCGCCGTGAGCCGGTTCAGCCAGTAGTTGCGCATAGCCTTGCCGGCCCTATGAATAAGCCACAGCTCGGCGTCGTGCGTGGCGCCGGGATGGTCCTTGGCAGCTTCTTCGCGACCGCGCAGCGCGGCTGGGCCGGAGACTAGCTCCAGACCCTGGTCGGCGACGTACGCCCAGAATCCGCGGTGGGCGCGCATAGTTGATCACAAAAGAAGAAGTGAGGAAGTTTGAGCCAACTGCGGACCTCCAACTTGCGACATGCATGTCACATACCCCTTTCTCATAGAAATTTCTAGTCATGAGTGCAGAAGTGTACAGTTGTGCAAAAGAGTAACACTTGTGCACAAACAGAAAAGTGTATCACTTGTGCACAAGTGCAAAAGAGTAATGTGGAGAAGCAGGATCCAAGAATTCCGAGATCGAAGCTGACCAGCGAAGTGGGAGACTGGGACCCGGCCTGTCACTGATTCGGGATAATGACCGGGTGGATCTGGGATCAGGACTCAGGATCGGGATCAGATCTGATACCCCGGATCCGGAGTCGGCATTGCGGATCCGGCGATGACAGCACGCCAGAGGCCCGGATGATGTCATAACGGAGGTCAAGGGAGGCTACCGAGCCAGTAGGTATCGATGGGATGATAGCTGGATAGAAGGATAGGTATGTAGGATGGGATCGGACTTAAGCATAAATCAGTATCGAATTTGCCTTGGACATCGCAACCGCCTTCTCCCTCGCCTGGAAACGGGAACTACATTGGCCCTGCGAGGAGTAGAAGACACAGCGGTAAGAGATCTAGTGTTGGTAAAGCTTGGATAATATATTGGCCAGCTTTAGACCTTCCTAGTGATCTACCCTCAAGTGCAGATCCCAGATCCACCGGAGTTCACAGCTTGGCCGGTCGGGTCTTCGACGCTCAACAACCACAGATCCCGCTATAGGAAGCGGCAAGCATCGCAAGGAAAGGAACCCGAAAGGGAACGTAAAGGACAAGACCCCGCAAAGGCAACCCCACGGCCCGGATCCAGATCCAGGCCGCCAGATCCAAGTCTCAGACTACTTGATCTGGAAGTACCACCGCGAGCTGCGTGAAGATTTCCGCGCCGCTCCACCCCATCCCCGCGTCTCGCCAAGACTGTCTCGACTTCAAGGCGTTGACACTTCGGAAGACACCAGAAGAGCAGATCCAGCCCTACCGACGGGTACACAAGGTGACCCAGTTCAGCACACGTCACGGCAGATCGGAGTACCCCCTCCGTTAGTCGGTGTTCGGGCGCAGTTGGTAAGTTGGGTTGGCGATCTCGCTGATTTCGCTGATCCCGCTACACCACAATGGTGCGCGTGCCCGGATCTTCTGGTGACTCGGGATTTCACCGTGAGTCCCAAGAAGAAGTCAAAGTGAAGATAGAGCAAGGGGACCAGGCGTCATCGGACCTCGGATCGACGACGACGCCGCTGAATGAAGCAAGAACCGCAGATCGACAGAGTGCTGGGAGGAACTCTATCGACGGAAAGGAGGCAGATCCGGACCCGGATCTGGAAGATAAACCTCAACCTCCTCCCCAGGTCCCTTCGGGGACCCCTGTGAGTCTCGATTCACATCGAGACTCACTAACAAAACAAACTAAAGCCGGACAGAACCGGTATGCGTTCGCGGACTCGCCAGTCAAGCTGCCGACAGGGGATTCCCTATTGAAGCCCAGCTGGGAGTGGGAAGGCAAGGTGCCTGCCAAGCGGACGGTGCTCAAAGCCCCAGATCTGGAGGACGAGCCCAAGGACAGACTAGTTCCGGCTAGGATCAAGACGGAGACGTCGGACCCAACATGGAACGAGGCAGATCTGGAGTCCAGATACCACAGGAAGGAACTCCAGGACTTCATGACCCACAACCCGATTATGCAGATCTTACGACCGACGCAGATCGGAGATCATACCGGACCAGTGACGGCACCAGCTTCGACAGACAATAAGCTGGAGGCGATCAAGATCCTCATGAACCTACTATGGGAAGCGGGCCTGGTAGCTGGAGCATTCGATGCAGACGACTTGTTCCGTCCAGATCTACGGATGTACCAGACGTCGGCGAAGGAACTCTTCGACAAGCTGAAAGTAATAGTCGGAGAGAAGGCTGCGAACCCCAGCACGACCTCAAGCCCGGACTCACCGACCCAGATCGGCTCCACAGGTGACCGAACTTCCTCACCTTTCGTATCGGCGGCTGAGGCGGATTCGGACGAGTCTTCGGAGCCACGACGGATGTCGCTAGGCCCCACTGGTGCCGCGATGTTGCAGGCCAGATCCAAGGCGTCACGACCGAAGCCTACCCGAACCAAGGCGAAGAAGACCTCCGGGACAGTGAACAAGCCGACGGCTTCCCCTCCCCATATCGTGGTCGTGGGCGAAGACGTTACAACCTCGACGGATAAGATGGAGTCCTACTTCCAAGCAGCCATGAGTCGTTTTCTTCGAGAGCAACAGATCGCCATGCCAAACTTGGCCGCCAGGACCCTCCCGAATCCAGGGACCAGGGACGTGGAAATGGAATCCGCCGGATCGGAAGACTTGGAGAGATTACAGTGGGAATATGACCCAGACGACTTAGATCTCCCCACCGCAGCCCCGGCAGCAGTAGCCACGGCAGCGGTCGGATCCTCGGACTCGACATTGATTCAACGAGTCCGGATCTCCGCCATCTCAGACTTGAAGGAGTTTACGGGGAAGGCCCAAGACGAAGATCGAGCGAGGGCCTAGATCAGCAAGGTGAAGTCTTCCTTCATGCGTGACCAAGCCTCCGACGAAGAGAAGTGCCTGACTCTCGCAGATCTACTGTCAGGACCGGCGAAGAATTGGTACCGACAGCTGCCAAGATCCACACGCAACAAGTGGACCGACTTGCTCAAGAGCTTCCAGGTCCAGTATTGCGGGTTCGGAGTCTCAGTGGCTCGCCAGTATTACCAAGCGCGGAAGCGTTCGGATGAATCTGCACTAGAATACCTTCACAGGCTCAACGTGGCAGGGCTACGAGCACGACTGAAGGTCAAGGACGGTGGCACCAAGGAACGGAAAGAACATGTGGACCATTTCATCGAGACACTGGGAGATCCTGAACTGGCCGACAAACTGACGTTGCTACGACTGTCGGACGCAGATGATCTGGAGGAAGTGTTGCGGGCCCTAGACAGGGCGAAGAGTCGCCAGAAGAAGACGACTGCTGGATCCAGTCGGTACCGGCAGAAAGCAGCCCCATCACCGGCGCCAGCCGCTTCAGCCAAACAAGTGCGTGCGATACAGATCCAGACGCCAGACTCAGAGTCGGACTCCAACTCGGACGGATCGGACTCGGACCGAGACGAACATCGCCGGATCTACCTTGCCGCCAGCGAGGAGGCCCCGCCCCCCGGAGAAGAGCAGAGGGCGGTGGATCGCGAACCATCGGACCGCCGCGCTCCGGACCCTCAACCCGGAGATCCGAGACCACGGTATCAAACGGACAACACGGACCGGGGGCGGTGCTCTCACTGTGGCTCCAAGAAGCACACCGATTTGGGCTGTTGGAGACGCCTGACGTGCAAGAAGTGCGGGAAGAGAGGCCACCCGGCAGATCACTGTCTGTTCGTATGCCGAGGATGTGGAGAACTGCATGACATGGGGAAGTGCCCGATGGAGGAATTCTACAACCAGATCCGTCAGTGGTTTGATCCAGTTAAACATGCTGGGATGCTGCCAGAGATGGCGGAGAAGATGTTAAACTAGGACGCTCGCCGGGATGGAATCCGGTACGAGCCGAGCGCTCTAGGTATTGCATTTATGCATACGTGAACAAGCCATCAATAGATCAAGCTAGCAGAAGGCCAGATCTACGTGATAATACATTTGATCTACATGGGAAACGCACTGCCGCCATATCCAGTCTTTGCCCGGCGGGGGACTTCGACAGAGCAGAGGCCGTCGAAGTGATCGATCTCAACCCTGGTACCTCACGAGGGTACTGGAAGCAACAGGACCCAGATCTCTGGTTCTCGCCTACGGAAGGGGAAAATATTTCCCTGAACCATCAGCCTAGTCTCGTGGCTGAATGTAAGCGAACCGGGGATCCGAATCCAGATCTGCTACCCGGAGGATACTGGAAGCACCACGCACCCGGAAAGTGGTTCCGGCAGGCTAAGATCACGGGGAAGATCAACAATGAGAAAGCGATCCTGCTCCTCGACACTGGCGCCGAGGTGTCTATCGTAGACACCGCGTTTGCCCAACGAATGGGGTATCATGTGGATAGGAGCCAAAGCCAAGACTGCGTAGGCATCGGCGACACCGTATACTCGACTGCTGGGAGGACGCGGGTCAAGATCACGCTGGCGGGATATCTGGTGTATCTGTTTGATATCTGGGTTGGCGACCTATCGGACCAAGAAGCTATCCTGGGGATGGACTTCATGGTGCCCGCAGGGATCCGCCTAGATCTGGCGGACGGATCACTGTGCCTCCCAGACGAGGTGCGGATCCAGCTCAGCGGCAGACGCCAACTGTACAACGACAAAGCAAGGGTCGTCCGGCTGGATCAACATTTGCAGATCGACGTAGGAGATTCGATGGAAGTGCCTATGCGGAAGCACGTCTCGGAACAGGACAAGTTGTGGGTGACCAGAGGGAGCCGATGGGTACCAACAGTGAGTCGAGGGCCAGGCAAGGCGCTGTATCTGACAATCACGAACCTCGGGGAGAAGAGACTGATCCTGCAAGGGGACGAACGGATAGCGATGTGGCTAGCCGGAGATAAGGTACCCCGACTGCAAGGTTTTGTGACGACCGGATCTCGCCGATACTTAGAGTGGCAGAATCTGGCTCTACAAGCAACCACGGACGCCAAAGTATCGGAGAAGTATCGGCGTCCAGAGCAACCAGATCTACCTGCGGTGGAACGACCGACCTACCCAACTCCGCGGGCAATACTGCGCAAACCCGACCCAGTCAGCGGCCAACGACCGAGATCGGGAGAGCGGAAATTTGTCCTGCCCGTCCAAGTAGCGGTGGATTCGCTAGGTCCGGAAGCAGAGGTAGATGACTCAACACCAGCTCCCCAGAGTGGAAGCCTCGAGTCAACCGTCGACTCAGATTCGGATGGACAGCAGGTAGACGAAGCGGCACACGAGTCGGAGAGTCAGAACGCGGAAGGAGTGACGGGCGTCCCGGAAGAAGGTCCGGAAGGAGTGGAAGAGCCAGCTCCTGAGATGGCGCAGGCGGATCCGACCTCCGGGGAAGTGACAGCCGAAGTCACTGTCCCGGTGGAAGATGAACAAGTGTGCTATCATGAAGGAGACGACCTCAGAGCTGAAGAGGTGGAGTCAGAGATGGCTGTGTTGCCTGAAGTCACACAATCAACCGAAGACGTGACGATAGAAGACATTCAAGTGGGAGACCCGACGGTCAACTCAGCTGAGGAGATAGATCGACTGCGGCGGCTGATCTGGAGGCGTCGACACCTGCTCATCGGGAAAGGTAATGCGCTGCCCCCCGCAGCCAGAGGAATCGTCTGCGATATTGATGTGGGAGGCGCTAAGCCCATCGCACAGCGAGTACGCAAAGTCGCTCCTCAGTTTCGGGAGAAGCTCTCCGATCTGATTAAGGGGTTGCTCGGGGCTCGGATCATTAATATGTCAACTTCACCCTGGGCCTCGCCGATTGTGGTAATCATCAAGAAGAATGGGGTGGATATCAGGCTTTGCATTGACTACCGGTTGGTCAACAGCCTGACAAGACTCATGATCTACCCGATGCCTCTGATCAACGACCTACTAGAAGATCTGGATAAGGTGCTGTGGTACTGCTCGCTAGATATGGCAAGCGGGTTCTGGGTTGTGACTATGACAGACCGCGCACGCGCGATCTCGGCGTTCATCACCCCCTTCGGATTGTTCGAGTGGAACAGAATGCCCTTCGGCTTGAAGAATGCCCCGCAGATCTATCAGCGAATGCTCGATAACGCGCTGTACGGCTTCACGCGGATCCCACGTTTGGAAGGGGAACCTGTGCCGAAGCAGTCGGATCCAAAGACAAGCCTGGATCTGATACCCTCCGAACCTAAGGACAACGGCAAGAAGTCGGTACTGGGACGCAGATCCTACATTGATGACATCCTGATCACGGCCGAGTCCTGGGATCATCTCTGCAGCAGGGTGGAAAGTCTGCTCGATGTGTGCGACGAGTGGAACCTGTCGATTAGTGTGGTGAAGAGTTTCTGGGGCAAAGATCGAGTGGAGTATCTCGGGCATAAGGTGTCGAGCCATGGACTGGAGGCGAATCCGAAAGATCTGTCGGCGTTGACGGAACTGCCGTTCCCCGGTTCACTCCGAGCCATGCAGTCCTTTTTGGGAAGCCTCAACTATTACAGTAAGTTCATTGAGGATTACGCGATCTACGCTGCAGTGCTGTACGAACTCCGGGAAGTTGACTTTGCAGCGATGAGTAAGCCGGAGAACCGATCTCGGATCCAAGATCTGGCAGCGGCCGTAGACGCCAATAAGGGAGGAGTCGACGGACCTGTTGAGACAGACCTACGCTGGATCCGGGCTCACAAGTCGTTCGCCAAGTTGAAGGAGAAGGTGGCAGCTACGCCGATCCTGCGCCATTTCCAACCAGAACTGCAGCCGGTGGTGGTCGTCTATGCCAACGATTGGGCGATCTCTTGCGGCCCTGATGCAAGAACACGACGATGTGTTCCACCCGGTTATGTTCGCTAGCCGTACCTTGAAGTCGAACGAGCTTAACTACGGGATCGTGGAGAAGGAGGTGTTGGCCTTACTCCGTGTTTTGGATCTGGGACATAATCTGCTGGTGGGGCGTGAGATCAAGGTGCTGGCCCGCTACTCGACCCTAGCGTGGCTATTCAGGGCCTCCGGGCTGCAAGGCCGGCTCGGGCAGTGGGCAGCTCTACTATCCCCTTGGACCCTCGAAATCGTGAAGTGCACGAAAGGAGAAGATGAGATCCTGGGGGCGATTGCCGCCACCATCACCCCCCGAGCTGAGGTAGATCAAGCATTGATTGCCATCGCGCCACGAAAGGAACCTCGACGCAAGATCCAGGCCCCGATCCCGACGGTGCACCCCGGAGAGAGTCTGTGGGTGGTAAGCTTCGACGGATCTGCCCGCGTCAAACGTGGTGGAGGCGCTTACAGCGCGATCCTGTGGAAGTTACCCGAATGGACGGTAGTGAGGGCCCGATCGGAGTATGCGGACGGCCTGACAGTCAACGAAGCTGAATACCGAGGCCTATTGCTGTGTATGGATTTGCTGGAAGGAGAAGCCCAACAACGTCTGGTGGTTTGCGGCGACTCCAACCTGGTGATCCGACAAGTTCGAGGAGAGATCGACTGTAAGGCCCCCGGTTTGACGTTATTGAAGCAGAAAGCACTGGACCGTTTACTGGCATGGCCAGATCACGAGCTGCTCCACGTCAAGCGAGATTGGAATGGGAGTGCTGATAGTCTGGCGGGTGCTGCCCTACAGCGCCAAGCTGGAGTCGACGTGGAGGAAGGGTCCGACTTTGAAGATCTGGTGACGCTGAACCGCCTTGAGGAGATCCTGGTAGCGAGGGAAGCAGAAGAGCATCCCACGGCCAAGATCTGCCCAGTGGCTACGAGGGCGACTAGCGACCCCAGATCCCGCCCCGCGGTACTCCAGGAGGAAGTGGTGAGAGACTTACGGGTTGGGCGGATCAAGCAAGCCCAGGACGAGGAAGTGTGGATCGCCGGATTGAAGAAATACCTGGTGGGAACCGTATACGACCTGACCCCTGAGGATATCAAGTCCTACAATGCCGTCGGATCCGACTATGACGTGGATCTGGACGGACTGCTGTTCTACTGTCCGCCCGCCAAACGGACGACGGAGGAGCGTGACGGGCTGATGCGACTGGTGATTCCCGAGACGCTGCAACAGGATGTGCTACACCACTACCACTCTAGTCTCGAAGGGGGACACCAAGGGATCGGACGAACGTATCAGCGAATCCGAGACCATTTTCATTGGAGAGGACTCTATCGCAGCGTTCAGCGCTATGTCGGAGAGTGCGTGGACTGCGAGACAGGAAAGGGGCGGCCCACACTCCAAGGGGAATCGCCGGGCAACATCCAAGCGACCTATCCCTTCCAGATCATCGCAGTGGACCATATTCCCTCGCTGCCCAAGTCACACAAAGGTAACACTGAGTTGTTGATCTGGGTGGATCTGTTTACAGGATATGTAATTGCGAAGGCGAGCGCGTCGAGGACCGCACAAACTATAGCGGAGTCCTACGAGGAGTGCGTGTTCAGGAGATTCGGAGCCAGCGAAGTCATCCGGCACGATCGAGAGCCTGGATTTATGGCTGACTTCTTCAGATCTTTCAATAAGATCCTGGGCCAGCGACAGCGGGCTACGATGGCTTACCGACCCCAGGCAAACGGGACGGCTGAACGAATGGTGCAGACGACCACTCGCGCACTCAAGATGTACGTGCAGGAGTTTGATCAACGAGATTGGGATGAATACGCAGAAAGGCTCACATTCGCCATCAACACGGCCCAAGACCGGATCCGAGGAGAAACGCCGTTTTATCTGGTACATGGTTGGGACGCCAGATCTACACTGGAGGCGACTTTGCCAGTGGGCAGTACCGCACGTCGAGATCGGGAGCCTCGGAGGTGGAGATATCAGATCCAACGATATTACCAACATGCGAGGTCTCAGGTCGGTGAGCGGATCAGAGAAGCCATCTCGGATCGGGCAACTCGCCACAACGAGGAAGTTCGGCCGCACGAGATCGAAATCGGTTCTCGAGTGTGGCTATATCTGGATCGAGTGAAAGAAGGTTACGCTAGGAAGTTAGCACACCTGTGGCACGGTCCTTTCCGAGTGACAGAGAAGGTCGGAGAGTATGCAGTCAGGATCGAGACCGCTGGTACCGAATACCGGCTGTTCCCAGTAGTGCATATCTCTAAACTCAAGCTGGTGAGGACGTTCCCTGATAGACCTACGGCCCGTTTGCTCGACGAAGGGTCTGAGCGTATAGATCTGGATGAAGCTCTCCTCCCCGAAGATAGCTGGACCCGCGATCTGGACGAAGATGAGTATGAAGTAGATAAGATCGCAGACATGAGAACGGGGAAGCGTACGCGATATGGCCGGATCTACCGCGAATTCCTGGTACACTGGCGAGGATATGAGGATCCGACATGGGTTGACGAAGCAGATCTCAACTGCGGAGCGTTGCTGCATGAGTTCCTCCGGAATCACACCAGCCGGAACCGGTTCGGGGTGATGCAGTCTCACGAGGAGTAGTGAGGTGAAGACCTCGGGAACGAGTTGGTCGTGTCCGAGTGAGAAGGGAGAGATGGATCTGCAGGGAGGGTGCAGATTGGAGGAAGGGGGAATGAGTGTTTGCACATTACATGTGAAAGAAGGCAAGACGACCAGGTCGAGAGGTCTAGATCGTGACCAAGTTCGACGAGGTGCTAACCAAGATCACAAGTCGTAGAGGAGTAAAAGAAGAACATACGAGGGAAGAACGTGTGAATGGGATTAGGAAAAATTACGAGAGCTGGAGAACGGAGAGAAGAAAGAAGTGCGGACGGAGGACCTAGGGTGCGGATCCGGAGATTACTCCGCGTCTTGAGCCTGAACCCCAAAGAACTTATTTTTTCAGCCGCGAGAGCGAGTTGGCGGGATGTTGCTGCGGGAGATCCCGATAGTGGTTTCGCCAAGGATCCACAGAATTGTCTTCGTCCAGTGCCGCGAGGAGATCCACTGGCTCGCGTCGATGCAGATCCGGATCAGCGAAGTTGGCTTGGCGAGCAGTCAGGCCAGGAAACCAGGTGACGGTCTCGGATCGCTTAGGAAAATGAAGGAAGAAGGGGTCCAGTAGCAGATCCAGATCGCACCAACCCTCACGCATGGCCAGGATGAGAAGATCGAGGAAGGCTTTCCAACGATTCCCCGCGTGAGAACGTCGATTGTTACGCTCCTTCCGGTAAACGGCCAGCCATGGGTGTTTCTTCACCATCGCGTGGGTGATCGGGAACGAGTGTGTAGATTCCCAATAGGATTGCAGACTCTCAGCTTCATGGGAGCTGTAGCGTTGGATCGCCACTCCGAGTCGCCCTCCGACGTCGGTCTCGAAGGAGACAGCATCTCCCGATCCCTCGAGGACTTTCCATGGTGCCGCCTCCAACAACGCCCGCACGTTAGCCTCGGTGATCAAATCGGCGCAGTAGTCAGAAGCCGTGTACTGCTGCCGCTTTCCAGAATCCGCCCGAGGGAACATCCAACCTGGCTTGGTAGGCAGGACAGGGAAGAGGTGGTTGATCAGCATTGTGACCATGGCCAGACCCGAGATTTGGCTAGCCAGCCAAGGATCCACGTCCTTGTCAATCAGCTTACGAGCTTGCGCCCGACCAGGGATGCATAACTCCTCCGATCCAAAGGGAGCCACCGGAGACATCGGGCCTGACGGCTCGGAAGTCCGACGGCGAGAAGAAGCAGGTGCCTTGCCGGAAGATCCGGCACGCGAGGTAGGGCCGGAACCTGAATCAGGCTTGGCGTCTGAGTCAGCAGAGCCGTCCGGAGATGCACCAGATCCAGACACCTTTGGACCTTGACGAGGGGAAGCCTGCTGCCGTCGGCGCTCTGCAGACCGAGATTGGGCAAGAGCTTGCAACGTCTGAGCTTCCAGAAGCTCGTCAGCGACCTCGGCGTCTTCTTCATCGTCGTTGTCGCCTTCGTCGTCCCCATCCTCTGCGTCGCCGTCGCTGCCAGAATCAGTAGTCGCGGTTTTCTTCGTAGACGATTGACGAGACGCGTCCGATCCGGAGGCGTCCGCGTGCCCCCCGTCGTCAGAAGCTTCCCCGCTGTCAGGGTGGAGCTCATCATCCTGAGTCAAATCCATCGGGTTGGAGGGATCACCTTCAGCGGATCCTGAACCACCGCTAGCATCTGGGGACAGAGGTGTCACCCGACGCTTGGCTGGAGGCGCCGGACTTGACTCAGGAGAAGCAGGAGAGCCACGGGGCCGTTTGGAGGAGGTCGGATGGACAGCGTTCGGTGGGGCCGCCGGTGGATCCGACCCTCCAGCACTCGTAGCCGGCTGAATGCCAACAGTGGACGCAACGGTAGCCAGCTTCTGGCGAGCGACTTCAAACTCGCGCTGCAAGGCGTCGTACGAGCGCCGGATCTGGTCCCGCGCTTCGCGAGCGGCGTCCCTCTCCCGTAGCAGCACTCGGTTGGAGTGTTGGAGATCGCCCAGTTGGCGCTTCGCAGCAGCGAGTTGTTTGGCGGCATCAGCACGGGCCTTGGTGGCCGCAGCCAGTTGTTGCTCTGGCAGTACGACGAGACAAGAAAAAGGGGTTAGCAGGGATGAACGAGGAGATTACGCGAGGCAAGAAAAGCACACTTACGAAGATCAGCGGCATCTCCACGATAACGGGTAGCGTCAGCTCTCGCAGTATCACGATCCTTCACCGTCTGGATCAAATCCGAATTGAGGGCGGCGTGGACAGACCGGAGATTATTGAGCTCGGTCTGGGCGCTCCGGTGCATGTCTTGAAAGGCCCGTAGCTCACTGCGCAAAGGGGCGACTTGGCCCTCCGCGTTGGTGGCGGCAGTCCGTGCCTCGTCTCGCTCTCGAGTGAGCCGATCCACGTCAGTACCCACACCATCAGCCGGAGGAATTGCAGGGGGCGGGATCTGGGTCTCCGCCTGCGCCAGGGAAGTTTGAACGCGCGCCAAGCTGGCCTCGGACAGCTGCAGCTCATGCTCGGCGTCCGCACGAGCGCGATCCAGATCGTTGTGGTCTTCCTGGAGCTGCTCGATCTCCGCCCCAGCCAAGCGCACCTCCTCAGCCAAGTGGTTGTTTTGATCTTGGAGGGTGGTGCGCTCGGAGATGGCTTGATCCAGCCGGAGTTCCAAGTCACGGATCTCGTCGGCCTGCTGACGGAGCTGAGACTCCAGGTTGACAACCGTCGGGCTTGGAGGAAGGTCAGAATCTTCGGCGGTTTGGAATGCTGCGATCTCACCACGCAGTCGAACCACCTCTGCTTGCCGAGTATCGTACAACTTCTCCATGGCCCGAAGCTCACGGGTCTGCCTCAACAACGTCAGCAAAAACTGGTGTTCGTGGTCCACCGCCGCATCTCGAGAAACGATCGCTGCTTGGAGGTCCACCACCGAACGCGCCAACCGGTTGCGCAGTGTGGAGTTGAGCCGTTGAAGCTCTTCCAACGTCGCCGGAGGGGAAGGAGACCGGCTTGGGGAGCGAGAAGCCGTCGATCCGGCCACCATCGGAAATCCGCGCGATGTGGCGTAGTTTTGAGGCGAGAAGTGAAATGAGCGCATCGTGCGAGTAGGCGGAGTCACAGTTGACGAGTGATGGAATATGCCCGCAGTGATGTCAGTTGGGAGACAACAACTACGGACAGGAGGCGATTGTGGAGAAGCAGGATCCAAGAATTCCGAGATCGAAGCTGACCAGCGAAGTGGGAGACTGGGACCCGGCCTGTCACTGATTCAGGATAATGACCGGGTGGATCTGGGATCAGGACTCAGGATCGGGATCAGATCTGATACCCCGGATCCGGAGTCGGCATTGTGGATCCGGCGATGACAGCACGCCAGAGGCCCGGATGATGTCATAACGGAGGTCAAGGGAGGCTACCGAGCCAGTAGGTATCGATGGGATGATAGCTGGATAGAAGGATAGGTATGTAGGATGGGATCGGACTTAAGCATAAATCAGTATCGAATTTGCCTTGGACATCGCAACCGCCTTCTCCCTCGCCTGGAAACGGGAACTACATTGGCCCTGCGAGGAGTAGAAGACACAGCGGTAAGAGATCTAGTGTTGGTAAAGCTTGGATAATATATTGGCCAGCTTTAGACCTTCCTAGTGATCTACCCTCAAGTGCAGATCCCAGATCCACCGGAGTTCACAGCTTGGCCGGTCGGGTCTTCGACGCTCAACAACCACAGATCCCGCTATAGGAAGCGGCAAGCATCGCAAGGAAAGGAACCCGAAAGGGAACGTAAAGGACAAGACCCCGCAAAGGCAACCCCACGGCCCGGATCCAGATCCAGGCCGCCAGATCCAAGTCTCAGACTACTTGATCTGGAAGTACCACCGCGAGCTGCGTGAAGATTTCCGCGCCGCTCCACCCCATCCCCGCGTCTCGCCAAGACTGTCTCGACTTCAAGGCGTTGACACTTCGGAAGACACCAGAAGAGCAGATCCAGTCCTACCGACGGGTACACAAGGTGACCCAGTTCAGCACACGTCACGGCAGATCGGAGTACCCCCTCCGTTAGTCGGTGTTCGGGCGCAGTTGGTAAGTTGGGTTGGCGATCTCGCTGATTTCGCTGATCCCGCTACACCACAGTAACACTTGTGCACAAGTGTAAACGAGTGACACTTGTGCGCAAGTATAAAAGAGTAACACTTGTACTCAAGTGTAAAAGAGTAACACTTGTGCACAAGTGCATAAATATACTCACGACTTCAACTTTCACTTTGACTTCAACGTCAACATTCGTATCAACTTGAAGTCTATCTAACCAATGTAGTTTTGCGAACTTCCCTTCATTGCAACTTACTTGCTGCCAATAGCTGCCTACTTACTTGGCGTCACTAGCCACCTTCTTGTTTCGTTTCTCGCACTATTGGGCAGCAGATCGCTTGCGCTTCTTCACCCTGTCAGCAGCTTTGCTGGGCTGGTCCAGCGGGACGAAGCTGGTGGGCACAATGACTCGCATGGCGGCAGCGCGAGCGTCGCTGTCGTCCATGAGACGCATCAAGCTTCGTGGGCTGTGCAACCCACGACCTTGACGTGACGGACTCGACGACGAAGTCGTCGGAGTCGACGGAGCCGACGCAGCGGCCGCGTCCTTGGCGGCCTTGTTCCTCTTGCGTGTTTCCGCTCCTTTCTTGGCAGCGGCAGCACGCCTGGCCTTCCTGGACAGCCGGCTGGGACTTGGCGAAAGCGCCAGCGTGCTGCCGCTGGACGTATAACTTGGCGCTGGCGAAGCTGGCGGATTCGCACCGGAGGTGTCCGTCGCTAAGGTGTGGCGGGCCTCCGCGACAGCGGCTTCCAGTTCCGCGGCATCATGGAGTAGGCGGCTGTTGGCCGCGGCCAAGATGGAGTTGCGAGCCTCGGTCGTGGCGTTCACGAGGTCGCCCCGCATGTGCGCGGGCACGGCGTGCGCAATCATCGCCCCCATCGCCTCCATGGCGGATGCAATGTTCTGCATCACGTCATGGGAGGCATCCTGGTTGTGTCGGCGGCAGGAGTTGGCCAGCTCGGCCATCGAGAGGTGCCATGCCGACTGCGCCAGCATGCCACGGCGCTCGCGGAGTTCGGCGAGTGCCCTCTCGATGGCCGGGTCGCCGGCAAATGGCGGTGCTGATGGTGCTGCTGCTGGCGGCGCTGGTGGCGGAGCTGCTGGTGGCGCTGCTGGTGCTGCTGCCCGGCCTGCGGGGTACCGTCCGCGATCACCTCGCGAATCCTGGATGCCCAATGGGTGTCTCGTCAAGTTGAAGTTGGCATCGGGGTTCGCGGCGAAGTAGTCTGCGCGCTGCTCCGCCGTGAGCCGGTTCAGCCAGTAGTTGCGCATAGCCTTGCCGGCCCTATGTATAAGCCACAGCTCGGCGTCGTGCGTGGCGCCGGGATGGTCCTTGGCAGCTTCTTCGCGACCGCGCAGCGCGGCTGGGCCGGAGACTAGCTCCAGACCCTGGTCGGCGACGTACGCCCAGAATCCGCGGTGGGCGCGCATAGTTGATCACAAAAGAAGAAGTGAGGAAGTTTGAGCCAACTGCGGACCTCCAACTTGCGACATGCATGTCACATACCCCTTTCTCATAGAAATTTCTAGTCATGAGTGCAGAAGTGTACAGTTGTGCAAAAGAGTAACACTTGTGCACAAACAGAAAAGTGTATCACTTGTGCACAAGTGCAAAAGAGTAACACTTGTGCACAAGTGTAAACGAGTGACACTTGTGCGCAAGTATAAAAGAGTAACACTTGTACTCAAGTGTAAAAGAGTAACACTTGTGCACAAGTGCATAAATATACTCACGACTTCAACTTTCACTTTGACTTCAACGTCAACATTCGTATCAACTTGAAGTCTATCTAACCAATGTAGTTTTGCGAACTTCCCTTCATTGCAACTTACTTGCTGCCAATAGCTGCCTACTTACTTGGCGTCACTAGCCACCTTCTTGTTTCGTTTCTCGCACTATTGGGCAGCAGATCGCTTGCGCTTCTTCACCCTGTCAGCAGCTTTGCTGGGCTGGTCCAGCGGGACGAAGCTGGTGGGCACAATGACTCGCATGGCGGCAGCGCGAGCGTCGCTGTCGTCCATGAGACGCATCAAGCTTCGTGGGCTGTGCAACCCACGACCTTGACGTGACGGACTCGACGACGAAGTCGTCGGAGTCGACGGAGCCGACGCAGCGGCCGCGTCCTTCGCGGCCTTGTTCCTCTTGCGTGTTTCCGCTCCTTTCTTGGCAGCGGCAGCACGCCTGGCCTTCCTGGACAGCCGGCTGGGACTTGGCGAAAGCGCCAGCGTGCTGCCGCTGGACGTATAACTTGGCGCTGGCGAAGCTGGCGGATTCGCACCGGAGGTGTCCGTCGCTAAGGTGTGGCGGGCCTCCACGACAGCGGCTTCCAGTTCCGCGGCATCATGGAGTAGGCGGCTGTTGGCCGCGGCCAAGATGGAGTTGCGAGCCTCGGTCGTGGCGTTCACGAGGTCGCCCCGCATGTGCGCGGGCACGGCGTGCGCAATCATCGCCCCCATCGCCTCCATGGCGGATGCAATGTTCTGCATCACGTCATGGGAGGCATCCTGGTTGTGTCGGCGGCAGGAGTTGGCCAGCTCGGCCATCGAGAGGTGCCATGCCGACTGCGCCAGCATGCCACGGCGCTCGCGGAGTTCGGCGAGTGCCCTCTCGATGGCCGGGTCGCCGGCAAATGGCGGTGCTGATGGTGCTGCTGCTGGCGGCGCTGGTGGCGGAGCTGCTGGTGGCGCTGCTGGTGCTGCTGCCCGGCCTGCGGGGTACCGTCCGCGATCACCTCGCGAATCCTGGATGCCCAATGGGTGTCTCGTCAAGTTGAAGTTGGCATCGGGGTTCGCGGCGAAGTAGTCTGCGCGCTGCTCCGCCGTGAGCCGGTTCAGCCAGTAGTTGCGCATAGCCTTGCCGGCCCTATGAATAAGCCACAGCTCGGCGTCGTGCGTGGCGCCGGGATGGTCCTTGGCAGCTTCTTCGCGACCGCGCAGCGCGGCTGGGCCGGAGACTAGCTCCAGACCCTGGTCGGCGACGTACGCCCAGAATCCGCGGTGGGCGCGCATAGTTGATCACAAAAGAAGAAGTGAGGAAGTTTGAGCCAACTGCGGACCTCCAACTTGCGACATGCATGTCACATACCCCTTTCCCATAGAAATTTCTAGTCATGAGTGCAGAAGTGTACAGTTGTGCAAAAGAGTAACACTTGTGCACAAACAGAAAAGTGTATCACTTGTGCACAAGTGCAAAAGAGTAACACTTGTGCACAAGTGTAAAAGAGTATACCGGTACGCGTTTAGACAAACCCTTGCGTAGTCATGACGTGGGTTCTGTATTCTTAGGTAAAGGTGCTCTTGGGATAAGGGCTGGATAGTAACAGCTTTTCTTCTGTACTACTATTAGTAGTAGTAGCTCGATAGTACGACGATGTAAACTACTACATATAGCTGTAATAGTTTCTCCGTTCAAGACGTCTGAGTAACTATAGTAATAGTACTATCGAACTACTACCTACCGACCACCTCAGGGCCATTCCTAACCGGATCGCGAACCGAGTCGCGATCCCAAACAGCAACAGCCCAGCCCATCAATTTCGCACTACATTAAAAAACGGATGCAAATCTCTGTGAGCAAGCCGTCGTGAATCCAGTTCGCGAATCACTACAGTAGTAGCTTGCTAGAACTATTTGTTGGGATACTAACGTTAGCTACTATAGTAGTAGTAGAAGCAGCATTGGTCAAATTACTAGCTACTATAGTAATAGTAGTAGTAAAATTGTACTATCTTTTACTAGAGTCGTACTACCAAGCTGGATTAGTTTTTATAACTGACGAGGGGGATTTCTTATACTGAAGTATTCCGGTTCTGGGGATTACTGATGAGGGTGTGTGGTACAGATGGTGGTACGCCTTGCCTCTTCAACCTTTTGAAGGACTGTCCCGCTTTGAAGAAAAGAGTGCGCAGGTGGGTCCGAGGTTCACCTGCGCCCTCTTCAAAGCGCAGGGTGAGACCCCAGTCGCCAAGGTGACCGACCACCAGCAGACAGACGGACATGTGCAGTGTATTGTTACTGCTGTAGCGAAAGTCATCAACACACAGGCTCCTCATTTAGCTCGTCCGTTTCTGCCGTCTGAAACCCACAGTTTGGAGCTCACTCACTTTGAAGCTTGTTGAAGTTTAGCACCGGGCACTGCCATGGGCAACATCTGCCACGCCGGTCCGCCCGCTCTGGGTGCCGAGGTCCCGCCGGCCAAGGCCAAGACGCCTGCGTCCGCGTCCGCGACCGGCAGCTTCGGCCGGGACCCGACGCTCAAGCGCGAGGACTTCATCTTCGCCAACATCCAGACGGCGTCGTTCCTGGCCAAGCTGCCGGGCAGCATCAACGGCCAGCAGTTCCTCATCGAGGACTGCCACAACTGCGACATCTTCCTGCTGGACCACTGCACGTCGGTGCAGGTCGACGGCTGCGTCAACTGCCGCGTCGTCGTGGGGCCCTGCGAGAGCAGCGTCTTCCTGCGCGACTGCAAGCGCTGCACCGTCGTGTGCGTGGCGCAGCAGTTCCGCGCGCGCGACTGCGAGGACGTGGACGTGTTTCTCTACAGCGCCACCGGTGGGCACGATCTGCCATGACTTTTGGACTCTAGAGCTGACCCTTTGTGTGCCTTGTAGAGCCCGTGATCGAGACGTCCAGCCGCCTGCGCTTCGCGTGCTTCCCGCTCGCCTACTTCTCCCTGCAGCAGCAGTTCCGTCAGGCCAAGTTCTCGGCCTGGAACAACAAGTGGAGCGAGGTACAGGGACTGAGGAGGGCGTTGGTTGATGCAGTGCTGACTGACTGCTGAATTGCTGCAGATTTTCGACTTCACGCCGGACCACGGCGGCTGGACGCCGCTGCCGATGCACCCGCACGAGTCTCCACTGGCCGAAATAATGCCGGAGAAGGAGAACAACGGGGCGAGGTCACTGTGGAAGATGCCCTCCTGGACGGCGGAGGAGTTGGGGCTCTCGGTGGACCTGCCCCAGTTGGTGGTGCCGATCACCAACGGACTTTGTGCCAGGAAGGAGGACGCGTCGACGGTCTTTGTTTGCTTCGCTGTGGTGAGTTTTGCGTGGAGGTGGTGAGGGATTGTTTGATGGTGCTTACGAGCTGCATGTATTTTTCACCCCCTACGACCGACGCAGCCCAAGGAAGCAGTCATGATAGATTTTGTGACTGCGATCGCGATAGCGACGAAGAAGACCGACGACACGAGCGACTCCGTCGATGAACCTACGCTGCTTATCCGAACAAGACAAATGAAGCTCACAGCAGAACAAGCCACGACGCTGTTTCCAGATAACAGTCTTCTCAGTGAGGTATGTATGAGGAAACACCGTACGAATTGCATATCGAGAGTATTAACTCTAAACTTTGTGTACTTCTGAACTTCGCAGAAAGCAATCGATGCGGCGAACAACACGCCGGGTTCCGTGATGATGGAGTTTCAGGGACCGCTGTGCTACCAGCACGTCAACGATACGCTTCAAGACACTCGCTTTGCTTCGGAGGCTGCAACAAGAAACATCATCTTCGTGTCCAAGGACACAACCGCTGCACTGTAAGTTTCCCACCACCCTTGTTTTGGATGAAGAATCGATGCTTCTACTAACCTCATTTATATTTCCCTTGTTGCCAGTCGTTTGAGCGATCTCGTGTTCCAGCAGTGGAAACCTGTCGTTTGATGCGGCTTTTGAAGCGGACAGAACGCGCACTAGGACCATTTGAATTGAGATATGTATTTGCCAAACCTTTCGTGGATCGACGAGTGATCGAGAGAAATAAGCAATAGTTTTATAAATTACCTTCCGCGTGTTACATAAGCATACAGCAGCCCCCGTTCAATTGTTGCAGCGCACGTGCTGCACTCTCCTTCTGCTGTTCACTCCCGCTTCGGCTCAAATTCTTCAACAACGGGACAGTTCCTTCGCGTACGAGCTCAGCTCGAATCTTGTCATTGCTCTTCGCGAGGTTCCGGATCGTGTCAGTGGCGTATCCCTTCTGTTGCTCACTTCCAGCCCGAAGCAGTGCAACGAGCGGTGCGATGCCACCTTCACTTGCAATCTGTGTTCGCCCCTCGTCGCTATTGGCAAAGTTACCAAGCGCACCTGCAATCTTCTCCTTCAGTTCATCGGTTCCCGTCCGCAAAAGCTCAAGCAGAGCAGCGACACCTCCCTTGCTCAAAATCTCGGAACAAACTGCATCGTTAATGGAAAGATTCCCGAGCGCTCCGACCGCACTCTCCTTCTGCTGATCGGTTCCAGACCTGATCAGCTTGATAAGAGGCTCGACGCCTCCTTCGCGTGCGATTTCCGCGCCAATTTCGTCGCTGACGGCGAGATTTTGTAACGCATCCACTGCGTAGTCTTTTTGCTGCTCGTTTCCGGTCCGCATGAGCACAACAAGAGCACCGACACCTTTGCATCGTGCGATTTCAGCACCAATTGAGTCGTTGAAGGCGAGGCTTGCCAACGCACCCACAGCGGACGTCTTTTGCTGGTCGTTCCCTTTCCATGCGAGATCGACGAGCAGGGCGACACCACCTTCGTGAGATATCTCGACGCCGACTGCGTCATTGGAGGAAAGCTTCATGAGTGCACTTGCTGCATAACCTTTTTGTGCGTTGGTTCCAGTAGCCAGAAGTCCAACTAAGGGTGCGATTCCCCCTACTCGTGCAATCTCGGAAGGAGTTTCATAGTCGTGTTGGGCGAGATCTACCAGCACACCAGCCGCAGTCTCCTTTTGCTCTGCGGATCCAACTAGAATCAGCGCTATCAGTGGGGCGATACTGGTTTCGCACTCGATGTCTGGTAGGTTTGGGTAGTTGGGTAGAACGAGACTCCCCAGTAGATCAGTAGTTGTCTGCTTTTGCTGAGTGGTTCCAATCCGTACAAGCCCCAGCAACGGAGCGATAGCTCCCATTTGAGTGATCATCTGATTGACACCATTTTGAAGCGCTAGATTCTTCAGAGCGTGCGAAGCTCGTTGTTTCTGTCCATTGGTGCCGACACGTAGTAGCTCCACTAGTGGAGTGATTGCATCTGCTCGTACAATTTCAGCACGAATTGCTTCATTCTCCGTTGCGAGGCTCCCGATTGCTTCAGCAGCCCACAGTTTGTGCGTATCATTCCCATTTCGCATCAACGAAACCAGAGGCTGCACCATTCCAATCCACAACTTTTGAGCTTCACTCATGCTCTGCCAGAGGGCGACGAGGGGCTGAAACAATGCCACCTCACGCAAAAGTCCCCCGTTTCCTCTGGTAGCGATGCACGCGCAACGCACAGCGGCGTCTTCTTTCTCTTGGTCAGTGCCATTAGTCAAAGCGTTCACCACAGACGTGAGCTCTTTTGCTGGAATTTCCGGAACGGAATCTCGCAGTGAATCGAACTCGGGTTTAGGTAGCTTCGCGTCGACCACGGAAGCCCATTTCAGGCATTGCAGTGCGTAGAGTTTCGTGTAGTAGCTGCGACCGGTTTTCACCAAGTTGGTCAGAATCCGAATCGCGTCGGCATCGTACATCACTGGGCGCTCTTCATCCACGACGCATATTCGAACAAGCTGCAGCATACTCTGCTCCTTCGCCTGATCATCCATAGCAGATACGTTGTCAAGAATACCGACAATAGTGTCCACTGGGTCCGGTAACTCAAGAGATGAGGTGGCATTCTCAGTCAACTCTGAGGCAGGTTTTGCAGCCTGCGGGGATGACCTCAGATCTCCATCCGCAAAATCTTTGAGCGTCTTGAGGACCCGTGACAGGCTGATCCGCTTGGTCGGGTCCACATTGGTCATGGCCGCAACCAGCTCCCACACCTCGGCGGACATTTTCTGGGGCTTCTCGGGGATTTCACCGTTCCTGAGCTTTTCGTGAACGCTGTCGTCGTCCAGACGCGCGAAAGGGGGTTCTCCGATCACCGCCTCGATAATGCACATAGCAAACGAGTACACGTCTGAAGCGGATGTCGGAGCCGTCTTCAGACACTCGGGAGCTCGCCAACGCAAAGCGCCTGCTGTGTACGGTGTAGTCTCCGATAGAATGGAGGAGGTCCGGACAGCACTCAAGCCGAAGTCTGACAGTTTGGCTTGTCCTTCCGCCCCAACAAGGACATTGTTGAGCTTCAGGTCGCCATGCACCACGCTTTTCGTGTGGATGTACTCCAGCCCAAGTGCCGCCTGGTACAAAAGCTTCCATAGCTGCAGCTTGTTGGCGTCCGACCGAGCCAGAAACGAGCGTAAATCGCCGTTGGTTGCGTCCTCGCACACGATAAACGGAGGTGTGCTCATGTGGGAGGCGCCAAGTAGTTTAACCACGTTCGGGTGCTCAAACTGATGCCAGAGATTCATCTCCGCCTCGATGTTTTGTCTGGTTCGCTCGTCAACGTCAACTCCGTCGACGAGAAAGCATTTCACCACCACTTTCGTGTCAGACCCACGCACGCCACGATGCACGGTGGCGAACGATCCACGCGCAAAAGGCTTGGGGTCGAAGCGAATTTCATAGGGCGGTAAGAACCACGGCGGCAGCTTCGGGACGGACGTCGTGGACGTTCGGATCACAGTTGCCATCATCGTCCGTAAAAGTTTCGTCATCTCAGCGTCCTGCTGCTCTGGTCGCAGCTCGACTTCGTACTTGAGCGTCAGCATGGTCTCTTGTTGCGACCGTGCGTCCTGCAGTTCAGCCAACACTTCCTGGGCATTATCCACCGAGGAGGCCAAGAGTTCTCGGTGAGTTCGTTGATCATCTTCGTATTGTTTCTTCCAGTTACCCGCGTTAGCGCTAGTGAGGCCGAGGGAACGGACGACGACATCGGTCTCTTCGTTGATCACGCGGAGCTCTTCCATCATCGACTGGTGCTTCATCAATCGAAAGACCAACTTCTTCCCCCGGTAGTGCTCCAGATAGCACAAGGTGTTGGAGACGACAGCCATGTACTTGTCCAATGCTTCGGGCGGCGGAAGGCGCTTCTTCTTCTTTTCCAATGTCTTTAGACCTTCAAGCAACTTCTTGAGTCTCTGGTGAAGTCGCGTGCAAGGGTCCTGCCATTCTTTCATTTCTCCACATAGTTGCAGGATTGTAGACAACACCTCCGCTACCGTTCCGGATCCAGGGACAATTAGGTCGTGCATGACACCCATGGCATCGGATAATGAATGGAGATGGTCTCTACAGCGATAACGGGCTTGGAACTTGATGCGGCGAATGTGAGAGTGGTGAGGACGAACAAAATCAAGGAACTCCTCAGCATCAGATCTCGCTGTCAGCTTTAGAAAGGACCCCACAAACACAAACAGTTTTTATTTCGGATCGAGCCGCTTAGACTCAGACCTGAAGTGCCCGAACAGGAAGTGAGGGAGTTCTCGTTCTGGGAAATTCTATCCTAACATTAGAGTAAGTCAGAGTGGCGTAAAACGTGTCGTTGACACACTATCCGTTCGGGTGAGGTCGACATCCCATCGCTAACTTCCATTGATAGTCAGATAACACAAGGTTTTGGCGGCTCAATGTATCGATACGATAACACCCCGAAGATGACCACCCCAATAGGAGTTTTGTGTGTTGCCAATGCTGGCATGGCATACAACGCTATAGCATCATTTACCATGCATCCTCCACAACGAATCCGGCGCCGAAACCCCCGTAGCCTCGCCGAGTATTGGTTTCGTTTATCGGTCAACTGCTCCTTCCATTTCGAGACGAGATGGAGAAGGCGCCGGACCCCCACCAAGAGGCCTCGGCGAGGAAGGCTCTGCAGGCAGTTCGCTCTAAGAATGAAGATGAACTGCGGAAGTTGTTGCTTGATGGCTTGGACCCCAATATGATACCGACGAGCGGAGCAGCAAATGTGCGTGAATTTGGTGAGCTCTCATACCTGTTGTGGGCTAACACACCGAGTCGCCGTACAGGAAGCACCAAACACTCTGCTTTACCATGCGATTACGAAGCAAG
The DNA here is from genome assembly GCA_033557925.1 of Phytophthora x cambivora. Classification (NCBI taxonomy): domain Eukaryota; phylum Oomycota; class Peronosporomycetes; order Peronosporales; family Peronosporaceae; genus Phytophthora; species Phytophthora x cambivora. The sequence continues at coordinate 556,742 of JAUCEB010000029.1, read as the reverse complement.
ACATTGCTTTGGCCACGTTGCTCCTTGATCACGGAGCTGACCCAAACGGATTGAAATCGGAGGATACTCCGAACTACATCTACAGGAGTCGGGCGTGTCCTTATATTTCGCAGCAGGGGTATTCTCCACTTCGCGCTGCTGTGGTTCGCAACAACGTTGCCTTGATTAAGCTGCTGCTTGATCGAGGCGCCGACGTGAATCATTACTATAAGGTCGCGACGGGGAACCACGAAGTGGTAAAATTGTGCTTGGTTATGGACATTTTTCTCTGCCGAATAGTGCACTGACCAAAAGTTACTGTCCTCGGCTCTGTCTACTGCAGACCAAAACGGTGTTGTTCGAGACCGCAATGAACACGACGTATGAGCTCATGCTTAAAAGTGGTGCAGACGTGCATGCCAGCGACTCGTGGGACAACACTCCGCTCCACTTCCAATCGTACAATTGGAACTCGCGACTCGTCCGCACTTTAGTTTCCGGGGGAGCTGATGTGAACGCAGTGAACATGGTAAAAAAGGAGTTTTTGTCAGTGAAAGTCAACTGTAGACGTCTAACTAATGCGTTTTGCGATAGAAAAAATGTTCTCCTCTGGATAGCGCGATTTTCCGGAAGCCCAACCAAAGGAGATCGGACGACGACGAGTTCATGGAAGTCTGCCGCATTCTGCTCAAGAACAAGGCTGTGGTGACCTGGTCGAACCCGGAGGAGTACTTCCGATCAAAGGTTAAACCGGGCATGGATGCCAACGCTGTGAAGGCACGTGTGCAGCTTGTGTTCGAGTGGGAGGCCCAGCGACAAGCAGGCGATATGTCTTTCAAGCTGCCCATCGAAGTCTTCCATCGCGGTGCACTCGATATCGCTACCTACTTCTCGGCCTTGAATCGGGGCCAGAGTTTATCTCGAAAGTCCGAAGCTGCCTTGCTAGCGGTTGAAGCTGGTGACGCTGGGGAGCTGGCAAACCTCCTTTTTGATGGCGCAGACCCGAACGCTACTTTTCCCAGCGGAAGTTTCGGAGTAAGTACATGCACTGGGTATTGTGTTGTTTCAAAGGTGTTGTGTCCTTACTAACAACCATGACTGCCAGCAAAAAGTTAGTTTGCTGTACACTGCAGTAGACAAGGGAGCTGTGGACATGGTGACTCTTTTGCTGGACAACGGGGCTACAGCAGACGGATCGGATGACATCGAGGTCAGTTGTGGTGCCTTATTTGCTGCACAATGAGGCCCTCGTTACTCATGAATTTGTTTTGTTGCTGTGGTAGATTCTCCCGCCTCTCCTTGCTGCGGTGAAACGCGATAACCTTGAGCTTGTACAACTGCTACGGTCTCGCGGTGCCAATATTAACAAGCCGTTCACACTCATTCTTGCCGCCGATAGCGAAGTGGTGAGGGCATCAAAAATTCTTGCGTTGCAACTGAAATATGTACTGACGCATCAATTTGCAATGCTGATGCAGACACGAACCATCCTGTTTGAAATGCCCTCTGCGGAGGTATTCAATTTCCTGCTTGAAGAGCGAGCAAACGTACATGCCAAGGACTCGTATGAGAGAACCCCGCTCCACGAACACGCTGCCAACTGGAAGGAAGACACGGCGCGATTACTGATTGAAAGCGGGGCCGACGTTAACGCTCTGGATGAGGTATGCTACATGTTTGTCACCTGCGTTTTTTGTGTGTGAATATTTACTTGAACGATGTCTGCTACTCTCGTATACTCAGGACAACGACACGCCTTTGGATGCCGCCATCTCTTCTTTGTGGATTTGGAGCGAAGATTTCATTCGAGTCTGCCATCTTCTGTTGGCAAACCACGCAGAAGTGCCATGGGATGACCCAAACGAGTACTTTTCGTCGAGAAACAAGCCGGAGTATTATTCGGCAAGCATGATGCCACGCATACAACTCGTGCACGAATGGACTCAACAGCGCGACTCGGGAGCAAAAGATTTGACTCCGATGCCGCTTGAGATTTTTGAAGAAGGACCGCAAGCAATCTCCGACTTTTTCAAGAAGGTGAACAAATCACTAGGAATTACGCCGCTACAGAACAAGACCAAGAGAGATGCTGGGCACCAGCAGAAGTTAGCATCCCGGGCTACCAAAGGAGGAACTGGAGTGAACACCGGAAAGTCTCATGAGACTGATTCAGTCCGAGCTCGACAGGTTGCCAGAAGTGGAAGTTTTGTGAGAACACCGGAAGGACATCAATCGTCTCAACATTCGAAAGGATCCGAGCCGCAGAACACACTCTACCGGTCGAAAGTGTGCGTTGTTGGCCCTAGTCAATGGGGCAAGACGAGCTTCATCAAAAGTTTCACGACCGGTTCCTCCACGCTCGAAGATAAGGATGTTCGCACTATCGGAATTGACCAATTTCCCTGGAGCTTCAAAGTCCAGACAGACACTGGTGACTGCGAATACCAAGTCTCGTTTTGGGACTTCGCTGGCCAGGAAGAGTATCGCGCATCCCACACGCTCTTCTACTCACCTCGTACTCTTTATTTGCTATGCGTTAACCTCGACCTGTACAGCAAAACGCTGAGGGCGGCGGCTATGGATTCAGCTGATCAACCTTTGGACAACAACGTCATGGACACATTCGTGGAGCTCCATCTTTTCAAGTGGGTAAGAATGATCTGCGCTCACCACCCACAGGCCGAATTCGCGTTCTTAGGCACGAAAGCGGATCTCGTCCAGCATGATCCGAAGAAAATTCGAGATATCCAACAAGATGTCGTGTCAAGGTTCAAACTGAACATTCGTCGGATGAAGGATAGAGTTGAACGGGCTCTTATGGATGCTCAAAATGACCGCCTGGAAATACAAGAGAGAGATGCTACGGCCGAAACGAAAGAGCTCGACGAGAAAATCGCTGGCTGCGAGGAAATCCTTCGTAAACAGCCCGTGTTGCTCTCGCAAGAGTTCATCATTTTCTCGAGCGCTGACATGAAGTATAAAACCACAGCTATCGGGAAAATGAAAGCTCTCATGCTAATGAGCGGTCGAGCCGTTGAATTACCCCCTAGCTATGCGGAACTGTTGAAATACACTCAGCAGAAACGAGTTTCGGGCCAGCAGAACCAGATGCAGATTCAGGAACAAGTCGACACGGCGTTCCTACCCGTGAAAGCTTTCGTTGACTCGGTGGTGCAGTCTTCGCAGCTCAGTATTCCGAAAGACGAGGTTCTTGGTGCCTTGCATTTGCTCCACGATACAGGCGACATCTTGTGGTTTGATGGCGTGTCTGATGCCCAACTCCTGCAAGAGCGGCTCTTCTTGGACCCGATGCTCGTGATTGACTTCATCCGGCAGATCATCAACCACAAGATCGCTCCCAATGCCGCTCTCGACGGTGCTGTCCGACATTCAGTGCTTCAGTCCCTCCCTTACTGGAAGGACGTCAGTACATCCACCACACACCAATTGAAGCTGCTGCTGCTTCATCTCCATCTCGCTTACCCCGCAGGAAAAGCGACCAAGATTTCGTGGAATTCCGACTTGGTCGTGCCCGTATACTGGAAGCTTGCCCCCGGCACGAGCGAATCCAAGGATTTTCCAACGGAAGATGACAAAGTTGCGGGGTTAACTGAGCGCGTTCGATGGGAGTACTCCTTCGAGCCTGCTATCCCCGAAAATCTCTTTGAAAAACTGGCCGTGGTGACCTACTCGCCGTCGCTTTTGTTTGAACGCAGCTATACGCGCTCTAGTTTTATCGACAGAGTGGCTGACAAATGCAGCGCTCTCGTCGATAAAGACGCTGGTTCTGAGGGCGCACCTTGTGCTCTAAGCATTACCGTGGTAGCGAGAGAGCGAACACTCGCGTGGAAACATCTCGTGTGGTACTGTATGAACTTGGAGAATTTGCTCAAGACTTACCCCGGGTTACTGGTGACACGCTCCACGGTAAACCCTCGAGGTCGGTACTACGACGTTGATCAGCTACTGAGCGATCAAGATCACGTGAATCAGCTAATTGCAGGAACGAACCAAGAAATACTCCCTTTCGACATGCAATGGTTCACCAACAAATCCTGCGAACTACAGCCCGTGACATTCACTGACATCGAAGCGGCTGATGTAGCCACGCAGCCAAAGGTTTCTACAAGTGCAAGTACAACGCAAGGAGACATTTCTGACCGATCTATCGAGCGGATCTGCGAGCAAGTCAAAGCTAACGCTGACATGGTCATCCGCGGACAGATTGCGTTGATCACGGGGATGAACAACAAAGCCAAGTTTCCTTCATTGTGGACACTTGAGTATCAGGGTTTTGAGGAGGAGGACCAGGGCTTCATAGCTGCTGCTACCAAGAAAGTGACAACAGCGGTCGTAGTGAAGTTCCGCAGCGATCTCACGGGTAAATGCCACCACGACGGGATCTCGATTTCGGTCGCAAAAGAAGTTTTCGCTGGACGCTTCGGAGAGTGTCTGAAGGTAAGCTTACAGTTGGGCTACATTTCCAGCAGTGGTAGGTTATAGCATACCTCACGCGTTCCTGTGTGTCCTAGGTGGGGCTTACACTGCTCTCAGCCGCTGTTCCTGACTTCTTGGGGATAAACGTCGTGGAGGTTATCACTGACGGTGAGTTCCAAGCAAAATAAAAGATAAAGTTTGTGATATTGTAGCAATACCGACTGACACTGCGCGTTGGTTGTTTCGTCAGAGTGCAAGGAGCAGCTCGACAGGAGCATGGAATTCCACGGAGCTTTGAAGAGAAGTGGAGTCGCTGAAAATCTCGCAGCAGGGCCTCAGCACATGGACGAAAACCGAGCGCTCAGCCCCTCCGAAATTTTGGATCTGCTTCGTCGCCTTCTGGAGATACACAACAAGAACTTCCAGACCGAAGATATTCCTCAACTCTCGGGACTGACGTGCGGTATCATGGTGAACCCAACGCGATATATTTGGGCGTCTCGGTATGAGATCCGGGAGTATGGAGACCGCATTGTACTTGCTAATGACTACGCGTCGAAAGTTGATACTGCAGCACTCGAGCGAACAAAACTGCCTGCTCAGATGAAGACGGACAATCAACAGCGTTACGAAATACCTGGCCAATTGAAGACGGATGATGCAGAAAGTGACGAAGCACGTGCTGCCGCTGAGGTCACTGCATCAAAGCACACGGAAGTGCCCATTTTTGTCGAGAAGTCTGACGCTGAAAACCCTGAAGTGGTGACTCCAGTCGAGACTCCTCCAGCTAAGGCCCTTCCGTCTATGGTCCCAGTGTCGCCTGAGCGTGGTTCGGCCATCAACTCGGGCAAAAAACACGATCTGCAGGAAGGCAAAAAGGGTGTTTTATCAGCGATGAAGCGGCGACTGTCATTGGCAAAACCGTCAACGGTCTCCGTAGTGGAACGCTACAGTCTGAAGATTATCGGAGCCAAGGGCCTCACTTCGAAGTCCAAAAACCCGTTCTGCATCTGCCGCTTTGATGCCCCCGGCAATAAGCCACCGCACGAGGTTCAGACCAACCCTCACCGCGATGGTGGCCAGAATCCTTCGTGGAGCTCGCAATCGTTTGAGGTGGCACTGCCACTTGACGCAGCAGAGCATCTCACTATCGTGTTCACCATCAAACAAGCCAACGGCATGATGAGCACTCGACTTGCACAAGGAAACACAGTCTTCATTGCCCCCAAGCCTGGTCAAAAGAGCACGCACGACGTTGGCTTGACGAAGAACGACAATCCTGCTGGAACGCTCCAGTTCTCCCTGGAAGCGATCAGTTGAGAGCAAAATGTCCACACAGTGAACAGGTAGGAGGGGTCCAAAATTCATTCAAAATTTGCATAATGCACTAACGTTGTGCTTCACACGGGGAGGAAGCTCCGGATTCTATCGCCGAGCTGAAAACGGCTCATGTCATTTTTTACTTTTCGCTAGGGTTAAGTGCGTTATGCTACATATTAGGGGGTTTCAAACATGCTAGCGTAATGGCAAGAAAATCCCGCCTCTCTCTGATTGGTTATTTTTCAAGTTACTTTGACGCCCTGCTTGCGATAGCGAGGAAACATAATTGCTAGCATGACGTTCGCGTAAAGCAGAAGTATCCGGTATGTGGTGTGTCTACAGCGCCATATCGGCGTCCAACAGCGGCATATGCACCGACGTTGAGTCTGCACCCGCGAGCAACACCCGGTCTATAAGCAGCATTTTCGTAACGAGGGCAGGCTTTTCGGTTTTCAGGAGCTTAGGTGTTTTTGACTCGAATTGGGCGTCAAGAAAACCTGACATAGCGGCAAAAGATCAAACCGCTCTGATTGGCTAATTGCATACTTAGGTCTATATGTTTCCAGGTTCATGTCAACTTTGAAACCCCCTATTAGGGGTATAAATAAACTTAAAAATCTCAAGTCAAAGTGGTACATATTATGTACCACTTTGACTTGAGATTTGTAAGTTTATTTATGGCGCAAATCCCCGCCACTTGCGTTGGCTAATCATTACGTTTACCCTCTTCTCATGTATGTGTCGACTCATCTCATTTCGATGTTTAGATGATCTAAGTCCTCGTGGTCCCTCGTGGGTCTGTCGTGAACACCCCAAACAGCGGTATCGGTCACATCTCAATTGACCACCTGAAGCACATCGGACCACCGTATCGTCATGTCCAGGCCGGCCACGCTGCTGTTCGCCCACGGCGGCGGCTTCTGCAAGGAAACGTGGGAGCCCATTATCCGCCGCTTACGAGACTCGTCGCTGCTGAAGAGTGCGAACACCCGATTCGTGAGTTTCGATTTCAAGTATCACGGCAGCAACCGCGACGAGTCGGTGGCGCCGCAGATCGACCTCAAGAACCCAAGAGGGCCGAGGGTGCACCACCCGGCTAACAACTTGACTGCATGGACGTCGGCCGAGGTGCTGCACCAAGCCCGCGCTCTCAAGAACGACAGTGTCGACACGCCTTTGATTGGAGTCGCCCACTCCATGGGGGCGTCTGCTATGTGGAACACGGAGGTGCAGCACCCGGGAACCTTCGACGGGCTCATTCTGTTCGAACCCGCCTACGGTAAACTCAACTCAGACGTCGTCACCAACTTTTTGGTGTCCGTCACCTTGCAGCGCGAGTCATCATGGTAGGATACACTACGGTAGGGTATGGTACACTTGGGAGGGTTAACGGACGATGCTGCGCGCGCTGCAGCGGAGAAGCATCTCCGCGATCTCAAGAACTTTGCGGCATGGGACCGCGAGTCTCTGGACGCCTATATGAAAGGCGGGCTCGTGGAGGACGAGGCCACGGGGAAGACCGTGCTGTCGTGCAGTCCTGGCATCGAGGCTTCGCTTTACTGCCACGAGTGGCTGTGTCTGACAGATCAGCAGCTCGCGCAGCCCCAGTGCAAGATAGTTTTCCATTACGGGACACGCACCAAGATGTTCTCGCCGTCGGCATTCAAGGAGCTCAGCAGCAAGTGCCCGCACATCTACTCGCTGGGGGAACCAATCGCTAACTCGTCCCATACGATGGTTCTGGAGAAACCAGCCGAGTCCGCGCTGAGCATCCTGGACAGCCTGCACGAGTTTCAACCGTTCTGTGAGCAGACTCATGTGGATGTAGCTAACGCTTCGCGACTGTAAGCATATTCTCCTTGGCGTTAAGCAAATCAAAAGCAAAGTTGTCTTCTAGAAAGGTACTTAATCTCAGCTGGGATGATCTGCGGGGCTCGAGTTTGTCCGTTGTTCTGCCTTGAACTAGCCTTCAAACGAAAGCTCTGCACGAAGCTCACCGTTGGCCTTGCAGAGCGTCTCAACCAAATTTGCAGCGTAAACTTTTTGCTGGTCAGTACCAGCCTTTAAAAGCAAAACCAAAGGCACTACGCCTTCTTCACGCTCAATCTCCCGACAGATTTCGTCGCTCATTGCAAGTCTATCGAGAGTGCACAGCGAGCTCTCTTTTTGTTTGTCGGTCCCCACTCGCAGGAGTGTAATCAGAGGCGGGATGGCTCCCCCACGTGCCATCACAGCGCGGGCCGAGCTACTGGCAGCGAAATCCCCGAGTGCATTCACAGCGAAAACTTTTTGCCGATCAATTTCGTACCGCAGGAGCGAGATCAGAATTGTGATACATCGCTCTTCGTCGTTGGTCCTGGCGTGCTCGTCGATTGCCCGAGCGTCATGATCCTTTTGCTGCAGAAACCCAATAAATTGCTCGAGACCACTTGTAACCTCCCGGTAAATGTTGTCGTTATTGGCGAGTTTCCCCAGGCTGCACACGACATTCTCTTTTACTTGGTCGCTTCCGGCTCTCAAAAGTGACATCAGTAGCGGGATAGCTCCTTCCAGTGCCACTTCATCCCGGATTGAGTCATTGAACGCGAGATCGCCCAGTGCACTCACTGCGTAAGCCTTCTGTTGGTCAGTTCCGGTTCGAAGTAGTGAGATCAGAAGTCTGACGCCGCCTTTGCGGGCGATATCCGCTCGAACATCCTCGTTGCTTCTGGCGAGAACCATCAGCGCACCCGCTGCGTTCTCTTTGTGATGTTCCAAGCCAGCTCGTACGAGAGCGGTGAGTAGTGTGAATCCTCCTTCATACGCTATCTCAGCCCGAGTTGCATCGTTGCTTCTTGTCAGGAGATTTCCAAGAGCAGATATCGCAAAATTCTTCTGTTCGGTAGTGCCGGATCGGAGCAGCGCTACGAGTGGGGTGACACCACCTGCGCTCACAATATCAGCGTGAAATGGTTCTTTGCTTCTGGCGATATTTCCTAGCACACCTGCAGCATAGCTCTTCTGTTGGGCAGTGCCGTCTCGCACGAGTGAGATCAGAGGTTTGATGCCTTCTTCGATTACAGTGTCCACCCGGGCTGCTTCGTTGAGCTTGGTAATCGCCAAGAGAGCATGAGCTGCACTTTGGTTTTGCTGACCAGTCCCAGATCTTAAAAGCTCGACCAGCAGAGCGATGCCTCCTTCACGCACTATCTCAACTCGAGCTGCGTCCTTAACGGCCAGATCTCGAAGCGCGCACGCCGCATGGTTCTTTTCCTCATCAGTCCCAGATCGGAGTAGAGCGATGAATAGAGACACACCTCCGTCGCGTTCAATATCAGCTCGAAGCGCATCGTTGGTTCGGGCGATGGCCATTAGTGCACTTGCTGCACTATCTTTTTGTTCAGATGACCCTACCAACACTACAGCAATCAGTGGGTCGGTGGATTCTTCTAGAGCAATATCGGCAGGGTTCGCGTAGGTCATACGGACGAGATTCTCCAATGCAGACTCGGCGGCGGTCTTCTGCTGGCGGGTTCCGGTGTGCACAAGGCCAACCAGAGGGCCGATAACACCCCGTCGTACAATCAACTCACTAGCATCTTTACTCAGAGCCAAGTTCCTCAACGCATACGCTGCTCGATGCTTCTGATCTTCAGTCCCGACCAAGATGAGAGCCACCAGTGACGCAATTGTATCTCCCTGCATAATTTGGACTCGAATTGTGTCGCTTTCGGCGGCCAGGTTCCCCAACGCTTCGGCTGCCCACACTTTTTGCGTGTCATTCCCCCGTAGCAATGCAACTAAAGGCTGCACCATTTTAGAAGTGAAGAGTGGACCCATGTCACCTCTTGTAGCAAAGCACGCACACAGAACAACTGCTTTCTCTTTTTCGAGGTCGCTGCCGATCTCCAAATCAGTCACAAAGAATGCTAGATAGCTCTCAGAGGCTTCTGGGATGCTCATACGAATGCCGTCGAACTCAGGATTAGTCAGCATGGAGTCGGCGGTCATACACCACTTCAAACATTGCAACGCGTACAATTGAGAGAAGTAAGACGTCTGTGTTTTCACCAGGGTGATAAGTTTCTGCACGCCGTTCATTTTGTACATTTGTGCACGTTGTTCGTCATTGATTGAAGCTCGAAGGAGGCATCGTAGCGCTTCCTCAGTTTCCCGCCCAGCAGATATTTCAGCCATGAGTTCCAAGACGCTCATTGTTTCGAGGAAACTTTGTATGCTGTTCGTAGGCGCAATTGTAGCCGTCTGAGGCTCTGTATCTTGCGACTCCAGCTTTGCTTCATCTTCAGCAAGTTCCTTCAACTTTACAAGAACATGAGAGAGGCTGATCCGTTTGGACGGATCCACACAAGTCATGGATACCACGAGATCCCAGGCACCGTCGGGCATTTCATCCGGCTTGTCCATTATCTTGCCGGCTTTGATATACTCGCGAACGCTTTCTTCGTCCAGAAAATTGAATGGAGGCGCACCGATGGTCGCCTCAACCATACACATCGCGAACGAGTACACATCCGAGGCAAATGTCGGCGCTCGTGTTAAACATTCTGGGGCGCTCCACCGTAGGGCTCCCGCACCAAATGCTTCAGGAGTTGCATCTCCGGGTTTCCGCATGGCACTCAAACTAAAGTCTGACAATTTCGCGTGTCCGTCGGCACTCACCAGAATGTTGTTGAGCTTAAGATCGCCATGAACTACCTGTTTATTGTGAACGTGTTCCAATCCAAGAGCTGTCTGGTACAACAGGCTCCATGTGCGTCGTTGGTTGCTTTCGGACCGAGCGAGGAACGAGGCAAGGTCTCCATTGGTGGCATCCTCGCACACAATAAACGGCGGCGAGCTGACGTGAGAGGCGCCGAACATCTTGATGATGTTGGGGTGGTCGAACTCGTACCAAAGATTCATCTCGTTCTCGATCTGTTGTTTGATGTGTTCATCTACCACCTTCTCATCAACTATAAAGCGTTTGACCACGACATTTATTAGCTTCCACACACCATGGTGGAAGGAAGAGAAAGCCCCTCGTGCAAATGGTTCACGATCGAATTCAATGTCGTCGGAGGGTATGAACCACGGGGGTAGTTCAGCATCCATTGTCACATTTGATTGTTGAGCAACGGTTCTCATCACGGACTGCATTAGCTTCATTGCTTCGTCGTTCTGTCGGTCTCTTCGGTGCTCAATTCGAATTTAAGCATCATCAGAGCTTCCAATTGTGCACGTGTACTCTGGAGTTCGTTCATCACTTCTGCGCTGTTATTAAGCTCGGTGGTCATCATTTCGTTTAGCGCAGGCTGGTCAACTTCCCATTGCTGCTTCCAGTCATTCATGTCATCTATCTTGGCTAGATTAAGAAGCTTAGCGACCGTGTCGATCTCCTCATTGATCTCGCGCAGTTCCTCTGTCATGGCCTGGTGCCTGATGAGGCGGGTGACGAGATTCTTCCCTCGATGGCGCTCAAGGCACTGCAATGTCTTGGCAAGAACTTTCACGTACATTTCGAGTGCGTCGGAGGAAGGAAGTTGCCCTTTCTCCTCCATTTTCTCGAGCTCGTCGAAGGTGTTCTGCAGCCGCCGGTGAAGTCTTTGGCAGGGTTCTTGGCATTCCTTCATTTCAAGGTAAAGCTTGGATATATAGACGAGCACCTGCACGACAGTGCCAGATCCTGGAACAACTAGATCCAGCATTGTCGTACGAGGAGGGGATTCTTGTGAACTCGAAGCAAACGTCACTGCAGCAGGTCCTTGTGTCGCACCAGTGTCAGCAAAAACTTTCAATTTCTTAACGACCTCGAGAAGCTTGAGGCGGTCTTCCGGGTTAGTTTTCACCATGGATTCGACCAGTTCCCATGCCTCAGTTGGCATTTCAATTGGCTTTTTTAGCATCACCCCATTTCTGAGATTATCCCGAACCAAGTCATCGTCCAAGTAAGAAAATGGAGGCTGCCCAGTTACGCCCTCGATGAAACACATGCCAAGCGCATAGACATCGGAGGCGTATGTTGGAGCTTCCTCTAGGCACTCAGGAGCTCGCCAACGTAACTGTCCAGGTGTGCCTTCCGCAGTAGATATTGCACGAATTGCACGGAGTCCGAAGTTCGATAGTTTGGCTTGGCCGTTTGCCCCAACTAGAATATTCGTGAGCTTGAGATCTCCGTGAATTACTCCCTTATTGTGAAGATAACTCAAACCGAGAGCGGTCATGTACAATAATCGCCACATTTGCTGCTTGTTCGCCTCCGACCGAGCAAGAAAGGAACCCATATCACTGTTTGTGGCATTTTCGAACACGAGAAATGGTGGCGCGCTGACGTGTGAACCGCCAAACAGCATGATGACGTTTGGATGGTTGCACTGGTACCACATACTGATCTCAGCTACAACCTGTTGTCGTACTATCTCATCAGCCGCAATGTCTTCGGCGTGGAAACGCTTGACCACCACACTTGTAGAACCCCATGTTCCGTAATGCGATGACGCGAAAGAACCCCGAGCAAAAGGTGTGGGCTCGAATTGGATTTCCTCCGACGGCAGATACCAATGAGGCAATCTCTCCACGGTTGCCCTGGATGATCGGACAATTGTGCCCATCATGGACCTGATCAACTCCATCTCTTTCTTACCATGACGTCCTTCGTGCGCGGCTTCGAACTGAAGAGTGAGTATGGCTTCCAACTGAGAGCGTGTTTGCTGTAGCTCCCGCTTAACCGCAGAAGAGTTTTGGGCCATCGACTTCAGCAACTTGTGCTGAAGACGCTGGTCACCTTTCCACTGCTGCTTCCAGTCTGTGCTCTTGGCCAAATTGAGCTCCTCCAAGAACAAATCAATGTCTTCGTGGATCTCTTGGATCTCGTTCTGCATCTGTTGCTGCTTGATGATACGGAAGGCCAACTTTTTACCTCGATAGCGTCTTAGATAGTCCAAGAACTTGGCCACGAGAGCAAGGTACTTGTCAAGAGAGCTGGTCTCAGGCAGTTGACCCTTCCCTTCCATTGTCTGGAGCGCGTCGAAGACGTACTGCAGCCGATGGTGAAGTCGCTCACAGAACGTCTGGTTCTCGTTCATTCCTGTGCAGAGCTGCTCGATCGAAGAAAGAACCTGCACAACCGGACCTGATCCAGGCACCACCAAATCGTCCACGAAACCCATGGTATCGTCTTGAAGGGCGAGGAGAACAGCGCTTATACACGAGCCGGCGACTCTGAAAATGGGGAGAACGGGTGGGCGGCCACGGGCCGTTACAGCCAAGTGAAACCACTTGAGGGAGTGCTTGAGCGAGCTGAGCAATTACAGTGCGAAAGGCTGTTGAAGCTGTCACAACACGATTGGAATTGTCGGCGAACCGGCCGTCTAAATTAGACGGCAGCAGGTCGTCCTCCCGCTCTAGCACTGCTGTGGTGCTGCTGGGCCAGCAGCATCACCAGGTCAAAGTGGAGTGGTACCCACCGGGATGCAACAGTGCTCGCACTCTGCTTTTGTCTTGAGAATGATGGTCATTCTTCTTGTCAGCGCTGTAGCTGAGGGCTTCATACCTAGTAGTGAGTCGTGGCGCCCAGCAGCAACTGTGAGAGGTCTATCCACGGCAGAGCTGTCACCCAGCGATCGACACAGCGCTGTTGACGTGCCACAAATGCGGGAGCACCCAGCGTCGCAGCCCTCCAGGCCTCACGTCGATGCTTGTCAACTGAAGGCTCTGGTTGAAGTGGTCTGCGCCACTTCTCTTCCGCTACTTCACACAATGTATCCATCAGTACATCCGCTTCTGTACTCACTTTTCGTATGGCCAAGGTTTCAAAATTCAAACGCGATGTGAAGTAGCTGAAGTAACGCCAGCGGCCCTCCCCGCGCAAAAAGCCTCCATTCCATTCGCCTTCCCAGTGCGGAACTCGTCCGAGAGCCACTTCCCCACCGCCAGCCCTTAATGGAGCGCACTCGCAGCAGCAGCAGCAGCGGCGCCGCCCCGCGCACGCGCAAGCGCGGGGCGCTGCAGGACATCAGCAACAACGCCAAGAAGCTGTCGCAGCCTCGCGCGCGGCGCGGCGCCGCCGCAGTCAAGAAGAACGCGACGACGACGGCGACGGACGCGTCCAAGCCGCGCGCCGCCTTGCGGCGCAAGACGTCGGCCACGACCGTCAACTCGGCGCTCAAGAGCTCCATGGCCTCCACGGCCGCCAGCAAAGCCAAGAAGCGCGCGGCCGTGACCAAGAAGACGGAGGCCACGCGCGCCAAGAAGCGGCGGCTCGAGGGCGCGGAGAACCAGCCGCCGCCGCCGCACCACAAGATCCAGACCAGCATGTTGTCGTTCCAGGCGGCGAAGCCCAAGGAGAAGATGAAGGAGGAGGCCGACAAGGAGAACGTGCAGGTGGCGGTGAAGCAGGAGCAGGAGCTGGACAATCAGGCGGCGGACGTGACGGAGCACGTGAAGGCGGAGGACAACCAGACAGAGACGGAGACGGAGACGGAGACGGCTCTGGAACAGGTGAAGGCCGAGCTGCAGACGGAGGAGACGCCGGAGACACAGGAGCCGGAGCAGCGCGTGGACGTGAAGACTGCGCCGACCGTTGCCGTCCCGCCCCCACGTGACGAGTATGCGCCTCGTCCGTACACTTTCACATTCGACCATAAGAACTCGTGCTTTGACGAGAAGACGTACGCGGCCGCGGTGCGCGACGTCGACGCGCCCTCCCCCACGACGAGCTCCCACCACGCGAAGCTTGTGCGCGAGCTGGACATTTATTACAGGCAACACGAGACCAAGTACCTGCCGGAAGCTGATTACATCGGCACGGTGCAGCTCGACATTAACGAGAAGATGCGCACCATCCTGGTGGACTGGCTCGTAGAGGTCGGAGAGGAGTACGAGCTCGACTCTCTGACGTTTCACAAGGCGGTACGTACGCACTTGGCTGCTTTATCTTTGCAAGCACAGGGATTGGTTGTCTGATGTTGCTGTGCTGTCTCACTCTTTTTCAGGTGAACCTCGTGGACCGCTGCCTCAAGAAGATCAAAATCACAAGGAAACAGTTCCAACTGCTTGGGTGTGCGTGCATGATGATTGCTGCCAAGTTCGAGGAGATGTACGGCCCGAACGTGGAGGAGTTTGTTTATATCTCAGACCAGACGTACACTGCGGACGAGGTACGCCTTGCCGTGGCTATTCCAACCCCGTCCTTGCTCTGTTTCTAATTGCTGTGAGTGATTGTCATAGATGCTGGACATGGAGGCCAAGGTGCTCAAGGCGCTGGAATATCGCGTGGCTTCGACTACTTGCTACGGCTTTTTGCATCGATACATGAAAGCTGGGTGCACGACGAGCAGACAGCGATCGTTGGTATTGGTAAGTTTCTGAATACCTTTGCTTATGATGAGGGCAGCTTAACATCCTCACGAGCCATGTTGTTTATTTTGCTCAGTACCTTTGTGACTTCGCACAGCTCTATTACCACATGGTGCGGATCAAACCTTCAATTCTGGTGGCTTCGGCCGTGTATCTTGCGCGTCTTATGACAGACGAGGTGGATGCGTGGACGCCAACGCTGCACCACGTCACTCAGTACAACCCGTTAGATCTCCATGACTGCGTCGTAGAACTCCATCGGCTGCACGCGCTCGAGGTACAGGTGGTCAGCACTCAGCAGGACAAAGCCAAGGCCGTGAGCGAGAAGTACCTAGCGGACAAGTTTCACTCCGCGAGCACAATTCCATCGTATAGCAAGGACAAGCTGGCGGAGTCCTTCGACCAGTTCAGCACGCCTTCTTGAAGAGGAATCACGGGGAGTGGATAGCGGTCGGCAGTGCCGCGAGTCCGCTGGAAGTTGGTCTGGCAGGGCACTGCTGCGGGAGCGCTGGCACATGCTACTTAGATCGCGTCTCGACGTCAACCGTGCGCACAAGCTTCCAGGATCGATATAGCACGACAGGAAGCAGGCTCCCTCGTATTATTGTCATCATTATAGGTCAGGTTGCATTTTACCCCATTGCATCCGTCGCTCAGTCCTCTGCAACCTTCCATGACAAAAGCTTGCAGAAAGAATCCACATGTGAGGAGCCAGGGATAAAAGGATGCATCAAACCATAGCTACAGCAGCCACATTAGTGATAGAAGTCCAAGACTGCAAATGCTGTTATTGGCGGGATCGCACGTGAGCTCGAGACGATGCACCCAACAATGCATGGTCGTTCTCAACCGCGTCCTGGCACGGAGAAGACTGCGACACAGTCCGCAAACGGTAGTTTAGTTTCGAGTCGCAAAGCAGAATCCTCCTCCAGATTTTGACTAGCCTCGCTGTATCCTGACAGGCAAGCTCTACGCCGTCCGCAACCCCCCTCGAAATCAATTCACGGGGACCAAACTTCAGCTTGGGCTGGAGCAGCTCCACCGCCCACCACCTTGGTCCGTCCGCGTCTTCGTTGTTTAACATCCTGGTCGACCAGCTGTCGTGCGTCATCTTCGCTTTGCCAGAGTAGAGGCGCGACATGATGTCGGTGCTGGGGTCAATGCATCAACGCGTTGCTGTTTGCTCGATGAGCCAAGTGGCTGTGCCAGGCCTGCCAAAAAGATTCCGACCTCGTCCGGCCGCTTCCGTAGCTATAGTGGAGCTTTGCCAATACATGTACGTCAGTCGCGCGGTTTAACCGGCGATGAGATATCCAGCATCGGCGCTTCTCCTTCTAGAATGAGAGTCCACGCATGACTGACCACCTCTCATTGATGTAGGTTTGCGTCGAGTCACTTCAACGCGTCAAATGATCCGATTAGAGGCCCGTGGCCGAAAATTCGAGAAGTAGGTACTGTTACACTCCGCACATTCATGCTGAAGGGACTTATCTATCAGTCAGGTATATCAAATATAAAGATCCATATGCTATCTTAAATAAAACATAGATGAATAGACTATTCTAGTATTATCAGGTTTACAGTTGACTGCAAAGCCGGGACGCGCAGCTGTTTAGCTTTTCGCCAGACTTGCTTTTTGTATGTGTCGGCGTTCCACGATCTTTCTCTCCTAAGACGTCCGTGTGCTCCACACCAAAACACAAGCGTCGCTCCCTTTTTCCTCCCCCCTTTGCCCTCCAGCCAGCCAGTCTCGAAGCTCTCCGCACGCAGTCCACACAGCGAGACTCGACCGGCAGCAGGGAGAAGGGAACCCCCACGCCTGATACACACCACACACACACAGTAACCAACCCCCGACTATAGACTACTAAACATGTTCGGCGGCGGCTTCGAGAGTTTCTTCGGCGGCGGCTTCGAGGGCGGCCCGGGCGGCCCGTCCAAGCCCGCGGACAACAGCAAGTTCTACGAGGCGCTGGGCGTGCCCAAGACGGCCACGGCCGCCGAGATCAAGAAGGCCTACCGCAAGCTGGCGCTCAAGAACCACCCGGACAAGGGCGGCGACCCGGAGCTTTTCAAGACCATCACGGTGGCCTACGAGGTGCTGTCCGACCCGGAGAAGCGCGAGCTCTACGACCAGTACGGCGAGGAGGGCCTGCAGAACGGCGGCGGCGGCGGCGACGCCAGCGACCTGTTCAGCCAGTTCTTCCGCGGCCAGGGCGGCCGCCGGCCGCGCGGCCCGCAGAAGGGCGAGGACCTGACGCACCCGCTCAAGGTGTCGCTCGAGGACCTGTACAACGGCAAGACCGTCAAGCTGGCGGTCAACCGCGACGTGCTGTGCGGCCGCTGCGAGGGCCGCGGCGGCGCCGAGGGCGCCGAGAAGACGTGCGACACGTGCCAGGGCCGCGGCATGCGCGTGCAGCTGCGCCACATTGCGCCCGGCATGGTGCAGCAGATGCAGAGCGTGTGCCCGGACTGCCGCGGCCAGGGCAAGAGCATCCGCGAGAGCGACCGCTGCAAGGGCTGCAAGGGCAAGAAGGTGACGAAGGAGCGCAAGGTGCTGGAGGTGCACATCGAGAAGGGCATGCGCAACGGCCAGCGCATCACGTTCGCGGGCGAGGCCGACCAGGCGCCGGGAACTGTCCCTGGAGATATTATCTTCGTGGTGCAGGAGAAGGAGCACACCACGTTCCAGCGGAAGGGCGGCAACCTCATCATGGAGAAGAAGATCAGTCTGGTGGAGGCCCTCTGCGGCTTCGAGATGATCGTGGAGCACCTGGACGGCCGCAACCTACACATTAAGACCCGGCCTGGTGAGATCATCAAGCCCAACCAGTTCAAGGCCGTCCACGGCGAGGGAATGCCCACCCACGGCAACCCGTTCGTCAAGGGCCAGCTCGTCATCCTCTTCAAGGTGCAGTTCCCGGAGAGCGGCAGTCTGTCGGAGAAGCAGCTGAGCATGCTCAAGGGCGCGCTCCCGGCCCCGGCTCCCCTGGCGGCTGTGACCGAATCGGAGGAGTGCTTCCTGTCGGAGTTTGACGCCGAGGCCGCCAAGGCCGAGCAGCAGCAGCGTGAGGCCTACGACTCCGACGAGGAGCGTGGTGGCCAGCGCGTGCAGTGCCAGCAGCAGTAGCTGCGTCCACGAAAGAAGCTTAGACTCGGCAGAGGACGAGGGCGCTGTGTGCGGTGGTGTGTTGAACGCGGGAGGCGGGCAGCCGGGAGTTGATAGGCCGGACGGACGACTTGATGTGATCACTGCACCAGTGCTTTTCAGTAGCGAACCATACGTTAAGATGAAAAGAGAGAAAAATGCAAACCATTCCAGGACTTCATGGTTGCAAAATGTCTGTAGAGCTGCCGATGCTAACATGTTCAGAGCCTGCTTGGATACCGCGCAAGCCGGTCTAGCTTGAGGATTGGTGTTATCGTATCCACCGAACGAATTGCTACCAACAGCAACCAACCGCAATCTTTAACACCACAGCAGGACTTCCATACACACACCTGATTGCCAAGTTAGCAACTTGACAGCAAAGGCTCTACAAGCATCATCACAAACCACGCAAGCAACTGTGTCTGAATCCAGCATAGAGCACATGACAACGGAAATGGGAAACCGCAAATGGGAACGTCTTGCATTGATTCTTTACGAAAAGAGCTCAACACGAGTCGCTTCCACTCCCCGGCAAGGAAGGAAGTTCACGCACGACGTCTGCTCTCTTAAAAGTCTCGCGGCACCTTAGGTCACCGCTCGACTCAAAAGAGAAACAGGCGTCTGGGACACGCGTAGGAGGCTTCACATTCCAGTAGCTTACTCGTCAACGGTGTCGTTCTGGAGGCCCTTGAAGGTAGCCACCTGCACGTGCTGCACGAGCGTGTAGAGCTTCTCCTTGGCGTCCTCGTCGTCGTTGCGCTTGCGCGAAAGACGCACGCGCACGCGGTAGGGCACGTTGCGCACACCCTTGGACCAGATGAACTTGTTGAGCTTCGAGTCGATGCGCACGTCCTGGGTCTTCATGGTCACCATGGCGAACTTCTTGATGGCGCGCACGGCACGGGCCGCTTTCTTCTTAAACACACTGTGAGGTCACGCAATAGCAAGCGAGAACGGAGCAACGCAGAGCAGAGAGAAAGTCAAGGAAGTCTCCAAGGTGGGAGCTACGGCGAACCGAATGGGGAATGTGCAATGGTATGCAGCAGATATGCAGAAAGGGGGTTAAAAAGGATACCATCCGTGAAGACGCTTGTGCAGGTTGATGGTGTAGTCGCGGGCGACCACGTCCGGCGAGCGCTTGGTGTTGCGAGTCTTGGTTTCCTTGACCATGGTGAGTGTTCCTGGTGAGCTAGCTTTTCCCGAATGTTTAGGCTCGGGCTATTGGCGGAGGCTGCCAGGGAGCACAGCTTGGCACAGCCAACCGATTCGGCAGAAATACCGACGGGTACCGGTATAGGTGTGCCAAAATAGTGGTACATGCGTGCGATGAGAACGTGGTGTGTAAGGAGGTGTTAAGCTAAGTACGACTAAAAAGTTGTCCTCATGAAAAAAATGCTTTTTCAGCTGATGTGCTTTTTTGCGCGAGACCCAAAAAGCAGATACCGGTATTGGTTGAAGCAAGCCTCCCGAATTCCCCCAAGCCCCCCCCCCCCCAATTCCCCCAATTCGGGATTGGCGATTCCCCAGTTCCCCCAATTCCCCCCAGCGATGTTTCTTCGTGCGTGAAGGATCGAGTACGGCAACCTTGACGGTCAGTCCAACAACGGTGACTTACAGCGCCTCGACAATGCTGTACTAGCTTTCAACCTGAGAGTGCCATGGTACACTCCGCACGACTTCTTGAACACGGACGAAGAGTATGATCCTTTACAGAATACAAGTTCCTATTAGTTCTGCGAATTTGTCCGGTTAGATTCTACCACAAGTACGCGGATACCACCAAGGGAACAATGAAAGCATTGTCACTATAAATGTTAATGTTCAACTTCAAAACTTGCAAGAAGGGCTGGAAACGTGGTACTACTAGTAGTAGTAGACTGCAGCCATTTTCGTGTAGAAGGGAGCTCAGTGAGCTCAGCTCACTCACCGCTAGCGGCAATGAAACGCTATGACAACTGCTATCGCCTTTCAGTGTGTCGCTGCTTGGTGTGGTGCGCGATGGGTTTCCACTCTGGCACTTTGGATGAAAGGCGATAAACGGCGACGAGCCCCTGCCAACGGCCGAAACGCTGTCAGCAACGTGGCAAAGGATTAGGCGCTGCTGAGCTGCTCGGCGTGGCAAGCGACAACTGGTTCGACTTCGTGAGGAGCAAGGAGCCCCTTCTACTTGCACGCCTTTTCACCAGCGAGAAGGTTACCTGAGCCCCTCGACCAAGGTAAAAAAAACAAGAACATGACTTCACTCCACTTTGAGCAATGTGGCAAGTGCCGCCAGCCACCACCAAAAACTGACGAAAGCGAAAGCCCACCAAGACGAAGATCCCGTTACAGAATTCTGCGTCAATAGTGAACGGGTCTATAACGCATAACCTCATATACTTTATAATTATAGGATTTACGACGTGCTTCGTTTATGTTCAGTTCAATTTATATACAGAGAGCCCTTATATATATCAGGCGTTCACTATTCACGCAGAGTTCTGTACCCACAACCAGAAAACGTCGTTGCTCGACTCATGCACTTTGCTTAGGTAGCGTCTTCCGTTTCTTCGTGTCTCAGGAAGCGAGAAACTGCCTGAGCAACGTGAAGGAGGAGCGCCGCTTCAACGCCCAATCCGCGGCGCTCGCCTTGAAAACGGGCGAAGCGCACGTTACGGCCGATCCACCCTCAGCTTCGCTGCTTCGATGGCATGCGCCTCGAAAGCGCAGGGCTCAACTCATTCCGACATTTCCCCGGTCCGACCGAAGTCACAAGTCAAACTCAACGCAATGGGCTGCAGTCAATCCAAGGCGAACGACGTCGTCATCGAGCCGATCACGGCGCCCCCGTCCGAGTGCGGCAAGGCCTCAATGGACCTCGCCTTCACCGAGATCATCGTCGACGACCACGAAGAGACGAGCAGGAGCGCCCCGCCGCCGCCCGTGGAGGAGGAGCTCGAGGTTGAGGTTGAGGAGGTCGAGGCCCCAGCTGAGCCCGTCGTTGAAGAGGAGCCCGTCCCTGTAGACGAGCAAGTTGAAGTGCCCGTCCAATCAGAAGTGGCTCCACTCGAAGACCTCTCCTCCTCCGAGGAAGAAGAAGAAGATGATGAGAAGGAGGAGGAGGAAGAAGAAGCCCCCGTCGAGCCCGAGGTGGAGGCTGAAGACGAGGTCGAGCTGCAGCAGCAGCAGGAAAAGTCTGCGGTGGTGGAGAAGTCCGTCGCGACGACGAGCGTGGCCGCCCCTGTCTGGACCTTCGCGGTCGACAAGGTGGCGTTCAGCATCGGCGTGGCCTTCTTCCACGTCACGGGCTCCAACGGCGAGGACGAGGACGTGCATCTGGCCAAGCGCTACTCCGAGTTCAAGGTGCTGCACACCGAGATGGCCAAGCTCATGGACCGGGACGAGCTCCCGGGCATGCCCGGCACGTCCTTCCTGCAGGGCCGCAACGACAAGGCGCTGCTGCAGGAGCGCGAAACGGCCTTCGTCAAGATGCTCAACGCCATTGCGGTGCACCCTGAGGCCTCACAGAGCGCCGCATTCGCCGCGTTCCTGGCGTAGGGCGCTGTCTGAGGGGACATACCTGCCAACGGTAGTCTAGATATAGAGAGGAGGGAGGGAGGACGGAGGATCGAGCGACTATAGATATGAATCATAAGCCTGTACAAACATGTAAGACCCTTTATTTCCAGCGCCTATGCTCTGGCCTCATCCGGTCGAGTTTCATGCCACGCAGCCGCGACTACCGCTATAACAGGACGGCCCAGAGAGAGTCGGGCGAGATCGAGCGCTTCAAGTGCCCAGGCCACATATGTCGGCGATGTTCCAGAGGTGAGTAACATGCCGACACGCCGACACTACACGCTCAGGCTCGCAGCGCAGCTGGCTGTGCGATGCGATGGCGCTGCAGATGGCTCGGAGATACGCGGTGCCACCTCTACGTCTCAGTGAGTCTCTGCCATCCGACGCCGACTTGCTGGCTGGCCGTCGGGAGAGGCTGCACGGCCAGTTAAGCTCATTCCCGAATTCTCTCGGTGCTCCTTACCTACCACCTACTCACCTCCCGAGTCCTCCCTCCCTCACCCCAATGGGCTGCAGTCAATCCAAGGCCACGACCGACCAGGTCGTGGAGCGCGTGTCCGTAGACACCCCCGCCGTCGAGGCCCCGGCCCCGGAGAGCGTCTCGGTTGCGGCCGCGCCCGCCTCCGCCTCTGCTGCAGTTGAGGAAGCTCCCAAGACGGAGGAACCTGCTGCTGCACCTGTAGTTGAAGAGGAGGCGGACGAGCCTGCTGCTGTTGAAGAGGCCGCGACTGAGGCCGCTACCGACGAGCCGGCCAAGCCTGAGGAAGAGAAGGTCGTTGAAGAGGCCGCACCCGTTGAAGAGGAGCCACCCAAGACGGCGGAGAAGGCCCCTGAAGCTGAGCCCGAGTCGGCCCCGGTCGAAGCTGAGACCCCCGTCGAAGAGGAGGCGCCCAAGTCAGAGCCTGCTGTTGAGGCACCTGCAGAGGAGGTCGCTATCGAAGCTGAAGCTGTCGAAGCTGAAGCGCCCGCGGTCGAGGCTGCAGTGGAGGAGGCCCCAGTCGAGGCCCCCAAGCCGGAGATTGTGGAGGCCCCGGCCCCAGTCAGCGAGGCGAAGGCGAAGGCCGCCGCGCTCACCTTCCGGGCCGAGGACGTGACGTTCAATGACAAGGGCGTGGCCTTCTACAACTTCGACGGCTCGGACGCCAGCAACCCGGCCAACGATGTGCACGTTTCCAAGCGGTACTCGGACTTCAAGGCTCTGCACGCGCAGCTCGCGCAGCTGTTGGCGGACAACCAGGATGGCAAGGCGTCGGACCTCCCGGCGCTGCCCAAGGCCTCGCTGCTGCAAGGCCGCAAGAACAAGAAGATGCTGCAGGACCGCAAGACGCAGTTCACGGCCCTGCTCAACGCCGTCGCGGCCCACCCCGTGGCCGCCCAGAGCGACGTATTCAAGGCCTTCGTGGCCTAGATATTGGGGCTTCCTACAGTTGGAAGAGCTCGAGCTTCTCTTTATTCTGCGCTATGTAAAATGTACAATGCCTTTCAACTTAACTTACGACTTGGTTGTTGAAGTGTTGGAACACGCAGCTCGGCAGTGGGATGTAGTGCATTGAACACGCTCAAGTGCCATCTCGGTCTCGCGCCAAGCCCCGAGTGCGGCCATTCGCATTGAAGTCTGGGGGTGACTACAATGTCGCTACGCGTTGCCAAATCGCGTTACATGTAGTCTTATCGCTTGTGCTGTATGTCGCTGGCTCACGGATTCAGATGGTCATGCGGTGCTGGCCATCAGCCCGATATGAATAATAGAGTCTCGGCCACTTGGTCGAAGCTGTCAGAGCCCCCATGTGTGTTAAACAGCCAAGTAATAGAGCGAGCTCGTAAGAAATGCGGCTCAGGTGCTGGACCAAGACAGCCGGCGTTCCCCTGCCCAGCACTCGGTGAGAAATTGCCAATGCGTGCGCTGTGCTGTGCCCCGACGACAGACGACACACCAGCGAAAAGGAGCAGGCGGCCACGATCGACCAAAGCCGGTCATTCTCCATTCTCCACGGTCTCCCTCAAGTCCGTAGTCCGCCCTCGCCTCTTTAAAGTACTAAACAGCGATGGGCTGCGCTCACTCCAAGACGAACGAGCAGGAGGTGGTCGACCCTAATGTGGCCGACTTCACGGTGACGGAGGCCCAACTGGCCTTCGCTAACGTTACGACGGACAAGCAGGCTCAGATAAATCACGAGGTGGCCAAGGAGGATCCGGTCGTGGAGGTGAAGACTCCTGACTTCGCCCTGCAGTTCGTACCGGGCGAGGTCAGTATCAATGAGTACGGCGTCGCCTTCTACAACTTCAACGGCTCGAACCCGGCGGACCCGAGTCTGGAGATGCACGTGTGCAAGCGCTACTCCGAGTTCAAACACATGCACGTGGAGATCTCCAAGCTCATGGCGAGTGAGAAGAACGTCAAGGCCGAGGACCAGGACAAGTTCCAGACATACCCGGCGCTCCCGTCCATGCCTCCTGCCAACGCCATCACGTACGTGCTCGGACGTGGGAACCTGAAGGTGGTGAAGGAGCGCGAGGCGCAGTTCGTCAAGATTCTGAACGCCATCGCCAAGCATCCTATTGCGGCACACAGCAAGGCGTTCACCGACTTCATGACTCAAGCTTAGATATAGAACTGCATTTGCGTCTGAGAGACCGATCGAAGGCCCCCACCAGTAAATATGCCTTTGCCCCTTATCTGTATCATCTTGGTGCTCCGGTAGACGCACACTATGAATGGGGATGAGTTGAACGTCAAGACAGTGGTGGCAAGCCAAGTTCAGTGCTCTGATACGGCATCTACTGGCTGAGCACAGCGCTTCGCTGTGCGTTGCATGCTAGGACACCGGCACTGTGTATTCATCACGCTCTCAAAGCACGTGCCCGATGAGCAATTTTGACGCGAGTCTGCTGTCGGCTGCTTTGTGGGATTGCAGCTCCTGCCCACAGGACAGCAGTGAGGAGGGGTTCAGATGGAGACCGGATTCCGTGCGCGTACTCTGCCGGGTTGGTCTATCCTTCGCCATGATACAGATATCCCGAAGCCATCTGAAAAGTTGACACGCTACCGAATCGATCAAAGATGTCACTTTCCAAGTTGCGCCGAGTCTGACATCGAGGTATCCGAGCCATACAGAACTACATCACCATGGGCTGCTCTCACTCCTCGACAAACAGCCACACTCTGCAGTTCAACGGCATTGAGTTCTCCATCACCGAGCTCTCTGTCGCCAAACGACCCGGTGGACCGGACGTCGGCCCAGTTCGAGCGGAAAGGGTTAAGCTGCGTCGCGGCATATTGGCTCCAGGAGTACCCGAGATCGAATACGAACCATCCCCTAGAGCTGCAGCCAAGCCGACGAAGCTTCCAACGGGTGTGATGACATTCGCGGTCACCAAAGTCATCGCGAACGAGGACGACGCCATTCTGTACGTGTTTAGCGGCACAACCACCGACGACCCCACGAACGAAGTGGTTATCTCCAAGCGGTACTCGGACTTCAAGGCGATGCACGCGCAGGTCTCGGAGCTGATGGCGAAAGAGAGGAACGTCCCGCTAACCCAGCAGCACCTGTTCACGACCCACCCGGCGCTACCCGAGATGCCCAAGGCGAACGCATGGACCTACGTGCGCGGATGCTACAGCGATAGAGTGTTGGAGGAACGGGAGCAACAGTTCACGAGGATCCTCAATGCCATTGCACGCCACCCCGTTGCCTTTCGAAGCAAGCCCTTCACGGATTTCTTGCTGGGATAAACAGTCAGCGCCCAGCTACTAGTTGTGTATCAGATTTTATAAAGGCACAAAACAATACAGAGGATGATGGTCTTCACTACATGCATGTATCATTGGTTTTTGATGTCCTTCTAGTTGAAGTTGTCAAAATGTAGCCATGCTCTAGAAGTGGCCGAGAAACGCATTTTCAGTTTTACAGCACCATCTGCGTGGCGAAACCCATGGCTAACGCTTTACATGTGCAGCATACGCTCGCCACGATGGCCATGAATACGCTTTGCAAGCCACTGTACGTACCAGGCTACGGGGCTTCGAGCAAGTTATCGCATTGCCACCTCGAAAAAAGTATGTCCTCTTCGGTTCAGTACCACGTGCTCGAGATGGTAAACTGCTCTTGAACCGTTGCTGGCAGAGACAAAATGGCTACACAGACAGGAAGGTAGGTTGACCGGACGGGACGGTATGGAGATCACTGTTCTCCTCGTGGTGGTCACCAACCTGCTGTCCGAAGAGAAAACATATTCTCTCTCGCCTCCTTGTGTCTCAGTAACTACAGTAGTTAGCTGCGTTTTCTCGGAGGTCGACCGCCTGTCCGGGGCGTCTCCATAGTCTCCACCAGTATCCAGCAGCAGCACCAACAGCACGAACTTGTGGCGCCTGTCACCATTTCAATCGCCAAGTGGCCGGCGCAGCGCTTCAGTGAGCGACGCATTACTCCCCTCTACCGGTTTCTATCTCGTCCGCAAGTCCCGTCATGGGCTGCAAGAACTCCAAGCACGC
Source organism: Phytophthora x cambivora (assembly GCA_033557925.1). Taxonomy (NCBI): domain Eukaryota; phylum Oomycota; class Peronosporomycetes; order Peronosporales; family Peronosporaceae; genus Phytophthora; species Phytophthora x cambivora. The sequence continues at coordinate 530,469 of JAUCEB010000029.1, read as the reverse complement.
GACGCTGGTACAGCGCGGCAGCAGCGTGCCGCTTCGCCCCTCGACGCCGTCGTTCCACGCGCAGAGCTCCAAGCTCTGGGCGTCGGCCAGCGGCTCCCAAGCCAACGACTTCCGAGAGGAACCGCCGTCCTTCGTCGTCTCGGACAGCGCCGACCTGGTCGGCAGCTCCGATGGCGAACCGGTGCACGGCATGGTGGGCGCCTTCACCTTCTCCTTCATCCAGGCGTCCGAGACCAGCAGCACCAACTCGAGCCTCGGACTCGACGGTTCGCTCGTCTCGGACGACGGGACGTCGCCCGGGCCGCCCGAGTCGCTCACGTTCGCCATGACGGGCGACTCGGTCGAGCTCATGCCCATACCCGAGGAGCGCTCGGGCCCGCGAAACGCAGCGGTGGCTCCGAGTGAGAGCGGGGTGACCGAGCCCGAGGTGGAGTCGTCCCCGGGCGCTGCGACGCAAGTGGTGGAGAGCAGTTTGGTGAGCCAGTCGACGGTGACAGAGTCCAGTGAGTTGTTGGTGAACGACTTGGACGCGTCTGGATTCAGCCACCGCAGTGAAGAAAGCAGCAGCAACAACATCAGCACTGGAGACACAAGGCGATCCGTGGCGGTGTCGGACGGCAGTGACGGCGGCGAGTACATGGTCACGGAGACGGGGGCTGTCGTCCGGCAAGAGCCCCCCGTGGACCCTGTTGTTGAAGCCTCAGCTGGTGGGAGTGACCAGAGCTCGGTGGAGCGCGAATCCGTTGAGGCAGTCGCTGCGGCGGTAGTGCAGCAAGTGGTTGACGGGGCTGTGGCTGCTGCGTCGGCTGACAGTGCGCAGGAGCCACGTGACCGCGCGGCCCTCGTCGCACAGAGCAGTTTGCAGGTGGAGATCTCCAGTGCCGAGATCTTCCACCTCAGCTCCAAGCCGCAGTCGTCCGACAACGCGTACGTAGCTCCGATCTACGCCATTGCAGGCACGTCCACAGACAACAAGGGCGTGGTGCTGTACCACGTCCAGCTCATGGACGAAGTCACGGACAGCGCAAAGTGGTCTGCACCACTGCTGCGACGCTACAGCCGCTTCAACGAGATGCACGTGAAGCTGAAGGAATCCAAACTGCCTGCAGCCGACAAGCTCCCGAAGCTGCCTCGGGCCGGCGTGGCGCAATTTGTGCGAGGTCGACAGAGTACGAAGACGATCGAGGAACGCCAGCAGCAGTTCTCCGACGTGCTGCGCTACATCGCCGAGCACCGACAGCTGCACAACAGCGCCGTGTTCCAGAGTTTCCTCACTCAGCAGTAGTGCGTCACACCGTGGTCAACGATTCGCATCCCTGAGCACAGCGTGATTTTGCTGTACCAATTCACTCCTTTGAGGTCGTTAGTCGCCCCGTTAGCTACAGTAGTTTTCGTAGCTGCACTGCAGCGTATGAACATGAACCATTTTGTCATTTCCCCCAACTGAGCACTGGTACTGTTAGTTTACACGTTGAACTTGTCTGCCTGATCGCTGCTGATCCCTTCGAGCCGCCGTCGTTTCTTGGCATAGGGACCGGTCTATGACTTTGGAGCCACGTCGAATCTACTTGGGGTTCCAGTTCGGCAGCCCTAGCGAGCTCCAGCTGGCGCGTGGAATGTCCCCGTGCACGTAGCACGGTAGAGATCTCGCTCGATGCCTGATGGTTGCGAAGTGGTAGGCAGCAGCACACAGAACACAAAGTGATAGGCGAGCGAGCGACAAAGTTGCGTTGATAACTTTCGACGACGCAGTGTTCAAGTAGAGGGGCCATAGCACATTATCTCGCTGTAATGAGCACCGACGAAGTTCTTGCTGCCGAGTTGAACGACAAACTCACGATGGTCAAAAGCCCGTCGTCCGAGGACAGTACATGTATGCCACTGTCGCAGTGCACAACGGACGCCGCGGATTCCGAGGACGAATTCCAAGATGCAGTGGAGCCTCCGTCGTCCACGTCGGTGGGTTATGATGGTGCCGCGCCGCCGTTGTCGAGGGTGTATGAGGACGCGTTGGAGGCAACGGAGCAGCAGGTCGCAGCGGCATTGCAGTCCACAAGCCCAGACAGGATTGCAAGGCAGCCTACCATTCAAGAAGAGGATGGACAAGAGGAGACGGAGGTTGCACGGGTTGAAGCCGCTGTGGTCACGGTCATCGACGAAATAGTGGAGAGTGTCATGGCAGAGATGTATGGGGATGAAGTAGTGAAACCTGTCGAAGAAGACGCGGATACTCAATCCGAGGAAGAACCGGAAAAGGACGTAGATGATGAATTTGTCCAACTCGCGCAAGCTAAGAAGTTCGTCGATGAGAGTGCAGATGTGCCTGTATATACACGTAATGAAGCAGCTCGCGGCGAAGCGTGCGTGAAACCTGTTGAGGATGCAGTTGCTGATCGAAGGTCTCCCGCTGTATCGAAAGAGGGCACACTCGAGAAAGTTGTTGTGCAGGACAACGGAGTTGGTATAGAAGATGGCCTGCAACTAGCGGCAAATTACGAAGAGGAAGGGGACATGGCAGCTGTAGCCAAGACCAAGGAGTCGACAACTGACAAGAAAACGCATGTGACTACAGTTTTGGATGAAGACAACAAGGCAACAAGTGCGCCGGACGCCACTGACGTTCTTAAAGCACCCGAAGCAGAACAAGTGGCCACCGTTGACGATGGAGCCGTTGCTGTGGCTGGCGCAACAATTGATAATCCTGAAGTGAAGATACTTTACAATGAAGATACTCCAGCGGTTCACTCTACAAGCCAGGAAGCAGTGGTGGATGTTGTTTCAGAGCACTCGAGCGCAACAATGACGAAGACTCTGGAGGGTGATGAATATGCTGTTGAAGCTCACGCTACTGAGTCAACCGTTGACGATGAAGCCCCTGATGATGACGATAACGACGAAGAGGTAGTATCAATCGAAGATGATAACCAAGAAGAACTCGTTGAGGAAGAGGTAAACGAGGAAGATTCCATGACACCCACAGACGAGCAAGTCATCGCACCAAAGTCAAGTGCGAGCGTGACTGAGGCAGCTGATGAAGACTCAGTCGAGGGAACGGAGCAAGAACCCTCCCAGCCGGAAGAAAATGTCAATCCCGTTCACGCTCAAGAGGCCAATGCGAAAGAAATCATCTTTCAGGCTGCAAACGATCTGGTTGAAGCGGTCCAAGTAGAAGAGGACCAACACGCAGTCACACCGGAAGAAGAGACCGAGGTCCCTCCTGAGCTTGAAGAGACCCCGGACATTTCATACACAAAGAGCAGCGACCACCATGAGCTTAGCCTCGCTGCCGTTTCCTTGCTGCCGAGACTCGCTCCGTCGTCCGAAACCACGACAACCACAACGCTCGAGCCGTTCGTGCTGAGCTCGGACAGCAACGAGATGCTCGAGGTGCATTTCCCCCCGCAGCGGTTCACGTACGAGGTCTTCGGCTTCTCGATCGAAAGGCGCGTGGTCTTCTACCACGTCCACAGGAGCGACCGACGCACGGGCATCCGCGAGCCGGCGATCCTCAAGCGCTACACGGACTTCCGCGAGCTGCAGCTTCAGCTGCTCGACTCGTGCTTACGCGCTGCTGCCGACATGCCCCGCATCCCGAGACCCCACCTCGGCACCGTGCTGCGCGGCTACAAGAGCAAGAAGACCATCGAAATCCGTGAAAGGGCCTTTCGCGCACTGCTCCGGTACATTGCGCAGTACCCGGCACTCCACGGCAGCGCCATCTTCGAGCAGTTCATCACCACGAGTCGAGTCACCACAAACGCAGGGTGGATGTGAGAGAGATCTATCTAATGAATGAATGGAAAACGTGTTGAAGTTGTCGGACTTTCGTGCTGTCCGTGTACATGTCCGAATTTTGGTGCTCACATATTTCTGGTCGTCAGGACAGCGTCTATCCGCCATGTGCAGGTGAAGTTGTATGTCTCATAGTTCGTGGGGTGAGCACCATCTGCAGTGCAGTGCATCAGCGGGCCGCTGACAGCGGCATCTGACTGACACCACAAACGAACTCTCCCGCCCTGCAGCATTTTCAAACCTTCCTTCGCCGAGTCAACATGTCGGGAACTACCTGGTATTATTGCAACCTGCTTGAGACTTCGGAGGGGGTTCCTGTCGCCCAAGCCCGTCAGAATGCGGACGAAGATATCGCGAGTGTTTCGGTGGTGAGATCCGAGATTTCGCTGACGGAGGGGACCGAGGTGGACGATGAACTGGCCGTCGCCATATCGACGTACGTGCTGTCGGCTTCGACTGCGACTACGCCGGAGGTGGTGGAGGCTGAACCAGTCACCCCCGTGGAGGTGAAGGCTGTGGAGCAAGTGGCCACCGAGCCGGTGGTGGCTGAGCCTGCGGTCGAGACGGTTCCCGAGCAAATCGTGTCCGAGTCTGTTGCAGCCGAGACGCTGGTCGAGAACGAGCCGTTGGCTGCCGAGCTGGTTGAGGAACAGCCTGTGGTCGAGGAGGAGGAGCATGACGAGGCTGCTGCAAGCGAAGTCGCAGTTCAGACGGAGGACGAGGTGATTGAGGAAGTTGTCGCTGAGCCTGTTGCGGTGGAGGCGGTGGTTGACGAAGCGGTGAACGAACCATCGAGTGCCGAGAAGGAGACCGTTGCTGAACCCGTTGTGGATGAAGAAGTGGCCGCTGAAGATGCCACGGAGTCTGTCGTAGTGGAGGAGGCTGTCAAAGAAGCCGTGAACGAGGCAGCCGCGGTGGTGGAGACCGTGCACGACGCTGTCGAGACTGTTGCCGTTGTCGAGGAAGAGATCGTTGAGACTGTTGCCGTTGTCGAGGAGAAGATCGTTGAGACTGTCGCCGTTGTCGAGGAGAAGATCGTTGAGACTGTTGCAGTTGTCGAGGAGAAGACTGTTGAGACTGTCGCCGTTGTCCAAGTGGAGATCGTTGAGGCTGTTGCGGCCCAGGCAGCAGTGGAAGACGAGAAGCCTGCAGAAGTCGAGCCGGTAGTTGACGAGCCCGTAGCTGAGCCTGCAGTCGCCGACGAAGCGACTAAAGACGAGGTGACGGAAGCTGCTATTGAAACACCTGCACAGACTAGCGAAGACCCTGAAGAGAAGGCGGAGGACGTGGCGCTTGACGCGATTGATGAACCGAGGAAGCTCGTCATGAGAATGTCTTCGATCGCGGAGGACGAAGAGAACGTGGTCGAGGCTGATCACGAAGATGTAGTGGCCGAGCCTGTTGAGGTTTCAGCCGTGGAAAAGGAGGAGGAGGTTGTTGAAGTGGCTGAGTCGACATCGGCGGTTGAGGAAGCACCAGCAGCGAAGGCCGTCACTGACGACGTGTCCGACACCCAGTCTGAGGTGTCAGAGGCGCCTGCTACTGAAGCGGTTGAGTCTGCTCCGGTTGCCAAGGTCGACGAAGAGCCCGAGTCTGAGATCGAGGAGACTATGGTTATCGACGCTGAGTTGGCGGCAAAAGAAGCCTCTGCTGCCGATCAGGAAACGTCGTCGTTCAGCTTCATCCCGGAACAAATCCGCAAGAACAGCTACGCGGTCTCATCGATGGCTGTTGCGGTCACCACGGCCATTGTTGCAACGCTAGTGGCGCGTAGGTAGGTAGGTAGGAGGGAGTTGGCGTTCATCAGCTCTCTCATAGAATTCAGCCAGACATCACTGCTCTCGTGTAAACTCGAAAAAAACTTAGGTTTTGTTTTACATTTTTCTTCTTCATTAAAAGTGCTGTAGTTTTATTAATTGTGCATGTTTGTTGCGGACATCTACACGTAGATAAATGCATTAATGCATGTACATGTATGTAAGTAGATCGCTGCACCTACCTAAGCTTATCTCAAGTTCGTCATATACATAGGATCCGATATTCGGACCAACATGAGCAGTTGTGCCACCCCATTTTCGAGTTCGCCACCACAGCTTGGTGGATGCACGGCAACATCATGTTGAGCTTTCTGTCACTGCGTTCTCTTCTTGGAGAGACACTTTCGATGTCTCAAGGCGGCGCCACGGCCTGGACACGAATAAATGATGAATTCCGAGATCTGCCGGTAGACTTTCAGTCGGCAGAGAACTCGACGCTCCATAAAGCACAACGCGTGTTTTTATCTGCCATTTGCTCTAAGTGTACAAGTTGCGCTTCCTGTTCGCACGCATCTGTTGTCTCAATAGTCAAAAGCGCAGTCAGCCATGAGAGCTAGCCACATGCTTCGAACTTGGCTGAAGCAGCTGGAGCGGAGCGAGATGTCTGCCCCACGCCTCCGTGGGGCTGGAACGGATGTCTGCGAATGACCGCCCATGCCGCCTGATGCGACCTACCGAAAGCTCATTATCCAATTCGAGCACCTACGATCAGATCATAGCGACTGACTGAAACACCAAAACCGAGTAAACAAACAAGATACCAACAACATCATGACGACTACAAAACTGCAGAACGAGTACAACAACACCAAGGCAGCTTCTCCCCGTCTACAATTGACCACCAACGGCGACATCCACGCAGAACCCAAGCTGAGCAGCCGTACCAGCTCCACAGTAGAGACAGACGACGTCGAATCGCTTGACAGTGAAAACGACACAACCATGGATCGGATCGAGTTTTTCCTGTATCGATCCCGATACAGCGACGAAGTGAGAGACATGTCAGCTCTAGGCTTCGGATCACACACCGGCATGAACACACAGTCTCTGGAGACCCAGACACAAACAGTAGCAGACACGACCCTCTTTGGTGAGGCGACGAACCCGATCACATCGGACGAGTTGGAGGTGGTGACGACACTTATCAAGCTGCTAAGCCAGGTTGAAGAGAGCGTAGCACAGAGGGACGAGCAGAAAGTGGAGGATAATGAGAAACGCCTCTCAGCAGCAGATGAACCGGAGAATGCTTCCTCTAGCGACGACGAATCTTCGGGCATTGTCGGTGCCATGATCTCAGTAGCAGGAGTTACTGCCCTTCAAAAAGACATTGTCCAGGGAAAATTTGATTCAGAGGAGCTAGACGCAACTGCAGATGCAAAGGAGTCAACAGCTACCCACCAGATTAATGAAGCTCTTCCGACCGCTGAAGTTGCAGAACCAAAGTCTGACAGAGACCAAGACTTCAAGGAGGAAGCAAAAGCAATCGAGGTCGCGGTCGCGGAAGCTGTGGAGGCCGAGGAAGTCGCGGAGGAGGTGGCCGCGGTGGAATCGGCCAAGCCTGTCGTCGAGGCTGCGGTGGCCGAGTCCGAGGAAGCAACGGAGCAGCAGGAGCAGGCCACCGCCGAGGCCGACGTCGAGGTCGAGGCGGCCGAGCCCGTGGTTGAAGAGACTGCCGTCGAAGTCGAGGTCGAAGTCGCGAAAGCTGTTGAAGCCGAGGAAGTCGCGGAGGAGGTGGAATCGGCCGAGCCTGTCGTCGAGGCTGCGGTGGCCGAGTCCGAGGAAGCAACGGAGCAGCAGGAGCAGGCCACCGCCGAGGCCGACGTCGAGGTCGAGGCGGCCGAGCCCGTGGTTGAAGAGACTGCCGTCGAAGTCGAGGTCGAAGTCGCGAAAGCTGTTGAAGCCGAGGAAGTCGCGGAGGAGGTGGAATCGGCCGAGCCTGTCGTCGAGGCTGCGGTGGCCGAGTCCGAGGAAGCAACGGAGCAGCAGGAGCAGGCCACCGCCGAGGCCGACGTCGAGGTCGAGGCGGCCGAGCCCGTGGTTGAAGAGACTGCCGTCGAGGTCGAGGTCGAAGTCGCGAAAGCTGTTGAAGCCGAGGAAGTCGCGGAGGAGGTGGAATCGGCCGAGCCTGTCGTCGAGGCTGCGGTGGCCGAGTCCGAGGAAGCAACGGAGCAGCAGGAGCAGGCCACCGCCGAGGCCGACGTCGAGGTCGAGGCGGCCGAGCCCGTGGTTGAAGAGACTGCCGTCGAAGTCGAGGTCGAAGTCGCGGAAGCTGTTGAAGCCGAGGAAGTCGCGGAGGAGGTGGAATCGGCCGAGCCTGTCGTCGAGGCTGCGGTGGCCGAGTCCGAGGAATCAACGGAGCAGCAGGAGCAGGCCACCGCCGAGGCCGACGTCGAGGTCGAGGCGGCCGAGCCCGTGGTTGAAGAGACTGCCGTCGAAGTCGAGGTCGAAGTCGCGGAAGCTGTTGAAGCCGAGGAAGTCGCGGAGGAGGTGGAATCGGCCGAGCCTGTCGTCGAGGCTGCGGTGGCCGAGTCCGAGGAAGCAACGGAGCAGCAGGAGCAGGCCACCGCCGAGGCCGACGTCGAGGTCGAGGCGGCCGAGCCCGTGGTTGAAGAGACTGCCGTCGAAGTCGAGGTCGAAGTCGCGAAAGCTGTTGAAGCCGAGGAAGTCGCGGAGGAGGTGGAATCGGCCGAGCCTGTCGTCGAGGCTGCGGTGGCCGAGTCCGAGGAAGCAACGGAGCAGCAGGAGCAGGCCACCGCCGAGGCCGACGTCGAAGTCGAGGCGGCCGAGCCCGTGGTTGAAGATACTGCCGTCGAAGTCGAGGTCGAAGTCGCGGAAGCTGTTGAAGCCGAGGAAGTCGCGGAGGAGGTGGAATCGGCCGAGCCTGTCGTCGAGGCTGCGGTGGCCGAGTCCGAGGAAGCAACGGAGCAGCAGGAGCAGGCCACCGCCGAGGCCGACGTCGAGGTCGAGGCGGCCGAGCCCGTGGTTGAAGAGACTGCCGTCGAAGTCGAGGTCGAAGTCGCGGAAGCTGTTGAAGCCGAGGAAGTCGCGGAGGAGGTGGAATCGGCCGAGCCTGTCGTCGAGGCTGCGGTGGCCGAGTCCGAGGAAGCAACGGAGCAGCAGGAGCAGGCCACCGCCGAGGCCGACGTCGAGGTCGAGGCGGCCGAGCCCGTGGTTGAAGATACTGCCGTCGAAGTCGAGGTCGAAGTCGCGAAAGCTGTTGAAGCCGAGGAAGTCGCGGAGGAGGTGGAATCGGCCGAGCCTGTCGTCGAGGCTGCGGTGGCCGAGTCCGAGGAAGCAACGGAGCAGCAGGAGCAGGCCACCGCCGAGGCCGACGTCGAGGTCGAGGCGGCCGAGCCCGTGGTTGAAGAGACTGCCGTCGAAGTCGAGGTCGAAGTCGCGGAAGCTGTTGAAGCCGAGGAAGTCGCGGAGGAGGTGGAATCGGCCGAGCCTGTCGTCGAGGCTGCGGTGGCCGAGTCCGAGGAAGCAACGGAGCAGCAGGAGCAGGCCACCGCCGAGGCCGACGTCGAGGTCGAGGCGGCCGAGCCCGTGGTTGAAGAGACTGCCGTCGAAGTCGAGGTCGAAGTCGCGGAAGCTGTTGTAGCCGAGGAAGTCGCGGAGGAGGTGGAATCGGCCGAGCCTGTCGTCGAGGCTGCGGTGGCCGAGTCCGAGGAAGCAACGGAGCAGCAGGAGCAGGCCACCACCGAGGCCGATGTGGCCACAATTGATGGAGCTGTAGCCATTGGCGGGATCACTTCCGACGATCGTGAAAATGCCACTCTCACTGAGGACACCGAACCTGTAGCTGTGGACGCATCAGTCAAGCCTACACGTCAGCTTAAGCCGGAACCGGAGGTCAAGTCCTCGCCCGGCGAGTCGCCGAGCTCGGGCGGCTGGTTCAAGAACTTGCTGTTCCGCAACGTGACGGCGCCCAAGTCGGCGCCCTCGGCCGTGGTGACGACCGCAACGGACATCGCCGAGCCTTCGAATGTCGCTGAGACGGCTGCGTGTGTCCATGGGCCTGTCGTTGAAGTCGTTGCTGATTCTGCTCGGATGGACACACAAATCGCCGCGGGCGCGCAAGAAGATTCTGCTGCCATTCCCCAAGATCCCTCCGATCAAGCAGAGGGAGACGCGGCCATTGCTCAGGAGACCGAAATGGAGTCGTCTGCCCCCGTGGCGCTCGAGCGTCAAAAGGACGCAAGTCAATTCGTGAGCAGCAGTGACGTCGAGAGCACGTTGAAGACTGAGGAGGTCGAAGCCACCTCCGTCACCGACAGCTCCGCGGAGACCAAGCTGGACATCGAAGCCGTCATCGACGAGCAGGCTGCAACTGCAGAGCTTTCAACGGACGAGGACAGTGCTGTCGAGGTGGCTGCACCTGCAGTTGAAGAGGAAGCCGATCCTGTTGAGACGAGTGCCGATGACCAAGATGCGGAGGACGAGGACAGTGTCAGTGCTGCAACGGAAGGTGTGGAAGCTCAGGTCGGGTCGACTGATTCAGTCGAGGAAGATATCACCGTACCGGTCGAGAACGCTGCTGTCGAGGTCGTTGAGGTAGCTGCCGAGCATGAGGTCGACGAAGTCGTCGAGGTACAGGGAGCTGCTGTCGAAACGGCGGACGAAGCTGCTGATTCTGTGAGTCCGGTGGCTGTGGAGAGTGATTTGGTTGACGAGGAGGAGGCGGCGGTCGAAGAAGTGGTTGTGGCCGATGACAACAAGACGGGGTCCTTGGAGGCTGATGTTGTAGCTGTCGAGCAGGCTGTGGAGCAACCGGCAGAGGTGGAGGGTAACTCCACTGAAGACGTTTTCGAGACCGAAGTTGCTGTCGCCGTGCAAGACGAGCGAGTTACCACTGAGAGCTCAGCAGAGAAGAAACTTGATGTGGATGTCACGACCCAGGGCGCTTTAGAGGACGCAGTTGTTGAGACTTGTGCACCCGAAGCGACTGAGGAAGCAGAGTCCGCTATCGATTTCGTCGCTGAAGCTGCCGTCGAGGAGGTGACAGATCCCGAGACGTCAGGTGGCGAGGCTGTAGCGCCTGATGCCGTATCTATCGATGTGGATGCCACGACTGAAGAGGACAATGTGCAAAACGTGGCGGAGCCTGATGCTCAAAATGAACCGACACAAGGCCCCGCCATCGATGCTGTTGTTACCGAAGCGAGCCCAGCAGATACTGAAGCATCTCCTGTTGAGACCTCAATGGAGGTGGTGGAAGGTGCCACTGTTGAAGGTGTTGTCGACGAAGTCGAGGCCGAGCCTGCTGAAAGCAGCGAAGCTGAGCCTGTTGCCGAAGTTCTTGAAGAGGAAAGCGTTGAGATCGAGGCTGCCGACGTTGAGACGCCTGTTGTCTCCGTTGAAGAGGCTACGAAAGCCGACGACGTTGCGGAACCGGTTGAGAGTGACGCACAGCAGAAGCTTCAAGAGGAGGTCGTCAAGGAGGCTACTGAGGATGCACCTGCTGCTTCACCCGTTGAGGTCGTAGAAGCAACGCCTGCACGTGACGAGGTGGCCGAAGAAGAACCAAAGTCTCAGCCGGAGCCTGCTCCTGTCGAGACGAAGTCTATCGATGCCACGGCAGCTAAGCCGGGTACTGAGGAGAAGGATGCGACTGCGACTCCTGTCCAGAAGTACGAAGTCGACACAAAACCTATCAGCGCTGTGGCCTTCTTAATCGGCCGCTTTGAGAAGATTGCGGCGCGCAACGCTATCGAAGCGGCCAACTCGCGCACTTCGTCTCGTGTTTCCTCCCGAGTGTCATCGCCGATGCCGTCCCCGCCTTCATCCAGACCCCATGGGTATATCTTCGACGCACCGCTGAAGGGAGCTGCGTCGAGTGAACCGAAGGAGCTTCCAGAGGAGCCCGCAAAAGTGGAGACGATCAAGGAGGATGCAGAGACTGAGACTGTGCCCGAAGTAGAAGCACCGAACGTGGAGGAACCAGCGGTGGAGTCTCCTACAGTCGAAGATGAAGATGAAGATGCTTTGACAGAGGAAGCTGCTGTCGAAGATGCTGTTGTAACTGAGACTGAAGAGGCCGTTGTCGAGGACGAAGTTGCCATCCCCGAAGCTTCTTCTTCCACGCTGGAAGCTGATACCGAAGTTGTCACCATTGCAGCTGAGAGTGTCCCTGCTGAGACTGAGAATGACCCTGCTGATGAGACGGAAGTGGCTGAAGCCGAGCACACAACGACTGAGGATGTCATCGACGAAGCACAAACTTCCGATGAGGCCTCTGCTGCTAATGTGTTCGAGACTGTCGTCAACGTGGATGCTGAAGCCGTCGAGACTGATACCTCTATCGTAGAGATGACTATGAACTCTACTGAAGAAACCACTGAAGCTGTTCCTGACGAGGCAGACAGCGACGCTATTGACGCTGACGAGACCGCAGTCGAGGATGCCGAGGACATGAGTCGTGAGACGCAGACTGTCACAACTGCCTACGAAGCTGTGGAGACATCGATCTTGTCCATGGCCACCCCTGAAGACGACGCTCTAACGAGCGATACGCTTGACACCAAAACCCCGGAAGCAGCTGAAGACGATGAACCTACTGTGGCCACCGCCGATTTTACTACCGTTGAGGCAATTGAAGTCTACGTTCCTGTGTATAAAGATTTCACCCCGACCGATGAACCCGAGACGGACAACCAAACTGAAGAGGACCCGAGCGACTTGGCGTCTGCGACGAAGAAGACGCCCGTCGCTCATGACGAGTCCAAGGAATCGCAAGCTTCGGAGGACAACCAGACCGAGGAGCCTGAAACGACGGAGAGGAGGATGTCCTCGATCTCCCCCGAAGCTCCCACCGTGCAGACCGACGATGCCGCGGGGCTGATTGAATCCACCGCGAAGGCTACCGTGGAAATGACCTCCACCAGTCAGGCGACGAAAGCAGTCGCCGATGACGCCACGGCAGCAGAGCGCACCCCCGAGCGCGATTCCGCCCAGCTCCCTCCCCGAGAGCACCTGACGTACGAGATTCTGGGCGTCACGCGGGCCAACAACGTCATCATGTATCACATCTACACTGTCAACGGCGCGACCGGAGAGCGATCCATGTCGATCCCCAAGCGCTTCTCAGAGTTCAAGCTGCTGGCCGAGCAGCTGCGAGCTCTGGGGGTTCCGGCCGCACACAACCTGCCGATGCTGCCCAAGCCGAGCGTCGGCAGCTTCCTGCGTGGCCGGCGCAGCAAGAAGACCATCGAGTTGCGCGAGAAGGCGTTCGGAGACTTCCTGCACTACATCACGCAGCACGACGAGCTGCACGAGTGCGCCGTCTTCCAGCAGTTCATCGCCAATTAAACGCAAAAACTGCACGGGAAGCTCGGACGAGAGGAAGCATGCGTGTTGTATTGATAGCTAGCTACAGGATACGTGTACATGTATATGAACCATGAATCGATGTACATTTTTTTCATTTTCCATGCAGACTTCAACTTGAAGTTGCCTTTTGCTGAACTTCACACGCACATCAATCAGCTGCTGTTGAATTGCAAGCCGTGCAGTTGCTGCTCCTGCGTGGAAAAGCTCATCCACCTTGACATGTGAGCAGCAGCAAGGCAAAGTGGCATCCAAAGCAACAAAACTGACTCGCTTAAGTGAGACCTCGGCGTGTCTCGCCGCTGTTGCGCGCGGCGCTGCCGTCTTCAATGACGGCGAGGTGTATTTGCTCGCAGCGCCGAGCAAATACTGTACGGCGAGGCAGCCTCGGGGTGAGGAAAGCCTCGGAGGCTTTCCTCACCCCAGAGCATCGCTCCCGATCCCTCTTGGCTGAGCAAGTACTGTTCGTCTTTCGGTGCGAGAGAGCGCCGACAGCCAAAGTGAACCCATATTGCAGGACAGTCCCCCGACGTTACCGACATACACCACGGGTGACGACGACTCGTGGCAGAGGCGAAAGTGCAGGTAGAAATGGAGACTTATTAGCACAACTAACGTGGCGCTACCGGTATCCAGATGCTGTAAGCAGGCACACCTCGTGCCCCTATGTGGAAACTTGTCGCTACCGCGTGTAGCAGCATGAAGTCCTGCATGTCGTCACGCGAGGGCATCTCGGAATCCGAGTCGGAGGGCGTCAGCGAAGCCATTTTTCTCACGCAGCGAGTTGGCGCAAGCTTCCCGGGACGAAACCAACATGGCTCCATCTGCTCCCAGAGGGCCCGTCGGAACCGATGCCCAAGATTATCTGCCCTCTAAATTATACAAACGCCATCTGCCTTCACCTTGTCTGTCATATGCGATAACCTCTCCACCCCAGTCGGCTGAGCCCATCCAGGTCCGATAGATACTGTACCTGCACTTTCTTGCTGTCGTCCAGCCGCGAGCCAGCGCGGGTGCGTCGAGTCTCACACAACCAGAAGAGCAACGTCGAGCACAAGCCGCCGATCGTCATGGGGTGCAGTCAGTCCAAGCCCGCCGAGGTGTCCAACCCGAGCGCCACCGCCAACGCCGCCGCGCCGCCGGCTGCCCAGCCACAGGAGCAGCCAGCGGCTGTCAAGGCCGAGGAGTCCACGCAGCCCCAAGAGCCCGCGCAGGACGAGGAGGAGGAGCATGCGGACGAGGCCCCGCAGCAGCTGCCAGTGATCGACACGCCCGCGCTGCCGCCCGCCACGGAGCAGGCGCCCAACTCCGCGGCCGTGGACGTGCCTGACAGCGTGCGCGCCAACTTCTCGTCCTTCAACATTTCGTTCATCGACCCGACGGTGAGCGCGCCCACGAGCGCCACCACGGAGCCCAACGTCGCGTCCTCCAGAGTGGCGGCGATCTCCGAGGAGGCCCCGAAGCAGGAGGCGCAGGCGGCCAGTGAGACGGAGCAGGTGGTTGAGCCTGTAGTGGAGGAGAAGACTGCTGAGCCGGTTGTTAAGACCGAGGAAGCCGCCGAGTCGGTGGACGCGGTCGAAGCTGAGCCTGTGGATGAGGCCAAGCAGATCGAGGAGCCGGTGGTGGAGACCAAGGCTGAGGAGACGGAGGCTGATGACGTTGTGGCCGAGACCGTTGTCGAGGTGAAGGCTGAAGAGTCGACTGTCGAGAAAGTGGAAGAGTCGGCTGCGACTATCGAGGAGCCCGTCGCGACTACCGAGGAAGCCAAGGAGCCGGTGGTCGAGGAGCCAGTCGTCGCAGAGGTCGAGGAGGTGAAGGAACCTGCCAATGAAGAGGAGAAGCAGGTCGAGCAGGTCGTCGAGCAGTTCGAAGAGGCTGCCCCTGAGGCTGTTGAAGAGGCGGCCAAGGCCGAGGAGACTGTTGCTGTCGTGGAGCCTGTTGTGGAGGCGGCGGCTGTTGAGCCTGTCGCAGTGGAAGAGCCTGCCGTCGTCACGACCGCCCCCGTCGCTGAGGAGCCTATTGAGACGGAGGCCCCTTCTGCCGATGAGACTGTCGCCGCCATTGAGGAGCCTGTTGCCGTGGTCGAGAAGGAAGAAAGTGTTGCTGCGACTGAACTGGTTACGGCTGTGGAGGAGTCTGCTGCGGTCGAGGAGCCGGTTGCCAAGGTTGAAGAGCCTGTTGCTGCTAAGGTTGAGGAGGTCGCCGTCGATACGAAGATTGAAGAGCCCGTCGCTGAAACGAAGGTTATGGAGCCTGTTGCCAAGGTTGAGGAGCCTGTTGCTGCCAAGATTGAGGAGTCGGTTGCTGCCAAGGTTGAGGAGCCCATCGCTGAGACGAAGGTTGACGAGCCTGTTGCAACCACGATTGACGAACCTGTCGCTGAGACGAAGGTTGAGGAGCCTGTTGCTGCCAAGGTTGAGGAGCCGGTTGTTGAGACGGAAGTTGAGGAGCCTGTTGCTGCTAAGGTCGAGGAGGAGCCTGTTGCTGCCAAGGTTGAGGAGCCTGTTGCTGCCAAGGTTGACGAGCCTGTTGCTGCCAAGGTTGACGAGCCTGTTGCTGCCAAGGTTAACGAACCTGTCGCTGAGATGAAGGTTAACGAGCCTATTGCAGAAACGAAGGTTGAGGAGCCCGTTGTTGAGGATCCTATTGTTGAGACGAAGGTTGAGGAGCCTGTTGCTGCCAAGGTTGAGGAGCCGGTTGTTGAGACGGAAGTTGAGGAGCCTGTTGCTGCTAAGGTCGAGGAGGAGCCTGTTGCTGCCAAGGTTGAGGAGCCTGTTGCTGCCAAGGTTGACGAGCCTGTTGCTGCCAAGGTTGACGAGCCTGTTGCTGCCAAGGTTAACGAACCTGTCGCTGAGATGAAGGTTAACGAGCCTATTGCAGAAACGAAGGTTGAGGAGCCCGTTATTGAGGATCCTATTGTTGAGACGAAGGTTGAGGAGCCGACTGCTGCCAAGGTCGAGGAGCCTATCGCTGAGACGAAGGTTGAAGAGCCTGTTGCTGCCAAGATTGTGTTGCCCGTCACTGAGTCGAAGGTTGTTGAGCCAGCAGCTGCAGTCACGGTTGAGGAGCCTGTTGCTGTCAAGGCTGAGGAGCATGTTGCCAAGGTTGAGGAGCCGGTTGCTGTCAAGGCTGAGGAGCCGGCTGCTGCCAAGATTGAGGAGACGGTTGCTGCGCAGATCGACAATCAGACGGAGGCTGCTGCGGGAAACGAGTCTGACGGCAGCACCACGTCGGAGGATGGCGTTGAGGCGGAAGACTCCGGCATTGAGCAGCCTAACACTGCTGAAGAGCCCGCAGTAGTCCCGGTGCCGGAGAAGAAGGACGCGACTGATCCCCAGACGGAGCAGACCACGGCTGCCAAGGAGCCCGTGGCTTCCAACTAAGTATGAAACCCGCTGAAAAGCGAGCCCAGCGACCAAGTGTAAGGTCCAACTTTCTTTTTGATAGCGTGAAGCAGTCGGCGACTGCCGCCACGACATGTAGGGACTGTAAGTTCATGCACATAGACAACTAACAACATTTCCCGGTTATCATCCATCCTCGCTGGATTGTAGCCATCTGAATAAGATCGCTTTCGTAACGGAAATGTGACGAGGCGTGGTACTGTACCAAAACAAATTGTATTCAAACAAAGGCCTCCGCTAGAAGTTCGCGCTACGCAGCCCCGGACGTTGCCAGCCGAGATGTTCGAAGGAGGCGCTGGTTCTGGTGGCTCGATGGGGCATCGTCGGAGTTGGATTCGTCGGTGCTGCCGTTGATCTCTTCGTCGTGACAGGCGGACGCCATCGCGTTTGCGCGACGGCGCAGCAAACTGCCGTAGCCCAACACAAGCGTCTGGGAGAAATCGCGCTGCTTGATGGACTGCCACAGCTTTGCTGACAGGTTGGTGGCAGCGAGGCCGATAGAAGAGCGTGGCGGCTCCTCCGAGCGAGCACAACGTGCGATAGCGCCGCGCAGTAGCGCAGCAAACTCCTTTTTCTTCTGCTCGCTCTCACAGTGAACGATGTACTGACGCGCTGTTCGTCGCTGTCTTCTCCGAAGTGGAGACGCTGGAGAAGTCACGTCCACAGAGATGTCCTCAGGTTCATCGACTGCAAGCTGCGACATACTTTTCGAGAGCGAGTAGCGCCTCTTAACCGGCCTCTTAAGTGTACTTGGGCTGAGGTTATGGCAATTGCAGCGACCAGTTTTCGATGCCAGCAGAGCAAAAGACCGTGTGCACGACTCGGACGCAGTAGTAGCATCTTCAGTCTCGTTGGCCTCAATCACTATGGCACACGAAAGGCAAATGTGCCGGCGAACACGCAGCCGAAAGTTGCTCTTGTTAGCGATGAGCAGTGCATCAGACAGCAGAATAACTCGCTGTCGGTCCTTGCCACATCCGTGGCCGCTCGAAGTGAGACTATCACGCAAAGCCGATTCCTCCCTGGTGATTTCGCTGGTGTCTCCTCCAAGTAGCTCCATTTCGCTGTTCACACTGTTTGTCGAATCACGAGGCTGCTGGCATTCACGTGTCCTTAAATGCCTTGCTCGATGCAAGTGAAGAGCTCGAGCTAAGCGCGCGCGTCGATCCATCACTTGAACGGCAGCTGGCATCTCACAGAGCAGTGTGCGTCCGGGTCGGAGTAGCTCCAACTTGGCCGCTACCTTCGAGTTGTCAATGCTGTTGCTAATATTTACCAGGCGCACGTTGTTCTCTGCATCGCGAACTCGAGCGTTCACCTGGTCAGACACTCGTTGAACACTCTCGAGGGCCTGCTGCGATAAAAGCGCCTCCTCTGGGGTCGTGGCGTTCTGAACAAGAGAACGAAATAGTAGAGAGTACCGGCAAATGCGCTGCACGGGCTTAATCAGGTCGGACACTGCGTCGAATGAATTCTCGTTGTTGTTGTCTTGAGAAAGCGTAAACGCGTCGAGAAGCTTGGCATGGACCTTGAGCTCCTCCGTCGCAGGGAGGTAATTGGAGCAGTAGAGCGCGTACACCTTCATGTACTCGACAGTGGAGGCAAACGCTTTGGTGACTCGGGTCACCGCTTCTAGTGGTCCGGATCCTGAGCTGCCGGTCGAGTTCAGTGCGTTTGAAAAGTTGAAAAAGCGGCGCTGCTGGGGCGGCTCCATGAGCTTGAGCAACTCTTTGTGAACTCCGAGGATGAAATGCGCAGCGCACCGCAGAGCTGTGAACGCCGGGAGCTCCTCTTTCGTCTTGATGTATTCGTCCGCGAAAGCAGCGAATGGATCTAGAAAGCGGTCGACAAGCCCAGAGATGTCGGACACGTAGTCCCGTTCCGTGGCGATCATCTCGGAGCAGATTCGCTCGGCGGTTGTCCAATTCCTTTTGCTCGGGTGGTCCAGAGCCTGCAAGTGACGCAAAAAGCGTGGAGAGCGCTCATCGTAAGTCATCTTGGCCAACCGCATGACCTGTGGGGTGCGAGCTACTGCCATCTCGCTGATGGGGAGCTTCGGTGGCACCACTGAATCGAGCATTGTCATGTCAAGTACGCAAGTGCGACAGTAGAAAGTCTTGCAATGACTTAGCAGACTCGAGGTCGGACTTCACGTTGAGAGAGGCGGGTTGCGATCTGCCGGGGATAGTTGCAGGCCCCAACGCCCAACTAGTGGCGCAGTTGAAGCCCATGAGCTTTGTGCGCTCATATTTTTAGTCCCAGCGGCAAGTCTAGCGTTCTTTGGTTAGCTTCACCGTCTTATGCGTTGGCATCGCCAGCGTTTTGGGGGTGGAAGGCATCACTTAAATCAAAAGTACTACTTACCTGAGCATCGGGATTCCACCAAAAATAATGTGCGTTTCTTATAAATACCAGCACCAACCTCAGTATTGCACTCGTATCCACAACTCAACGGCGGGCGTGTTGACACGCACCAACCGCACCCTTTTCCAGAAAGAGAAGAAGTGTGCAACATCCACTTCAACGTCATCAAGCAAAAGCAAAAACATGGCTACAGCAATACTGTATCCACTTCAACGTAACATGGCTACAGTTTCCCCTTCCCAATCCGATGTGCCACACCATATCTCCACCATTCCCTTCCCTCTTAATTCCGCCACCTCCTCTCCAGCCATCATCCGCATCACTTCGTCATGGGTCGCAAGCAGGCTCCTCCGCGGCGCGGCGCCAAGCGCCAGGGCATCGCTGCGCAGGCGCTGCGCAGCGGCAAGAGCCACCTGGGCCAGCAGAACCGCACGGCGCCCAAGAAGCTCGTGGGCAAGCAGCAGAACGCGCAGAAGCTGCAGCAGAAGCGCGAGCAGCTCCGCAGCCAGCAGGTCGGACGTCATCGCGGCGTGGCCTCAGCTCTGAGTCTGGCGGAGCTGGCCGGCCGCGCCGCGCAGACCGCCCAGCAGTATGAGCAGAATCAGATGCAGCAGGAGCAGAATCAGATGGACACCGGCGGCGAGCTCGTGATCAACGACGCGTCACGACGCGCCTACATGAAGGAGCTGCGCAAGGTCGTGGACAAGGCCGACGTGGTGCTGGAGGTGCTGGACGCGCGCGACCCCATGGGCTGCCGCACGCTCGACATGGAGGACGCCATCGGCAACCGACACGGCAAGAAGCTCGTGCTGGTGCTCAACAAGGTGGACCTGGTGCCGCCGCACGTGCTGCAGCCGTGGCTCAAGTATCTGCGCGGCTTCTACCCCACGGTGGCCTTCAAGGCCTCGACGCAGAACCAGTCCAAGCACTTGAGTGCAAACTTCGGCAAGGCCGACAAGGCTGCGGGCGAAGCTGTGAGCGGCAGCAAGGCCGTGGGCACGGACGCACTCATGCAGCTCTTGAAGAACTACTGCCGTAGTCACGGAGTCAAGACGGCCATCACGGTCGGCGTCATCGGATACCCGAACGTGGGCAAGAGCTCGGTGATCAACTCGCTCAAGCGCAGCAAGGCTGCCAGCGTCTCGAGCACTGCGGGGCATACCAAGGTCATGCAGGAGGTGCACATTGACAGCAAGATCAAGCTGCTGGACTGCCCCGGGATCGTGTTTGACCACTCTGATTCGAGCGCATTGCTGCTGCGGAACTGCATCAACACCGAGTCTATGGCGGACCCGGTCGGAGCGGTGCAAGTCTTGCTGACGCGCTGCCAACCGGCGCAGCTCGCAGAGCTCTACCAGCTGCCTGTGGACGCCGTGGCCAAGTGCTTCCAGGACGCTGTGCAGTTTCTTGTGTTGGTGGCGCAGACCAAGGGGAAACTGGGCAAGGGAGGCATCCCCGACCGCCAGGCTGCTGCTCGAATTGTGCTGCAGGACTGGAACCGCGGCAAGCTGCCGTACTTCACGCCGCCTCCCGACCAGAGTGTGCAGGTGCTGGACACGCAGTTAGTCACCACGTTCGGACAAGAGTTCAACGTCGCCGACGAGGAGCTGAACCCGACGAGCATCTTCTTGCCGGACGGAGACGCTGCGAAGGAGGCGAGCGGCCCGCAGTGCTCGATCCCTGTCGGCAATGGGGACGTGGCTATGGCGTCCGAAACGTCGACTGAGCCCACGCCCGCCTCCGCTCGCATCAGTCAGATGCTGGGCGACTCCGACTCGGACTCGGATTCCGACATGGACTCGGATACGGAGATGGCCGACGACACTGCAGAGACGGGAGGCTACACGATGCAGCACGCCGCTCTGTCGACTCAGGAGCTTGCTGCCAAGTTGGCCCAGGACGCGCTGAACCCGCAGACAGCGCTGGCAGCTCGACGAAAAGCCAAACAGTGGCGCAAACTCAAGCGCCGCGCTGCTCGTCAGCAACTGGGCTCGGAGGCCGAGAACTCGTTCAGCGAGCAGTTCGGCAGCATCGTGGGAATTGCTGCGCCGACGTTCACTAACCCCTTCGCGACTCAGTAGACCATGCAAAAAAGTTTTGTTCTTACCTATCTACGCAAGTCTTAGACACACATAATGCTATTCGATTGTTTTCTCTTGGGCTTCCTTCGGTCTGCTGCGTCCGTGCAGCTAGAAAATTGCAATTGCATTACTCAAATGTAGTGTCCATGGACACGGTGATCGTAGCTGTCAGTCTCAACGGCTGCAGCTAAACTCTCTCTCTCTGCCCTTGTCTTGTTTCTTTCTTACACTCTGGGGGACGTCAGCATCTTCGGAGACGTGAGGGCGTTCGGTGGCGTCAGCGCCATCTCGTACTCGACGCTCTCTCTGCGTTCGCGCGAGGTAGCAGGTGCGTCCGTGTCTGCCTGTCTGCTCTGATGTCTCTTCCTGTAGATGGCGGCGACGGCCACGACGGCCACCAGAGCCGCCGCAGCAGCGATGCCTCCTACGAGGCTGGCGCTCAGGCCCGCGCTGTTTGAAACGTCGCTGGAGGACAGAGAGACCTTCGAAGAGTCCGTCGTCGCGCTGTCGTCATCTCCCACAGTAGCGTCGCTGTCCCCGACGTCCGAGTCCTCGGAGCCGCTGGCCGACCAACTTCCTTGGTTCGTCGTAGCCGCGGGGGTGGCCGAGGGCGTCGTCTTGGTGGCCGCCGGCGTGGGGGTCGGCGTCACCGTCGTGTTGGTCGTCGTAGCCGCCGGCGTGGCCTTCGGGGCCGTGGTAGTAGCGGCCGGCGTGGCCTTAGGAGCTGTGGTGGTGGCCGCCGGCGTGGCCTTAGGAGCTGTGGTGGTGGCCGCCGGCGTGGCGGTAGGGGCCGTGGTGGTGGCGGCCGGGGTGGCCACGGGGGCGCTGGTGGTGGGGGCGGGCGTGGGCCTCTCCCCGCAGTTGTAGAGCGGACGCAGCTCGGTGGTCTGCACGAACCAGCTCTCGTCGTAGTCCTCGTTGCCGTCGAAGGAGCCCGAGCCGTCCAGGTCCACGGTGTCGTCTGCGCTGTAGTCCCACGTGGCGCACTCGCTCTTCTGCTCCACGACGCCGTCGCAGCCCACGGTGGGCAGCACGCAGCCCCACGTGTCGCCGTTCACGAGCTGGCACACGGTGTCCTCGGGCGCCACGCAGCTGCCGTCAGCGTACGACGGCAGGTACGAGTGGCAGTCGGCCACGGCCACGTCGCCCGCCTTGGGGCAGCTGAAGCCCGCGGGCGTCGAGCCCGAGCCGGCGCACAGCGAGGACGCGTCCACGGCCAGCGCGTAGGTGGCGTCGCGGCACACGCTCACGTCCACGCTGGCGCTGGCGGACGCGCTCAGCGTCGCGAGCAGCAGCATGGGCAGCGCGCGCATCATGTTGTCTGAGTGTCTGATAGTGTGGACAATTGTGTATGTAAAGTACCGCGCGGATTCAAGTGCGGGTAACTGGCCAAAAGCGAGAATGCAGAGCTGTTGTGAACTGGCGGCTGGGCATGGGATAGTCGGACCGCTCTTGCTTGAGCATTCGCGCGAGTGGCGATCGCCAAATGGTACCACTGTGCAGCAAAAAGTTAGTTACGGAAATTACGATACGGTTTTACAGACTCTGCGTTGTTGTAACTTGTTGTAAGTATAAACAAACTATAATGTTGCAATCGGTTTAGCCGGGGTATTCTATGCAGATAGATGCAAACGGGCGGCAAATTTTGGGCGCAGGTGACATTGGGTGGCCGGGCGCAATTTTTTCGTTGTGTGGAAATCGGTGACAGCTGGCAAATGGTGTTCAGTGAGCACTGTTCTGCGAGCCACACCGCGAGAGCGGGCGGGTTCGCGCCGCCTAATACATTCCCAGGCAGGAGCGTGGCAACAGAGCTTCCACGACGGACACCGACCCGAAACCATGTTCGTCTGCGATCGTCCATCAAAACGGCAGTTTCTCCCGGAGTGGATTTCTGTCAGAAACGCGAAACAGTACACGAGGACCTGTCTGATATTGACCCATTTTATATGAAGCTACCCATTTTTGCAACGCACTGGATTTTGCAGGCGACTGAATTGACTTCGCCGAGCTGGTCGATTGGGCCGCCTTGTAAGGCAGTCTCTTCAGTGGCACTGGAGATGGCAGCTTCCACACCGCGGACCGCTGATCCGATGGGGTCCTTCGCCCAGAAGACCGCAGGTCGCAGGTTCTGTTCGACCGCACAATCCGCGAGCGCTGCGGCGCTGACATCCAGTCTTCTCGATGCTACGTTTTGCGACGCGACCAACGAGTTCCGACCTGCAGCGCCGGGGTCATTCGTTGATGGTTGAACACGGAGTTCCAACTCGAACGCGTGATTTTCCAACTCGAACTGCGCCGCCGAAGGGAGCAGATCTGCTGGCTCAAATGTTTCAAATGCTTCGACGTGAAGTGGTCGAAAAACTGCAGCCCAAATAAATGGGCCCTCTGTGACAGGCAGGACGTACCGTACTTGTGAAGTCAGCGTTGCAGTTGTTGGACACGATCCAAGCCTAGGATTCCTAGGTATCCACCGCAGCAACTTTAAGCTCTTTTCGGTGATGCCACAATGAATCGAGCTCATGAGCATAGCTCCGTATGCTGATCACGCGTGTACAGCTGCTGGCGTCTTATGCTGAAGCCTGCTGCTCCGATTCGGCTGCGTCGGCGCTTAAACCGAATGGTGGCGTTTCGTTCCGGGCTTCCACACGATGCGCTCGTATGGAAGTGACCAGCTTGAAGCGTTGCGAACATTGTGTGCATTGATGACATTTGACTGCCACCACCACGACGTCGTTGTTCAATCGCTGTGCTTCTAGAAACAACCCGCGCAGCAGCGAGAAGCGATCGGTAGCGTCCTGTCCTGGGTACTGGATTCAAACGCAATGGTTCCTGCGCCATTGAGTTTGTCCTACGCGATAAAGAACGGCTTCCCTGGCCTAGAGCATGGACCGCTGCGTTTCAAGTTGCTGCTGCACACGGATAAGCGGAAGTGAACAAAGCATTTTTAAGCATTGCGGCATTCTTCATGAGTTGGTACTGGCACTTGGTCGATGCCGAGAATATGTGTAAGGTACATCGAGATCAATCGTCATCGACAGCGACTGCGTCCTTGGGCGAGTCTGCGGTCTCCTCGCCCGCCTTTTCGTCGCCAGCAATCTCTGCGTCCTCAGACCCACTGCATTTACTGCTTGCTGAAGTCTCCGCTGCAGCTGCTGCCGCTGTGGTTGACTTGGGCTTCGGCGTCGCCTCCTTTGCCTTCGTGTTTGCAGCTGAGGGCGTCGTCGCCATCTTCCCCGTCACCACTGCGGGTGTCGGAGGTACAACCATGGCCACGCCTTCAGACTCATCAGCAGAGTCCGCATCGCTCTTCTCTCCTTCATCCTCGGAGCTATCAGCGTCTTCCTCGTCTTCCTCCTTCTCGTCCTCCACTTCGTCCCTTGCGCGCCTCTTCCTGGCGAACGCAACCGCGACTGCAGCAACAACGACGGCAACAAAAGCCGCCACTGCTGCGATCACAGCCACAAATTCGTCACTGAGACCTCCAAACCCAGCGGCGTCCGTGGCAGCAAACTTCACCGAGGTAGTTGATTTTCCAGGGAGAACCTCATCGTCTCCTACCTCCGTTTCGCCATTCCCGCCGCGTGTACCGGTAGTCTGTCCATCGTCAACCTCGGCACTCGACGACCCACCCCACCCTGGCACTGCCGGCGTCTGAGTCTGGGTCTCTGTTGGTGGCAACGTATCATCATACGTAGTTTCCGGCACCGAAGTGGTGGTCGGAGTCGGCGTCTGCGTCTGCGGCACCGTGTAGTCGCCCGTGGTTTCCGGCGCCGAAGTGGGGGTCGGAGTCGGTGTCTGCGTCTGTGGCACCGTGTAGACGTCCGTGGTTGCCGGTGCTGAAGTGGGGGTCGGAGTCGCAGTCGGCGCCTCCGTCACCGCGTCATCCTCCTCCGTAGCATCCGGTGTCAGCGTGGTCGCAGTCGACGTGTACCCCGTATCAATCTCCGTGTCATTGCCCTCCGTGCTCGCTGGGGTCGCAGTTGGCGCCTCAGTCGTGTAGGCTTCAGTGGCCGTGGGAGTCGACTCCGGCGCGGCGGTCGTGGGGGCGGGGGTGGGCTTGTGTCCGCAGTCGTAGATCTCCCGGAGCTTGGTGGTCTGCATGAACCAGCTCTCGTCGTAGTCCTCGTTGCCGTCAAATGACGCGGAGCTGTCCACCGAGTCGTCTCCGCTATAGTCCCACGTCTCGCACTTGGTCTCCTCCACGGCGTCGTTGCAGCCCAGGGAGGGCAGCACGCAGCCCCACGTGTCTCCGTTCACCACCTGACACACGGCGTCCTCGGGCGCCACGCAGCTCCCGCTCTGGAACGACGTGAGCGTCGAGAGGCAGTCGGCGACAGCCACGTCGCCCGCCTTGGGGCAGCTCCAGCCCGCGGGCGCAGCGCCCGAGCCGGCGCACAGCGCCGCGGCGTCCTCCGAGATCTCGTACGTGGCGTCGCGGCATACGCTCACCTGCACGGCGGCGGCGCAGGACGCGCCCAGCACCGTGACGAACAGCGAGAGACGAAGCGACGGCATGTTCTGCGGGATCAGTTGTGGAGGAATGGGTGCAGGATATGCCATGGCCACCGTCGCCTGATATTTTTCGGTTTTGACGGGGTTTGTGCGGTGATTGGCTGAGCCGCAACAAGATCAACTTGGGTTCAAGAGCTTCCAGCAGATGGCGGTTTAATCGCTGTAGCATCAGCAGTGGGGGCAGTTAATTTGACTGCTACGCTGCATTCGGTTGGGATAGAGGGTCCCCTCTCGCTGGCACTGATGATGCCGGACTTCACCTGCGACTGCTCCTGGTTGCTTTCGCCGCTGGAATCAACCAAGTGGACAACATTTCGTTGCTGCTGGTGATCAGGCTGTGAGGTTGAGGCCACTGCACAATGCCTCTTCTCGGCGATAAGCTGAGTCATTATTCGTGCCATGTACTCGCAGGCACGTCGCTGCTCGTCCCTGGTCACTGGTTGATCCATTGAGCAGGACACTGGCGGATCGTTCGTCACGGACTTTTCACTACCTTCCGTGTCAACATCTTTGCCTCGGTTTGGGTCAGCATCGTCGGCAGTAGCGTCTTGGACTTGTGCCACTGCTTCATTCATCGCCTCGAGCGCCATCTCCAGCTCCTCTGCTGTTTGGTCCTGCAGAAATGCCATGTCGCGCTGCCAGTTAGGGAACACGCGCTCCACGACGGCCGGCACATCAGCGTCAACAACCGAAGTCCACCTGGAGGTGGAATCGGCATCGACATTCGGAGGAGCGGGGGCAGATTCTGCTCGAGCTTCGGAGTCTATTTCGCGTTCAAGCTCTGCATCTTCAACGTCGTTGTCGTTACTCATGTCAAAGCTATCGTCATTCACATCGTCATCATCGCCAAGAAATGTCCGTAGCACCGTGTTGCGGTACAACAGTGTATCGCGCTGCAGGCCAAAAAGTTGCTGCGAAGCGCGTGCCCACATGGAAATTGCAGCCACCGCCGCTAACTCTGCTTGCTTCGCTTCGTCACAATCCATATCAATTTTATTTGCACCCCACCGAGTCGGAGCATGCCGCTTCGCCACGACGGAAGCATCTTCCGCCTCCTTTTCGCTTGCGTATCGATGTACAATGTGTGCCTCCCGGTTGCTTGGGAATATTGCATCTAGCGCTGCCTTCAGATCTAGGAACTTTTTCACCTTGCCTGGAGGCAGCACCTGGGACTTCCGCAGCTTCTCTTTCGTCCTCTCCAATCTGTCCAACGTTTTCACGAGGTTAGCTCTCCTCTTGACAAGTTTCGCCATTTGGACGTCGAGTTGCTCAAGCTTCTTCTTCGTCACTTCAAGCTGTAGATCCGTCTGCTGCGCCTTGTCCATCTTCGATTTGTCAGTCAACGCTAATGCTAGCTCTATATTTTCTCCAGCATCAACCCGCTTCCTTTTCCTCGCCTTTTTAGGCTTGGGCAAAGTGGTGGCATCGTCATTATCGCCCTGAACCGCCTTAGGTTTTCTCGGTTTCTTGGCCCGAGTAGCACCACCACCAGCGTTTGCGCGTTTCCGTGTCTTCGGCTTTACTCCGTCAACTGCAGCAGTATCCACTGTTTTGGTCGCAACCCGACCACCTAGACACTCATTGAGGTGCGCCTGTTGCTCCAGCAGATCCAGTTGCCCGATCGTTGCGCAGCACACCGTACAGGTCGCTTCTTCGGGTGTAAGCCCAACCACACCTCCAGTCCTGCATTTACCTTCCTTATCCTTCTTCGCCAACCCCGACCCAACAGCATCACTCCCGTCCTTTTTGCTTGTCTTCGTGCCAACACTAACCACCAGGCTCTTCAGCACCAAGTCTTCATGGGCAGGCTCTGTATCAGGTTGATCTGCCGGAATATCACCCGATCTAGCAGAAGCAGAAGCTGACGCGGACGCTTCAGACCGCTCTCTCTCCTCCGCCGACTCTGCTTCGTCCAGCACAATCACCACTGGGCCTGCAGGCTGAGCTGCTGAGGACGAATCACTTGGCGTTAGTATAGATCCACTAGCAGCACCAGCAGCATCCACGTCTCCCTCCTCTCCACACTGTTGGCCATGCACAACCTTCACGAAGCGCAGACTGGTCCTGCCCACAGCCACAAGGTCCCCGTCACTCAGTGGATAGTCCTGCAGAGGCTTCAGTAGGCTGCCGTTGAGTTTGGTCCCGTTCGTGCTCTTGGCGTCACGTAGCGCGACGCTCGTCCCGTCCCCAATGAAGCGGAACTCGGCGTGGACACTCGACACTTCCAAGTCCTTGGGCAGACGCAGCCAGCAGCGCTTCTTCCGGCCAATAGACAGCGGGCGGGGCGGTGACGGCGAGGATGGAGGCGATGCATGGTCCTTAGAGCAGTAGCGGTGCACGCTGTCGCTGTGCGGGCCCCGCGAGGCCTCCAGCCGGAAGCAGCACAGCGGAGACGCCGCCATCCAGGTCAATTGTGAGTCACAATTTGTGACGCAAAAAGTTGCAGTTACCAATAGAAAGGCGGGAAATTTGAAATCAAATCGTACTATATCCAGAATTTAGAGCTTCTAAATCGGGTCAGTCTGCAAGGTTACATCCACTCTAGTTGAAGTTGACAATCACTCTGCTATTTGCCTAGAGTGCCCACGTCACTGTTCCGAGGTACAACGCCACGACGCGGCGGGTCAGACACGAGGGAGGGACCTTTTTAGAGGACGCGTCCGTTGTGGCAACCCCCTGCCATTGCGCCACCGACACCCCAAGCAGCAGCAGCAATAGCGTGAACGATGGCGGCGGAAGCGGAGGCGGCGCTCAACGCGCTCAAGAAGCTGGAGGCCAACAAGACGTGCGTCAACTGCGGCAACTACAACCGCTTCGGGCACCAGAACATCTGCGAGAAGGTGCGCACGTTCGTGTGCTCCAACTGCAAGAGCGCGCACCAGAGCTACAGCATGCGCGTCAAGAGCGTGAGCATGAGCAACTGGACAATGGACGAGGTGGACGCACTGCGCGAGCAGAACGGCGGCGGCAACGCGGCGGCGGCGCGTGTCTGGCTCGGCCGCTGGGACGACAGTCAGATGCGCAAGCCCACCAAGGACGACCCGCTCGACTACTACAAGCAGTTCATCAACCGCGTGTACAACGACAAGGCCTTCTACGATGAGGATGGCTCCAGTGTCGGGTCCAGCAGCCCCACTGCCAAGAGCAGCGGTCGGTCAGCTCCAGCTGCTGCTGCCGCTCCAGTTACGAACTTGCTGGACTTTGACGGCCCGGCGCAGCAGAAGCCGACGTCGACCAGCTTCGACGCCTTTGGAGCTGGTGGCAGCGCTGCAAACGACGGGTGGGGCAACTTCGCTGCTGCTCCCGCACCGGTGGCCACTGGAAACGACGGGTTTGGTGCCTTTGCGTCGGCTCCTGCACCGACGACGTCAGGGAACGACGGGTTTGCAGACTTTAGTGCAGCCCCGGCGCCAGCTAGTCCGGATGCATTTGGCGCATTTACTTCCGCCCCACCTGCGCCTGCGTCGAATTCGTTCGACCCGTTCGCTGTTTCTGGGGGAAGTGCGATGATGGCGCCGAATGCGTCGGCGTCTACTGGTGCCGCATCGTTCGATCCATTCGCTCCTGCATCGACGACCCAGAGTCAGCAACCGAACGCAAACATCATGAACCAGTTCAACGCGGCGCCGGCGCCCAAGGACTTTAGCGTGTTTGACGGACTGTCGGCGCCGTCACTGGCGTATGGCGGTCCCCAGCGCACCAACAATGGCTACGTCCAGGCTCGTGGCCCTACTGGGATGGGAATGCAAGGCCACGGTCAGCAGCAAATGCACATGGGAATGGGAATGCCTCAGGGTATGGGAATGCAGCAAGGCTTCGGCATGCAGCAGCAGCAGCACTTCAACCACCACCACCACCAGCAGCAGCAGCAGCAGCCGATGATGGGCGGTAGTCACGCTGGCACGTACTTTTCGCCGAACGGTGTCTCCGCCGGTGGCAACCCCGGTGCACTCTCAAATGGACGAGATCCGTTCGCCGGCCTAGGACTACCGAAGTAGGGTAATGAATGAAGTAGAAATGGTAATGCAAATAGCCAACATGAAAAACACACGCGATTGAAGCGTGTGTATTTGCATCGCACCTTGCATGAGCACCACCAGCAGAGAAGGCATCATCATTCGAAACTGGGTATGCTATTGGCAGTTCACCTTGAGGCTCATAGTTGACGAGCCATTCGATCCAAAAGCTGAGGAAGTCAGTTCAGACGGAAGCTCACAACATCAAACAAAAGTTACGTGAGATTATAGCGCAGCTCCGTATGCTCCTCTTCTTCTGCTGCTGCTGCTGCCACGCCGTTAAGAACAATTAGGCCAGACGACTATTTTTCGAGTCGAAGAGGGGCCGGTCGACCGCGTCCCCCCTCGACGTGCTCCACTTTACGTGGCCACCGCCGTGGCGACGCCGTTGCCGTTGGCCGTCGCGGTCGCGGTCGCCTTGCCGCCGGCCGCGATGGCGGGCGTGGCCTGCGCCGGCACGAGCCTCTTGATCACGGCGGAGCTGGCGGCGCCGAACATGGGGCGGAACTGCGCGTAGAAGAAGGCGACGAACGGCACGTTGGCCAGCACCGAGTAGAAGTCGTAGTGGTCCGTGTGCGACGCGATGCGGCCGTTCTTGAGCTCGAGCACCGAGAAGACGCGCAGCACGATCTTCATGAGGCTCGGGAAGGGCTTGAGGCGGTAGACCATCGAGCTGTCGATCGTCAGCACCGTGGCGCCCGCCATGGAGCCGCGTACGAGCGTGGCCTTGGACGCCTTGACGAACTTGGACAGCACGCGGAACTGCGCCTGGATGTTGTCCACGCCGCGCACCGACACGATCGGGTCCGTGAACACGGCGTCGGGCAGGTAGTACTTGGCGATGGTGGCGTCGCGGTTCGAGCTCACGTCGTAGAGCGACAGCACGTTCTCCGCCAGCTCCTGCGCGTTGCGGTTGGCCATCGTTCTATAGCTTGTCTGTCTGTCTGTGCAGTCTGGAGGGGGAATGCGAGGGCCTGAGTCCGACCTGCGAGGCAACTGCGCCGCCTGATTCCGCTCCAATGCAAGTGTGGAGATGAGGGTGTCAGAGCCCTTCTTCGCAGAAAAGAGATGGGGTACCAGAATGGCGGTACACAGAGAAGTGTAGCCATGTGTCACCGAGTTGAAGTGCGCTGCATTGAGTCAATGCTGCGCCCGCGCACGCGATATGACACTTTAGATGCGAGCAAAAGAAGTAAAACCAGCCCGTGGTGATGTATCCATGGCGTACATCTTTGAGCTAAGTATGGTTGTTCGAAATCGGTGCGCGGCGCTGGCTTGTTGGTTGCTTAAAGCAACAAGTTGTTGCTAGTCAGCACGGACATCCAGTCTCGCTGCTTGTTTCGAACGGAGATCCCACGCGGTCAAGTGCGCAGGAGCGAGCAACAACCAACGACGTGCATATGAAATCTGATCAAAAGGCTGTCGTTGCCACAACGCCAAAGATTCCAGCAGCACCGCGACACGTATTGTAATGCTTTCGTGTGCTTCTCAACAATTTACCGCTTGTGGCGACTGCGCAATTTGCGACGGCGTACGTGCATATCGTCAGCTCTGTCAACACCGTCGCGCAATGGGATTTAACGATGTTCGCTGTCTGCAGTATTTCTCTCAAGTTTTTGCTGCGGGAGCTCACTTCACTGAACAGTACGGGAATGTTAGCCGAGAAAATCTCTCCATCCAGTTACCGAAGTGGTGGAGCGTGTTTTGACGAAGCCCGCAAGTTGTTCAGGAAACAGGTCTTCTGAACTCGTTGTTTTATTTTCGTAGAACCTGTCCTGCATTTGGCCCGAAACCAAGTTCTGAATGAATGGGAATTTTGTGGCAGGTCATCGCTCTAAACTACACAGTCCTATGTGCGCATGTACTTCAAAGTATACTTGTTCATTTATCTACGCTATTGACTACGCATGTAAATACCAGACGCAATGTGAATATTCATAACAGCGACGAGGACCATGAATATGGCCAGGAAGGCGTCGTCCTTGTGGAAGTTCTCAAAATGTACACCAAATCGAATTTCCAGCGGGATCGCGATCATATCCACAACCACCTCGATACCCATTTGCACCAATACGGTAGTGAGCTCAAAACTGTGGGTTGTGCTGGTCGAAGCATTCCCTCCCAGCAAAAACCTTGGGTTGGATCCGAAGCAGATGATAATAACGTACGCACAGCACATTGCGATGTATTCACCGTGCATGTCAGCATAAACTTCGGCAGCGTGGAGTGCAGTCAATTTCTGGATACGAGCTACGCCTTCCAGTTCTGGTGATGACAAGGATCCCGTGGCCACGAGCAGAGATTGAACTCGAAGCTTTTCAATCGCAAAGCCGTCAGAATTCATCCCAACGCGTGGGACTGGATACTTGGCCAATGTTTTACGAATCTGCCTCCGCATCAGTTGCGCAGTTATGAGTCGCAATCCCATCTTGGCTATTGCAAGCAGAACGGAGCTGGCCAGTGTCAACGACTTACTGTTCAAACACAAAATCACAGTGCGTAGCTGGGTGTCGACCAATATTGTAGGAGCTGCTACTATGATCGCCATCGTCCGAAGCGAAGGGGTCCGCTTTCGTTTTCCTAGGTACAACTTTGCTGCCGCTTGTATCAACAGCTTGATCGTTTGACTGCACATGGCAAACAAGACAAGCTCCCATTTCTCTCTCATTCGAATTGAGCTGGCCACGTGCACAAAGGTGCCTGCGGATAGCCCAGAAACGACCAACGCCAAGTTTTGAACGAAGACTCGACGGAATTGACCCAAAGAAGGAGACCGACGACGAGCAGGAGTCACTGTAGTGAGTTGTCTCGCCCGTCGACTTTGACGAAGCGCTTTTGTCTGTCCGTTTTCAGTCTCAACCTTGAAAATATGGCGCGTATGAGTGTCGGTGACAGTCAGGATGAAGTTGTAGCACATCATGGGCCAGTAAACGTCGGCTTTTAGCGCGTTGTGAGCAAAATAATTTGATGCGATAGCGATACCGACGCCAATGCTCATAGCGGTGACCATCAGAATATGGACAAACATGGCTCGAAGCAACTTCATCGAGATCTGGATAGCTGAAAGCTGAGCTGGGGTTGGACCAGTGGTGGTAAACGTCTCTGGCAGCAATTTTGCCACGCATTCTGCGATGGTGAAGACCCAGCAGAAGACCCAGAACCAAATCATCTTCGCCGTGAGGAATTCTTCGTGTGACTGCTTCATCGGTGCAACCGAAGTGAAAATATTGCCCTGGTCGATGAGAAACGCTAGTAACCACGAGATTGAAGAGCCGAGCAATGAGTTGCTCAACACTGTGCCTAGTATTCGAATGGTTCGCCGAGCGATTGTTGGAGGAGCTATGTTTCCGAAGCTTTCCGTGCGTCGTTCGTGTGCTGGTACGGGCACTGGGTTGACAGGTTGAACGCGGGCATCCCGAGCCTTGACCACCAGGTGGGTCCACGAAGTGCCGGTGTCAAGCGGCATATAGCAGTGGATAGAGCCACAGTGACAATGTCACGAGAAAATGACTCTCATCCCTCGAAATAGCGGGTTGCGACGGTGGGGTTCAGTCCAGCTTTGAATAGCGCTCGATTTGATCGACACCAATTGTGTTACTTTTCCACGGGATTCAACGACGCTCATGTCCTCGACGGGTACTATCCGAGAATCCACCGTATCACCGAAGTACTGTATCCTCGAAAAGCTGTTTGTTCGGCGGTTCTCGACGATGTAATCATCATTATCGACCGATACAGTCATGCAATTCCGGGCAGACTTGACACAAAATCGTTCACAAGTTTGACAATGATTTGAGGGTAAATCGTAACGTCAAGTATGGCAGTGTTTTTTTACGTTGTACTTCTAGAAGTACTTCTAGAAGTTGAATAAGTGCTCTACCCACGCAACATCATGCTGCTGTGTGCTGTCGCCGTTTAAAATCGCGGGGAAAGCTCGACGTCGCGACGCCCACACCATCGCACATGTAAAATTCCGCTGGTCTTGGGCCGAGATGTCGGCCTGATGCTGGAGTAGTTCTCGCCAGATTGCCACATTGGACGCGTACCCACGAGCGAGAACATGCAGCAGTGTCTCCTGTTGATTGTTGCGGACGCGGGCGTCAGCTCCGTGTACCAGCAACAATTTCACGACAGAATCGTATTCATTGCGCACTGCACCAAACAACGCAGAGTCGCCGTCATTATTCGCCGCGTTCACCTCGGCCCCGTGTTGCAGCAACAACTCAACCACTGCATGCTGAGTTTTCTCATCACCTGAGGCGAAATGGGGCGCCGCACTTTGACTCACAAACGTCGCGTCGATCAGCGGCGTGTTGCCACGCTCATCTCTTGCGTCCAAGTCCCCGCTGTACTTGATCAGCGCCTCCACCACAGCACAATTCCCATTCGGTGCTGCAAAGTGCAGCGGTGTAGCCTCCGATGCATTTCGAGCGTTCACATCTGCTCCAGTAGCAAGTAGAAACTCGACTACTGGCAGTGAGCAGT
This sequence comes from Phytophthora x cambivora, assembly GCA_033557925.1. Classification (NCBI taxonomy): domain Eukaryota; phylum Oomycota; class Peronosporomycetes; order Peronosporales; family Peronosporaceae; genus Phytophthora; species Phytophthora x cambivora. The sequence continues at coordinate 496,672 of JAUCEB010000029.1, read as the reverse complement.
ACGCTGCCGCTAGGTGAAGAGGCGAGTTACCTCCGGCGTCGCGTGCCTCCATGTCTGCTCCTCTGTCAAGCAGCCACTGCACTGCGTCCAAAGCTCCGAACGTGGCCAGCACATGCATCGCTGTCTGCACAGCTGTGTTCACGTGGTCGACTTCGCATCCGTAGGTGACCAGCATGGCCGCAGCTTGGTAGTGTCGACCGATCAGCGCCGTCGTCAATGGCGAGGCCCCGCAATCGTCCTCAGTGTCCAAAGGGGCCCCACTTTCAAGTACAAACTCGAGCAGCTCCAGATCTTCCGCCAGAATGGCCAAGTGCGTCACGGATCGTTGGTGCTTGTCACGGAACTCAACGAGTTGAGCCGCGGGGGGCTCGGACTGCAACATCAACACTGTACCATCGCCGGAATCTTTGCGCGCCTCGCGAACCAGACGAATCCAAAGCGATTTGTCACTTGAAGACACTTGGGCCACCGGCGACCCGCCCATAAAGTCGGCAAAGAGATGAGAATCCATTGTTTCGCTTAGTGGAGACTTTCGATACTGAACGACCCCTGCTTGAGGTCACAATGAGATCGCGCGTTGGACAAGTGCAGGTCTCTGGATTTTTACTCGAACGGGGGCAGCTGGCTGATTACTCTGTAGTGCAGGTCAACTTCAGTTTCCGAGTGAAGTTTACCACGGCAACGGAGACCGTGGACTGTGTCGTAAGCTTCAATGTTGACTCGTCGCTGCCTTGTGCGTTCACGCCGTAAACACCCTGGCTCACCGCTAGCAGCTCCTTGCTGCTGGTGCCGGCGTCTCGGGTTCGATGCCGCGGTCGCTGTGCTTGGACTCGGCGAAGTTCGTCGCGGACTTGGTGACGAGGCCAGCGAACAAGTCCTCGGTCGGTTCGGAGGCTGCTTGGTCCGGTTCGTCCTCCTCTTCGTCGACTGCGTCTTCGCACTCTGCAGCCGCTGGTCGGTGTCTGGGCGACTGCGCCCCGGCGTCGCTGCTGACTCCGCTCGCTTGTGAGCTGTCACTGGTAGGATGCTCGATCTCGGGCATGCGCGGCTTCAGTCGATACGCTTTGCTTTGCGGAGGTTCCTCCTGCTCCTTCGTCTTGTTCTCCTTGCCCCAGCTCTCTCCGACCTGCCGCATGCTCTTCCTGCCCGACGTGTGGTGTTGACTCCAGCGTGAGACGGAGCTCACCTCACTGCTGGACGATCGACGGGCAGCAGAGCTCCTCTCTTCCTTCTTGCGGACAACGTGTTGGCCATTGCTGCAGAGGTCCTGCAGATCCGCGAGCTTCAGCGGGGCCTTCTTCAACCCCCCAGTCAGCTTGAGCTCGACCGCAGCCACCAGTTTGTCCACCACCGTCATCGAGCAAGTGTCGATGTCTCGCATCCAGAGGTTGGCCGCCACTTCCTCGCAGAAGAGCTCTTCGAACGTCAGGAAGGCGAGCGCGAAGAGCTGGAAGAAGCCGTCGTCTCGCTCGAAGAGCTGCCAGAACAGCTCGTCCGTGACTGGGAACGGCCCCGGGTTCCCGCTCGCGTCCATCAGGTGCATGGTCAAGCTCAAGGAGCGCACGATAGCCACCGCGGCCTTGGCGAACGGATACCCTCCTCGACCGCGCCGCATCATGGCCGTCTCGGCCGGGTACGTCTCGACAAAGAACACGAGGCACTGCAGTCCCAACTCGCCCATGGGGTTCAGGTCGACGGCCGGATTCGGGTCCGAGAAGCCCGCCTCCTTCCACAGGTCGCTGGCCAGCACGAAGCCCGGCATCTGATGTCTGCGACGGAAGCTCGCCGTCCAGTATCGCTGCAGCAATTGCAGGTGCTGCACGCAACAGAGGAATAGTTAGCTAGATGGCGATGCCATAGAGACTTTCGTGCTTGAACGCACCTCCGGAGACGCCACGAGGCGGCGGAACAGCGCGCGCTGCATCTTGAACAGCGCGAGCATCTCTTTGTCGTTGGGCCTGCGGCCTCGCTCGGCCTGGCTCAGTTCTCGTCCGGCGACGTTCCCCATTAGCACGTTGAGCTGTGAAGGCGAGGTGGAGAATAAAGGCAAAGATCCGCGGTGTTGTGCTGTGCTGGTTGATTGGCATCCGTCCCTTCGGACGGGCCCCGGCCCTCCGGGGATTATCCTGGACCCGACACCTTCAACTACGCTAATGAGAGAGACTACTACAGCTAACTTGGCTATGAGGCCGACTAGGCCACGTCCTTGAGCTCGAACGTGATGAACTTCTTGGTCTGCAGGCGGTCCGCCAGCTTGTGGCCCAAGGCGCTGGCCGGCGTGTAGAAGCCGCCCGGGAGACTCGTCGCGTCGCCGAACTCGCCCTTGGCCAGACAGAACGCGCACTCCGAGATGAGGCGCGACGTGAGGCGGTAGCCCGGGTCGCCCGAGCCCACCGTCTTGGCCTTGACGGCCAGCTTGCCGTCGTCCGAGTAGCCCGCGGCCTCGGCGATGAAGTAGCCCTGCAGCATGGATTCCTCCGAGGGGCCTTGGCCAGGGGAACGCGCCAGCCTCTTGAGCAGCGCGCGCGTCCAGCCGAAGTACAGCATCGTGCTCACCACGATGGTGCCGACGGTGGTGAGCAGCTGCATGAAGAGGCCGCCGATGGCCAAGCGCTCGCGGTACACGAACTTGCTGCCGTACTTGTCGTGCAGACGGTGGTTGCTGCGGTGCACGACGGCCTGGTTCACCGATCCGCCGACGAACAGAGAGTGCCAGAAGCCCATGGCCTTGTCGTAGCGCACGACGATGCCGCTCGTGTTAGGCCCGACGAGGTTGGCAGCCTGCTTCTGGGCTATGGTCTTCTCGTCCGTGAGGAAGAACGGGTTGCGCGAGGCCAGCAGCTGCTTGCTGGTAGATGTCTCCATGATAGTGAACACCGAGGCCAGCGTGCCGCCGCTCGCCTCGCCCTTGAGGTCCGTGAAGAACAAGTCCACGGCGCTCGTGGCCGAGTTGAACTTGCTCTGGATGCGGTCGGCCACCAGGAACGTCGTGAGGTCCGACGGGATGCTCTCGAAGCCGCAGCAGTTCACCAGCACGGCGCCCGACTTGGCCGCCGCGGCCGCGTACTTGCGCGTCATCTCCTCGATCCACACGATCTCGCCCGTCAGGTCGCAGTAGTGCACGCCGTGCTCGGCGCACGCCTTGACCAGCAGCTCGCCGTAGAGCTTGTAGGGCCCCACGAGCGACACCACCACTTTGGTCTGCTGCACCATCTGCACCAGAGACTGCTCGTCGCCGCTGTCCGCCACCACCACGGGCAGCGCGTCGATCAGTTCGGGCGCCACCTCAGGTAGCTTGGTCTTGAGCTGCTCCTTGATCTGCTGCAGCTTGGCCTCGCTGCGACCGGCCACCGCCCACTTGAGCGCCGACGCGCTGCCCAACGCCGACTCCGGCTCGGCCGCCAGGTAGCGCGCCACCAGCGAGCCCGTGAAGCCCGTGGCCCCGTATACAATCACGTCGAACTGCTTGCTCATGGCTTCGGAATGAACTCGAATGACGTAGCGGAGCTCTTCGCTGATCAACTGTCACAGGCAGGGATTGATAGTAGATAGTACCGTAGTAGATTTTTGTTTTAATATTACCGGTAAAATAATATTATTTTACTATAGTAATATTATAATTTTCCCAGCTGATTTAATTCTACTATAGTAGATATTAGATTTTTTTCCCGGCTAATATTAGTACTATCTGATTACTAGTAGCATTTTGGCTAACGCAGGGGGACGATATACACAGGTTGAAGCTTGCTCGGTTCCATGGAGGAAGCGGATTCGCTGCTCGGAGGCGCACGCGCCCTGCAGACGCGGTTCGTCGCACGGGACCGGTCTACTAGCTCTCTGTAGTGAGCGATTGGAGGCTACAAATCGCAGCGTTCTGTTTTGGGCTCATTCTGCAATCTTCCAGCAGCTCGACAAGTCAACAGTCTCCTTCCGACTCGCTCGCTCGACCAAGCTCGACCAAGAGTGGCGTAGCAGACGGCAAACAAGCTACCAAGGAGAGGGGCGGAGATGCAGACGACGAGCGGCTTGAACAGACCATCGCCGCGGGAAACAAGCTTCTCTATGATCCGCATCGTGAAGTCTACTGCAAGCTCAATGCAGGCTCGTGTGGTGGTGACGAAGAAGCTGCCGATGTCAGCTCGCCCAACTTCGATCTTGTTCCATCCGTGGACGACGACAAGGTCATTTGCGGAGCTCCGATCGCGGTAGCCAAGCCCACCACCACTTCGAAGACGATCCAGCATGCTCAAGCGGACACAGTGGTGGACGAGTGACTGGAGTACACGGTGGACTGGGTGTCGGTGGCGTGCCGTTACTCGGCAGACGAGAAAAAGTCCAAGGACGACTTTACGCCTCTCATGCTGGTTCGGCGCAATGGAGTTGTCTGCTGGCGCGTGGAAGCTGTCTGCGAACATGTAAACATCCTGTGCTGGTTCCGTGAGTTCGCCAGTGGGCGATTTCGTTCCATCGCCACCCTTGCGCGGGTCTGGTTGAGGAGAGCTCCGTCAAACGCTTCTCAAGAGCGTGTTTTCTCGACGGGGAGGGGTTCGTGATGAACAGCCTTCGTACGAGGACGGATAACCTGCGCGCTGAGATGCAGGAGATGTTGAAGCACAACAAGAAGGAGATCCGTCACATGGAGCTAGAGAGCAACAGCGCGTGATGATCATCATCGAGGATATCCGGTGGTCGACATGGAGGACATCCGGTGGTCGACATGGCTACAATAGTAATCTAGATTACTATAGTACTATTAATATAGTATTCTGGTTCGCTCGACTTGGCTAATATTAGAATAGTAGAATTGATCTAGGCTCATCCATTCTACTTTAGTAGTTTAGGAAGAAAATCCCATTACTATCAATCCCAGGTCACAGCACTCACGTCAGCTACCAACATTTCATCCAATGAACGCACAGTATTTTGACCGGTTCTGTACATGTAGTAAGAACCGTGTACGACATGAGATGGATGAGCTGATGTTGACTCGACATTTGTATGGGACTTGAGATCGTGACGACGTCGACGTCAGCGGTAATATACCGGTACTTGGATCGGTTTTCTGAAGTTACACCGGTACTCGGATCGGTTTTCTGAAGTTGAAGTCTCGAAAGTTTGGCGTACTTGTGAAGCGTTAGCAACCTCTTGTGCCGGAGAGCTGGCTGACTGCAGCGGACACCCAAATGGGCATCATCGTCGCAATTGCATCTCGCTGCAGCTGAGAGTGTGGTCTGAGGTCGGGTGGCTTTGAGGGGCCACGGGGTCGCGGTGAAGAGATGCGTTGGAGGTGGTGCTTCACATGTCGACTCTTTCGTGTGCTCAGCGAGATCTCAGCGACGGCCAACACTACAGAGGCCACCAAAGTTGACGACAGAGGAGGAACACAGTACATGTAGTGCAGGCTGCACTGTGCAGCATGCAGTTGCGTGTCCACCATAATTGTCGGCGCCGCGACGATGACAGGCTGTCATTGACAGCCATCGAATGCATCGACGGAGTCGTTTTCATCTTCTGCAAGTACTACAGTACTGCTTTGCAAGCTCATCGACAGATATCTTGAGCCCCAATCTGCAAAGCGCAAACACTACAAACGCGCGTACTTAGCAAATGGACTTGGCCGACATTCCCGGACTTGACGATGCACGATCAACCCAGCGAGACGTAAATCTATCGAGCCCTGGCAACGCGAAGACTTGTGACGAAAATACTCCTGGGATTAACAACGTCGTAGGTCGTATTTATTTATACGACCACGAATAGCGATATCGTGATGAAGCGCATTCCCTGCGCAATTCCCCGGTGCCAATCGGACACCAGCCGCAGTACCCGCACTGCAAAACTCACGGCCCCCTCGCATCCCAACAAATGACTGCAGTTCGTGTCCACAGACTAGAGCACCCCGGCCGTGCGCAGCATCTCGGTGAGCTTGCCGGACTGAAACAGCGCCTGCACGTCCGTCCCGCCGCCGATCGACTCCTTCTTGATGAAGACGTTGGGCACCGTACGCCGTCCTATAGCAGCAGCACCAAATGCACCGTAGAAGTCAGTCAGCTTCAGCGCCTGGGAATGATTTCGTTCGTTGCCTTGTCCGCTGCCTCTTACCGGTTGCAGTAGCCAGCGCGTTCTGAATCTCGGCGCCAGTGGGCACGTCGCTCTTGAGATCCAGCTCCACGACGTGGTACTTGACCCCCGCTTCGTCCAGCACGCCCTTGGCCTAGCGAATAGGGAATGACGCACCGAAATAGCCTCCGTTTTAGCGCCACTTATCTCTTCGGCTGCACAACGTGGAGCCACCGCACCAGGTTGCAGTACGGGCAGTAGCTCTTGCTGAAGACCGTGACGCCGTGTTCCGTCGTCACGCGGTCCACGAACTCCGCGGCCGCCGCCTCATTCTCCCGCGAGCTCGCCGCTCCCATGGTTAATGCAATACATGTACCTGTAATGCTGGTGTGTGCCACACGGATGATGTACCCGACTATTGGTACGACCCGGCGGGCCGGCGTTCGGTCTGTTCATTGGTTGGCCCGACGCTTCTCGACGGTCACACCCCAAGCCCAAGCAGGCAGGCAGGCAGTTATTCCCCCACGGCCAGCGACCTCAGCAGCAGCAGCATGGACGGCGACGACAGGGACTTCCTGCGCGAGTGGCTCATCCGCAACCTCGAGCCAGTGTAAGTCGTGTATTGGTATTATTTATTTATTTATTGCGTTGATGGAGAGGACGCAGCATTTTAATCTGATTCCGTGGCTGCTGCAGATGCGACGCCGACCCGGAGGTGCTGAGCAAGTACGTGTTGGCGCTGGTGCAGAACGACCCGCAGAAGCCAGGGCTGCAGGACACGTGCGTGTCCAAGCTCGAGGAGTTCCTCGGTGACGGTGCGTGGAGATTCAGGAGAGAGGGGGGAATAGCTGAGAATTATTGTTTTATTTATTTATTTACTTACTTATTTTTTGCTGGTTATTTCATTGCAGAGACGGCGGGATTCGTGGCGAGACTGTTCATGGCGCTGGCGGACGGCTCGTACAAGGCCAACGCGAGTCGGCCCAACAGTGAGACCCCCAGTGACGAGCAGCAGTCGCGGACGTCCAACGGCTACGACGACGACGACTCCCGGCGGCGTGAACGCACCCCCTCAGAGGACGAGGAGGAGCGTCGGCGGTATAACAAGCGACGTCGCGACGACGACCGCTCGAGAGACGGCGACTACAAGCGGCATCAGGGCAGTCCCAGGAGAGACCCGGGAGGCCGACGTCAGCCCTACCCGGCGCGGGATATGCGTGGCGGACCCATGGGCGGACGTGGAGCGGCGCCGTTCGGCATGGGCGGCGACCGCCGTCGGATGGAGTGGGGCATGCCGCCTCAGGGCATGTGGCCGCCGCAGCACTTCCCGCCCCCACGCGGCGCAGGCTACCCGCCAGACTTCGACCCCAACGTGTATATGGCGGACAACGGCGGCATGATGCCGCCACCGCACATGATGATGCCTCACCCCATGGGCGGACGAGGTCAATTCTACCCTCCTGGAGGCCGGGGAGGCCGCGGTGGTCGCGGAAACTTCTACGGAGGCCGAGGCGCTAAGGACGGTGAGAATGGCGAGGCGACCGTTGCCAAGACGACGCTCCACGTTAGACATGTCGACCCCAAGTACGTCAACATGACGATGCTCAGCCTGCACTTCTCCAAGTTCGGCAACGTGGTGAACGTTCAGATGCGGCCAAGTGCCAAGTGCGCGTTTATTCAGTACGCGACTGAGGAGGAGGCGAAGAAGGCCTTCCACTCGCCTCTGCCTGTGTGCAACAACCGCTTTATCTCTGTAAAATGGGCAAGACACGACGCGCAAGGCCCGGAGGAAGCCCCAGATCAATCCGAGGCCGCATCAAGAGAAGCGTCTGGAGAAGATGGCGCGCCTGCTACCGATGACGCTGCTGAAAAGAGTGCGGACGGTGCTACTGCAGAAGGAGAATCAGCCGCCGTGTTGCCGGAGCACACTATGACTGCCGAAGAGCTGCGTGCAGCAGCATTAGAGAAGGGTCGCAAGGTACTGGAACAGAAGCGCGAGTTGCTGGAGAAGCAGCGAGCACTCAAGAAACAGAAGGAGGCGCTGATCAAGCGGCAACTGGCACAGCAGAAGGAGCTGTTGGAGCGGATGAGCGCCAACAGCTCCCAGTTCTCCATAGCGGAGAAGCGCGACCTGCTGAACAAGATCACCGCGTTGTCTGCAGAGCTGAAGGCTTTGACCCCGCGCCACTCGGCCATCTCCCCGACTGCGGCGACAGGAGGCGAGAACCTGAACGGGCTCAAGGCGGAGCTGAGTGCGTTGGAGGCTGAAGCGTCCGGCGGCCGAGGAGGTCGCGGTGGCGTGTGGTCTGCAGGTCGCGGCTACCTTGGAGGCCGTGGTGGTCGGGGACGCGGAGGCTTCGTCCGCGGCTCGCACACTTTGGACAACCGCACGACGATCGTGAAGGTGGCGAATCTGCCGGAGGAGGCGCGCGACCCCATTGTGCTGACTCAGCACTTCGGCAACTTTGGCTCCGTGGAGCGCGTCGTGATGGACGAGGCCGCGCCGGGCCAGGGGTTCATCAAGTTCCAGGACCGCTACGCCGGCCAAGCAGCGCTGACCCACGGCACCATGTTCGGCGACAAGCAGCTGGAGATGGGGTGGGTGGAGTCCCAGGAAGCGCCCGCGGAGTTGACACGGAGCGACTCACCGACAGAAGCAGCAGCGTCTGCTGGCGCGGACGCTGGCGACGGCGCCGTATCAAGCGACCAGGTATGTACGATTTGCTCATTGGCGTGATCAGGAGGCGTGATGGTTGATTACCGTGACTAATTGCTGCCTGGATATTTCATGTGAACAGGTCTCCGCCAGCGCGTAGCCGGCCCTGCGATCCGACGCCATCGTCATGAGAGGGGAGGAAGCACCAGCAGCTACATGTAGCACCGGCACTGCAAGCAGGTCAAGCAGTCGGCCCGAGCTATAAAGCGATGATATAGGATGCCTGCAATTGGCTAAAATACGCAATTCAAGTCAAACGGTTTATGTTTCTTCCTAGAGACTCTTGCCGTCAGCATTGTTGGTCGACACCGACACCACCTGGCCGCGTGTGTGGCCCTGGGGACCCCTTGCTCGCTGCTCAGAGCGTCCCAGAAGCTGTTAGCGTTTGAGATGGAGAGGCGTCGGAACCAATGTTTTCCAGGCGGCAAGATGGCTCAGCCACCTGCTGTCTGCCCGACTGCAGTACATGTATTGTGGTTTTCATCGTTTTTGGCCAAACGGACGGTCCGAGATCCGATATGTCGGGCTCGATTTGTAACTCTGGTCCGATATAGGTAGTAGGGTTGTGGTAAGGAAGCTATATCTGGCCCGTTTTGCTGATAGGGTCTCCGAATTGTAAAGCCGATGTCACAATTGCCGCTTTTCAACGGCAAAAGTGGACGCCGGGAAAACATCCCGGAGCACTGGCCAAACCACCTAGTGGCCCGATATGGCATTAGTCTAGCTGGTGTTGTTAGATATATAAGTGATATTATATGAGACGAAGCTACACTGAGCATGTATTTAGCCTCCGATCGCTTTGAAGCTGAATGCTTCCTAGTCTGGAGTCATGGCGACCTCCGGAGTGCCGGTCCGATATGCCTTACGCTCCTAATTATGACCCGACTTGGACTCACTTACCCTACCCTCCGCCTGTTTTATATAAATCAGACTCCGAGATAAGGCGTCAAATCGGAGGGCAAAAAGCTTGAAAACCACAATACATGTATTACATGTACTTAATCCCAGCAGGCTTGGGACACACTTGGGGTTCTACATGCAATAATCGCCCACGATCCAGGCACCATACACGCACTGTATTTGCCGCAGTGAGGTGAGGCGTCTGCTTGCAAGAGAGCGCTGAACATGCCACCAACTTCGTGGCACGCAGGTCGAAAAAGGCTTGGCTCGATTTCCGGGTTGCACTGGGGGGGTTCACACTGCCCGGCTCCGGAATAGTATGCCGGATTTATGCCGGAAGCGGGGGTTCACACTCCGGCTCCGTTATGCAGCTATGCCGGAAAAGCGAGAAAAAAAGTACGAAAAGCGCTGTTTTGTAGCCCCCGGATTGGGGCACCCCCTATACGTTCCGGCATAGCTAAGTGAATTTTTTCCATAATTACGGCCCAAGATGACAGACCAGTCAACACGCCTGCCAGCCTCAAGACGAAGTGAGAGGCCCTTTGCTGCGCCTGCGGCAAGCTCCCCCGGGAGGGAGATGGCCATGATGAGCGTCTCGGGCGAGCTGCCCCCCACCATGAGCTTCGGCATCGGCTCGCTGCCCGTGGCGAGCTTCTCCGGCAGCATGTCGCCGTCCACAACAAGCTTCTCCGGCGGCTCGGTGCCCGTGACGAGCTTCTCCGGCAGCTCCTCCGGCCGCGGGTCGCCGACCACCACCAGCTTCCCCAGCGAGCTGCCGTCCACCACGAACTTCTCCGGCGAGCTGTCCCCCACCACGAGCTTCGGCATCGGGCCGCCGCTTGCGACAAGCTTCTCCGCCAGCATGTCGCCGTCTGCCACGAGCTTCTCCGGCGGCTCGGTGCCCGTCACGAGCTTCTCCGGCAGCATGTCGCCGTCCACAACAAGCTTCTCCGGCGGCTCGGTGCCCGTGACGAGCTTCTCCGGCAGCTCCTCCGGCCGCGGGTCGCCGACCACCACCAGCTTCCCCAGCGAGCTGCCGTCCACCACGAACTTCTCCGGCGAGCTGTCCCCCACCACGAGCTTCGGCATCGGGCCGCCGCTTGCGACAAGCTTCTCCGCCAGCATGTCGCCGTCTGCCACGAGCTTCTCCGGCGGCTCGGTGCCCGTCACGAGCTTCTCCGGCAGCATGTCGTCGTCCGCCACGAGCTTCTCCGGCGGCTCGGTGCCCGTCACGAGCTTCTCCGGCAGCATGTCGTCGTCCACCACGAGCTTCTCCGGCAGCATGCCGCCGTCCACAACAAGCTTCTCCGGCGGCTCGCATCCCGTGACGAGCTTCTCCGGCAGCATGTCGCCGTCCACCACCAGGTCTCCGCCCATCACGAGCTTCTTCGGCAGCGGGCTCCCGCCCTCGATGAGCTTCGGCAGTAGCGAGCGGCCGCTCGCGACGAGCTTCTCCGGCAGCAGGTCCAACAGCGGGCCACTGCCCACGACGAGTGTCTCCGGAGGATTCTCGTCCGCGAGGGAAATCGCCACAACGGAGGACCGTCTAGCTGCAACCAGGGACACTGATGTAAGTTCAAATTACCACAATCTTTTCACACTTAACTTTGCTTTCTAACACGTGTGTGTGGCTATCAATGCCTATTTTGTAGGGGATGAGCATACAGTTGCTACAGCCACGCAACCGTGAACAACGTCTTGCACTTCTTCTCCTGTTGGAGAAGCTACTTCTACTTCCGATGAAGCTTGCTTCCTGTCGCTTGCAGTTGACCACTGGCGTGGTGCCTATACTGCTCGCTGCAGCAGCTGATGATTCTTCGTGGTGCAGTTCCGACCGACAAAAAATACGTCGCTGCATTGAATGGCGGTCGTTCGTGTTCACCTCAAGTATGGATGGAGGTGAATTTCGAAACTACTTCCGGGTCACCCGAACAGCATTCGCTACCTTGCTGAGCATACTCGGGCCAGCTATCGAGAAAAAAACCACCAACTTTGGTAAGCCGCTGTCGGCGGAAGTAAGACTTGCTGTCTTCTTGTATTTTGCTGGTCACGGGTGTTCGCTGAACCTGTTGCGGTCTCAGTTTGGCATCGGCAAGTCTACCACATCTGGCATTCTACTGGAGGTCTCGAAAGGTATTGTCAGGCTGATGAAGAGCTACATTTCATTTCCTACTCAGCGCGTGGAGCTTCTGAAGCTGTCGATGGAATTTGAAGACGGCTACGGTATTCCTGGGTGTGTTGGAGCTCTCGATGGCTGTCAGATACCCATCGTACAGCCGTCTGTACCGAAAAGCAAGAAGTTCTATAATCGCAAAGGCTTCTACTCTTTAAACATGAGCGCGGTGGTGGATCGTAGCCGTCGATTTCTTGATGTCGACGTGCGGTGGCCAGGTTCGGTGGGGGACAACCGTGTATTCAGCAATAGTGCCGTAGGGCGCTTGCATGGGCAAGTCATGAGAGAAGCCGGTGGAGGCGAAGGTGGCGAAGGTGGTGGGTTCCTGCAAACTGGTTTGGCTGAATACCAGAAGATACCATTCTTTTTACTAGCGGACTCAGCATACGCGAACTCCACGCACATCGTAACGACATACGAGATAGCGGAGGTTGAAAGTGACGTCGTCGTCAGCAAGCTGAACCGGAAACTAGCAGGTATGCGCTATTCAGTTGAGTGCGCGTTTGGTGTGGCAAAAGCACGATGGCGAGTTCTTTCGAGACCGATCGAGATTGCTAGAACGAACTTGGACGAAGTTCCCACCCTGATTACTGCAGTGTGCATCTTGCACAATTTCGTCATCGATGCTAGTGATGGCGTATGGGATGCACAAGCTGAAGCGCGTCAACGGGCATTTTACTTTGCAAATTATCTCACACTGACAAATGAAGAACGCTGCTCAGATATTAGTACCGAGTCCAACAAAACGCGGGATACGCTGCTAAGCTGGATGAGATTTCGAGATTCGGTTAGATCGTCGAATAGCTAAGCTAAGGTTTCGCGCTAAAAAGTTCTCGTAACAGCGCGCGAGTTTTCTCATTCTCCTCCTTCTGGTGACGAAAAATCTCCTCCCTGTCTTGCTGCGCAATGGTTTCCATAGTCTTCACCGCTTTGGCCATGACGTCGTGCATCACGTCAGCTATGTCATCTACGCGCGTTCGTTTTTTTTCCTTTGGGCGGTGACTCATCGATACTGTTCTCAATCATTCCAAGCTGAACGCCACCAGTGATAGGATCTATACTCGGATCGTCTTCAAAAATACCACCAAGCGCAGTAAAACAGTCCAAACTGAGCGCAACACGCCCCCACTTTTGCAAAATTTCCGCTCTCTCCGACTTTGAAATCGAATACCACTCAGGGCGACCCGTGCTACCGACCAAAGTACCATTGTTGTGATCTGAAATCAGTGTGTAAGACGAGCGCAATGACGCCATCTTGTCTTCAAGTGCGCGTTGGGATCGCGGACGAAAATTGGGATCGGCAACTGCTAGACCACCTTCAGGCTGCGGTGGGGCGCAAACAACTTCTGCTAAATACTCACCAGCATCTTCGAGCTCTAAACCCGTTATTTCGGACTTAAGAGCTAGCAAGTGTGAGATATACACAGAGAAAACGGCAGCAGCAGCCTGCTTAGCCGTATGACCGTCAGGTAGTCGTAGAAGAGACGCAGCTTTCCAAGCCTTGATTAGGAATAGAATCTCGTCGACTCCCCACGCCTTTCCTCGGGTCGGGCGCTTGCTTAAATCCTTGTTGCCCTTGCCACGGCCGCCCTTGGCGCCACGACCACCGCGCCCCCCGCGGGCACTCTGAGCACCGCGCTCTCCACGCCCACCCTGAGAGCTGCGACCACCCCGAGCTCTTTGAACATCACATCCCGCTCCATCCCCACCTCTGCTTGGAGCGCTGAGACCATCAGCGCTGGCCGCATGGTCTCTGTAATTGCCTTGCTGCTCTCCACGTTCAGCAGCACGCGCGTCGCACTCAGTGCTGCCAGTCGGAACGACGCACGCACTGCTGGTTACACCACTCACTGGGTCGGCAACAATGCCACCGGGCTCGCTATCCTCCATGGGGTTGCTCTCCCTCGACGACAGAATGAAATCTCAACCAACAATTTGAAGAATATTGCCGTTTCTCCCAAATTTAATATTATAACATGAAAATCGGAATAGGATTAGTGTGAACACTCCACCGGTATACGCACAAAAACGGCTCCGTTATAGGCTAAGCCGGAACCGTGCAGTGTGAACCCCCCCAGTGGTGATTACGCCTCGCGGAAATCCAAGGAGCCAGTCGATTACGCGGACATACAAAAACCATCCAATTGCATCACGCGTTCGACTAACATGTTGCAATTCACCTCATGAAGCAGCTGGTGCTCGACGAGCACCAAGTCTACATATTGTGCCTTTCAACACAAATGGCCAATCGGACTGCAAAAAGGTGGTCCTAAGCAGAAGGGGTTAGGTCTCTTGGTAGGATTTGCGATGCAGATGGCTAGGATTAACCATCGTGTCTGACTGATGTCAAGGTCCTACGTAAGGGCTCACCTATGGCCTAAAGGGTACCTTTAAGCAATTAAGGCCCAAATGGCCATTTTCCGCCGGCCATTAACTCCTACGAAAGAGCTACTGCTCAGCCATCTGCCATTTTCACTCGTGTAACATGAGACATGCTAATTTTTATGACCAGCAGACTGTCTTTTAGGAGGCCTTACGTAGGACCTCTACTCCTACGTAGGACCTTAAATCCGAGGGCATAATGGCCGAAAGGCACAATACATGTAGTGCCGAGCTGGCCACCTGCCATAAAGTTATAGCCAAACAAGATGCTACACTGGTACATGTATTTGAAAGCTGCAGCTCCCATGTAAAAAAATCTGCGCGGTTGAGGTCGATGGTGCAGCGCGCCAGAATGGTGACAAGAGTAGCATTTTGACATGTATCGCTAAAATAATGCCGCATACCGTAGAAAACATGTTGCCATACATCGAGCCTCTAGATGCCTGGGTCTGGGCCTTGCTCTGTGTCTTGAAGCTGAGTGGCCTGCTTACAGTGAAAGCATGTTGCTGTTGCTGTTGCTGCCTGCCTCGCACGCTTCGTGAAAGACCGCGCGATGAGACACATGAAAGAACCGGCTTTGCACATCGATTGCTCTAAGCTACAGTCAACCTACATTGATCTACAAAGACCTGTCTTGAAAAGACGGCACCCATTCTTAGCAAATTATTAACGTTTGCAGCAGCAATCTTTCCGACACACCAGGTCGATTACTACACTCCTAAAATACCATGCCGCTTCCGCAATCGCAGTCTCAGTCGCTATAATTCCCGGCCCGGGCCACTTCGCTCCGCCGTCACACCATTGACAGCGTCATGGACCGAGGCGAGAGCGACGCCAGCGCCGCGGACACGCCCCGCGCCGCGCAGGCGCAGTACCACCGCCTGCAGCCGTCGCCCGTGGCCGGCGCGCGGGCCAGCGAGTCCGCCGCCTTCCCGCCGCCGGCCGCGCCCTCGGCCTCCCCACTGCGGGCCACAGTCGCGGCCACAGTCACACCCGCGGCCTTCAACCCGTCCCGATACTTCCACCGCAACCAGACGGTGGAGGTGCTGCCACGCCAGCCCGCAGGGCCCTCGGACCTGGCCACGCAGCGGCCGAACTCGGAGCTCTTCCGCACGCTCACGTCCAGCCAGCTGCTCAACTTCCGGCAGCGTCTGCTGGATGACGATGCCAGCGACGCGCCCACGCGGGCCGAGCTGCTCACGCGTCAGGGCACGGCGGCCAGCGCCTCCACGCCCACGGCCGCCGCGCAGGGCTACGGCGCCGGCTACCTGCGCAGCGAGAGCTGGCGCATGTTCTACCGCAACCTGCCGCGCTCGCTGCGCTTCCGCCAGAACACGCGCTCCACCACGCGCTACATCGACCCGGCCAACGCCGCGTCGCTGCGCTCCCGCGTGCGCGCGCGCAAGCAGGAGGAGCAGGCCCGGAATGAAGGCCGCACCGAGCCGGGCTCCCCCGTGCCCGAGCGGGAGCTGACCGACTTCGAGCGCGAGATGGCCAACGCCCGGGCGGGGACGGCCACGGACACCAGCAGCGCGCGGGACGGAGGCGCGTCGTCCGCCGCCGGGCCGCCCGCCATGACGCCCAAGGGCAGCCGCAAGACGCTCGACAGGATGAGCAGCCTCCTGTCCACGGACTCGCAGGGCGCGCCGCTCGGCCAGCGCAAACAGTACAAGATCGTCAAGATCAACGACGCGGCCAACGCGCCCAAGCGGGAGCCGACGGGCGCAGAGGCCGACTCGGAGGAGGGCGAGGAGTTCTTCGTGTCCAACGAGGTCAAGACGTCGCAGTACACGTGGTGGAGCTTCGTGCCCGTGTTCCTGTACCTGACGTTCCAGAAGACGGCCAACCTGTACTTCCTGCTCATCGGCATCTTCCAGATCATCCCGTCGGTGTCGCCCACGGACGGCGTCCCGCTGCAGTTCATCCCTCTGGCCATCGTCATCGTCATCGACGCCATCTTCGCCGGCTACGAGGACTACAAGCGCCACATGGCCGACGACCTGGCCAACTCGGCCAAGACGCGCGTGTTCAACCGCCAACTCCGCGAGTTCGAGGAGGTCGAGTGGCGCGAGGTCAAAGTGGGCGACTTCGTCAAGGTGGCCAACCACGAGATCCTGCCGGCCGACATCATGATTCTGGCCGTCATCCCCGCGGAAGGCGCGCGCTCCGGCGGCAACATGGGGCTCTGCTACGTCGAGACGAAGAATCTGGACGGAGAAACGAACCTCAAGCTGCGCGAGGCGCCGCAGCCCACCCGGAACATGTTCACGAACGAGGACGAGGCCGGGTACATCATTCAAGGATACGTGGAGAGTGAGCTCCCGAACGGGGACATCAACACGTACTCGGGTACGTTGTACTTGGAGGAGAACCCGAACGGGGGCAGCAACGAGGGAATCCCCCTCGCGCTCAAGAACATGCTGCTGCGTGGCAGCAAACTGCGGAACACCAGCTACGTGTACGGCTTGGTGGTGAACACGGGCATCGACTCCAAGATCATGATGAGCTCTGGCGACGAATTCCCAGTCAAGGTCTCGTCTATCGATGAGATGACCAACAGGCAGGTGATTGTGGTGGTCGTCATTTTAGTAGCGATGTCGCTGGCTGGTGCGATTGGAGACAGAATTTGGATGAACGGACTCAATCTCCCAACGTACTTGGAATTGGGCAGCTGGGACGACAGCTTCATGGAGGCGTTCGTGTATTTCTTCGCGACGCTGGCCTCGATGGTGCCCATTACGCTGTACGTGTCCATCACACTGGTGAAGGCGTTGCAAGGCTACTTTATGGAGCGTGATCTTGACATGTATGACGAAGAGAGCGGCACCCCGATGAGCGTTCGCAACATGCAGCTGAACGAACAGCTTGGCCAAATTTCCCACATCTTCTCGGACAAGACGGGCACTCTTACGTGCAACAAGATGGAGTTCCGTAAGTGCAGCATCGGTGGTCGTAGTTACGGAAAGGGTACAACCGCAATTGGTATCGCGGCTCGTATGCGAAGTGATTTCAAGGGTAGTTCAACCGTGGACGAAGAAACCGCAGACGAGAACGACGTTCCTCTATTGGATCCACAGGTGGAGGCCCCAGCCCCCAACGTGAATTTCAAGGATAAACATTTCTGGCGGGACCTGCAGAACAAGGAAGACCCGCAGAGCGGAAAGATCGAAGAGTTTATGACTCTGTTGGCGCTGTGCCACGGTGTCCTGATTGAACGTCTCGACCCAACAGAAGAAGATACCAGTCCTCCTGTTCACTACTCGGCCTCCTCTCCTGATGAGCTTGCGCTTGTGTGCGGTGCCAAGTACTTTGGCTATGAATTCATTGACCGCCAACCCGGAAGTGTTTCTATGAAGAAGCCTGATGGTGTCGTTGACCAGTACGACATTCTGGAAGTTTTTGAGTTCGACTCGAACCGAAAGCGTATGTCGGTTATTGTGCAGCGTCGGAAACGCGACGAAGAACTCCGTCTAATGTCGGAAAGCGAGGAGGAGGATGTGCTACTTCTTACTAAGGGAGCTGATAGCATGCTGTTCCCTCGCCTTGCCCCGATGTCAGCCAACAACGAACGAATTCGCGAATCGACGGAGAAGCACCTGGAATCTTTCGCACAAGATGGACTTCGAACGCTGGTTGTTTGCGCGAAGAAGATCAGCCCTCAATCTTGGGAGCAGTTTTACGCCCAGTATCGTCATGCATCTGCTGACTTGAGTCAAGTCGAGGCGAAGTCGAAGGGACAATCTAATGCCATCGACGCGCTTCAGGATGAAATGGAATCAAACCTGGAGCTGCTCGGCGCAACTGCCATCGAAGATCGGCTGCAAGACGGAGTGCCTGAAACAATGGAAAGCCTAGCAAAGGCAGGAATCTGCATTTGGGTGCTGACGGGAGACATGGAGGAAACGGCGATCAACATCGGATATGCTTGCCGCTTGCTCAACAACGATATGGAACGACACGTGATCAATGCGGCGAAGTACCGAACGAAGGGTGCCATCCTGCGGAAGCTGGACAATATTTTCCACGAGATTCACGACGCTAGTGACGATACCTCTCGTACGTCAACGATTGCGGCCCATTCCGTCTTGTCACCGCCATCAGGCCAAGTTGAACACGCTTTGGTTATTGACGGAGCATCGCTGAGCAAGATCCTGGAAGACCCGCTGCATAACTTGCATCTGCTGCGTGTGTCGCTACTGTGCAAGGTCGTGGTTGCTTGTCGTGTGTCGCCTCAGCAGAAGGCACAGCTGGTCGAGCTGGTGAAGTTGAATGTGCCGGAATCGCACACTCTTTCCATCGGTGACGGAGCTAACGACGTCCCGATGATTCAGAGTGCACACATTGGTGTCGGTATCAGTGGACAAGAGGGTCTGCAAGCCGTGAACAGCTCGGACTATGCGCTGGGTCAGTTCCGGTTCCTCAGCAACCTGATTTTGGTCCACGGGCGTTGGAACTACAACCGCATTGCGGCACTGGTGGTCTACACGTTTTACAAGAACATCGCGTACAACGTGTCCATGTTTTGGTACACCTTGTGGCCTACCGGATATTCGGGGACGATGATTTACTCGGCGTTGATTCAGCAGGGCTACAATCTTTTCTTCACATCACTCCCGATCGTCGTGTTCTCTGCGTACGACAAGGATTTACCCAAGAAGACTGTGCTCGAATTCCCGACGCTTTATCACGCCGAGGCGCGCAAGACCAGCTTCTTCACACACATCATGTTCTGGAAGTGGATTTTCCTTGGAATCATCGATTCTGTGGGTATTTACTTCGCGGTTCTGGCCATCGGCTGGAATATTGAGCGTGGCGGCAACACTATTGAGTACCTGTCGATGGAGACACTGGGCTGGACCATTCTGTGCATCGTTGTGAACGCTCGTTTCTGTTTGATGGTGAACTCCTGGGATATCCTGGAATTCGGAAGTATGGCGCTCACTATCATCGCGCTTTACCTCTTCCAGTACGTCATCGACCAAATCGATTGGTCGTACGACACGGATTCGCTCCCGTGGCAGTTCGGACGTTCCCAGTTCTGGCTTGGTCAATTGTTTGCTGTGGTTGCAATCCTGTTCAAGGACTTCTTCTACGAGGGATGTCGACGCCGCTTCGTTCCGGAGTACCTGGATCTAGTGAAGGAGTCACGGGACGAGAAGTCCGCCATCTCGCGCGAAGAGTTGGCGGAGTTCAAGCCTCCGCCGGTCAACTACCTGAACCCGGAGCTGGCTGGCATGATCGACTACCAAGACCGTCGTGTACATGAGAGCACGCCCGTGAGGTTCACGGCCCCGGGCCGCTCGAAACTGTACACGGGCTTCGCATTCGACCAACCGGCCAACGTCGTCAACTGGATCCTGACCGGCACCAACAACTCCGGCGGCCAGAACAGCAGGAAGAGCATCAACGCCGACGTCCGCAACCTCATTCTGAGCTCGGACGATCCCGTCTTCTTCGAGAACCAGCGCTACCAGCCGTTCTGCGGGTACGGCAGCTCGTTCCCGGGCTACCTCTTGCCGACTGACCGCAAGCGCTGGAGCGACCGCTCGGGCAAGGTCAGCGCGCAGGCCATCCCGCTCGCAGGTCTGGAGCTCAACCTGGACGTGCCCGGGTGTGACGCGGAAGGCTGGGTGTACGAGAACGACTTTGCCTTCTTCCCGTCGACGCCTCCAAACGAGAACGAGGAGGAGGAGGAGGAGCTGGAGCTGGCGCTGAGCACCGGCGACCGCAGCAGCAACGGCACGTTCCTGTCGTCTCGGAGGAAGAACAAGAAGAAGAAGACCAAGAAGCCGCGGCCGCACCACGGATTCGTGCGCCGTCGCGAGTGGAAGCTCTCGGAGGAGTTCAGGGCGCAGCAGGAAGCTCGACGCGGCTCCAACCTCAGCAACATCTCGGCGGTGCACGTTGAAGATGACCATAGACTGTCCTCGCTATCGACATGATGACCATACCAGGGTACCGGTACATACATGTATTGCTCACAAACATACAATAACAACAAATTTTGACCACACGTTGGACGCGAACTACGTAAAGGTGGCTACAGTCTCAGGTTGAAGTGAGCTTCAATGCAACAATGTGTCAATGATATATACAAAGCCGTGCTGCGCCCGGGGAAGCTCTGGATTTTGCATGGGTCCTATAGGATATGTTTTGGAAGTTTTGAGTCTGTAGTAGTAATACTAGGGCTCGTAGCTGGGATAGCAACGATAACGAAGAGTGTATTGTTCAAAACCTTTACTCGTTTTCTTCGACGAGAAGCTCACAACTCGTATGGAACTTTACTACAGGAAAACTAGATTGAAGAGAGCAAGAAGAAATGCGTCTCCGTTGTGCGTTCTCGCATCGACTAAACCCGATGGTAGTCGCGTTTTTTAGCGGGAATTTGACAGAAGTCGTATAGATTCAATCTTAAGTGACAAGACTAGTAGTTTCCGCGTCAGTACTAGTATAGCTGCCGGCTGTATATTTTATCGCCAAACATAGTATACAGAAAGATTTGACGTGACAGAAATAGTAGTGCGCACTTAGAAACTCGACTGACTACGCTCATGAGGATAATTTGAGCAAAACTAAATATAAGTGCTCACAAGGGAGAATCGAACCACATTGTGCACGTCCAGAAGAGAACTCGTCTAGGCAGTTGAGGCAAAACATAAGCTGCTTTCATCAGCTGCAACATCAGTGGGGCCATGGTGCGAGTGCCAGTGTCGGCGTTGCCGCGCGAAGAGCTGTGCGCAGGCGACAAAATCGAGTATTATTGCCCCAGCTTTGCAGAAGGTGACCACAGAGGGTTTCGCTCCGGCACTGTACTACAAGTCGTTCCGGACGACGATCATCCTGTACACGTCGACACCGGCGACGTCCTATGGAAACTTAAGAAGGTGTGTCGAGTGGAGACGGCTGCCGGTCGTGTCATCCAGAAATCGGGGCGATTGAGGCGAACAATCAGAACATTCACGCTCAAAGAGGGGAAGATCAATATGCCTACGCGCTTGCAGCTATTAGGTCGAGAGATTGCAGCAGTTAGAGACGAGGTGATGATCACCTCCATTCAACACACTGTTGTTGTGTCTAAGCAGCGGGCCACGACCAGCCCTGTGACTACTCCAGGAATCCTCTCCGTAGCAGCGACCGACAGTCGCCCTGACCAATTTCTGAACGTCGAATCCGGTAACCTGACCGAAGCTGCGATCGATAGCCGTCCGGACCGTTGTGAGAGCTTTGAATCCGATGAATGCAATAGTGAAACCCATTGCGTCATGCTTGGTGAAAATATGGATGGCGGCACTGAGCATACTGGTGATTCAATTAGTAGAGAGTTTGTGGATATTGGCAATGGTGCAGATGTGATTGAAGTCGATTGCGATGGCGACGACGTGATGAACGGGGAATTTGTAGTGGAGCCAGCGGCGAACAACATGGTTGATTCAAACGTGGACTCTCGTCCGCAATTAGCGAAAGGAATGCGTTTTGTAAACGCAACATCAGGACTGCATCATGTCCAAGCCTACGCTATGGCCAACAAAAAGCAAGTAAAGATGTTTCGCCGCAGTGGCATCGACAGCCGCATTACATGCACAAGCGAAGGGTGCCCATTTTTCGTGCAGATCTACAAGCGCAAAAGTGGCGTGTGGGCCATATCTACACTCCATTTAGAACACATGAATTGTGTGTCAGTCGCAAAACCGACAACGCGCCAAATTGCTGAATTACCGACATTTGTCAGTGCTGTTCACGCCAACAACGCAATTACCGCCGCCGCTTTGATTGAAATGATTTCAGAACGCGATGGGATATCACTGGCGGGACAAAAGCGGTCTGTGTATCGCGCTCGTCAATTGGTGCTCGAAAAAACAGAGAAGGAGCTGAGAAAGTCGTATGAATCAATCGCCCCTTATCTTCAGACGTTCCGGGAGCTGAATCCGGGATCTACAGCAGAAATGGAGAGAGATGATGAGGGCCGGTTCAAACGGGCTATCGTTGTTGTGCAAACCGTTGCAAGCTCCTTGCCTCACAATCAGCGAATCCTCGGCCTTGATTGTTCGCATTCTAAGTGCCAGTACTATGGTGGCCAACAAATGCACCTAGTTGGCCGAGACGGTAACATGCAGAACGTCACCATAGCTTTTGCTTTGGTTCCTGCGGAATACATTGAGAGTTATTCGTGGTTTTTTAAGGTTCTTAAGAAAAGCGGAATCGACATAGCCGGCTACCCTATCTTTTGCGACCGCAACAGAGCGACGCTATCAGTGGCGCAGACACTCCAGCTAAATCTGAAGTTCTGTACAGCACACATAGCTCGCAATTTCGTTCATGAACACCAAAATGTGAAACAGCAACACAAGAACCTAGTTTGGCAGCTTCAGGTGTGCTATACCGAGGATGAGTACAACTCAAAGCTGGCGTGGATTGGTATGGAGCTGGGTAAGAAGGCAATGACATACTTGAAGAGCATCCCTCCAAACAAGTGGTGCGTATTTGCAAATATCGGAGATCGGCCTCTGTATGGGTGGAGGACATCGAATTTCGTAGAAAGTGTGTTTGGGACACAGCTCACTCTGGGTATTCGAGGTTTGTCTCCGTTCGACTTCATCAAAGCTGTCATAGGACGGATCATGGCTCGAACGTATAAAAGAAACCAGTTAGTCAGGAAATGGCTAGATGAAGGCAGAAAAATCACCCCAGCTGCGCAAAAGACCTATGATATGGAGAGCAGCAACATCGGTCATTATGCAATTGAACCTTCATCTGAGGATGTTTACTTTGTCTACAATCGAAAGTCGCCGATGAGAGTGATGCGAAGAGTCACCGTGAGCAAAAGTCAGTGTACGTGTGGATTTATGGATCAACACCACATTCCGTGTCGTCACTTGATCGCTGCTATGAGCTCGATTGGGAAACTACCTTTAATTTTCGATCACTTCGAATGTTGTTATCACGTCAAGAGCTACGCCCGAGCTTTCATGAATAGATCCGTGAATCTGCCTCTTGAATCTGAAATGACCGCCCCCGACAAAACAACCCAGCCCCCACTTCAAAAGAAAGCACTAGGGCGGCCCCCGACTAAGCGTTTGCGAAGCAATGGAGAGTCAGATACTTCAGCTACGTATATGTGCAGTCGATGCAAAACCAGTGGGCACAATGTACGGACCTGCCGTAAGATGCCGCAGTGAATGCATAACTGCGGCTTATAGGTTTTCGCTACACCGCTGACATGATAGAGATACTTTTTAATATTACAATTGCTTTGATATAAATGCAGCCCTCCATTACTTGTAATTTTGGGGCGGTCTTAGCATATCCGGCCCCTCATGACCCGAGTGAAGCACCGACTAGAGCAGTTGAGTATACATGAGCTAGCTGATGGTCTATGAGCCTAGCTAACCAATGGACCCGAACACAAGCATATTCATCACCTTAGTGTGCGATATGCTGAAATCGGATATGAAATCCGATTTCTGGACGGTAATGTTGGTTTAGCTGGTCATACTGTTGGGCGCACAAGCTGTCAGTCGGAAGCCGTAACGAGCTGCTCTGTCTTGCCGCCAGGTTGTGGCACCGGCGGCAAGACAGAGCAGCTCGTTACCGAGACAGATTCCGACGCTAAGCTTGATGTCGTCAATCTGCAAGACCAGAGCCTCCTTGAGCTCACACGTGGTCTCTGTCATGATGGTCGTGCCGCCGGGGTCATTGGCGAAGCAGAAGCCGTCCTACCCGTGGGTCTCGTACCGGATGTCGTGGTTATTCGGCTCAGACTTGACGTCGGCGAAGCGTTTGGTGAGCTTGGACTTGATACAGCGCTTCGCGGCCAGGATCTCGAGCAGGTTGCCCTTGTCGTACACGATGACATCATGGGTGGACAAGAGAGAGGCAAGGTCAGCCTTGTTGCCGCCCACGGGGTAGGACGTGTCGGCCCACCGCCGACAAGCCCGACCTCGATGATGATGCCTGTCATTGCGCCGTGCACACTGCACGGCTTTAGCGTTATGACCAATCCACGTTTCTATTAACGTTTCTATTTTGTGACGGAAGTGGGGGTCGAAGTGGAATTTGTTCGCCAGTAGTAGTAGGTGGCCTTATACTAGTACTGACACATTATTTTCACTGCTGGTTACCTGAGTTCACCATCCGACTATACTTATCTTGTCACTTAAGATTGAATCTATACTACTGTTGTCAAATTCCCGTTTTTTAGCTGCTTTGAAAGTGCTACACGAGATGGCGAAATCTGAAGAAGGCACGGTCGATGGAGATCGGAACTCCATGACGTTGCACGTGAGCGTGCTTGTCTCTGAAGACGTACTCGACCTGCCCGAGCTCTTTGTTGAGCTCCGAGGTGGCGCCACGGCGTGGGTCCCTTCATACACCATGTTCGCGTCCGTCGTGATGCGATCCGTCTGCAGCACCTTGATGATGTCGAGTGAGACGTTGAGCGAAATGGACACAAGGTTGTTGTAGAGGATGGCCACGTTTGGGCTCTGCTTGGCGAGTCCGATCGCACTCGCCAAGCAGAGCCTCGTTTAGGGTCCTACAAAAGTATTACTTGAAGAGTACTAACTAGTACTGAGCTGATGATATTACTAATGTAACACTCATATTGAATACCGCTCTACATGTATACTTTAAAGTACTACTAAACTTAAAAGTACAGTAGTAGTATTAATAGTAGTAGTATAACCGACGTGTACTATTTCAGCAACCTGCCTGCATGGTCGCGGGCGGCCTCCTGCTGCTGCTGCAGCGATATGCAGGCCGTACTTGGACAGCAAGTCGTATAATAGTTGGTATGGATACTGCCTAGCTTGGATTACTCGATGGGTAGCACGGCGAAGTCCACCTCCTCGCCCTTGATGGCGGCGCACGCGTCCTCGTCGCGCTTGTAGGCCACGGCCAAAAGCTAAGCTGTCAACGAAGTGGCGCGCCGCGCGCTCGGCGCTGATGACTACCCACTAGCGTAGGGTTTCGCATGCATGTATTAATCGGATGTGTTGTGGTGCGATGGTAGCCAGTAGGTGCAGAGTCGCCGTCCTACATCTCCGAAGCAGCGCGCTGCCACTGCAGGCTGCAGTGCAGCCGCTGTACAAAATCTGAAAGCTCACTTCGAGAGCAAATGGTCATTTCTGTAATATCTATAGGAGTGTTGCTCGTGTGAGTGAGTATCATGACCATCATTCCACTGAAGGTGTATTGAGTTACAAGCAACATCGCCTTATGTGCTTAAATGTCAGTATCTCATAGCTCATGTTTGTTCGCCAAGTGTTGCAATCATATAAAGATTCAGACCTCCGGGTGAGATCAATGTAACAACTCTGGATTAAAATCCAGAGAACAGAGTGAGCTTTGTTGTGGATTATTGGCGACATTAGAGCAGCATCGTAGCGTGGAGATCACTGGGCGAACTGCTTGAAGGCGTCGTGCTCGGCCAGCGTGGCGTCGTTGGCGATGGCGTTGAGCACGAGCGCCAGTTGCGTCTCGCGCTCGGCGATGAGCGCCGGGTTGTGTTTGCCACGCAGCTTGGAGCCGAGTCCCGAGCCGGGCAGCGCCGGCAGACTCTTGGGACTGCCGAGCGCCGCCACCAGCGCCTTGAAGTCGCTGAAGCGCTTCTTGAAGGCTGCGTCGCCCTCGACGGCCTCCACGGTGTAGAATACCACGCCGGCCTCGTCGATCTCGTGGCCCGTGACCTTGAACAGCTCCGTGTTGGGCGTCTCAGACTCTTCAGGGGTCGCGGTCTCCGCTTCAGGCTCGGCCGCGGCCTGCACGGGCTCTTCAGCTGCAGGCTCCTCGACCTTGGGCTCCTCAACGGCGACCGACTCGGCCGGGGCGGCGGTCTCAACCTCCGGAGGGTTCGTGGGGGCAACGTCCTCGGTCTTGGATTGCGCGCAGCCCATGGTGGTGGATAGATAGGGAGAGGAAGGGAAGCCTTGAAGTGACTTGGGCGGATCGAAGCAAGATCGATAGTGAGCGAGTGAGCGGGCAAGGGCAGAAGAGGAAGAAGAAGAAGCGTCTACTGGTGGCTGGGAGAGAAGGCGAGAGGAGCGGCAGCTGGGCGATAAGCCCCGTGCCTATACGTGCTGAGGCTGGGCAGATCGGGTATCGCGATGTTACACACCAGCGCGAGCCTGCGGCTGACGCGGGGCCGCGTCAAAGATACGAGCGATATAAGTCGCTTTTGCCGCGCGTTCGTGGGTGGCGCCCACAATCAACAACCGGCGACGAAGCTGGCAACGCTCCTGAGGCATTAGAGGGCATCGCAGCAAGAACATGGCGATCGTCGCCGACTTTTGGCCTAAGATGGACAGCGACTTACGCGTGATATGTGGCAGAGAAGAAGCCAGCTGCTCGACGTTACGATCTCCGCGATGTGGTCACTGCTGCCAGGGAGGAAATCGAGCTAGGCCCACCCCTACCGTCTGTTTAGAGGTCGCTAAAACCGGGTGCAGGTAGGCGAGTTTCGGACCTTGTTCATCACTCCTAGGTGACCTAAGTACGAAACGCATCTTGCGCTGGCTCTCACGTTGAAGCTGTCATTCCCACCAACATGGCTACATCCTGTTGCACAACCTACAGGGCCGCCATGGACTACACGTAGTAGATCAAACGCACGCTTTTTAACAGATTTACTAATGACACTACCCAGGAACGTGGGTGCGGCTCGTGGTGTTGCTAAGCCCACGCCGTCGCATTCTCTCGCTCTGCTCGCCTCCCGTCAGGCCACTTCTCGCGCTTCCGTCTTGGAACTTAATACTTTCATATAAGATACGGGGACAACTACTTCTAGAGCTCAAAAGCCGAGTGCAGCTTGAGCAGCGTACGCAGCTCGTAGTGTGCAACACTGGCGCTCGGACGATCGCTGGGGTTGAAGCTCAAGCAGCGGTCCGCCAGCTCGTAGATGTCCTCGGGGCAGTTGGTTCCCAGGTCGGGCTTCTCCTCACTCGTGACCTTGAGCACGATCAGCGCGT
This sequence comes from Phytophthora x cambivora, assembly GCA_033557925.1. NCBI lineage: Eukaryota > Oomycota > Peronosporomycetes > Peronosporales > Peronosporaceae > Phytophthora > Phytophthora x cambivora. The sequence continues at coordinate 469,479 of JAUCEB010000029.1, read as the reverse complement.
TTGTCACGCCGTCGAACGGCTTGATGCACGTGGCCAGCTCCGACAGGATCACGCCGAACGAGTAGATGTCGGCCATCTCCGTGTACCGCTCACCGCGCAACACCTCAGGAGCGATCCACGCCATCGTGCCGATGCCCGCGGTCATCGTCGTGTCCACCTGCCACTCGCGACTTACACCGAAGTCGCTGAGCTTCGCTTCGTACGACGCACTCAGCAGCACATTCTTCGACTTGAGGTCGCGGTGGATAATCGGCGACGGGAACGAGTGGAGGTACACGATGGCTTCCAGCACGTCCAGAGCGATGGACGCCTTGGCCGGCAGCACAGACGAGTTCTGGTACCAGTCGAACTCCTTCGGGTACATCTCTTGCCGCTCATGCTGCTGCTTGAGCAGCATGTCCAGGTCGCCGTTGGGCATGTACTCCATCAGCACAGCCATGTCCGAGAGCATACTCCAGCTCACACCGATAAAACGCACAACCTTGGCGTGAGAGAGCGACGAGATGAGCTTGATCTCGTCGATGAACGCGCTCAGACACCGGTCGTCCGCAGCCTTCTCCGGCAGGATCTTCTTGACCACAACGGGGCGGCTCTGGTACGTCGCGAGGAACACAATGCCGAAGCCGCCCTTCGCAATCGACCGTTCGATCTGCACCTCGTTCGCGGGCACGCGATACTTGACCAGGGCCGACTCGATGGCCGTTCCACCCATCATGGTGATCTTGCCACCGCTGAAGATCGTGTTGTACGAGCCCGAGTTCTGCTGCTGCTGGTTGCTGGGGTTGCTGGGGTGGTTGTCTTGGCCAGAGTGCGACACGGTGTCCATGAGCGTGTTGTTGGCGAAGAAGTTGCCTCCCATGTCTCGCTGGGAGACATCCTTCGTCTGACGCACGCGGTACGTCCGGAAAGCGAACGCTGCGAGAGCCACGGCCAGAACAGCGGCCATGCAGATCACAATGATGAGGAGGGTGCTGTTGCCGTTGCTGGTGCTGATCGGTGTGAGGCTTGCGCTCTCCGCGCTTGAAGACGACGTGCTTGACGAGTTACCATAGGTGGACTCGAACAGTTCGTCCGAGATGACGCAAATGCTGTAGCCAGATACGGCGACAAGCTCGGCGCCGGAGGTGGCGCAGCTCGTCTGAGCTACCACTGCGTTGAACGTGCTCAGGTCCTTGAAAGTGGAGTAGTCCGAGCGAGAAATCTCGAAGTTCGTGATCTCGTTGGTGCCCAGATCCAGCTTCGACAGCGCGATCGGGAATGACACTCCCCTGATCGACTCGATGGGGTTGCCCGAGAAGTTCAACGTCGTGACGCTGGAAGGGAACGAGTACTCGTACAGCTCCGCGATCTGGTTGTCGGTGGCTGTGATCTGCACTGTAGTGGAGGGGAATCCGTCCGGCATCGACGTGATCGTGTTGTACGAGAAGTCACTGCAGTAGACACACGAGGAGAGCAACCGTCAGCACCCGTCAATGACACACCAGCGGGGGATGGACGTACATGTACTGCAGGCTGTTGGGGAAGTCCGCACCGCTCAGGCTGGAGAGTCCCGACTGCACCAGCGACAGGTACTGGACGGAGTCCGGGAAGGTGGCGCCCTCCAAGGTGGAGAGCTTGAGGTTGTGGATGTACAGCAGCGTGAGCGAGGACGGGAAGGTCACGCCCGCGACGGACGTGAAGGGGTTTCCGCCCAGGAAGAGCTGCGTCATGGTGTCAGGCAGACTCATGCCGTCGAAGGACGAGATGCCGTTCCAGCTCAGGTCCAGCGTCGTGACCGAGTCCGGGATCGCCAGATTGCTGAAGCTCGTGAAGACGTTCGACGTCAACGTCCTGCAGCAACAAGCAACAAGCAACAATCAGTCAGTCCCCCCGTTGTCCCTCCCTCATATCACCAGGCAGACGCACAATTTATTGAGCGTCGTGAGGTCTGTCAACGCCACCGACGAGATGTTGTTGAGCGAGAGGTCTCTATAGAGTTCAGACAAAAAGGTCCCGTGAGTCAGTCAGTCAGCCAGACAGGTGAGGGGCAGCCCCAGTGTGTGCGTACATTGTCTTGACGTCGGGGGCGCTCAGCACCTTCTGGATGCCCAAGCTGCTGGCCGTGAGCGTGTTCTTGCTCACGTCCACCGTCGTCTCGCTGCAGTTGGCGTCCACGACGATGGCCTGCGTGTTGTCGGTGCCGGCGGTGAGCACCACGGAGCCCGCGGTGTCACACGAGGCGGCGTCGCTGCCCACGAGCAGCAGCGCGCAGGCCGCGAGGGTCCGGAGCCCGACGTGCATTGCAATTGGTATTCACTAAAATTCGATGTAGCGCAGCGAATACGGATCTGGAGCGCGCGCGCGGCACTGCGTTGGATGCGCCGGGTGATCAGCTACAGAGAGAGACACTCGGGGGGTTCTGAGGACCCGTGGAAGCGGCACGCGGAGTCGGCGACGACAAATGCACAGACCCGACTGAGACGCTCGGCAGGTGGAGATATGGCGGAATGTGGGGAAGGGGAAGTCAGACGGACGTGGACTGGCTCGGTGTTGGCCGAGACCTCTACGGGTCCTTTCCATGCACGATCTGGTGGCGCGTTATTGGCCGAAAACCGGCTACTCGATGTGGCGACACTATTCACCTCTATAAATACATGAGATAGACAATGAAAGAAAATGATGCAGTGCGAGTAAAATCTCCAATAGAGGAAGCTGAAGTAGTTTAGCGAGTGTTGATTCGCTGAAGGAAAAATATGAGTCTAGACTATCAGTTAACAAAGGGTAACCTAATTAGGTCAATCGAGTTAGAGAGACCCAGGCCTATCTTGGCTAGCCGTGTCTGTGCATCGGTCCAACGGGCGTCAGTGACTGCAGGCCAAGAGCTCATGCACCGGCCGCCGCCATCTGCACTGGCGGAGGCTCCGCGCGGGCAGTTGGCGCCATGCTGGTCGGTGTGCAATCTGCGTGCAATGCGAGCGGAGGTGTCTCTTACTTGCCGGCGCGGTGGTGCACGTGTCCCTCAACGAAATGCGCCAACGTGCAGAGCTTTCGGCGCGGGTGGCGCCTATGGCGTGCTCGCAGCTTGCTCCTCTCCTCTGCGGTGGCGGCAAGCCGGCCGGGTGCTGTCGCAGGAGACGAGAGCGAACGGAAAGGCTGCGGGCGGCAGTAATGGCCGAGATGGCTCGGCTTTCGGCACCGGTGATGGATTGGCGCGGCCAGAGACGTCACCGCGCTGTCCGGCTGCAACTTGCCTCGATCGCGCGGCCGACCGACCTTGTCAGCGGGTGACGAGATTGCGATCCCTCGCTCTGCAATCAGCTGCGCGTCCCCGGTCAGATCGCACGCACAGAGAGAGCGGGCGGCGCAGTTACAGGTACATGTACTGTACTCGTAAGACGAAGAGCTGCAAATGCCTCAGTTCTGCGGCGCACCGACAGTAGAGTCGTGTGCGCCTGCATCAAGCAATGGGCGTCTCGGAGTCGGACAGCCCCAGGAAACGCACGGCGGCCTGCAAATCGCTCACGTCCTTCGCCGAAACCCTCCGGCCAGTAAACACAAAGCGAGGCCGGCCACAATCAGATCGCAATGCGACGACGTCACGATTGATTAAATGCGCCCCGTCTCTGCGGGTGTATGTCTACAGTAAAGGGTCAATTGTGTCCTCCAGTGTCTCCCCTGTCATCAGACCGTCTTCTTCTGCTTCTTCAACTGCATCGACGCCTTGCAGCTCACTGTTGTTGATGCTGCCCTGGAGGTCATCACAGCCGATATCCTCGTCGTCTTCCATTCGATCTTCGTCATCGTTATCGTCCTGCACAGCATCGACGACGACATCTCCGAGTGGTCCGCCCGCCTCAGAGTCCGTCACCTCTGTCGGCGTGGACGCCACGCTGCTCGTGCTGCTGCTTGCCATCATCGCCTTGGTACTGTCCGCCTTGGCGTGCAGCTTGGCGCTGCGTCGACTGCGCTGCACCTTGGAGCCCTTGACCTGGAAGTCCACGGCGTACGACGACATGGGCTTGCCGACGGGCTCCGCCCTGTGGATCCGCCGCCAGCAGCCCGTGTCCGGCTCCTCCATCGCGGCCGCACCGCCGCTCCGCTTTCTCTGTTCGTACTCGCGGTGGTCGACCACCACCTTAATGATCCCCGACAGCCCCGACTCCACGTAGCGCTGGGCGATGGGCGTGCTGTAGTCGCAGGCGGGCGAGCTGTTGACCTCGATGAGCCACGGCGTCAAGTTCTCGTCCACCATGAAGTCGTAGCCGTAGAGCTCGCAGCTGTTGCTGCGGTGCTGCACCATGTCCTGCACGCACTGCAGCGACTGCACCACGACCTCCTTCATTCGCGGGTGCATCTGCGTCTCCCAGACCTCGGGCTTGCCGAGTTTCGACGCCAGGAACTGCTTGAAGTCGTCCGAGTGCCACATGTTGCCCTCCACCTGCATCTCGCCGTCGTCCGTGGCGTACACGTCGTTGAACTTGTCGCTGTACTTCTGGATCGAGTTGTTGGTCAGGTGCACGTACTGGTCGCTCAGGTCGTCCATCGAGTACTCCTCGGACGAGAAGCGCAGGTAGCAGTCCTCGTTGAACCAGACCGTGAGCGGGTCCCAGCCCGTCACCAAGACCCACTGGCGGATGTCGAACTTGCGCTTGCACAGCAGCAGCGGGTTCTCGATGTACTTCTGCGCCACCCACTGGCACTCCTTGTGATTCTCCACGTCGACGTACTCCAGCAACTGCTCCAGGTCGTTGAACACGCGGATGCCACGACCTCGGGACATCCCTGCAGGCTTGACGATCCACACGTTCTGACTCGTACTCGTAGCTGCAGCCGGGTGCTCGTCCGGCAGCAGGAACTCTGCGCCGCCGTTGATGTGGAACTGCGCACACAAGTTTTCAAGTTCTCGTGCTAGTCGAACGGCCTCCTCGAAAGCTGCTTCGCGCACTAACGACACGTGCGCTATGAGATCGCTAAGCCGAGCTTTTTCTCGGTTGAACGCGTCCGCCTGCAGTTTTTCAGCGTGCTTCTGTACTCTCTTCTCTCGAGCTGATAGCACCGTGTCGGTGGTTTTACTGTCAGCTCCAGCCACGACTTCCCTATCTTCTGCGTAGACTTTCTTCTTGTACACCAACGACGCGCGGAGATGACCCGGTTTATCCAGCGAGCAATTCGTCAGCACTTCCCACTGCAGATCGGTCACGAGTTCGTTCACACCCGTCGACAATGGATCATCAACACTCTCTTCTAGCGGGTCAAGTGACTCGACATGGTGGATCTCCGGTCGCTTGCTCTTGACCTTCTTCCGTGCAATGTCCAGCACCACATCGACGAGTGCTTCATTGGCGCCCATCGAAGCTGACCCGGGGACTTGGCTCTTGAGCTGCAGGCCTCGTCTTGCTAACTGTTTGAGAAGTCCTTCTGCTACTCCATAGCGAAAGTCCTGGACGAAGTTGTCCATGTCCATCGGGTCGTTGAGATCGTAGGCGCGAGGGAACATGGCGTCGATGTCCACGCTTTGGTGCCACACGGCACTGCGCAAGTTGTGGATCAACCCGACCTTGGTCGTGATGGCCGCGTTCTGAGCGAAATGGTTGACGTACTGGTACTTCTCAAGCTTGAACGCCCTGAGCTCGTCGCTCTTCAACGCCCACTTCAAGTCGAAGTACGGCGACACCCTCTCGTGGTTGTAGAACCACCCGCGCTTCTCCAGTTCCTCTCGGATAACGGGGTACCATCCAGTCATGCAGAAGACCTTCTGGTCCGGTGCGACTCCGTGCCGCTTCTTCCAGGACGCAAAGTCTCGAGCTTCGGGGATAATTTGTGCGTCTCGGTCCTTCAGCTTGCTCAGTCTTGCGATCATCGCCTCCACATCGACCGGTGGACCTGCATTTGCTGCCTTCTCGGCTGCAGCAGCGGCTGCTGCTTCCTCCTTCTCTCTCGATTCAGCTAGTGCTTGCTGCCTGGCCGCAGCTTCTTGAAGCCGCTGCTGGGCCTCCTTCTGAATCCTCCGCTTGCGTTTCTCCTGCAGAACTCGTGCTTCGTCCTCGTCCTTCTGCTTCTGCTTACGTTGCTCGGCCAACCTCTGCAGATACTTGTGCTGCTTGCGATGCAATGCGTCTCGCTGCTCTTTCGCTCGCTGCTGCTTGTGGTCCTCCGTTTGGTCGTCCACTAGAGATTGATTGTTCAAGCTCGTTTCTTGCTCCTCGGCCACAGTCGAAAGCGGTTCATCCGCAGTCTCTGCGTCTGAGCGGTTGACGGCGTCTTGAATCTTGTGTAGAACCGTTTGAGTGACTTTTTCACGCTTGCGCTGCTCGCGCTCCCTCTCCAGTTCTTGCTGCTCTTGCTCCTCGCGCTGCTTCGCTTGAATCCGCGCTAGATGCGCCTGCTGCTTCTTGAGCAAACGCTTTTGTCGCTTTGCCTTCTCCTTTCGCCTCTCGACTACAGCAGGATCGACCTCGTCGTCTTCCTGGGGCTCGTCCTGACGCAGGAGCTCACTGGTGAGGTCGTCCACCTCCGGAGACGTCGCCGCTTGCTTGTGTCGAGCGTCGGCGTCCTGTAGAATTTTGCGCGTCATCTTCTCATGAAGCTTCTTCTTCCGTCTCTCTTGTCGTGCTCGTTCTTCCTTCTCCTTGCGCTTCTTCTCTTCCAACTCTTTGATAAATTCGCGGTTCTTCTTGTCTTTGACGTCGTTCAAAGACGACCGAGAGGAGGCCGACGTCCTGCTGCTGGACAATCCGTGGCGTTTGTCGTCTTCCTCCTCCTCGTGGTTGTTATCACGTTCCATCAGACGTCCATGCTCTTCCTCCTCCTCCTCTTCCTGGTTGCATTGCGGTGGAGTCGTGAGCTGCTGGGGCTTCCCCAAGGATGGAAACTTGACACTGGACGATGACGACGCTTTCGGTGGCAGACTTCGCTGGTGCGGCTGCTTGAGACGACTGCGCTGGTTGCTGCTGGACGAAGCACCAGCTTCATTCACTAAAGGTGGCAGCAGTCCGAGCGTTGAACTCTTTGCTCGTCCGTCTTGTAGTCGCGGAAGAATGGAGCTCATTATTGCCACCAGCAGAGCAATGAACTGTACTGGTTAGTGCACACCCTCACGCAGGTTCAGGAAGCCTATAACGGTATCACCTCGACTCGACTTGCGTCGTTACATGGGACTTGTTCACGCTGCTGGCCGTTTCTTCGCGTGAGATGGTGTCGGGCGATACATGTACCAGTGACGTAGCAGCTCGCACGCGTGAATAGAGACCGAAGTCTTGTATGATTGATGCAGTTAGCGGCAAAGAGAGCAGCGACTATCTAAACGGAGGACTTACTCGGCGTAGGCGTCCACGTGCACGCCGGCGATTGCGCGGCCAGACGGATCGGCAGCGTTCTTGAAGGCGGCGTCCCACTCGATAGCAGCGGGGGTGCTGCAGGCAATGCTGGGGCCACCGGGCACGGTCTGGGCGGCCACCTCGCGGTGGAAGTGGTGCTGGAAGATGCTGCGGTACATGTAGGCCTCCTTGGACTGCGGCGTGTTGTACGGGAATAGCCGCTCGGCGTGCTTCATCTGGCGCTCCGTGACCGTCTTCTCGGCCAGGTCCTTGAGCGAGTCGATCCAGCCGTAGCCGACACCGTCCGAGAACTGCTCCTTCTGGCGCCACAGGATGTGCTCGGGCAGGTACGGGTCCTCCTTGTCGTCGAAGGCCTTGCGGATGATGTACTTCTCGAACTTTTTGGCCTTGGCGTCGATCATCTTCTCGCGGCTGTCGATGTTCATGGCGATGTCCAGGAAGTCGGCGTCCAGGAACGGCACGCGGGCCTCGAGGCCCCAGGCGCTCGTGGACTTGTTGGCGCGCAGGCAGTCGTACTGGTGCAGACTCTGCAGCTTGGCCACCGTCTCCTTGTGGAAGGCCTCGGCGCTGGGGGCCTTGTGGAAGTACAGGTACCCGCCGAAGACCTCGTCGGCGCCCTCGCCCGAGAGCACCATCTTGATGCCCATGGCCTTGATCTTGCGGGACATGAGGAACATGGGCGTCGACGCGCGGATCGTGGTCACGTCGTACGTCTCCAGGTGCTTGATGACCTCGGACACGGCGTCCAGGCCCTCCTGGATCGTGTACGTGTACGAGTGGTGGATCGTGCCGAGGAACTCGGCCACCTCCTGGGCGGCCTTGAGGTCGGGCGAGTTCTCGAGGCCGATGGTGAACGAGTGGATCTTGTTGATCCACTCGCCGCCCTGGGCCACAAGCTTCTTCTTCTCGCGCACGGCGATGGAGGCCACGAGGGACGAGTCCAGGCCGCCCGAGAGCAGCACGCCCCAGGGCACGTCGGCCATCATGCGGCGCTTGACGGCGGCCTCGAAGGCCTCGCGCAGCACCGTCAGGTCCAGCGGCGTCTTGCCCAAGTGGCCGGGCGCGTACCAGTCCGGCGTGTACCAGGGCTTGCACGTCTCCGTGTCGCTCGTGAACACGTGGCCGGGCGGGAAGACCTCGAAGCGCACGCAGCCGTCCTCGAGCGCCTTCATCTCCGAGGCGAACCAGACGCTGCCGTCGGCTCCGTAGCCGTAGTACATGGGGGTGATGCCCATGTGGTCCCTGGCCGCCAGGAAAAAGTCCTTGCGGTGGTCGTACAGCACGAAGCTGAACATGCCGCGCAGCAGGTGCACGAAGTCCGGGCCGTGCTCGAGGTAGAGCGGGATGATGATCTCGCAGTCCGACTTGGTCAGGAACTTGTACGGCGTCTTGAGCGTCTGCGCCAGCTCGCGGTAGTTGTAGATCTCGCCGTTCACGCTGCACGTCACGTTGCGCTCCGGGTCGTTGCTCACCAGCGGCTGCGCGCCCGACTCCGGGTCGATGATGGCCAGGCGCTCGTGCTCGATGGCGATGCCGCGCTCCGGGAACACGCGCACGCCGTTCCAGTCCGGGCCGCGGTGCTGGATCTTCTTGCCGGCGGCCAGCGCGGCCTGGCGCAGCTCCGCCTCGGGCATGAGGGAGCGCAGGATGGCGACGATTCCGCACATTGCGTCTCTTTGGGTCTGTGTGTGGTTTGAATGGGGAGATCTGCGGCTGAGACCGTCGATGGGGAAGTGGTGGCCACTGAGGTGGCCGGCCGGCTGCCCGACGGGTTGATGCTGAAGTTTAGACGACGGGCTTCTGATAAAGAGCAGAGACGGGCCTCCTCTCCATAAGAACGTTCTTGATCTGGAGATATAGCGTCTAGAATTGACCGGCGGTTTACGGACAGCAGGTGATACAGACGCTAGGTGTAAGGCATACGGAGGATTTGGAAATGGTACACTTCTGTGTCGCTAAAGTCAGGGAAGTGGTCTCGCGCACCGGAACACTCTTGTGGCAGCAGCTGGTAGTGACGTAGCTGGCGTCATTTAAATTTGTGCGCCGTGATTGGACGGAGGACAGATTGTCATTATGAATAATCGGTATCGATTCGGATTACCGGTATTTGGAGCAGGCTGAAACGCCAGTCGAGCAGCGTCGTCGGTGGAGACTATGTACTCAAGCGGCTTGACTCAAGCCCCAGCGACTTGGTTGGCTCCAGCCAACTTCTGCGGAGCGCGAACTACGTGAATGCCATGTTGGCTGGACATTTCACTGAATGCGAGCTCTGTCGGTGACGTTGAAGTTGCTGCGGTACTTCAAATAGAAAGGATGTGCGATTCCAAAGTTCTGAATCTAAAGCATACATCTACATGTATAATATATGAAAGTGTACAGTATATTATACTGTACACTTTCAAAATCTGCAAGCCGCTTCGTTGGCGTTCGGTGGTGCTGAGCGCGCCCCCGCCACCAGAATTAGACAGCTTTCCCAACGTTGTGCGCTGCAGTCGCACAAATTGTGCGGCACAATCCGCCTCTTGTTTTATCGCGTGCTAAAACGGGGCATCATCTGTAATCGGTGCGTTTGGATGCCACCAGATCTGAAAGCGAAATCACCGACACGATACCGGTATTTGAATAGGAGCTTCAAGGGGCGCAAGCAGTTGAAGTCATGGCCGAGACCGCCGTGACGCCGCACGTGGTCGTGTTCGCCGACCTGAGCCCAAGGGCGAAGGTGCAATACACACGGTTTCTCATCGAGAACGACGTGAAGGTATGCAGCCTGCTGTGTATTGTTGGGTGTCCTTAGTGCGCTCACTGCTGCGTTGGTGGTCCAGCTCCACCAGCGGTCTTCGGACAAACGCTTTGTGGCGAATATCCGCCTTGTTAGGCCGCCGCTCGCCGATACCAATGAAGGTCAGGGCCCCAGCAACCAGATTCTGGACGAGGAGGTAGCTGAAGACGCAGATGCAATGGACAAGCGCCTGGCAGCTGTGCCCGAGACCCTTCGCGCGTACGCGAACCTCATCTTCCTGGTAGGACGCTGGGTTCGCAGGCGCTTCGACGGTAGTAAGACACTGACAAGTTGGCTGCTGTGTGCAGATCGGAGAGAGACCTACTCGATCAGTTGCTGACCCTGGCACGTACGTCAAGGAGACCAGGCTGGTCCGCTTCATCAACGAGGTCTACGACGCCCGATACGAAGATCTCTCCGCGTTGAGCATGAACAGCTGCGGAAGTGTACGTGAATTGCAAGAGCTGTGCTGTAGTCGGTCATTCATGCGTTGATGCCTTCACTTTGTTCGTAGTTTGCCAAGTTCATTCGGCACTACCTCACGAATCGCTTTGGCCTCAAGCGTTTGGTGGACCAGCAGGCATGGGATCTCATCGAAGGGCTCAACGCTCTCCAGCACGTAAGCTCTTCTCTCCTTGTGTGTGCTTCTTTTACCTCGCTAAGCGCTGACTCTCCGTACAGCGAGTCGATGTGGAGCTGTTTTCTTGCTTCTTGCAGGGCAAATACCCGGAGCGCACGCTCTCCTTCTTCCTCTTTGCACGCTCCAGTCTACAGGTAACGCGCGGATTTGACCGCTTTGCTTGCATTACAATGAGAGCTCACACTGCTATCTGCTCGCAGCGTCTGGTCTGCGCGCCTGCGTATCGCCCCATGTCAGTCAAAACGTCATCAGCATCCGAGAGAAAGCGCAAGCCCGCAACTTCGGCCACGAATCTTCTGGTGTGGCTTTCGAGGACGCAAGCTGAGACTCTCGCCGAAACCGTGTTTGGATCCAAGGCGGAGGACACTTATATCGAGGCAAGTACAGCGAAGTTTGAGCTCTGTAGCCCCTAAAGTGGAAACTGACCTAGTAGCTGCTCTCAGTTCATGCACGCAATGAAGGCCTTCTTAAGCTGCGACTCGAGTATCGTGAGGGCGCGCACTCCGTCGCGGCTAGTGGATGCCAACGAGTTTCTCTTTATTGCCACGGAAACGTACCACAAGTCTAGTGGTGCTTCATTTGGGAGTCGTGAGCATGCACTCGGCGAGGCTCCCTGTGCAAGTGTGAAGAAGCCGCGTGCCGCGTCGTCGGTGCTCGACAACTTCCAAGCAACAGTGCTCAGGCCTGCGGTGTTATCAGAGCCGACTATAAGTCAAGACTCTTATCAACCTCCAGACACGCCATCAAGTACTGGAGCTGCCGTGCTCGATGACGACAGCGATAACGACGACGAGGCGCAGTTGCAGTCGAGACTGGGTTCTCTTCTGGAGCGCATGAAAAAGCGCCATCATGGCAGCGGATCGTGAAGGGGGGGGGGGTCTATCCGAGGATATGCTTAATCAAAAGAAGCTATCGTTGGAAGTTGCTGCATGTAATTCAAAGCAAGATACCTACTTTCAAACGTGCACAAGAACTAAGGGCAGCAATATGTTGTGATACTTGTAAAGTAAAGCATTTTCATGGGATAAATCACCTGAATTTGACGGCTTGGATATCGACTCTGTAGTGTTGATGGTGGAGCAGAACAACTATTATAATTGCTCTGCTTGTTGCAAGCAGAGCTCCTCAGGAGCATCTCCTAGATTGCTCGCAGAATGCAACCCCAATTTGACGATGCAAGCAAGTGCCGCATAGACCGCGCCACTCTTCGCACTCGTCTTTGCGTATTGCAGGCAGCAGCTGTTGGTTGGTGGTGCGGCAGGTGGCTTCACTTCAAAACGACGACGAGGATGTCAATCATACGCGATCCACGGACACTAGGGAATGGATCGCTCTACGTTCAGAGATACAATTGCCGTTGTTATTGATGAACAAACATCCTAGCGACAGGGATTGATACAAAATGCGACACGATCGATATTGCAGCAGGGGTCCGTCCGTCCATCTAGTCGCTCTTCATCTTCTCCTTGACCTCGTCCGTGAGGTTGTGGCGCTTGACGCGGGAGTAGGCGTTGATGTTGTCGTCCATGACGTAGTCAACCAGCACCTTGACCCACGACTTGTGGCTCGGCAGGTTCTCGTAGAACTCCGGCGCAAGCGCGCGCACCTGGTGCAGACGCGAGCCGGGCACGAACGGGAAGTCGTGGTGCTCGTTGTGCAGCCCCACGTTGAACGTGACGCGGTTGAGGATGCCGTAGTACGAGTACGTCTCGTAGCCCAGCACGAACTCGTAGTGCTCGGCGATGAAGTGGCCCGCAACGGGGTGCACGCCACAGCCGAGAAGCGTGCCGACGAGCAAGTAGAGCAGACCCGAGAGGCCGCCGTACAGGTAGATGGCGAAGTTGTAGCTGAGGCAGACGGCGAGGTTGAAGAACTCCCAGACGCCGGGCACCTTGGGGTTCACGATGAGCGGGCGGCCGCCGTAGAAGAAGAGCTGGAAGATGAGGAAGAGCAGCTTGGTGAACTTGTTGGTGAAGATCTTGCCCTCGAGCTCCGTGGGGAGGTCGACGTCCACGCCGTCCTCGCCCTGGTAGCGGTGGTGCTCGAGGTGGTAGCGCTTGAACGAGATGGAGGACGGCACGCCGATGGGCAGGTTGGCCAGGATGCCCAGCAGCTTGTTGTGGAAGGGCTTCTTGAAGCCCAAGTTGTGCGAGACCTCGTGCATGCCCATCATCATGCCGTGGTTGGCCGTGCCGCCCACCGCGTACATGATGAAGATGTACACGGGCCACGACATGAACTGCGCCATGAGCGCCAGGTACGTCTGCAGCGCCACGGTGGCGGCGATGATGTACTTGGTCTTCCAGCAGTGGCCGAAGAGCTTCTTGACTTCCGGGTACTTGGCCATGATGAGCTTGCGGCGCGTGGCGTGCGGCTCGTCCGTGGGCGTCCAGTGGAAGTCGTGCTGCGGCTCTTGGGCCCGCACGAACTTGGGCTTGGTGGCCTGCGGCTCCACGGGGGCCATGGGCGGCAGGTTGCTCTTCTCCACCTTGCACATGGTCTGGTCTGGCTTGGTATCCGCTCGACGCCCGCGCCCCGCAAAATCGAAAGTGGGCAAATAAGGTCAGGTACAGTACGTGGCCAGAGAGGCAAAAACGGACGAGTCCGGCTAAGTACGACTGGAAAGCGACAGGGCGACCATACTGGGCGCAAGTCACTCACGACTGTACAACGGGACAACGAGATGGGTGGGCGAAACAGCTCGTGTGCGGCACTCCACGCGTATCCAAGAGCCGTCATGCGCGTCCTGGGCCACCGGCACCGATGGCACCGAGGAGAAGTGAGCGTGCTCGAGTGCACGCGCAGGACTCGACACGAGCCCCGCGATTCCGTCGGTGCTGGACTGGTTGTGACCAGCGGAATGCGTGCGCAAAGATACACTGGTATACATGTATACATGTACCCCCAGTGCGCGCGCTTACCACCTGGGCCTGTCCAGCTGCTTCTGTCCCACCCTAACATCAAGTCACACGTGTTGGTCCGCTAGCATAAATCAGTACTCTGTGATGGCTGCAGGCTGTGGGCCCAACACGAGCCCCAAAGACAAGTTGACGCAACATTTGGATTTCATGTCCAGAACGAGGGGTCTGTAGCGGCGCCAGCCCCTTCGGTTCACCTGCCGGCAAGCGCCACCGTCCATTCATCCGTGCTTTCGTCAGTGTATCCGAATCCTGTGGTACTGTAGTTGTGTAATACAGACGGCATCTTCAAGTGCCGAGTCGCACTTTGCATCCGTCTTGTAGCCATCTCAAGCAGATATGCTGGCAGGCGGCTCGAGCAGATATGCGCGACCATCGGGGGAGGCTCTGCGCTGATCTACCGGTAGCAGCGAAAGCCTTGCCTTGTGGCCAGGCCTCTTTAATGGTGGGTTTTGGGGAAAACACCACGATTAGCTTAATGGTGGGCTGAAACGGTAACTTAATTGTGGTATGGTGTGGGACGATACAAACAATAAGATAACTGTCTGACAATGATTACATCATGTGGACTTGCCAAGTCTTCTTCTGTCTCTAGTGAAGCTATTCGTACGAATTGCTTCGCATGCAGAATTCCCTCGAGTGAAAAATCTGTCAGCGAGTGTCGATACTGATCTCGTTCCTAACCGATGACCGAAAAATCCGATTCCACGGTGGTAGTGTTGGGATGGTCGTATTATTTTAATAGTCAATGCGCCATACAACTGCTGTAAAGCTGTGATAAGGCATCTATTGTACAGTACCGCGGTCTATCATGCGCACGTGCATCAGCAACCTTAACGGCATACGAGCGCCTCTGACGACGTAGTCGTTTGATGGTAACAGCTGAAAAATATCTCCAGGAAGTGACCTAACACGGAGACCTAGGCCGATAAATTGTTGTTCAGATCGTGAAGTTGTGCTATTTGTTGCCCAAGACGAGAAGCGAGGCTTTAAATTCCGCTGACACGTAATTGACAACATCTTGCTACAGTATTGAGTGACAGCAATACAAGTTTAGGAGTGCTCGCTAACATTTTTTTGGTGGGTTGACCGGGGATATTAATTGTGGTATATTGTGGGTTTGTGGGCTCAAACCCCACAATTAAAGAGGCCTGCTTGTGGCCATTCCTGATAACACAGTATGATTGCGCTGCAAATTGGCTCGGTTGATTGCTACATGCACACAGTACATCGCCAGCTCGTCCCGCCATGTCGTGCTTCCATCCGCTCATTGGCAATGAGCGGAGCAGACTCTGCTGACATCAATATTCGGTTCACCTTGTATCCACGTCGGACTGGTTCGTGGCAAAAATTGCATTTTAAATGAGGGAGCGCCGCCGCATTGCCCGCCAAAGCCGTGGCCTGTTCCCGCAGTCAACTATCTGGCCTCAGACCCTGTGACTGTCAGGACTCGTGCCTTGAACTAATTCCAAGAGTGTGTGGTTGCTGCCAGGCTGGCAATGCCAGCACCGCGGCACCGCGGTGCTAGCATTTGCGCGGTGTTGAGCGGCAGTGAACGAATCGAGACGCCGAAACAACGTCGAAAGAGACGATTGTGAATGATTCAGGATTCCTGGCTATATGTACATGTATGTATTACATAGTGCTCGCGTCGGCAAGACAACGACAACCAGTGTATCAGCCTCGGGGCACCAGCACCAGTGTAGGCAGTGGCGGACCGCCACTGGCGGTGCCTGGCAGGCACCGCCTTAATCTTCGATGCCATCGAATCGAACTTCGTCGGCTCGTTGAGTTGAAGGGATCAGCTGCAAATCGGTGAGGCGGTGGCTCCATTGGACCGCTGACACGTCACCGGCGCACGGTGATGCAAGCAGCTTGCCGACTCGGTGGTTGAAACTTTCAACTTGAAAGTATCCGGATACCGTACAGTACATGTATCTCGTACATGTACGTCTCAGATGGGCAGACATTTGAGCGAGGCGCTCGCCAATCCATTGCGCTCGAGTCTGTCTGGATGATACGGTGATACGGTGGTGACAAGACTCTTGTCAAGAAAGACTTTGTCATCGCGCGCCGAATGTAGCCATTTCGGGATGGTAAAGTATTTGTGTGCGACACCTAAAATTAGGTACAAACCGATTATCGCGTCGAATACAACCGGTACATTGCACAAACCGGTTTCATGCCAGCTGTTCGGCCGTTTCGGCGCCAGGAAAAATCTCCTGGATGATGATACACCCAACGCTGAGCCAGCGCAGCTTGGCCTCCAACTGTGATAGGGCAGCGTTTGAAGCGACGGTTGTGCCTCGCTACTGTAGTTGTCCTGACACGGTGTGAGCGACGCCTGCGTCCGGAAACACTCGTGCCCGAGCTGAGCTCGGACTCGGCCAAGTCCGCCCCTGTATTTTAGGGCCAGCTGTTGCGCCTGCCCTTTTTGATGTGCAGATACATGTAGGAGTTGTCCCAAACCGGTACTGAATACCCGCATAATCTGTCTCGTGTGGTTTACACAAGTATAAAAATACGCTAGATCCATATACACTCGCCTCTATCCTCCGATGCCCCTCCCAAGTCGATCAGTCACGCCCGTCCACCCGCTTCTCAGATTACCGATTCTCACCGGTTTCCCTGCACAGTTCTGCGCGCAAACGTCCAGCAATCATTTCGGAATTGGCAACCAAGAGCTCAACCAGGAGCACGACCGCCCCCTCTTCCTCTTCACACACACACAGCCCCATGGCGTCCTCCTCCGCAGCGCTGCAGCAGAGCCTCGGCGAGTCCGAGGTGTTCGACCTCGTGTGCGACTACCTGCGCACGCGCCAGTTCTTCGAGGCCGAGCGTACGCTGCGCTCGGAGCGCGAGGCCACAGGCTCCCCCAGGGCCACGTCGCCCGTGGCCGCGAACCAGCAGGACGCGCCGCCGTCAGAAGACGCCGCCGCGCCGTCGCTGGCCTCGCGCCTCGAGTTCATGCTGGAGCGCAGCTACGTGACGCAGCTGGTGTCCGGCTCGGGCCAGGCCGAGCCCGAGAAGATCTTCGTGCCTCGCCACGAGGCGGAGTCCACGCCCAAGCGCGCGCGCGCCCACCTGGACGGCAACGAGGCGCTGGAGATCGAGGACGTGAACCGCAACGCGCTGGAGCAGGGCGACGAGCACGAGTTCAACATGAGCACGCGCCTCGTGAGCTTCGAGGCCTGCAAGGACGACCCGCACGGCTCGGCCACCATGCCCATCTACCAGACGTCCACCTTCGCGCAGCCCTCGGGCACCACCTTCGGCGCCTACGACTACACGCGCTCGGGCAACCCGACGCGCGCGGCGCTGGAGCGTCAGATGGCTGAGCTGGAGGGCGGCCACCGCGCCTTTGCCTTCACCAGCGGCATGGCCGCGCTGTCCGCCGTCTCGCGCCTGGCGCACGCCGGCGACGAGATCGTGCTCTCGGACGACTCGTACGGCGGCACCTACCGCCTGCTCAGCAAGGTGGCGACCAAGAACGGCGTCAACGTCAAGTACGTGGACCTCTCGGGCCCGGACGGCCCCAAGAACCTGCTGGCGGCACTCTCGGACAAGACCAAGCTGGTCATGATGGAGTCCCCCACCAACCCCATGCAGCGCATCTGCGACATCAAGCGGCTGGCCGAGGCCGCGCACACGGTCGGCGCCCTGCTGTCCGTGGACAACACGATGATGAGCCCCATCCTGCAGAACCCGCTCCAGCTCGGCGCCGACATCGTGGTGCACTCTGCCACCAAGTTCGTCTGCGGCCACAGCGACACCATGTCCGGCATCGTCATCGCCAAGGACCCGGAGCTCTGCCGCGACGTCTACTTCTACCAGAACGCCGAGGGCACGGGCCTGGCGCCGTTCGACTGCTGGCTGCTGCTGCGCGGCGTCAAGACCATGAGTCTGCGCGTGCTGGCGGCCCAAAAGAACGCCGTCAAGGTGGCCAACTTCCTGAACGACCACCCGCTCATCCAGAAGGTGCACTACACCAGTCTGCTCCCCGAGAGCTCACCCGACCGCCAGATCCACGACTCGCAGGCCCGCGGCTGCGGCTCCGTCGTGTGCTTCCGCACCGGCTCGCTCGCCTTCTCGCAGCACCTGCTGACGGTCACCAAGCTGTTCAAGATCACGGTGAGCTTCGGCAGCGTCAACTCGCTCATCTCGCTGCCTGGCGCCATGTCGCACGCCAGTATCCCGGAGGAGGTGCGCAAGGCGCGCGCGTTCCCGGAGGACCTGGTGCGTCTGTCGATCGGTGTCGAGGACGCGAAGGATCTCATCAAGGATCTCTCGCAGGCGCTGCAGTCGTACGTCCCTGCTCAGGAGACGGCGCAGTAGGCGCCTACTGCTGTAGTCGACGATTCCGCGGGACCCTCTGGACTCGAGTGGGGGCTGGTAAGAAGCCCAGCCACTCTTCATGGGGTCAGCGCATCCACGGAGACCTTCCTAGACCGACCAAGCGCTGTCATTGCAGGCAGCTCTTCGTTGCGTTAGGAGTCTCTTGTGGTGCGTCGGATCACAAACCCGTAGCACACGACGGTGTGCTGCGCACTTTGAATCCACGCGGGAATTCGTCGAGATGTTCGCGAACGCACACGCGTTGCAACTTTCTCCCGACAAAAAGTTAGAATAAATGATAGTGTTGGTGGGAGGTATGTGGTGATGATTGTGGCCGTGAATAAAATATCGTCTTCACCAATTCCTACACCTTCTTGTGAAGTCCTTTCAAACGCGACGGTCAGGTTTGGTATTATCCTATTTGTCTTATTTTTCCTGGTGAGCTATCGCTACAACCTCTTCCGAAATGCAATCGACATGCATCTTACCACAACCTTCAGTCCTTGGCCTGACCGTCTACGCGCTCAGCAGCCCTGCGCTCCGCCTTTCAGCCGCTATTTGTCCTCATTTTCGATCACCCGCCTGTGGACTAACCTTGACGAGCCTTCGGGCCGTTCGGGTTGCCCAGCGTGAACAAGCGCGGCGCGATGGACATGGACATGAGCTCCTGGAACAGCAGCTTGCACGAGTACGGGATGTGGACCTGCGAGATCTGCGTCTTGTTGCGGCACGTGCGGCACTCGAACGTCATCTTGCGCAGGTTGGCGATGGCGATGATGCCGCAGACATCGCACACGTGGACACGGTACGCGTCCGAGTTGGCGAACAGGCGGTCCATGAGGAAGTTGGCCGAGCCGTGCGAGACCAGACAATCGCGCTCCATCTCTCCCATACGCAGGCCACCTTCGCGAGCACGACCCTCCATGGGCTGGCGCGTCAGCATGGTCACGGGACCACGCGAGCGCGAGTGGATCTTGTCGTCGACCATATGCTTCAGGCGCTGGTAGAACGTGGGTCCGATGAAGATCTGCGCTGTCAGGCGACGACCGGTGTGTCCGCTGTACATGACCTCGTTGCCGTGCTTCTGGTAGCCCAGGTTGTGCAGCGTGTCGGCAATAGCCTGCACCGTGACGTCCGTGAACGGCGTGGCGTCACCCTCGTCACCCGTTTGCGACGACACTTTGCCGAGCAAACACTCGACAAGATGCCCCACCGTCATACGCGACGGAATAGCGTGGGGGTTCACAACGATATCGGGCGTGATGCCCTCCACCGTGAACGGCATGTCTTCTTGGCGGTACGTCATACCAATCGTACCCTTCTGTCCGTGACGCGATGCAAACTTGTCACCAATCTGGGGAACACGAATGTTGCGGAAGCGCACCTTCGTAAACTTGAAACCATCGGCGTTCGTCGTCAGCATCACACTGTCGATAATACCGTTCTCGTGTGAACGCAGAGCCGTACTGGCATCACGCTTCTGGTGGCGCTGCTCCAAAGAGGAATCTTCCGACTGAGGCAGCGGCGACGTCTTACCGATAATAATATCGTTGCCACTGACACGCGTGCCAGGCGCCACCAGACCATCATTGTCCAGCTTGTGGTAGCTGCCATGGCGCAGACCCAGACAGTTCTCGCGGGAGGGCTTCTCGAACTCCTCGCAGTTGGCTCCGCCAGCACCGCCACCGGGGCCGCCGTGCGGGCTCTTGTTACGCTCTTGGTCAATGTAGCAGCGGTAGAAAGTAGACCGGAAGAAACCGCGGTCAATCGCACTCTGGTTCATAATCAAGGAATCTTCTTGGTTGTAGCCCGTGTACGACGCGATACCCACGATAGCGTTGATACCCGACGGCAACTCACGGAAGTGCAAGTACTCCATGGCACGGGTAGTAACCAGGGGCTTCTGCGGATAGTTGAGCACGTTGGCCATGGTGTCCATTCTTGCGCGGAAGTTGGAACAGTAGATACCCATGGCCTGCTTACCCATAGCAGACTGGTATGTGTTACGCGGCGACTGGTTGTGATCCGGGAACGGAATAATACTGGCACAAATACCGAGAATCATGGACGGGTGAATCTCGCAGTGCGTGTGGATCTGCGACCCAGTGCCGACATCCTTTGGCTCCATGGCAATCATACACACCTCCTCTTCTTCCGTGTCAATAAGCTCCACGACGCCATCCGTCAGCAAGTTGTGCCAGCGGTAGTTTGTGATCTTGTGGTTCTGGAGCTTCACGACCTGCTCCTTCTGCAGCAGCAGTTGGTTGTCCTCCACGATAAACAGCGGACGACACACACGACCAGCGTCCGTGTAAATGCGCAGCTCCTTGTTCATCAAGTCGCGAATGACCGACACTTCAGCGTCGATATCCACGCAACGACGCAGTGACCGCAGCGTGCGGATCAGCTCGTTCGGCTCACGATGCACACCCACCCAGTTACCGTTCACGAAGATCTTGGTCGAGTGCGGGATAATCTGCGGCTTGATTTCCTCCAGGTTTTCTGTAGCCCACTCTTCCAGGAACTCAAGAATCGGAGCCTGCGGCGAGCCCACCGAAATGTAGGCCATCAAGGCCAAGTTCTTCACGAGACCGACAGCCTGACCCTCGGGCGTTTCGGCCGGACAGATCATACCCCAGTGCGTGTTGTGCAGTTGACGAGGCTGGGCCTGCTTACCTTCACGACCAAGCGGAGTGTTCAAACGACGCAGGTGCGACAGCGACGACGCGTACGTCAGTCGGTTCAGCACCTGCGAGACACCAGCCTTCGAGGCGCTCTTCTGCATGCCCCAGTTGCCCGTGGCCAGCGAGTACCGCAGTCCGTTGGTGATCGTGCGCGAGCGGATCGCCAGCGTCAAGTTGAAGTCCTTGCCGTTGTCCACGCACTTCTGCAGGAACGACTTGACGTCCTTGGTCAGCTTCTTGAACAGGACTCGGAACAGGCCGCCGAGCAGCGGTCCAGCCAGATCCAGACGCTTGTTACCGTAGTGGTCACGGTCATCCTCGCCGATCCGGCCAAGCGAGCACATGAGCAGCTTGTGCACCACGTAGCCGAGGAAGTAGGCCTTCTTGGTCTCGTTGTGGTCCTCCACGCCGACGTGCGGCAGCATTTCCTTCTGCAGGATGTCCTGCGCGTAGCGGATGCGGTCGGCCTTGCTCACGTTGATGGCGCTGCCACGACGGCCGATGAAGTCCAGCGCGACCTCCTGCTCCTGGATGACGAAGGCCTCCTCGAGCGAGGACTTGAACCGCTCCATGAGCTCGGCGTCCGAGAAGTCGTAGCAGATGTGCTCGAGGATCTCGCGGTCGGCCACGAACCCGAGCGCGCGGAAGATGATGACGACGGGGATGTCCTGGCGGATGTACGGGATCACGGCGCGGATCTGGTTGCCCGTGATGGCGCTCTTGCCGCCACTCTTCTGGTACATCTGCACGTACATGGTGCTCGTGGGGCGCACGCCGTGCTCGACGTGCGAGCGCGTCTCGCAGACCCAGCTGTACTTGGACGCGGCGTTCTTGCGGAAGCAGTAGACGTGGTTGTTGCTCATGCGCTCCTGCGCGATGAGCACCTTCTCGCTGCCGTTGATGATGAAGTAGCCGCCCTGGTCGTACACGCACTCGTTGAGCTCCGTGAGCTCCTTGTCCGTCTTGTGCGTGAGCACGCAGTACTGCGAGCGCAGCATGATGGGCACCATGCCGATGAACTCCTTGGGGGTCTCCACCTGCTCGTACGGGTCCATGTCCTCGAGGTTGGCCGGGCCCGACGCGGGCGCTTGGTACTTCTGGCACACCACGTCCACGTACAGCGGCGCCGAGTACGTGAGGTTGCGCAGCCGCGCCTCGTGCGGGAACATGACGCTCGTGGAGCCGTCGGCCTCCGTCATCGTGGGCTTGGACAGGTAGATCTGGCCGAACGAGATGTTGTAGATGGTGTCCGTGTTGGCCTTGGCCTGGCCGGGCGCGTACTGCGCCTCCGGGTTGATGCGGATGGAGCGCGAGTCGTCCACGAGCTCCTGCATCGTGTTCTGGATGAACTCGTCGAACGAGTCCAGCTGCTGGCGCACGAGGCCCTTCTCCTCGAAGTAGCTGGAGATCACGGCCCACGCGTCCTCCTGCGACACGGCCGAGCCGGGCGCCAGCCCCAGGTCGCCGCCGCCCTCCGAGCGCTCCGTGTCGCTGTCCATCGGGTTCTCCCAGCTCATGGCGGAGACCGATACAATCACCAAATGACTCGAGGGGGCCGACGGCCACAACGGCCCGAAAACGGAGATAAGCGGGGTGATACGGTGATGACGATGATGAGGACGTTGGGGTGTGCCACGTGAAAAACAGGGTTTACTCGAGAAGTTAGGTGTTTTTTTCTCATTACTTTTTTCATACCCTAATGTAAATGTAGCCATTGTGTTGTCTCGACTTACTTGACTATGAGCTGGACTGGTGATGAGATCTCGATGTGCTCTTGCAAGTCTTCAGTCGTTCTTTGATTCGCCTTGTCTTGCTTGAGCTTGTACCAGCGGTACACGAACACAGCAGCAATTGCCACCGCCACCACAAAAAGCACAAGGAACACGATGAAGACGGTTTTGTACTTCGAGCTCTCGCTGGACGCACTGCTGGACGTGGACCCACTTGTACTCAGACTGGCGTCGTACACGCCGTCGTACGCGTCATCCGTGCTCAAGAAGTAGTGTTGATACCCGAGCGGTACCGTCACGTTGAACGCAGGCATCTCTCCAACACAAGACTTGTCCAGACCCGTCAAGTCGCCGTTGTTGCTCACGTACGACAGAAGGAGCTTCATGCCGCATGTCTCGCTCGTATCATCCCCAGCGACCGTCGGGGTCGTCCACAGCGTTCCGTGTGTGGCGTAACTGAACGTGATCAGCTCCTTGTTGTCGCCGTCGAGCGCGTCTAGCAGATACTCGGCGTACTTGTGTGGTGTCTGCGGGTCCAGTTTGCTGCTGAGCAGCAAGACGCTGGCTTGGCTGGGGATCACGGCGCTCTTGTTCCAGTACTCGTCCCGCTCGTAGATGATCCCGTTGGCGTCGTAGCTGCCCACGTCCAGTTGGTCGCACACCGTCGAGTTCTCTTTCGAGAAGGCGCAATACTGCGGGATCTCCGTGTACGTGCCTCCGTTCGAGATGGTCGTGTTCGTGAACCGCGCCAGCATTTCCGCCACGGACGGCTCGGGCGTCTCCCACATCTCGGAGAAGACAATGAGGTTGTAGAGCAGCGTCGATTCGAAGGCGTTTTCTTCGTCGGGGGAGGAGAGGTACGCGTTCAAAGCCGTCGAGAAGTGCGTCAACACGTCCAAGTCCTCAGACGCGCAGCGACTCAAGCGGTAGACGACGGGCGGGATGAGCGTCCGCATACTTGCGCTCTGCAGCAGCGACCCCAATGTCTCCCGCAGTGTGTAGGACGCTGGATCGGAACTCTCGCTGCCCACCAAGGTCGCACACGTCGAGTTGGGGTTGTTGTCGAAGTCGGTGATGAGGTTCTGAAGCGTGGTCGGCAGATCAATCACCTTGAATCGGTCACTGCAGTCGCTTTGTGTTGCACAGAGCGCCATGAAGGCGTCGCCTACCTCTCCGAAATCGGCGTCCCAGGTTGAAAAGTACTCAAACTTGTCCCCGGACGCCCCCGAGCTCGTGGCAACACCGTCCAACACGTAACCAGTGACTTCGGGGGGATCCAAGTGGACAAGACGCTCCACTAGCGCAGTGCCGTAACTCACGCCGTACACGATGGTATCAGCTCCGTTCGAGTAGTTGGAGATGAAGGTCGCCATGTCCGTGGCGGCGCTTGTCATAGAGAAGGAAGAAAGATCCCCGTACTTCTTCTCCAGAGCTTCGGCGCAGCCAGGGACCTCTGTCAGGTCAATGGAGCTACCGGATGGGGATCCAGTGGTGGTGGCTTGAGCCGCGACACAGTCGAGAAGAGTACTGCGACCCGTGCCGCGATGGTCCATGGTGTACACGTTCACTGCACCATCCAGTCTCGTGTGTATCTCTACCATCGCCGATTCCACTGCACCCAACACAAACATGGACAATAAGGTCAGCGGTTCAAGTCACGGCGACTTCAGAGCACAAGTGGATACGTACTGGCGGTGGAGGAAGCACCCGGACCTCCTTGCATGACCCACACGTTAGTGGCAGTGTCTGAGCCGCTCACGGCGACAACCCTCTTCACAAAGATATCAACCGTTGAGTCGACACCTTCCGCGGTCTCGCAAATGCCGGGATAGCACAATGGAGCCGTGTAGACAGCGCATTCAGCGTCTTGGTCTTCAGAACCCCCTTCGTCCGAGAAAGTCGACTCCGAGCAGGGGTACCACCCATTTAGCCCACTGCTGGAGGACGAGGAGCTCGAGACAGCCGACGCTTGTGCGAACATCGTCACCATTAGAATGAGGTGGTGGAGCTTCATGGCACGTGATGAAGTGTGCTGTGTGGGGGTCGAGAGCTTGAGGCCAGTGTGCTCGACGCGATACTTTCTGAAATGAGCGAAGGTGCTGCCCGCTTGGAATGGAATATCCATATCCTACATGTACACCCACCCACGACACGTCGAGCTTTGTCGTGCCATAACCCTGCATGCAAGCTGTCCGAAGTGGGTATGGTGCGGTCCGGCTCAATTCGTATACGAGATCATACCACGGCCTGCACGACTGGGTCGCTGACTCACCCTGTTCAGTGAACCAGAACCTGAACTTTAGGTGCAACTCATTGCTGATCAAGCCATTCACGAGCGAATGTAGAGCCCCGCGGAGATCGATACGTTGGCGAAGGCCAGCGTGGACATGAAGAAGGTCAGAAACGGGTCGTTCTGGTCGAGGCTGCCGAAGTCGACGCCCTGCGTGACCTCAATGCTACAGGCGACAAAGTCCACCGCCATCTCCACGCACACCTGGAAGGCGAAGATGAGGGAGGTAGTGCAGCTGCTGCGCGGCTTCAGACTTGCCGACAGTGGCCGAGATGAATTGGTACTGGGGGTGGTTCCAGAAGAAAAACATGATGGCGTACGAGCAACCACTCCGCGTACATGTCCGCGTAAATCTCGGCAGCGTGCACCACGAGGTGCCTTTGCCGATGCGTTTCCTCCTCACCGGTCACAGGACGTCCTGGCGTGGTCGCTCGTCTCTTGGAGATTGGTTCGACCGGTGTCTGCGCTACGGTGGCTCGGCGTCGGGCTTTTGCAAGCGTAGGAGCTACGCGCTGCTTGAGGATTTGGTGAACTTGTCGATGAGCCAGCATCGATTTGAGTGCACGCACTGAAATCTCAGCGAGCGCCAGCAATGCCGACCCCAGGACGGAGATCGTCACGTCCTGCAGTCGCATCAACAACATTCGTACCTGCGTGTCCACCAGAATTGTTGGGGTGGAGATCAGCGCGATCATCTCCCGTCGGGCCAACGGCTCTTTGGTAGATAGCAAGTAGCGCTTTGCCACTTCCTGTAGCGTGAGTTTAAGAGCGATACTGCCGATAGCAAACGCCAACAGCTCCGACTCGCGATCGATCGTTGCGAAGAGGCTGATCGAGTGAACGTACACGATAGCGACCACGGAGGACACAACCCCAGGGAGCGTTTGCAGGTAAAGCACCACGAACCGCCGTATCGATGACATCCGCGAGTATCGACGTTGTGTAGGACGGAGGGGCGTGCGTGGCTTGCCGTCTTGTTGCCCCTGGTTCTCCGACTCCCTCAACTGTCTACGAGTCAAACCTCGAACGGTCTCGGAGTTGAAAATGCTGCGGGTGCAGAACTCTGCACTGGCCAAGACATAGTTGCTCCAAAACGAGTTCATATACATTGCTGGCTTGTACTTTCGGTCCGACTCAGGTAAACGTCGGATCAGCATGTAGCAGCCGACGGCCTCCGCCGCCGTGGAAAACGCTAGGTGCGGGGTCATATGCCTCAGTATTTTGATGCCGCACTGCATCAAAGTCAGCGTTCGCGACGCAGTTTCCGTCGGGACAAGGGCCTTGCGTTTGGAATGGACCACAAACTTCTCCGGCGTCAACCGGAATGCAGATATGGTTATCATTGTCGCCGAAAACACACCGTGGAACCAGACGCCGTTGGCGGTGACATACGAAGCATAGGACTGCTCTGCTGGCGGCTTCCCGGACGCGACGTTGCCCAACGTGTAGACGAACCCGGACAACCAGCCCACAAGGATGCTGAAGCCTGCATTGCGCAGCACTCGAGTGAGCGTCCACCCCGCTGTCTTCGCGGTTCGCAGCCATGTCGAACCTAACAGCAGAACGGTCTTTTCTGAGGTCAATGCTGGAGACGGCACCAAGCGACTCGTCTTCGTCAACATTACGAACTGGAGGCTGCACGGCGCTGGTGACGAAATGGACAACAGATCAGTGGGGTGCGAAGCGGGAGCTGCAAATAAACACGGGCGGAGAATTTACCAACTTGCTCTGCTTTCCAGCAATAAACCGCTTATCAAGTTGAAGTTCAGCCTCCATAAACGCATATTCGACTAAGCCTTCAGAAACATATATATCATCTACTTCAATCTGAACCCACCTCTCCATTGGTCGAAAGTCCTCTTCAACGGCCTATTATTGGTCAACCTCCATCCAAAAATAGCCTTTTAAAAAGAGCAGCCATCTCGGTCGCTCGTCTAGCAATAGCCATTTCAAGTGTGTCAATCATCAATGCGTCCGTCCCGGAAGCTGCTGCGCGTGCTGACGCTGCTGAGCTTTGGCTGCGGCGTGTCGCTGCTGGGTCTGGCGCTGCACTTGGTGCTGGCCACGAGCTTCGGCGCCAGTGCGGCGGCGCTCGCGGCCTTAGGCGGCTGCGTCGTTCTGCTATCGGTGCTGGGCTTCGTTGGCGCAGGGCGCGACAAGAGCCGCCTGCTGCTCGTCTTCTTCTTCGTGGACTTCCTGCTGGTCACGGGGCTCTTCGTGGCCTGCTACGCCGCCTTCTTCCTGCAGGACGCGCTCGAGTCGTGGGTCAAGCACCACTGGACGGCGCGCGTGCTGGCGGCGCTGCGGGCCGAGGCCTGCTGCGCCACGTACAGCGACGCGGTGCAGTCCCTGGAGCACCGCGTGGCGGTGGTGGGCGCCGTGGGTGTCACGTGCATGCTGCTGGTGCTCGCCTCCATGTACTGCGTCGTGCGCATCGTCACGGTGCCCATCGTCATGCGCAGCATGCTCTCGGTCACGAACGCCGCCTTCACGCTGCTGGGCACGGGGCTCTTCGTCTTCGGGCTGTCGGTCAAAGTGCACGACGAGATGACGTCCGGGCAGCGGTGGATCGGTACGTGGTGCACACAAGCAACGGGTTGGGCAGGGAGCTGATCCCTGTGTGTTGATGTACTTCTACCAGCCATTATCTTCATTGTCGTGGGCACGTTGATGGTCGCGCTGTCGGTGCTGGGCGTCATCGGATCTCGAGCCAAGAGCCGATCGCTGCTCCTAATTGTACGTCGAGGGGTTGAGCTGGAGGTGAAAAAAATGGTGCTGACATGGGACGTTGCTGTGTTCGGACAGTACATTGTCGGTCTTGGGGGCTGCCTCGTTGCCCTCCTGGTGTGCTCGGTGAGCGCCTTCTCGTTCTCGGACCATCTTGCGTCAACGTACAACTCGCACACGAGCTCGACGTTGGCGTGCGACATCGGACTTACAGGCTGCACCAACTGCACCGATGTGGTGTCGGACATGACCCCGTGCGAGGGCGTCATGCGCGTCTCCGACAGCTACTGGGAGTCGTGCAATGCCACTTCATCCAGCGGCTCGAATGGCACCTCAGACGGCTGCATTGAAGGCATGACGGTGTTGAACACTCAAGCCGACCAGGGTTATGAACAAAACGACGTACGTTGTGGTCGACGGGGATCAAGTGGCATGGACGAACGACTGACCTTTTCTGTGTTGCTGCGTGTAGATTGCAAACTGCGGTAAGTGCCCCGAGTGGTCAGCGACAGACGTGCAGGCTTATCTGCGGAGCACGCTGCACCTCCTCGGGCTCTTTGCCGTTGTAGTCGTCCTCTATATGATCGTAGGCTTCGCAGGCGCGTTGGTTCTACGACGAAGTCTGGCAGGATACCAGACAGATTCCATCTAGCTAGCACAGAGCTTCCCACTTCGACAAGGGAAGCAACGATCAGTACGAAAACAATTCAAAATTAATCATCTCGTTACCTCACGCTCCTTGGCCTTTGATCCTTGCGTACATGCTTGGCCTACACCGTCGGGTCTACTTTTCAAGCTGGGCGAGCTGGTCCTTCAATTGCTGGTTAACCTCGTCCGCCGAGTCACGAGCTGCAAACGCGACCTGCGCCGCGTACCGTGCTGCCTCCTCGCTGTCGCGCGCAAGCTGCACTGACTGCTCTAGGGTCTGTACTTCTTCACGGAGGTTTACCAAATCAGTTTTCAGACTCTCATTCTGCGCGGTCAGCTCCTTCAACTGGCTTTTCGCTTCCTTCACCTCCTTCGCAGCGGACGTTGCGTCGTGAGCCTCCTGCTGAGACTTCGCCAGCTCGGATCGGACCTCAGCAGCTTCAGCGGCAAGCGACTCCTGCTTCTTCTCTGCTGACAGAATCTTCTCCTGTGCACTGACCTGCTCCTCTGCAAGCTGCGCTTTCAGCTTCTCGAGCTCCTGCTTGAGCGCCTCCAGCTCTGTGTCTTTAGTTGAAACGGTACTCTGAGCAACCTCAAGCTCCTGCGCAAGCGCTTCGTTCTCTGCAGCAAGACGCGCATTCTCCTGGAGAAGCTCCGGCGACGGCACTGCGACCTCGATGGCAGCAGCAGTCTCCACTTCCTGTTTCTCCGGAGTTTCGTCCTCAGGAGCCTCCACAACTTCCTCGTCCGAGGCCACTTCCTTGGACGCTTCCTCCTGAGTCTCCTCCACCACCTCGTCGTGCACCTCAGGAGCAGCTTCAGCAACTTCCTCGACCGCCTCCTCGACCTCCTCGACTTCAGGAGTAGCCACAGGCTCCTCCGCTTCCACACTCGCCTCCTCGCTCTCAGCTGCGACGGCGACTTCCTCCTTCTCCACCAGTGCGTCTTCCTCGTCAACAGGGGCGACTTCTTCCTCCACTGCAGGGGTCTCCTCCTCCGTAGAAACTGCTTCCTCCGCTTCAACTGCAACGAAGTCATCCTCTTCCTCCTCTGGAGCTGGGGCCTCCACATTCGGTGAGACCACGCTTGCCGGCTCAACGGCCTGCAAGAAGGCGAAGAGCTTGGAACTCGAAGGCGGCTTCTCCAGCGGCTCGTGCTCTGCCTCAACGTCGGGCTTTGCGCTCTCGTCCTCGGCTGGGACCTCTTCCTCAATGGGTGTGTGTTCGGACTCCTCCTCTGCCTGATTGTCCTCGATTGCAGGCTCCGCGTCCTCCTCAGGCGTGGCCTCCACGGCCGGCTCGGGCGCCTTCTTGTCCTGAGCAGGAGCACTCGAGGCAGGAGCCGTCGACGATGTTGGCTCGACGCTGCTGAGGAAAGCCGACAGCTTGGACAGGGACTTGGGGGCAGCAGGAACCGCGGCGGTGAACGCCGAGGGGATGCTCACTCTGTTCTGCGGAGAGGCCGGCGGGGACGACGGCGGGGTGTTGTGGCCCTGCTCTCCAGCCGACGGGGTCTTGGGCGTGGGCGTGGACTGCGGGGCCGACGCGTTGGACGACGTCGACACGCTGCGCGAGAAGGCCGAGAGCTTGCTGGACCACGAGCGGGAGCGCGACTCGTTGCCCTCCTCCTTGGCCGTGGAGGCCGTGGACGACGGGTTGCTGAGGACGCTGCTGCGGGGCGTGGCCGCCGCATTGTTGTTGTTGCTGCTCTTGAAGATGGACGGGATGCGCAGCCTCGACTTGTTGTTGTCCTCGTCCGCCGGCACGGGCTCCTCCACGTCCGCGCGCGGCGACGGGTTGCTGCTGGCCACGCTGGACGTGAGGGACACGCGGTGGTTCACGGGGGGCTTGGTCTTGGTGGCCACCACGGGCGCCGACGGGAACTTGTTGAGGAACGAGCTGAGGCGGTTGGCGTTGTTGGCGCCGCCGGAGCTGCCCGTGCTCGTGTTGCTGCTCGTGGACGCGCGGCCGGCCGCGTTGCTGCTGTCGCCATCGAAGTAGTACTGAGACAGCGGGTTGGAGGCGCGCAGTCCGGGGCGCGTCTTGTTGCGCAGCGCCACGATGGTCTCGGACACGGCCGTCTCGTTCACCTCGTCCAGCAGCTGCACCGTCGTGAACACCTGGTGCTCCTCCAGCAGCGCGCGCGTGCGGCACCACTTGATGAAGAACTGCACGCGCTCCAGGGCGTGGAACTTGCTCAGCTGGCGCAGCGAGCGCTGCAGCTTCTTGGGCAGCTCGTCCGCCTCGCCCTCCAGCACGGCGTTGGTCAGCAGACACAGCGCGCGGCCGTCCGTCACGAACTCACACAGCGACTTGGTCTCGACCAGCGGCGGGTTCAGCTCCTTGAGGTCTCCGTGGGCCTCCAGCTCGTCGCGGATCCACTGGATGCACGCGGGCGACGCCATGGCTGCGAGAGTCTGTAGGGAAGGGGGGGGGGTACTACAGCAGGCGACGCTGCGCTGCTTGTGTCTTCTTGACTGGGCGCGTTCCGCACTGTGCGTCGGGCGCTGCAGAGGGGGGAGAGGAGAGGCCTCTGCTGTGTGTCTGCTTTTTCGCTTTCGCGTTCTGTTGTGGGGGCATAGAGCAAGACGAGGGCGGATATTTAGTCAGGAGTGCTACATCCGTCAATTGGCATACAGTTGCTGGTTTCGTTGGATACTTACACGAGAATGGAATAGACCGGTTAGGAACCGGTACCTGCACCGGTAGCCCCTGCAACCATACGACGCCGGCCATTTTTTCAGCTGCACAAGAACGTGTGCGCGCCACAGTGCATGTATGACGTTGCTGTTGGTGGGGACGTTGACAGCTTGCCGACAGGCCGGCGGACAGACATGCGAGGCGCCAGTTGCTAACGCTTCGAGCGACCAACGGCTGAAGGCGATCGCCGACAGCACGTACCGACCAATTTACCGGTACTGTATTTGTAGTTGGGCGTGCTTGGCTTCACTTTCGTGCTGGTTGAATCGACGTTGAATCGACCCTACAGCACAAAGATGTCATCTTGGCATGGATTACACCACCACTGTGCGTGTTTTCAAGTTAATCCGGACTTCGTGCTGAAAATCTCAATTAATGTACCATGCCCTCGCTCTAAGCTTATCCAGCCTAACACTTCTAGGTTAGCATGACATTCATCATCCACGCAGCACGAGTCATCGCTACGTATAGCATTGCACTCAGCTACAGACGCTATACACAATGTCTACTGTCATTACATTATCAGCTAACGTTTGCTCCAAAACCAACGCAATAAAGAACTCTATTGTACTGTACCATTCATAATAGTGTGGAGAAATTTCTTGCATTCTTAAAAACTTTCAAAAACAGGGTTTGAAGAGGCGGTGATTTTTTCTTAAAATGCGCACGCTGGAAATGTAAAATACTTCGAAGCACGTCCAGTAGACCTGCCAGCACCACCGTAGCGGGTTAGCCATCTCTCATCACCTCACTATTATCTGCGTCTCATGTGTAATCTCATAAGTTACTTTACAGAACTTATGAGATGAAGCGACATCAAGGCCTTGATCGTTCCCCACCGTAAAAAAATTCCTGCCTTTTCAGTAAGTAGCAGAGGTTCCTGTGGTGATGTGCGAGCGAACTTGTGCGGCGGCAATTTGCTGGGAAAACTATGATCTCTCGAGTACCAAAACGCCGTGTTGACAGGGTCAATAATTCGAGACTATCAGCAGCATCGCGTATCAACCCGAGAAAGCAAAACGGACGACGCCTGTCAGTCCTCGCTCAGTTCAGAAATTCTTCTGTCGTTGACTCCAAGACACGCTAGACACTTGACTACCCTCCAGCAAAGAGCGACCCACTGAGATGCAAATCTACCATGCCGTCTTGTTGGTGACGATGTTCTCGCAGGCTTCAGCTTCATCAGTGTCATCATCGTCTAACGACTTAAATGGCTGGTACCCCTGTTCTGACTTCACCTTCGCGGATGAAGGGAGTTCTGACGGCCAGGACGCCGAATGCGCGGTGTACACCGCTCCTCTGTGCTATCCTGGAATCTGTGAGACTGCAACGTCAATCGACTCGACAGTCGATATTTTCGTGAAGCGGGTGCCTGCTGTGAGCGACCCCGAAACTGCGACCAACGTTTGGCTAATGCAAGGCGGCCCGGGTGCTTCGTCTACTGCGAGTAAGTGCTGTCCGTCTCGGGTAGTTGTTTCTGATAAACTAACCAGTTATTTGATTCGCATTTCTTGTAGTGGAATCAGCAATGGTGGAACTTCACACGCGTCTGGATGGAGCTGTGAATGTATACACCATGGACCATCGGGGTACAGGTCGCAGTACACTATTGGATTGTGTTGCAGCTCAAGCAACCACTACTGGGTCCCCCTGGGGCAGCTCCATCAAGTCGTCGGAAGTCCCAGCATGTGCGCAAGCATTGGAGAAGAAGTACGGGAACCTTTCTTCCTTCTCCGTGACGAGCGCCGCCACTGACGTGACTACCTTCATCTCCAACTACTCGAACGGTGCCAGTACCATCGTGTACGGCGTGAGCTATGGCACCGCATTGGTAGAGCGCGTGATTCACTTGGATCCACCCGAAGTGACCGGGTATGTTCTGGACGGCGTCGCAACGAGCTCAGGGGCATCTGCTGAGAAATTTGAGTACTTCTCAACATGGGACTCGGACTTTGGCGACGTAGGTGACGCATTTATGGCGCTTTGTGCAACTCAAAGCGAATGCAATAGCCGATTTCAGACGAATACCCTCCCAATTACGCTTCAGAACCTCCTCACAAACTTCGATAGCAAACCCAAGTCGACGTGCGCTGCTTTGGTCAGCAGCGCGAACGGCGACCAAAGCAGTGAACCACCGTCTTACATTGTACGGCGAGCACTGGGGTCGCTTCTGCAGAGCGCGAAAATGCGGACGTTGATCCCACCGGTTGTATACAGATTGGATCGCTGTGCTTCTCAGGACATCGACGTATTGACACACTTCTTCGCGTACTTGAACAAGTTCCAGGACTACCCAGACGAGGACAGCGCCTTCGAGTCAACGCTTCTGTACTACCTCATTGTCTTCTCAGAGATGTGGGAAAGACCGGAACCACCCATTTCCGAGATGCTTGCTCGATTCACTAGCACACGAGTGTCAAATGGAGGAACTTACGCGGACATCCCCCGGTATTGCGCGTTCTCGAAAGAAAGCTCAACAGTTTGCGATCAACTCAACGTCGGAAATTACGAGGCAAACGGCATTATCTACGAACGAGATGAATACTGGAACAAAAGCGCCACGATACCGACACAAGCGAGTGTGCTTTTGTTGAGCAGCAAGCTGGATCCGCAGACACCTCACAAATACGCCGAATATTTGCTAGATGCACTTGATGGCGACAAGAAGGAGCTGATCACCTTCGAGTTTGCTACGCATGGTACACTGTGGACTACTCCTTTGGATGAAAGCGATGAGAACAGCGAGACGTGCGGTATGAAGCTCCTCGTGTCGTATGTGAGCAGCGGCGGCGATTTGGATGGTCTGGACAAGACTTGTGTTGATAATATGCCTGTCTTCAGTCTGACACCGTCGATTACATACCAGTACTACTTCCTGAGCACGGCCAACGCTTACGACGGGGTGTATAATGCAAGTTTGGCTGCACTTGTGACCAGTTCAAGCTCCGGATCTGGCACCAATACTTTGACCACAACCGCCAAGGAAAATGAGACGTACAGAACAGCCTTCATCGTGTTCCTGGTGCTCTTCGTTATATCATCGGCGATTGCCGTCTTCTTTACGTATCGATGGTACAAACTCACGCACCACAAAGCAGCAAACAGGGAGACCGATGACTTGCCAGACAACATCAGCATCTCGACACCAGCAGAAGTGGCCTCGTCATCTCCAGAACTAGCATCACCTTTCTCAACGCACCGAGTTTCGTAGAAAATGTGCTGACGAAGGTACTTACGAGTTGTAAGTTGCACTTACAGCGAATCTATACAGTGTTCAACGCCATTTCTGCTCGATGTGCGATCAAACGTTTTGCAGAAGAATGGATTGCAACATGTATTCCTTTTAATGCTACGTATGCAACATATCAAATGCTTTTCCATCTCTAGCTTCGCATGTTCAATGCATACTTGGTAGAACGGTAGAAGCGATGATATCTACAAGCATACCGTATTCCCGCGTGTGGATCACTCCCCATCGATCGTAAGATCACTGGGGGAAACTCAAACTTGAGTTGAAGGCTCCGTCGTACACATCATCGGTAGCAAAGTAACTGGCCTGGTAGTCAGTTGAGACCGTCAGATCGAACGCTGGCATTTTGTCCACGCATGACTTGTCCAGATCCTTGAGCTTGCCGTTGTTACTGACATACGAAGCCAGTATCTCCACGCCACAAGTTGGAGCCCAAACACTTCCATTCCCCATCGGGGTCCACATCAGCGCGCCGTGAGTGGAAGTGTTGAATGTCACCAACTCCTTTTTGTCTCCATCCAGCGTTTCCAGCAAAGTTTCGGCGTACTCATGCAACGTCTGAGCGTCCAATTTGCTACTCAGAATCAGTACGCTGGCGTGACTGGGGATCTTGGCGGTCTTGTTCCAGTACTCGTCGCGTTCGTAGGTGATAGCTTTTGCAGCATACTTGCCATAATTGAATTCATCACACGCCTCCGACTTTTCTTTGGAGAAGGCGCAATACCGCGGAGACTCTGCATATGCTCCAGCCGATATAAGAGCATTCGTGAACCGTTTTTCCATTTCAGTCTTCGACGGCTGCGGGCGCTCATACATCTCAGAGTAATCGATGAGATACAAGAGTAGTGGAGAGTAAAATGCATCGTCTTGGCTCAATGCATTGATACCCGCGCTGAAGATGGCAATGAATTGGCTCAGAACGTCCACATCATTGGCGTCACAGCGATTCAGGCGGTAAACGACTGGAGGAATCAGCTTCCGGAGCTCCGCGTCCATCAGCATTTGACCAAGCGTGAGCGTCAATGCAGCGGAAGGTGGATACTCGCCGTAATCTTTCACGTCCTTCAAAAGCGTCGCACATGTCGAGTTTGGGTCTTTGTCGAAGTCTGCCACCAAATCTCGGAGCGTTTTCGGCAGCGTGTTGGGCTTTTTGAAGCGACTGCTGCAGGTGGCGTCCTGCGAGCACAGCGCCAAGAAACGATCACCCACGATACCAAAGTCAACATCCCGCTTCGACATGAAGAATAATTTGTCCTCTGCTGCTCCCGACGTTGCAGCAACGCCGTCGAAAACGTACCCCGTCACTTCTGGGGGGTTCAAGTGCATCACACGCTCCACAAATATTGTGCCATAGCTGGTGCCGTACACAATGGTGTTGGCGCCGTTCGTGTACTTCGAGATGAAAGTCACCAAGTCAGTGGCCGCACTTGTAACTGAGAACGACGCTAGGTCGCCATACTCGTTTTCCAGTTCTTGGGCACAGGCCGGGATTTCGGATGGATCGAAGTCTCTGCCTCCCGGTGAACCGGTGGTAATAGCCTGTGCTGCGACGCAATCCAGAAAAGTGCTGCGACCAGTGCCGCGGTAGTCCATTGTATAGATATTCGCGGTCCCGTTTAGTTGCATGAGCAAATCAAACATCGAAGATTCCACTAGAAAACGGCAGCCAAACACCAAGTTAGTACGTGGCACACAGGGCAGTATTGTGCTTGGGGTAACCTCGGAATACACTTACACGCAGTGGAGGAATAACCCGGACCACCTTGTAGGAGCCAGACGTTTGTAGCGGTCTTTACGCCGGTGGTTGCCGGCATGCGCTTCACGAAGACGTCAATCGTCGGGTCGGCAAACTGTGGAGTCTTGCAGATTCCAGGGTAGCACAGCGGCGCATTAAAGGTAGCGCACTCGGAGTAATGTCCAGTCGAGCTTCCTTCGTCGGAGAAGGTGTAGTCGGGGCACTTGTACCATCCATTCAACCGCGTCTTGACGGTTGACGTGGATGCTGCCGAAGCTTGCGCGACGATGGCCGATAGCGCGAAGAGAAGGTAGAGACGCATTTCCCACTTGGTGGCAAATTCGGAAGTGGCTGAGACCAAGGACTTGACAAAGAATGATGCCGCATCATCATTGATGCGGCATCATACTTCGTTATCGGTATATGTTTATGTATGAGTCTACGGGGTGTTCATGAACTGTATTCATTTCAATCGGGCTTTCGTTACCAATGAAATCTTGGCACAGCCTTGAGCGTCGCATTGCTTGAAACATACGACTCTAATGGGAACTCGACAGAGAATTCAGAATGCCTGTAGAATCTAGAGTCTGGATATAAGTATCCAGAGAAAAAGTATCAAGAGCCTGGATAATATCCAGACAAAAACAATAAGCATTATCTAGAGTCTGGCTTTAACCCATAAACGTAACTCTGCGGCATTTATTATAATATAATTACACCGAATTAGTCGTGCTTCGCAAATAGTCATGCTTCTGCGTAACTAATTTTCTTCAAATAGCTGAAATCAAAGACAGCGGATTTGGGTAGACTCATAGGCCTGAAGCCAATCATGGTCTTAGATTTCTGAGATAACAAATATTGCGGGTACAAGAACTGTTCAATGGGTCGACTTTCAATTCCAGAAATCGTAAACCATTATTAGCCCCAACAGTCAGATTTTAAGGACAAATTTAAGGACAAAAATCGTTTTCACTTGAGTTTGGTATGGTTCACAGTACTTTTGTCCTAACAGGACCAAAATCGATCTGCCCATACTCAAAGCAAGTAAAATCGGTTTTTTGGGACTAGTGATCGGTGTAAGAGACTTGTCTACAGTGTTTACCGTAATGATAGCAAAACCTTGGGGACTTTGCTGGGTTTTAAGCCAATTGCCGTTGCACAAACTAATCAGCTCGTCTGATTGGTGGTAATCACGTCGTGGAGCCCGTTTTCACTCAGCCAAAAACCTCGTTTTTGAAAGCCTACCCTAGTGACTGTCACCAAAACCCGCTGATGAAAACCTACTTAAGTATTCCAATTTAAATATTAAAATAGGTGTCATTTATTATACGAACACTGTAGCAACGTCAGCAAAACCCGTCGTTTTTTCTTCAAAAGATTTTGGTTCAAAATTTTAAACTACTACTTGCCGTCGTTTTGTTCACACGGTTCTCAGCAGCTTCTTGAATTTTAGTGCGCTCGGCGACCACTGCATCTACCCCGCTAACCAGATATGCCGACTCTCCATTTCTGGCTGCCAATTCCAATGTATACTGCATGTGCTTATCATCGGGACAAGCGTCCACTTCTCCACTTGTGGTGATGACTTGGGGTTCTAAGAAACCAGGTACTGGAGGGTATCCCGCAGCACCTGATGAATTATTTGAACATTCAGGTGGACATAAAACACACGCTTGCCTTTGCAAACCCCTCTCTAGATTTATAAACTGAAGGGCCCCCCCCGACCCCCCTGTAACTTACAGGCTGTAAGCAGCCAAATGGCTGCTCTAAATGACAGATGTTTCTATTTCCTTTCGATTGCCACGACTTCTTTTGTTTCATCGCCACTACATGTAGAACTATGGTCACTTGAGTGCCTCGTATTCGGAAGCACTGCGGGTTGATCAGCGACATTCAAATGGTCTGGTCGTTTGAGAATTAATTGATCAGGTGCTGCGGGATACCCTCCACTGCTTTAGTGCATCCTAGTATATCAATTCATCTATTTTACTTCAACCAGTCAATGTGAATACTGGAACTCAGATAACGAGCGTACAGGATGATACTTCTAGTGAACGTCATACGCTCGTTTAATAGGCCTTTGTCAGTTTTTGGCCTCAGCCACTTCCGAAAGTGGGAAATGCGTCTCTTCCTTCTCTTCGAGCCTTCAACTCAAGTTTGGGTTCCCCGCGTGATTTTACGATCGATGGGGAGTGATTGATACGCGGGAATACGGTATGCTTGTACTGTAGATATCATCGCTCTAACCGTTCTACCAAGTATTCATTGAACATGCGAAGCTGGAGGCGGAGATGCATTCGAAAAGTTGCATACGTAGCATTAAAAGGAAGTACATTTTGCAATCCATTCTTCAGCCGCTACATCACACTCATCGCATGTATAAGCCCGCAGAAATGGCGACGTTAGCGAATGATAATAGTGCCAGGAAAAATACCATGAACGGGTCGTTCTGATCGAAGCTCTTGAATTCCACGCCCTCAGCAGCTTCAAGGGTGCATGCCAGGAAATCCACGACCACCTCAACACCCAGTTGGAGACCGCTTATATACCTCATCTGTCGCTCTTGCACGGCGGTCGTGTTCTCTGCAGAACCAGTTGTTTGATCTCCGAAACCCAACAAACTAAAGCGGAATTGCGGATGGTTATGGTAGAAGAAGAGAATTCCATATGAGCAACCGATCGCGATGTATTCCGCGTACATGTCGGAATAAATTTCAGCAGCGTGATGGACCCGACACTTCAGCCGGCGTTCTTCAGCTTCTCTGCGTGCCTTCATGGATGCTGTTCCGCTTCTCTTTCTAATGGTAGACTCCGTTTTAGGAGCAGGCACTACCTTCACTTTGCGATTGTTGGCTGTTGTCTGCTTTTGCACGATGAATGACTTCACACCTCGGACAATAATCTCGAAAGTAGCAAGCAGTACAGTGCCTGCGACAGAAACGTTTGTGTTCGATTGCCGAAGCAACATCATTCGCACTTGAGTATCGACGAGAATTGTCGGTGTTGCCACGAGAATTACCATGACTCTGCGTGACACAGGTCGTCGGGTCGCGATCAAGATGTGCTTCGCTAGCTCTTGTAAAATAAACTTGAGCGCGAGGCTGGCACTAGCAAACCCCAGCAATTCCCATTGCCCATGAAGGCTAACAAACTGACTCATCGCATGCACATACACGATAGCAATGAGCGAGAAGAACATCACTGGCAGATTTCGGGCATAGATTCTAAGGAATCGACGAAGTGCCAGCTTCCATGTACGATGGTGGTTGCGCCGCTGAATCATGACGTCATTGTGGTGTATTGTAGTATCGCCGGGACTATGCCTCGGCGAGGGCGTTTTTGAAGGCGATCTGACCGCTTGCCCGCTGGCAGCCAACCCACGCACTGTTTCAGTCTGAAAGATATGCCGCGCGAACACGTCAGCGATCACCATGATGTAGAATGCCCAGAAACACGCAATGTACACACACGGCTTGAACCGATGCCACGATGCAGGTACGTTCGAATACATCGCAAAATCGCCGCCCACAACAACAACGGATGACAGGACGAAATGTGGAACCACGCGAGCAAGGAGCTTGGTGGTGCACTGTAGAATATTTAATCTGCGAGTCACAGATCTGGCGGCTGCCAGGCTTGCTGGACGCACCACAAACTGCTCCGGTAGAAGCCTCGTAGCCATCAAGATGACCACACACATGGTAAATACGCTATAAAACCACCCCATGTTGGAAGCACTGAAGTTTGCGTAAGACTGCTGGCCAGGAGTCAGCCCCGAAAAAATATTTCCCTTGGTAAACCAGTAGCTGAACAGCCAGCCCACGGCAATACACAGCAGAGAGTTGCGCAGAACGAGTGTAAGTGTCTCTAGAGCGAGTCTCAGTGACGGAAGGCAAGCATTCCTAGCAGAGCGACGTGATTCGCTGAATCCAACGCAGCATTCTTCGATCCCCTGCCAACAAAATGAGTCAGAACAATGTTATACTGGTTCTCGTAGTAGTATCAGCATCTTCACCAGAAATAGATAGGCATGTTTCCCGGGCCACCGTACCAGATCTTCACAGTAAGGAGAGATGGAACCTTCGGCACATTCGAGTATACTCGTTCTCGTATACTATTAAAATAGTCGTTATTAAAATAACATGTAATAAATTAGTTATTACGCTCAAAATAAGCTGTAAAACAAACTATATGTGATGCCGAGTATCGCAAAACCTGAGAATACCACTACTCACGACCATCGTCCACAAATAAGATAGACTCGCTCAAAAATACGGACGTTGATCGCACCGGATTGGATCGGTTTCGAACTGAGGTACATTAATGTCATTTAAGCTGCCCTAACGCCATCTAATGCCCGTAAGTGGTTACTGCCCTTATCTCAGCAACCCCTGTAAGTCAGTCTCTCTAGTGCCATGCACAAGGTGAGACTGGAAACCTGTGGGGTTACACCGGGTCGCCATCCTGCTGAGTAGGGCCAGCAGGTTGCCTGTCCGATAGAAAGTTGGCCACGTCAGCGGCAGCCTTACTCTTGATGACCTCCCATTTCCGCTGGGCCTCCGATAGTCCAAACGCCTTCCATTCCATAGGAACCTGGGTTGTGCGCGCCAGTCGGGCTAGTGCCCGCGCCGTAGTGTTATATTCACGCTCGATTGTCGTCCAATCCGTGACCTGCATCGCATCAGCCAGTCTGCGAGCCTGCCAATATGGCCTGTGCATCTGAGTGGCCCTTGGGGCCCTCCGTAATGAGTATTGTCGTATAGTCACGTCATTGTCACCAGCGACGTGAGCAAATTTCCATCCCTTCTGTTGGCAAATCCGGAGGCCCCGAAGGAGCCCGATGTGTGCTGCCAGTGCCGTCGATACGTGACTGCCCTCCAGATAGACGCTACTCATGTACTTGACTGAAGCATGTCCTGTGACCAAATTGGCCTCAACTATCACGGTTCCACCTCCACCGGTCTTGGTGGCCCCGTGAACGTCGCTTGCATAGAAAAGCACAATAATTCTGGAGTGTTGCTCATTAGGCCACGTCGAGACAGCCGCTTCTGTAGTGAGTGCCCTGCTAATGATTTGGGTCAGCCGAGCCCGTAGTGATGCGTCCACCGTGGGCGGTAATGTCCCCCGCATCGTCGCGTATCCTTCCCGCAGTCTCGCCTTAAGTCCCTCAGTGTGGTGTTTTATCCCCGTGTCATTTAGTTCGTGGAAAAACGCGATCCGCCACCGCCAAACACAGAGGAAATACAGGGCTGCGCCCAACCTCCAGCAGCCTTCTAACATTTTGTCAACTGACCCCCCCACTGCGGCAATAGTTGCGTCAGTCTGAGTGGATAGCTCCCTTCCTATAGTCGCCATCAGTGCCCGGGGGAATCCTGGTAGTGTCAGCGAAAAGATTGCTGTCTCCGCCTCCACGAGCTTAAGGCCCGCTGCCTGCCATTTGTTCACAAATATCCGGCGGAGGTGGGCCGCCGCGGGGCAGAGCCAAAATACATGCCGCAAATCGACACGTCGCGCCCTAATGCATTCCGGATGAGGGCATCCCATCCCCGCTGACACCGGATTGTAGACAGATATGGCATGGTGTTTTATCCTGAAAAGGAGCTGAGCCCCCCATGGGTTCAGCCCCACAATGCGCCGGATGCTCGCCCAGCTCACCTGTTCGAGACCCGTCGCCGCCGCTGGGCTGCTAGTCGTCCATCGTGCGTTAGGGTTGGCTAGTCGCAGAACTGCCTTCTTGTGCATCCTTTCAGCAATCAGCCGCTTATAATCTCTCTTACCACGGGACCAACGCCTCTTGCCCGCCCATAGACACACCAGCCGTGATACCCTTGGGTGGGGGTGGACCCAGTCTAAGTTCACCTTGTCGCCGAGGAGAGCAGCTACCCGACTCGTGAGGTCCTGGTGGGACGTTACAGGGCTCCTGTCTCGTGAATCGGCTCCCTGGCCGGAGTAGGCCAATTTGCCGTCCGCCCCGATACGCAGGTGCAGCGGTGGTGTCGGGTTCCCAGTGATGGCGTACCGCACGGTACCACTGTGATCCCCCCGTATTAGTAATGCAGGAAAATTCAGTACTAGTAGTTCCATCAAATTACCGACTTGCCGCTTGATACCCGAGGTGAGACGCTGTGTAATAACCGTGACAATGAGGTGACCGGTCACCGACCACGTCCAGTGGACGACATCTTTTATTTGCGTCCTCGACGCACAAATAGCACGGTATCGCGTGCAGGGATTAATTACCGTCCCTGTCTCGTCATATAGTCGAAGACTCGCCATGACAGTGTACGGTAGCCATTCAGCGCAGAAACTGCCGTTCTGAGATGCCTCTGCATTTATGTACGCCCTGCTCACCGCCCCCCTCAGACAGTTCACTTCCATGACGAGGCGTCGGCCGATCCACTGCGTAGCAATAGAGCCGCTGAAGTACATAAGCGCAGCAAGTGCTGCAACCATGTGCGCTTTGTGAGGCACGCACTGTGCTGCTCCGTACGCCGCACATACTTGCGCCCCAGTTTCTATCATGGACGGCTGCAGCCTCATCCCTCTATTCTGGGAGCCAGGTTGGCTAGGTGACACGTAAAGAGACGCAGATGCCATGCTTGTCGATGGGCCAGCGAGTACATCGCTCACAATCCGCATTGCCGGGGTGGCCATGAGGGCCCACTTACTCGCCGCCGCCGCTGCCATTGCGAGGAGTTCAACCTGCAAGTCAGGTATTGCTAGGCCGCCTTGAGCGCGGGGAAGTTGGGCCACGTGCGAGTTTAGCCAGGCCTTGCCGACCATGTGATCCGTGGTGAACCGTGCGTGCCAAATAAAATGTTTCAGCATCCTCTGAAACTTTCGTACAATAGCCGCCGTGGGCCAGCAATGGCGGGCAATATACATCAGCTTCGGAACCACGATTGCAGTTGCCACCACACATCGCTGCTCTACCGTCATCATCTTCTGGGTTGCTAAGGCCAGCCTGGCAGTCAGCTGCGTGCGAGCTAACTGCCAGGTATACTCCATGCCATCGTAGCTGCCGACCTGGATGCCCAGGTAGCGAGCAAGCGCGTCTACCGACTGGACCCGTAACGGTGTCGGTAGATCCGGTAAATTCATTATCTCAGCTGGGTGAAGCGCTATAATCAAGGTTTTCCCTTCATTTAGGGTCAGTCCTGATGCCGCTGCAAACTTGCGTGCTATAAGCAGGATGATAGTAACCTCGCCCACCGTGCGGACGTAGCAAGCGGTATCGTCCGCGTACCCCGCCACCTTAAGAGTTAAAGTGCCCGAATTGCTGCTGAGCACGATACCAGCAACGGTGGGCTCACTGTCTATCTTGCGATACAGTGCTTCCAGTACGATAATGAAGAGCAGCGGTGCAAGCGGGCACCCCTGCCGAATTCCACAGTGGACACGCACCCATCTCGACCGGGACCCATTTGCTAGAAACCGAACTTTAGTGCCCTCATGCAAACCTCGTATCGTAGCGACAAATTGCTCCGGGAATCCGAGCCATAGTAAGACCTCATACATGAATGGCCGATCTACCGAGTCGTACGCCTTGCAAAAATCGAGCAAGATAGCTAATGCTTCCGCTAACGCGGGGTCCGAGGCCGCCCTCGCTTTTGCGGCACGAAATAAATCTAAGGTGTCGTGTATCACCCGAAACGGCACAAAGCCATTCTGATTCGGGTGTATAATCCATTGAAGTGTGCCACTTGTTCTTGTTGCTATAATCCGGGTCAGGATTTTGTAATCAGTGTCCAGTAGCGCCAGCGGGCGGAAGTTGAGTGGGTTGTGTACATCCCCTCCCTTTTTTAAACAAAAAATATC
Source organism: Phytophthora x cambivora (assembly GCA_033557925.1). Lineage (NCBI taxonomy): Eukaryota > Oomycota > Peronosporomycetes > Peronosporales > Peronosporaceae > Phytophthora > Phytophthora x cambivora. The sequence continues at coordinate 425,910 of JAUCEB010000029.1, read as the reverse complement.
CGCTTGGAGGAAAGACCTGGGGAAAAACCCCGCCTCCGTCCAACGGTTGTATAGGAATGTGAGCAGCGGGATGAGGGTGGTAGCGAAATCGCGGTACCAGTCATTCCCAAGACTGTCCGGGCCGCAGGCCTTACCAGGGTGAGACGCACCGATGGCCGCCGCAACCTCAGCTTCTGTAATGGGAGCGGAGAGATCTTGTAGTAGCTCGCCGTATTGCCCTTCCGCCCCCAGCCATCTGATAACGTCAGCTCGGTCGTCCCTGCTCGAGCCCTCCTGTTGGAAAACTGGGGTCCATGCATCAGCCAAGGTGTCCGCCTTGTCATGGACCCCCCTCGCAGGCGTGCCGCTGGCCGCGTCAAGTCGGTGGATCACATTATCTGCATACTTGGTGCTGACCCGTCTGAATAACGGCTTCGTGGTCTGCCCTTTGACGTATGCAGCGTCTCGGTACAACCGCCTTCTGCGTAGGGCAGCTTTCGCCCTTATGCAGTCTGTAATGGCTGTCCTCACTCTCTGAAGTGACGTCATCCCAGCGTGATCCTTTAGTGATAACGCCGCTAATAGATCAGTAATAGTATCCACCGAAGGGGTCACGCCAGCCGCCGTCTCCATGATTCGTTGTTCCTGACGGAGCAGCCTTTTGAGTTTTTGCGCCAGCGTGTTTCGGTGCGTTCGCCGTCGCTGCCGCACGAGTTTCAGTGTCTCCTTCCGGATGTCCACTTTCAGTTCATCCCACGCATTGGCTAGAACATCCGCCCTCATGCCCATGAGGTCCGACCTGGTTGCAAAATTATCTAATCTAGCCTGCATGGCTGCGACCACTACTTCCGTGGCAACCGACGGACAGGGATAAATCCTGGGAGGCTTCCAGATCCTTATCGGGTCTTGCGGCGGGCGCAAGTGCAGTCGTACAGCCCGATGGTCACCGTGGGTGCCCGGGTGGGCGACCTCCGTGTGTACCATCCAATCCGTTATCTCAACAGCCCCGTACCAGCGATCCAGCCTTGCTGTCGCCTCCGTACCATCCGGAAGCGAATAGCGATATGTATGCGTGGCCCCATGCCATGCAAGTAAGTCATGAGGCAGTAAATTATCCGGTGGGTGTAGGGCATCCACCACTGCCCACTTAGCCAGCAGATCCGCCAGGGCCGGCGATGTATGTCCCGCTGCCCGTCGAAAATAGCTGCGGTCGCTACGCGCGTCCATAGTGCAGTTAAAGTCCCCCCCGACGAGTAGCTTACCTTCGTCGGGAAGGACAACCTCACACAAATTGCGGTAGAAAACTTCCCTCCGGGCCCTCTGATGGGGCGCGTAGATGTTCACAAACAGGAAAAGCACCCCTGCGACCTTACCCGTGATTGCCATAAAATGTGGTGACCACTGCTGTTCCAGTGCGGGCTTCGGGTCCTGTAGCTGGCCGTATGGGTCCACCAAGATAGCCACGCCCCCTTTGCGGTCGTCCGCCGGCGACCAAAACGACCGTTGCGGGCAACCCTCACCCGTCCGGAAACCCCACGTGCGAGCATATAACTTCTCCATTGCATTCTCCTCACCACGGTCGACATGAGTCTCCTGCAAGAATACAACGTCGAGCCTACCGTGTCCATCTGTCCTTCTAAACGTTTGAAGCCACTCGTTGCGGCGTGCGTCAGTGCAGCCGAATCCATTGACGTTTTGAGTGACGCACCCAAATGTCTGGTCACTTCGATCGAACTCAGATGCAGCACTTCCCCTTGCTGTACTCCCACGTTTCTCCTGGGTCTTCCTCAGTATGATCACTTTCTTCCTTTCTGCCCGGAATGCCCCACGTAGTTGGGCGCCCCGAGCAGTATTCGAAATTACCGGAAAGAAATCTCCCATGGTGCGTTGCTTCGGGCGCTTAACCCGCCCTCCACGGGGAGGTTCAACACCTCGATCATTGCCCGGTTGAGCGTGTGATACCGCCCCCGTCGTAGCCACCGGCGCTGGGGAACAAGATGTCCCATCTCGCGCTGCCGGCGGCTGGCGCCTCGGTCGCTTCTGAGCATTCGAGGCGCTTGTCAGGGCAGTATAGCCCTTAACAATGAGCCTGGGCAGATAGACCAGCAGCCATGGCGCTGAGCCTATCTTCCCAGGTGAGTCCGGACGGCAGGGTGATGATCTCCCCCCACGCTGACCGTGATACCACATTGTCGCACAATCGTCGTACTGCAGGGTGTGCCGCGTACACTGTACCTGGCTGCATCGTAGCCGATAGCCCCCATGGAGTGACCGACCAGACCCAGGCTGTGTGCTTCAGTATGTGCAGTATGTGCCAACACTCCGGATCAACGTCCGGTGGACATGCCCCGGATGGGGCCCTCGCATACATCCCAGTCAGACGCCGCCACTTTTCGGGATCCCTGGCCACAGTGCGGTCCCGTTGCGATCCCGCCTCCGTCGTGCATGCCGCTAGCCAAGAAGTACAGTAGTCTTTAACCTTGCCACTGGGGTCCACTGCTGCTAAGATACGACGCAGGATCGACACCTGATAATCGTACGCCTCTAATTCCCCCCATTCCAGCCAAAACCGTTTCGGTTGATGTTTGACTGCCACCTCCGGGTACGGTATGTACGACAACAGATCGTGCAAAGCGCCCCGCTGGTCGAGGAGGGTTGTCAGTAGTTCCGTCATCTCGGTCGAGCTGCCGCCGCCGTGAGGCAGCAGATGTTTTACGCGGCGGATGCGCAGCCACGTTCCCACCGCTGTGTCATTTTCTTTGTGCAGCTGGCGGAGTTTCGACCTGTCCGCCATTTGTTCCGGTTCAGCCGTGCGAGAATTTAACATGCGCTGAAGCGCCTGGATCGATACGCGCCCATGAGTAGATATCTGTGCTCTGCCGTTTCCTGTCTTTTGTAGATCTCTATCGACGTGCCCCTGTTGAAGTGAGAAGTGATCGTCCGTCGGATCTGCCAATCGTTGCAGCCGGCTCTCTTCGTCTGGCAATTCAGTCTCCAGCACACCAATGTCATAGATGCCACTGTCCAGCCTCGGCAACTGAAGTCGGTCGTGCACAATATCTAATCTATTTCTGCGCTCCATAGTTCCAATCAAAAAATCATTCGTGTCGTCCGAGTCTGCTAGCACCTCGAGCTCGTCCGTCCTAGCCTGGCAGCTCTCCATGTGGGCGAGGACCGCATTGAACCAGTCATGATGTGTACAAAAATCTTGCGCAAAGGTCAGATCTCCTTCCGCCTGCCACTTCAACGATAAATCTCCATGTCTGACTCCATAGAAATGTCCTTCGTGGGGCTTCAGTACTAAGAAAACCGGGAGCACATGTAAATTTGCGTATGCTGTGAGCATGCGCTTCGCCGTGCGGTCGTCCATCGCATCTCCGCATCCTGTTTCGTGGGTATCGCCGTTAGGGAGCAAGTAGTCTCGGTAGTAGTACCTTTGCACGTGCGCGTCATTCGCCTGGTTGACATCCAGCACAAACAGCGGTTCCCGCAGGTACTGTGTCATAGCCCTCAGCACCTCCGTCCCGGCCCAGAAAGTAGATGGAATGGGTGTGTTCACCGATCGATTGCGTTCTTGTTTGTAGTGCGCGTAGAGTGCTGCTGTCGCCACATGTACGTCCGTAGGGGCTGGGTGCGTAGGATATAACCGACTTAGTTCCAAGCAGGGGTCGACAACCTGGCACGCGACATCGTTCGCCAGGTTCGTCATCATCAAAGTGTACACATTCTTTTTAATGACATTTGCACCACGAACCACATCCGAGGTGAACTGCAATTTCGTTTCCACCGTCGATGTGGTTGTAGCATACAAGGCAGCGTATGCACATTGCCCGTTCGCTGGCACGGATATCAGCGTACCCCCAAAAGGCATGAGGAAAGTAGGCAATTGCTGCGGCATGCCCGGAGCCGGAGTAGTTTTTTCCAAGACAAAACCATCTTGACTTAGGGAGGGACTTGGCACGACGCATCGATCCGCCGAAAGCCCCGTTCCCATCTCAATATCATCGTTCACTGCCTGAAAGGTGTGCTGGTCTCTGGCAGCTTCTGCGTCTGAGTCGATTGAGAAAGCAACCTCTGAGCCCGGCAGCGAAGACGGTGACAGGGTTTGGGAAGGTGGTGATGACCCCACATAGCTGGAGAGCACTGAGTCGTGATCACTACTCATATCCGCGTCGCCATCTAGGGTGCCGACCGCTGCTTTCGCAGTAGCTGCCCCGTCCCTCTGGTCCATGTCCGTGTCGGACTCACTGTCCTGGCGCAGCCTGGTTTCCAGCACCCCCTGGGGTAGTACAGATGTATCCAGGTTTTCCGCCTCCGTCATCTCCACGTGCAACTTAGGTACTCCCTGCCCTGCCAAGTTGGGTGCATCAGTATAGGCGTAAGGAGCCTCTGCCTTCTCTTCTTCAGAGTCGGATTCGACATCTTCAGGATCGGAGTCAGCCAGCGCTGCATAACGCCCCTGCGCAAGCTTCTTTTTGAAGAGATTGTAGGCTCTGGGGCCGACATATTTTCCGCCTCGGTTGTTACCGTCGTGGCGCAGTGTGCTACCCTTGGTCTCCTTGCGCGGTCGGTTATCCTGGGCTCCCCCGGCTCTCGGTTTCTCAGTGGACCGAGCTGTCTCCGTGGGCTTCCCCACGCTCGCTGTAGACCCACCGAGGGACCTCGAGAGTGGAGCTGCTGGGCCATTCGGCTCTAGCCGGCCTTTGCATCCTTTGCGTGTTGCTGTACGATACCCGGCCGGTGTGGGTAGATCGTCAGGCTTTGGTGCCACTACCTGCACCGGTCCTGTGAGTGGTGCCTCCAGCACAGGATCCGCGTTGGTGGTGATCAGAGTCGGCGTAGCTGTCTGCACCCCGCCATCCGTCCGTGTCTCACTGTCTGCTGAGATCTCGGTTTGGAGCGTAAGCAGAAAACTGGCGAGGCTGTCCTCGTCGGTGTGCCGGTACTGGACTGCATTGCCCGTGTTATACTTGGGCATCTCTCCACTGTACTTGCGACAGTATTTCGCCTGTAGCTTTTCCAATTGATCTTTTTTAACTTTGCAATAGCCCGTAGTGTGGAATGGAGCATAGCACCTTGCGCAAGGCAGTCGCTGTCTGAGGAGGTGGTGATGAATTGTAACCATCTGCCCATTAAAGTCAATCTTAGTGACACCTTTCAGCTCGCTAGGACATTCCTCCGCCGCAAAATACAGTGCCAAGAATCTGTTATCCGTAATCTCGGTTGACTCCATCCTCGGACGCTCCGCGTCGACCACCTGCACACCTGGTAGTTTCGCAAGCGCAGCAGTTAATGCCACGAGGCCGATGGATCCCGCGCCGTATACACGGATAGCGTATTGCCTCTTCAGTCGGGCCGACAGATACCTGCCTTCGAATGAGTCCGCCTCGGAATCCTCCAATTCCAAACATGTTCCATTCAGTCGGAAAGCCATGCCTTTATACAAATCTGCAATCCTACCGGAATTAAATACAAACTTGATCGTGTGCACTCCGTCAAAATAGAGCAGTTTGATATCTTCCAGCAGACGACCCACCATCTGCCGTCCTTTCGGTGAGTCAGCGTTGGCTGTAAACAGTTGTGCAGCTAACGCATTGTGCGTCATGCTTCTTCTCAGTTTGGCACGCGGCGCAACGTCTGCGGTGAGTGTTACCTCGGCGTGCGTTTCGTGGAACTGCTCGATCATGGCACGCTGCAGTAGCGGCATCGTCGCTTTGAGGAAAAGCGGGGGATTAGGTAATTCCAACTCCCTATTCAGATACGCCAGCAGTGCTGTCGTCTCCGTTGAGATGCGTAGGCGGAGCGCCGTGTCCTCATGAACTGGTGACGGCCTGAGCGCCACGTCTCGGAGTTCTGCGAGCTGACCATTCAATATCGGCTTGTGGGGAAGGTGCCAGTCCCGAGCTAACGTAGTAAGCAGTAGATGGTGTTCCCGCGGCGTCCACGCCCCACTCACCGTCTTTGGCGTTACGTGGAGTGTAGCCGTAGTCCGGGACGGTGTCCCTGTGCGCACCGCCGCTGCATAGCTCCCCGGTGTGGTCGTTATGGAAGAACCCATCGGCCTAGTGGCCCCTGGTGTGCCATGTGTCGGCAGTGGGACCGCCTCGGCGTGTGCCTCATCAGCGTTTGATACTCTGGACTGCACTGCCCCGGACTCCCCTTGCGCGTCCGATGGTGTCGTCACAAGGGCTGAGTCTCGGGCATGTGAGTACGGTAGTTGCTGGCGGGTATTGGGTGGACCACCCAAGTTTGCATCATGATTGGATGGCTCTCCGATGGAGCCCGTCCGCCTGTGAGGCCGATCGTCTCGCAGGACCGACCCGGTCGTCGGGGGATCGGGAGGCCTCAGACTGTGTCCCCCGTCTGGATGGGGAGACGGCGTCGCCATCTTGCCGTCGTGTAGTCCGGCGCTGCGTGTGCGTCCTTGCTGCTCCTGGGGGTCGCTCTAGGCTCGCCGGCAGGGGTCCTCACAGCAAATCGTTCCTTCTATTCCGGAGCGATTTGGAGAGTGCACCGGATTGGATCGCTATGCTTCGCAGAGCATCGACGTATGAACACTTTTTCAAGTAACGTTACTTGAACAAGTTCCAGGATTAAATTGGTCGGCAGCCCTTTTATTGACAGACGAGGATAACGCCTTCGAATCAACGCTGCTGTATTACCTCATTGTCCTCTCAGAGAAACCGGAACCACCCATTTCCGAGATGCTTGCTCGATTCACTAGCACACGAGTGTCAAATGGAGGAACTTATGCGGACATCCCGCGGTATTGCGCGTTCTCGAAAGAAAGCTCAACAGTTTGCGATCAACTCAAAGTCGGAAATTACGAGGCAAACGGCATTATCTACGAACGAGACGAATACTGGAACAAGAGCGCCACAATACCGACCCAAGCGAGTGTGCTTTTGTTGAGCAGCAAGCTGGATCCGCAGACACCTCACAAATACGCCGAATATTTGCTAGATGCACTTGATGGCGACAAGAAGGAGCTGATCACCTTCGAGTTTGCTACGCACGGTACACTGTGGACTACCCCTTTGGACGAAAGCGATGAGAACAGCGAGACGTGCGGTATGAAGCTCCTCGTGTCGTATGTGAGCAGCGGCGGCGATTTGGATGGTCTGGACAAGACTTGTGTTGATAATATGCCTGTCTTCAGTCTGACACCTTCGATTACATATCAGTACTACTTCCTGAGCACGGCCAACGCTTACGACGGGGTGTATAATGCAAGTTTGGCTGCACTTGTGACCAGTTCAAGCTCCGGATCTGGCACCAATACTTTGACCACAACCGCCAAGGAAAATGAGACGTACAGAACAGCCTTCATCGTGTTCCTGGTGCTCTTCGTTATATCATCGGCGATTGCCGTCTTCTTTACGTATCGATGGTACAAACTCACGCACCACAAAGCAGCAAACAGGGAGACCGATGACTTGCCAGACAACATCAGCATCTCGACACCAGCAGAAGTGGCCTCGTCATCTCCAGAACTAGCATCACCTTTCTCAACGCACCGAGTTTCGTAGAAAATGTGCTGACGAAGGTACTTACGAGTTGTAAGTTGCACTTACAGCGAATCTATACAGTGTTCAACACCATTTCTGCTCATGAGTGTGATGTGCGATCAAACGTTTTGCAGAAGAATGGATTGCAACATGTATTCCTTTTAATGCTACGTATGCAACATATCAAATGCTTTCCATCTCTAGCTTCGCATGTTCAATGCATACTTGGTAGAACGGATAGAGCAATGATATCTACAAGCATGCCGTATTCCCGCGTATCGATCACTCCCCATAGATCGTAAGATCACTGGAGGAAACTCAAACTTGAGTTGAAGGCTCCGTCGTACACATCATCAGTAGCAAAGTAACTGGCCTGGTACTCAGTTGAGACCATCAGATCGAACGCAGGCATTTTGTCCACGCATGACTTGTCCAGACCCTTGAGCTTGCCGTTGTTACTGACATACGACGCCAGTATCTCCACGCCACAAGTTGGAGCCCAAACACTTCCGTCCCCCATCGGGGTCCACATCAGCGCGCCGTGAGTGGAAGTGTTGAATGTCACCATCTCCTTTTCGTCTCCATCCAGCGTTTCCAGCAAAGTTTCGGCGTACTCGTGCAACGTCTGAGCGTCCAATTTGCTACTCAGAATCAGCACGCTGGCGTGACTGGGGATCTTGGCGGTCTTATTCCAGTACTCGTCCCGTTCGTAGGTAATAGCTTTTGCAGCATACTTGCCATAGTTGAACTCATCACATGCCGCCGACTTTTCTTTGGAGAAGGCGCAATACCGCGGGGACTCTGCATATGCTCCAGCAGATATAAGAGCATTCTTAAACCGCTTTTCCATTTCAGCCTTCGACGGCTGCGGGCGCTCGTACATCTCAGAGTAATCGACGAGATACAATAGTAGTGGAGAGAAAAATCCATCGTCTTGGCTCAATGCAGTGATACCCGCGCTGAAGCTGGCGATGAATTGGCTCAGAACGTCCACATCATTGGCGTCACAGCGATTCAGCCGGTAAACGACTGGAGGAATCAGCTTCCGGAGGTCCACGTCCATCAGCATTTGACCAAGCGTGAGCGTCAATGCAGCCGAAGGTAGATACTCGCCGTAACCTCCTTTCACGTCCTTTAAAAGCGTCGCACACGTCGAGTTTGGGTCTTTGTCGAAGTCTGCCACCAAGCCTCGGAGCGTTTTCGGCAGCGTGTTGGGCTTCTTGAAGCGACTGCTGCAGGTGACGTCCTGCGAGCACAGCGCCAAGAATCGATCACCCACGATACCAAAGTCAACGTCCCGCTTTGACATGAAGAAGGATTTGTCCTCTGCTGCTCCTGACGTTGCAGCAACACCGTCGAAAACGTACCCCGTCACTTCTGGGGGGTTCAAGTGCATCACACGCTCCACAAATATTGTGCCATAGCTGGTGCCGTACACAATGGTGTTGGCGCCGTTCGTGTACTTCGAGATGAAAGTCACTAAGTCAGTGGCCGCACTTGTAACTGAGAACGACGCAAGGTCACCATACTCGTTTTCCAGTTCTTGAGCACAGGCCGGGATTTCGGATGGATCGAAGTCTCTGCCCCCCGGTGAACCGGTGGTAATAGCCTGCGCTGCGACGCAATCCAGATAAGTGCTGCGACCAGTGCCGCGGTAGTCCATTGTATAGATATTCGCAGTCCCGTTTAGTTGCGTAAGCAAATCAAGCATCGAAGATTCCACTGTAAAATGGCAGCCAAAAACCAAGTTAGTACGTGACACACAAGACAGTATTGTCCGTAGGGTAACCTCATAATACACTTACACGGAGAGGAGGAATAACCCGGACCACCTTGTAGAAGCCATACATTTGTGGCGGTCTTCACGTCGCCGATGGTTGCCGGCATGCGCTTCACGAAGACGTCAATAGTCGGGTCGGCGAACTGTGGAGTCTTGCAGATTCCAGGGTAGCACAGCGGCGCATTAAAGGTGGCGCACTCGGAGTAATGCCCAGTCGAGCTTCCTTCGTCGGAGAAGGTGTAGTCGGGGCACTTGTACCATCCATTCAGCCGAGTCTTGACGGTAGGCTTCGATACTGCCGAGGCTTGCACGACGATGGCCGATATCGCGAAGAGAAGGAAGAGCCGCATTTCCCACTTGGTGGTAATTCGGAAATGTGCTTGAGGCTTGAGACTGACAAAGAATGATGCGGCATCATACTTCGTTATCGGTATATGTTTATGTATGAGTCTACGGGGTGTTCATGAACAGTATTCATTTCAATCGGGCTTTCGTTACCAATGAAATCTTGGCACAGCCTTGAGCGTCGCATTGCTTAAAACATACGTACTGTATTGTGAGCCGGTCAAAATGTCCACGAGGACGTCCGTAAATCCGTTTTGGAGTCTAGCGTACTCTTATTTATTTTGGATTCAGTCGTATTTAGATATAGTTACCCTCGGTTGCCCTCCAAATTGAAACAGTCTTAAGATAGGGTCCAATAGCATTCACGTCTCTTTGGGGCCTTTTGTGCGCAAGTAGATGCTATAATTGACAGACATTATATGGCCCGACTCCTTGAATTTAACATACACTGAAGAACGCTACGCACGCTGATGCGGCCTACTTAGTACCCTGGCACACGTATGCCGTAGGTGTAGTGCAAAACAACATCACGCCAACGAAAATCTGTTTTGGGATAACATACACTGCTGGCTTTATAAAGAGTCGCTATTATTAATAATACCTGGATATAACGCTATTTTTGGCAGGCGTCCATTCAGGTTTAGGTCACTCAACCCCTATTAATAACCTTACTTTTAAGTAAAAAAAATACTTTGGGTGTGATTTATCTCTCAGCTGTTGCGTGCAAATCCTTCGGTTTTCACAATCTCTCTATAATATATCCAGAGTCTGGATATTTATATCCAGATTCATATCGTTTGCAAATTGAAAATTGCAATGGCAGTCTTTGCACATTGTTGTGCCTTCTTCAGCTGGTTCTATAGGTGCTTTGAGAAGTGCTTTCGCATGATACTTATAAGACCTGAGCAATGCGTTCTTCTTGTGCAACAGGTAACCCACTCGCTTCTGACGAAATCCCTCCGACAGAGAATTCAGAATGCGTCTATAATCTAGAGTCTGGATATAAGTATCCAGAGAAAAAGTATAATATCAAGAGTCTGGATATAAATATCCAGACAAAAAAGTAAGCATTATCTAGAGTCTGGCTTCAACCCATAAAATATCTCTGCGACATTTATTATAATAACACAAGTCGAGTTTTACGGAAGAACACCGATCACGCTACATGTAATCAGTCGTGCTTCGCAAACAGTCATGCTTCTGTATATTTTCGTGACACGCTGCATATAACTACAGCAATTTTATTCAAATGGCTGAAAATTACACAAAGACAGCGGATTTGGACAGATCTCGCAGGCGTGAAGCCAATCATGGTCTTAGATTTATGAGATAACAAATATTATGGGTACAGGAACTGTTCAATTGCTCGACTTTTAATTCCATAAATCTTAAACCATTGTTAGCCCCAACAGTCAGATTTTTAAGGACAAATTTAATTTAAGGACAACAATAATTTTCACTTGAATTTAGTATGGTTCACGGTACTTTTGTCCTAACAGGACCAAAATCGATCTGCCCATACTCAAAACAAGTGAAATCGGTTTTTGTCCTTAAATTTGTCCTATAAAATATATATTTCAATGAAACATCACCTTAAAAGGTAGGCCTCTTTAAATATGGTAAATTAGCTGATTTCCCACACTATACCACAATTAATATCCTCGGTCAACCCACCAACAAGAAACCCTTATGTTCGCCAGCGCTCCTAAACTTTTGTGTTGCTGTCACTCAATACTGTAGCAAAGATTTTGTCCATTACACAGTCAACGGATTCTCGTCACTCTACTTGGGCAGCAACTAGCGCAACTTCACGATCTGAACAATAATTTCTCGGCGCAGGTCTCCGTGTCAGGCCACCTCCTGCGGACATTTTTTCAGCTGTTACCATCAAACGACTACGTCGTTAGAGGCTCGTATGCGGTTAAGATTGCTGATGCACGTGCGTTCATAAGAGACCGCGGTACAATAGACGTCTTACACAGCTTTACAGCAGTTTTGTGGCGCATTGACTATTACCGGTACCTATCTATAATACGACCTTCCATAACACCGCCACCTTGGAATCGGAGTTGTCGGTCATCGGGTAGGAACGAAATCAGTATCGACACTCACTGACAGATTTTTCACTCGAGGGAATTCTGCACGCGAGGCAATTTGAACGAACAGCTTCACCAGAAACAGAAGAAGACTTTGCAAAGTCCACACGATGCAATCATTGTCATACAGTTATCTTACTGTTTGTAGTGTCCCTTATCATACCACAATTAAGTTGCCGTTTCAGCCCACCATTAAGCTAATCATGGTGATTTCCCAAAAACCCACATTTAAAGCTTAACGTTAGGGGATGTTTCATCCGGGGGCGGGTTAACTGGGGCAACTCCGAAATCCCGGCCTGCGCCCAAGAACTGGAAAACGAGTATGGCGACCTTGCGTCGTTCTCAGTTACAAGTGGGACCACTGACTTGGTGACTTTCATCTCGAAGTACACGAACGGAGCCAACACCATTGTGTACGGCACCAGCTATGGCACAACAACGGCAAGCTCAAGGGTCTGGACAAGTCATGCGTGGACAAAATGCCTGCGTTCGATCTGACGGTCTCAACTGACTACCAGGCCAGTTACTTTGCTACTGATGATGTGTACGACGGAGTCTTCAACTCAAGTTTGAGTTTCCCCCAGTGATCTTACGATCGATGGGGAGTGATCGACACGCGGAAATACGGTATGCTTGTAGATATCATCGCTCTATCCGTTCTACCAAGTGTGCATTGAACATGCGATGCTAGAGACGGAAATGCATTTGATATGTTGCATCCGTAGCATTAAGGAAACACTTCGAAGTACTTCGAAGTACATTTGTTTGCAATCCATTCTTCTACATAATGTTTGAGCGCTACATCATACTCATCGCATGTACAAGCCCGCAGAAATGGCGACGTTAGCGAATGACAATAGTGCCAGAAAAAATACCATGAACGGGTCGTTCTGATCGAAGCTCTTGAATTCCACACCCTCAGCAGCTTCAAGGGTGCATGCCAGGAAATCCACGACCACCTCAACACCCAGTTGGAGACCACTTATATACCTCATCTGTCGCTCTTGCACGGCGGTCGTGTTCTCAGCAGAATCAATTGCTTGATCTCCGGAAACCAACAAACTAAAGCGGAATTGCGGATGGTTATGGTAGAAGAAGAGAATACCATATGAGCAACCGATCGCAATGTACTCCGCATACATGTCGGAATAGATTTCTGCAGCGTGATGTACCCGACACTTCAGCCGGCGTTCTTCAGCTTCTTTGCGTGCTTTCATGGATGTTGTTCCGCTTCTCTTTCGATCGGTAGACTCCGTTTTAGGAGCAGGCACCACCTTCACGTTGCGATTGTTGGCTGTTGTCTGCTTTTGCACGATGAATGACTTCACACCTCGGACAATAATCTCGAAAGTAGCAAGCAGCACAGTGCCTGCGACGGAAACGTTTGAGCTCGCTTGACGAAGCAACATCATACGCACTTGAGTATCGACGAGAATTGTCGGTGTCGCCACGAGAATTACCATGACTCTGCGTGACACAGGCCGTCGAGTCGCGATCAAGATGTACTTTGCTAGCTCTTGTAAAAGAAACTTGAGTGCGAGGCTGGCGCTAGCAAACACCAGCAATTCCCACTGCCCTTGGAGGCTAACAAACTGACTGATCGCATGCACGTACACGATAGCAATGAGCGAGAAGAACATCACTGGCAGATTTCGGACATAGATTTTCAGGAATCGACGAAATGACACCTTCCATGTACGTTGGCGGTTGCGTCGCTGAATAACGACGTCGTTGTGGTGTATCGGAATATCCCCGGGACTGCGCCTCGACGATTGTGTTTCTGACGGTGGCTTGGGTGCTTGCCCGCTGGCAGCCAATCCACGCACTGTTTCAGTCTGAAAGATATGCCGCGCGAACACATCAGCGATCACCATTATGTAGAATGCCCAGAAACACGCAATGTACACACACGGCTTGAACCGATGCCACGATGCAGGTACGTTCGAATACATCGCGAAATCGCCGCCCACAACGACGACGGATGACAGAACGATATGTGGAGCCACGCGGGCAAGGAGCTTGGTGGTGCACTGTAGAATGTTTAATCTGCGAGTCACAGGGCTGGCTGACGCCAGGATTGCTGGACGCACAACAAACTGCTCCGGTAGAAGCCTCGTGGCCATCAAAATGACCACACACATCGAAAATACGCTATAAAACCATCCCATGTTGGCAGCACTGAAGTTTGCGTACGACTGCAGGCCAGGAGGCAGCCCCGTAAAAATATTTCCCTTGGTAAAGCAGTAGCTGAACATCCAGCCCACGGCAATACACAGCAGAGAGTTGCGCAGAACGAGTGTAAGTGTCTCCAGAGCGAGTTTCAGTGACGGAAGACCGGCATTCGGAACAGAGCAGATAAGTGGCGTGATCCGTAGAATCCTACGCAACATTCTTCGACCCCCTCCCTGCCAACAAACTGAGTCAGAGCAATGTTATTCTACACAGTACTGGTCATAGCAGCATCTTCGCCAGGAATAGGTAGGCGTGTTTCCTCGACAACCGTACCGGCATTTACAGAACTTCAGAGTGAGGAGATTGCAGTCTTCGGCACATCATGACAGCTCGCCAATTATAGCTTGTTTGGCAGCTTATTTACGATGCAGTGGGGGCTTCGACGTCACTATAAGACACGGTTAACGCACGCCCTGGACATCGACGTATTAACACCAGGGTTGGTAGTTATATCAGTAACGTTAATAAGTTTCACTAGTAATGATAGTGATATATCACTCAGTACTACAGTACATGTATCGATATCAGTAATTATTTTCACTGGTAATGAAAATAATATATCACTCAGTACTATCGGGCTGGTGGTACTACCGCATTCGTTGAAAAGCGGTACATTGCCAAACCGGTCCAGCTTTTCGATGAAAGTCTGAACAGTCGCCTTCAATCTCATTGGCAGAAAAGCAGGAAGGTATCTTTCTGAGCCACACGCAATGCATTTGAGAAATCACCCCCAAGTTCGCATGGTGCGGGCGACGTACACTGTGCGGCAAAAGCTGCAGATCGTGATCGAGGCGACAGAAGATAAGGCTACCGTCAAGGGGACCGCTCGTCGTCATGGTGTTCTCCCTGGTCAAGTGCGGCGATGGATAAAAGACCGTGATTAGCTGGAAACTGCTGTGCAGGCGAATCCCCGGGCGCGATCGCTGAACAAGGGGCGTCCTCGCATCAACGCTGCGCTGGAGGAAGAGCTGGCGACCTGGATCATCGACAGAAGGAAGCAGGAGCTAGCTGTGACGACTAACCAATTAATTGCTAAAGCTGTTGCCATGGATCCTTCCTTTCGTAACGGTAACCGTAAGTCAAGGTGGAGTTGGGTGTACCCGTTTCTTCACCGCCATCGCCTAAGTATCCGTCGGAGGACTCGCGTAGGACAGAACCTTAGTGGTCATTTGGCTGAAGTACGTCGTGAATTTGTGGAGACTGTGAATGAGCGCTTTCTGCCTGGGGGAACAATGGAGGGGACGTCGCCTGCATTGCGCGTAAATATGGATGAAACCGCTGTGTTTTTTTAGATGACATCAAACACTACAATTAACACTGTCAATTCGCGCACTGTGTCTATCCGTGGGTCTGGTTCGAACTCCCGGCGTCTCACTGCGTGTGTGGCCTCCGCTCAAGATGGCACGAAGCTTCCTCTGTTCGTCGTTTTTAAGGCTAAGCCAGGCGCAACTATTGAGCAAAAGCTCGATAAAATTTTACCGCCAGGTTTTTTTTTGGCTGTTGCCAGGAGAATGGCTGGATGGATGAACGGGGGTGCAAAATCTGGCTGGAGATAGTGTGGAAGCCATTTGTGGCGTCTCACCCGAGTTCATATTTGATGCTGGATGAGTTCAAATGTCACCTGCAAGCTTCCTTTGTCCGCAGCCTAAATGATGTCGGGAGAGAGTTGGAGGTTATCCCCGGTGGTTATACTTGCGTGCTACAGCCGTGCGATGTCGGGATCAACAAGCCCTTGATAGACGGTATTCGTTTGCAGTATAACGACTGGGCTGTCGCTAAAATGGACGGTTTGGCTAGTGGTGAGAAGGTTCCCGTGCCGGAGAGAGACGGCATCGTCAAATGGCTCGTAAATGCATGGAAATCAATCTCACAGGACACAATTATCAAGACGTTCAAGTCCATCGGATACGGAGTCCCAGATAATACAGTACAGCCACCAACCGCGAGTGCCGTGGAGAGAACTGCCGTTACGGGTGCTACCGCAGCTCCTGTGGTGGCAACAGAACCAGAAACAGACCTTGAAGGTGACGAGGAAGTAGTTTTGGAGGAGGACGAAGCTTTGCATATTACGCTCTGAAGTGCTCTTCTACTTCTGATAGCATCAAACAACGAACAATGCCCCTATTGCGTTCCGATCGGCGCCGCTTTTGGCTGTTGTCTGATTTTCTCAAGTCTTCAACAACAGTAGCCATCTTGTTTTCGTAAAGCGCTCGTACACGTAGGAGTCGACGAGGGAGATAGCCAACATGACATGCTTGCGCACCTGCGCGAATGACATAGGGTTGACTACCCATTCAAGCTCCCCTCCGTCTACGACCACTGCTTCTCCCCTGAACACGACCACGTCATCGACTCTGAGATTCTTGCCGCAGATTTCGTGGGCCGTGCAGCTTCGACCCGACTCTCCTTCATCACACCCGACTACATCGACACCTGGAATAGGTTCCTCGATTGCTTGGTTCTACCACGCACACAAAGAATCACAGTTAACGGCTTCATTGGTGCTCGTGCTAGATGAAGACTTACCATGTTGGGATCCACGCGGCCAAAAGCAAACTGGCGACCAGCAACACACTCAATCGTGATTGGACAAAATATCAGAGGGGGGGGTTCCAGCTTTTCGATGAAGTCCCTTCAAATTTGGCCCATCACTTTATATAGGAAAACCGAGTGGGGGATCCAGCTTTTCAACGAATGCGGTAGAGGATTGGGCTGGTAGCGCCGCTCTGATAATGCTACGGTTACTTGAAATTACGCATCTCCTGCGCCTGCTTCGCAGCCGCAGTATCTGCACGCGACATAGTGCACATGTATACAGTGGGTAATGCTATTAAGCTTACTATAGCGTTAAATATTATACGTAGTATAATACTTTGAAGTTGGTACATTCAATAAGCTTGGACTTGTTGGTTACTACATGCGACGAACTTCGCCGGCTTCCTTTCTCCTAACTCCTAAGATCAGTTGGCCAGAGCCACGTCGCGGATCTTGCACGTCAGTGCGAACGTGTTCACTGCATGCGTCCAGGTACTGACAACGGATGTCTTCGCTCTCACCATGAACCGCCTTCAGGAACTCGCGGTCCTCCGTCAGGTACATGTCGTCACCGGGGAACTCGAACGTCAGTTCTTCGTCGCTGTCACCCTGCAACACCTTGAGCATAGGCGTCTCGGAGAACGGCTTGACCACACCGATACGCAGTCCGTCCGCCATGATTTCAACCGACGCGTCGTACGCCTCGCCCTGCAGCAGCGCGCCATACACCAAGCTGCCGTGCGCAACGCTCTTGACGAACCAGTTGTGCGCGCGCTCCGCCGATGTCGCCTGGCGTGAGGCTAGCCTCCACGCTGCGACTGCAGCCGGTATCCATATCCACCCCGCCCAGGAGGTAGCGCGAGATGTCGGCGACATGCGTGAACTGCTCTACGATGGAACCGCCGCGGCGCTCCGAATTATATCCTGCGCCTGCTTCGAAGCCGCTACATACGTGATTATTCAATCGCGGAACCACCCACGGATTTCCTACGAAGTCTCCGTACCCGGAATTCTGATCCAAAAAGGTCAATTTTATTCAAAGTACTATCCATCAATCTAGCGAACAGACTTAGGTCGCCACCGCCACCCTCAGTCTTGCTTTTTCGGTCGCCGCAACAGCCCTCCTCCGTTTTCACGGCTAAACCTCTGCTGTTGTGGTGCCGAAGAAGCGAGACTCACCTCGGCACGGAATCGGATACACACAGCTACTCGCTACATCTACGCCGTTCACTACTAGTTGTCAACCTCAAGCTACGTCAACCTGATGCTATCGTAGGCACTGAAGCGGTATGCGTATTTATTTTTAACCTCAAACTACGTCAACCTGATGTCATCGTAGGCACTATAACGTTAGCGGTACGCGCTTTACTTTTGCTTGAGGCATCGATCTCATCTTTAGCAGTGCTACTACCATATAACACATTAGAACTTTCGCTTGAGTCTGCACCACGAAACCCACACGCAAAACAGAGGTTCAAAGCCCGGCGCCATCGTACTTAACGTTTCCCCATTATCTCTGGAATCGTATATCCTACTCAAATAATTGGCAATTTCAACACAAAACCTCTATTTTTCCGTAGATTCTGAGAAATCATTCGGTTTTTGAGATTATTAAACTATATAACTTGAAGTTTGTATACTTTTGTTTTATGTCCGCCACATATGGCGTGCCTCGAATTAATCCTGTTTGGGCTGTACGTACACTTCGTAACCGAAGGCACTACAGTTTTATTCTCTGGATATTTATATCCAGAGTCTTAGGTGGGTTCCAGACCCTGTATAAACACATTTTTGGGTACTTTTGTAATTTACTGATAGTTAGATATTTGTAATATCCGTACTAAATGGACATAATACTTAGCTAGAGGGTTGAGCTGGTAGCGCTGGTCATACATAATCTAATATAATACTTCGAAGTATGTTATAGTGGACGCCTACCAAATGTAGAAAAATCACCCAGCATAGATACAGCAGATATGACAGAACTTATCGCTAAGTATGTCGACATATCCTAAATTCTGTCCACCACAAATATATTAACGACGAATCTCTGGTCGATTCAAACGGTCTCATATTAGAAAGATATCGCCTCAGTGTGCATAACATAGGACAGTTCGAACGGGACACTAGTGCAGCCGAATCTATCCAGTTCGGCTTGAAGTTTGGCTTGAAGGTCGCCATTTCCCTTCGAGATCCCTCCTACGCAGGCGCGACCCCCCCCTGCAACTTTCCTGCGAGCGCGATGCTCGAGGAAGAAGAAGGCATGCTGCTGCTCCTGTGCGAGGCCTTCAAGGCGCACAATGAGCGCGTGTCACTCTCACCGCGACGTCCACCAGCTGATGCTTGAGGAGGAATGGCGCATCGCCATGCGCACGCGTCATTACCTGACTACACGGTGTCTCGACGCACCGTGTGAGTCCACATGGATGACCCTCTACATGTGCGGCTCTGATGTGAATTTTCTGAACGCAACGAGTTTAACCAGGTAAAGTGTAATTATCATTTTTGACGCGGTTTCCTGCGCTAACACTATAGCCTCCATGTCTGTAGAGGAGCTTTTCATCAGTTGCTGTCTAGGTTTGCTAGCTTCTACGACCTCCCTCCTCCGTCATCACGAGGCCGCCCCCCAAAGCTGCGCTATCTACACCAGGTGCTGGGGCTCGTACTGAGCTTCTACGTGGGCTCTACGGAACAGAGCTCGCTGTGCATCATGTTCGGGGTGCCGCCGAGCACTCTATCACGAACGCTGCGCAGGGCAGAGGAAGCGCTGTCGCTAGCGCTGACTGGTTACGCTCCTGTACGCATCTCCTGGCCCTCACCCTCGCGTCAGGCGGAGCTGGCACGCATGGTGAACAAGTGCGAACCACTGCTGACCCACACGTTCGGGTTCATCGACGGTAAAAACTTTCGTGTACGTGTACTGTATATGATATTGGTACTTACGGCTTTTAGGCTATCTCAACTAACTGAAGACAATTGTGATGTGAGTGCACAGGTCCAGCAACCCTCTAACGCCGACCTTCAAAATGCCATGTACAATGGCTGGCTACACTCGGTCTTCGTGACCGGCACGATTTGTTTTGCGGCCGACGGCTGCATCATTAGGTCGAAGCACAACTGCCCGGGGTCGTGGAACGACTCGGACACGTCCTTGGAGTTCCGCAACAAGCTCACGAACCCCCAGTTGTGCCCCGACGAGCGCATGAACGTAGTGTCGGACTCTGCATTTTCCTGCTCTACAGCCATGACAGGGAGGATCCTGACTACCTTGAAGGACGGGGACATCGAGCGCATTGAGCCTTGCCTCCGCAGCGCCGCACGCACACTGCACAATGCGATCACCTCCATTCGACAGGCTGCCGAATGGGGAATGGGCAGCCTCCAGAAAGTTTATAGTCGCATCAACTTGCCGCTGCCCTATGACCCGGATCTACGAGGAATGCGACTCAACAACCTATTCAGGATGGCGAACTACAGAGTTCGCACGGTCGGCATCTCCGAGATCAAGACCACGTTCGCGGGCGTCATGGAGATGCCAAACCTAGACGTGTTCGAAGCTCTATGAGTGCTTTTGCGTAAAGCAGGTTCAATCCAAAGCTTCGTAGTTAATTTCATAGTTAAAATACTGCATAGCGATCGTTGGAGGCATCGGAGGGACTGCTGACAAATACAGCACAGGATTTGCACTCGTAAATTTCTTTGATCATCGCTACTAAGGACGGTTTTGAGATGTTACGCTACTAAATGCACTTCCTCCCTCTTTAGATCTTCCTCGCTGCTGTCTTCACCACGCAAGGGTACTCGCAGCTCATTCCTTCTTCGTGAGCGCGCCCAGGATGAGCAGCAGCTCTTGCGTGCGCGCACGGGCGTCTTCCTTGTCACGGCGGGCGCGCTCCTCCACCTCCTGCTTCTCCTGACGGCGCCGCCCCTCCGCCTCCTGCTTCTCGAGACGGCTGCGCTCTTCGGCCTCTGCCTTGCCAGCGAGGTAGCGTGCCTCGCGGGCCGCCAGCTCGTCACGACGACGCTGCTCTTCGTCAGCACGGCGAAGTTCCGCCTTGCGCTTGTTTTCCTCTCGCATCATGAGTAGCATCTCGGACATGGTGCCCCCCATGTTGCTGGAGCTGCTCTCCAGGTCGGACAAGCGCTTCTTCAGCTCTGTAGTTGCCCTCACAGCCTTCACGCGCTTTACTTTGGCATAGCTAGCCTCAGCCAGCTCTTCGTCCTCATCCGCAGCACGCTTGCGTCCCACGGTATCGCGGAACTCAGCCAAGTTGATACCACCAAGCCTGTTGGAGGAAGTCGCGTAGCGCTTCTGCTTAGATGGTTTCTTGCCTTGCGAACGTCCAGCGGTGGCTGGTTGAGAGCCACTCGTAGCATTAGCACCGTCAGTGGTTGCTGCGGACGCGGCCGCCACCCCCACCGCACTCGGGCCTTGACCCGTCTTCTTCGTTGCAGAAGATCGCAACTTTCTCTGTGTCGACTGCGCCGCCGGTGGAGACGGACGCGGCGTAGCAAAAGCCTCCAACCCCTCGCAAACATCGGCCGAGCGCAGCAACTCCGAGAAGTCGCCGCTGTTCACGTTGGTGTTGTCCCCGGCCGATGTCTGCGCCTCGCCAGAGTGCATGGAGTCACTCATGGAGGCTCTCTCGCTCGTGTCCGCGTCGTCGCCCACGGGCGAGTTGTGCCCGAGCCCCTCGTCGCCCTCGAAGTCGAAGCA
Organism: Phytophthora x cambivora; assembly: GCA_033557925.1. NCBI lineage: Eukaryota > Oomycota > Peronosporomycetes > Peronosporales > Peronosporaceae > Phytophthora > Phytophthora x cambivora. The sequence continues at coordinate 404,718 of JAUCEB010000029.1, read as the reverse complement.
CAAGTCGGCTTCATACTCTTCCCCCTCCTCCTCATTCTCGCCCTCCTCCTCGACTTCATTGTCGGCGTCGGCGCCATCGTCCATGTCGACCACGCTGGCCTTGGCGTCGATGGACTGTTTAAGCAGCTTCGCCTGCTTCACGTGCGGCGGCATTTCGGCCACACCGGTGGGCTTCCGTGCTCCGTAGTGCACCTTGAAATTACGGCGCAGACTTTCATGGTCGCGCTCAGCGACGCCACGCCCACGGTTGGAGTTGTAAGCGACGGCAAGTCGCTTCCACTCATCTTTGCCGAGCGGCAGGTAGTGCTCGACGAGCGCCAGGAGCCGACGCACTTCAGAGAGCTTGTAGTTAGTACTTCCGGTCTGCTTCGCCATATATACAGAAACCACGAGCACGTAAGTTACAGTACGGAGAGAAGATGGTATTCACAGGCGTGTAGCGTACCAGGAATGATGTCGGAGGCGAGCTCGATGGTGCGGAGGAGGTGGCTTGCTGCAGTCTTGGTAAAACCAGGAATGAAAGCCACCGTAGGTTGGTCTCCGCTCTGGCGGGTGAGGCTCATACGAGGCCAGCTCAACTCGCCTCGAAACGGATGGTCGTGAGGACTAACCTGCAGGGGGAAATCGCGCGCAAACTCAGCGCGCTTGCAGTTGGTAGGGCGCGTTCATTTTGGCGCCAAGGTCTCTCCGCTGACACGTCAACAGCGGTATCAAAACAGACTAGCCCCAAGGTAACTTCAACGCAGTCAGCTTCAACAGCAGGATCAGATTAACATGAATCCAGCATACAAACACCAGACTTGCCAATGCTGCAAAGCTCCCACTATCTCCCTCACGTCTGCAAACTGACCTCGACACGCGCGTCACGCCTACGGGTCCTATTGATCTTGGATGTCGCGATGGCGACAAGTGGGGTGGCCACAGCGACACACGAACCACAAGTCGGGCCTGTAGTCGACTGTGATCTCGTCGCCCTTGTACAAAACGTGCGTCGTGGCTATCACGACAGTCGTCCTGCGTCAATTCCCCACTTCCAGGAACTGAGCCACCGGCGCGCACGAGTGGTTGACGAAGCGCATCAAGCCACCCATGTGCCGAGCGTTGATGGCGACGCGGACTGGGTGGCTCGGCCGCTCGGGACGTTGCGTCATGATCAAGCGGTAACCCTCGTTGCGCGGTCGAGTCGCGTGCGAGACGCTCACGTGCTCAAGCTCGCCCAGGTACTCACCCAGTACCTCGCCCGCATCGATGAACTCTTGCCCCACCACGGCCAATTCGCGCGTCGCCGCGTTCCTCACCAACGCGACCTTCGTCGACTCGTCGAGGCCGTTGCCACAGTTGCCGCCGTACGGGCAGCAATTGACGTTGCAGTACAGCTGCAGGAGCGAGTTACGGCAGCACCCAACGCGACACGGCTCAACACAGTCGCACCAGCCAAAATGAGGAACTGCAGGAAAGATAGCCCCTGTAGGGTTAAACTGCTCGCGAAGGTGCGCCACTGCAAATGGCCACCTTGCAGGAACGAAACGACCTTGCTGTTGGCGGCGAACAGCACGAGGTCGGGCAGCACGTAGCCCAACAGGAGCACGGGACCCACGGGTTGCACGGGACCCACGGGTTGCACGCATGACAGCATTGGGCGACACCGTCGGCGATGTGGCCTCTTGACGCAGCGTAGAACGGCGTTGATACGGAGCGGAGACCGCTCGACGCTCCATCCGAGAGCTGCAGCGCTCGCGAAGTGGCTGTCGAGGTGTTGGGGACAGAGTTCGTGGACTTGGGGCAGCCGCTTCTTCAGGCTGGACCGGCGACGGAGACCGTGGGCGTGAAGCAGGCGGATCTTCGAGCAGGACAGGCGACGACGTAGTCGGACTGCGTGGGTTTCTCGTGACCGGCGGGGTAGCAGGTGGGCGAGGATCCGTCGGCGGCGGCTTTGATGCCGCAGCAGCAGCCGTGGAAGGCTTCGCAGGCGGAGGGTTCGAAACCTCCTTTGGCACTCGAAGGCTGCGCCGCGGTGACATCCACGGCGGCGTCGAGGTTCCCGTGGAGCTCGTACTGGGGGGCGAAGAAGACTTGGCGCTCTCCGCCGGCGCTTGGACGCCGCCGCGCTGCAAGTTGGACGACACGTTCTCGTCATCGCTCGACGTGTCCACTATGCAGCGCGAGCTCCAGTGCACGGCGGAGTGGACGAGGTGAACCATGGTTGCTGTGCACGTTAGAGATGTTACAATAGACTGGACTTGCTCGCTAATCAACGTATTAAGTAGACGCTTACCTGTCTTCGTTGTTGCTGCACACAGCGCTGCCGGGCACTTGTCAGTCAGCGGCGATTTTTCGCCATAATATGCTACGTATTAATAAAAATGCTACTGCACATCTCCTGCGCCTGCGCGACATCCATTATTCAATCGCGGAACCCCCCACGGATTTCCTACGACCTGACCGTAGGAAAGGGTTCCCGGAATTCCGGCCAAAAAGATCGGTTTCTTTCAAATCACTATCAATCAATCTAGTGAACCGACGTAGGCCGCCACCAACACCCCAGTCTTGCTTTTCGTACATCTCTCAGACGCTGTTGGCGCTGTAGGTGGATATGCTGTACGCGAACCTTGGTTTGATGTCCGCCCATCTCCGAAAGGTGAGAGGTTACATGCGTTATGTTGACTCACTTGACTCCAAGTCTAATTTTAACAGAAGCCTACATACGCTATCAACAAGTGCTGGTTTAGCTTAAATCCCCTACGGGGAGTCAATAGATATTAATAGTGGTAATATTACAATACATGTAATGTTGGTAATCCCGTATCTGCACGCATCATAAATCCCAACACCGTCGGGCCACACGCAAAACAGAGGCTTTCAATTCAAACCCAGGCCCGACATCATCGTACTTAATGTTTTCTCGTCATCTCAGGAATCGTATATCCTACTCAAACAGTTGGCAATTTCACACGAAAGCCTCTATTTTCCCGTGGATTTTGAGAAAGCATTCGGTTTTTGAGATTATTAAACTATTTAACTTGAAGTTTTTATACTTTTGTTTCGTGTGTGCCACATATGGCGCGCGCCGAATTAATTCTGTTTGGGCTGTACGTACACTTCGTAACCGAAGGCACTACCAGTATAATTGCTGAAAACCTATGACACCATGGGTGAAGTTGACCCATTCGGTGAAGAACGACATTCACGCAACATGACAATGGAGTAACACTAGAGTAACAATCAAACGACTTTGATGTAACAATAAGTGTAAAAAACACATGATTGTTTTGATGTCTGCATCTCACCTCAACAATGTGCAGGGATAACCCATTGCTACTGTAAGCTTACACTACACTTCCTCAGCAAGTTGACGCAGGTGTCGCTAGATAACCAAGTGGAAGACTGTACTAAGCAGGCTTAACTGTTTATTGACGCATATTCCTATACCGGTATCCGATACCGGTCACACACTCGACAAAGACTTCAGTTCCATCGGTGACTTCCTTGGCGTCAGGACCGTGGAAAAGCATAAGATCAAGTAGTTTTCGAGCGAACTTCGCGTCGCATTATAGATCGAGTCATTTAGAAATAGAACATCGTATTATTTCTGTAGTCGAGGCCTCAGAGAGACCGTTTGCAACCGAAGCGAAGCGAAGGTCTGCAATGGTCGGCGCGTGGGCCGGAGTAGTTGCCCTGACAAGGAGTTATTTTTTTCTTCTAGACACCGCGCCTGGCCGATGCCGAGAACTTTAGCGTTAGACGCAAGGGGGTGGGGCAGGACGCGAAGCGTCGCCCCCCGAGCGAAGCGAGAGAGGGGCGGCCCCCCGCAGCGTAGTCGCTAAGGGCGTCTTTGTTTCGCTCTTTTCATCTGGTTAAGTTAAGTCAGCCATAACCAGAGTGCTGCATGATTGGCAGAAATAACTTAACCATATGGGTACGATTTTACCAGGTCGCCGACATAGTTAAATTGGGGCCGTCTGGTTAAGTACCTTGGCATTCGACGAAAAGGCGCTGAAATCCATACGACTAATGCTGTGGACGAAGCAAAAGAAGCGCGGTCCTGACGGTTGCGGTATAAATACGAGTCGTTTTCGAGCGAATTTCGCGTCGCATACAAATCGACAGACTATCGAGTCATTTAGAAATGGAGCATCGTACCATTTCTATATCATGTCGCATAGCCCAGCAGGACACTCGCCCTTTGGCACTCGCCTGCGAACTTAGGGCGTCTTTGTTTCGTCGTCTGGTTTGGTTAAGGTAAATCGAACCCGTATGGTTAAATGTGCGAGCTGTTTGTTTCGCGACTCTTCAGGTCCCAATCACAAGCGCTCTTGAGGGGGGGAAGATTTTAGCATCGGCGAAGAAAATATGGCGGATGCAGACGCCCTGGATCAGTCTCCGGGCGCTGTCTCCTCCCTTCCTGTGGTTGCAGCCGATAGTCGGGTCACTGACAGCGCAGGCTCTCCTTGTGGGGGTAAACCCACCAGAAGAAGTAGAAGCTAGGAGGTTCACTAAACGCTGGGCAGTGATCTTGCTGCAGCGTAAAAGTTTGCGCGGAACAACGCGTCACCCGTAGAATCTCGTAGGAGGCCTTCGAAGTCCAGCTGTCTGGCTGTGAGCTTATTCGCTCTAGCTTTCTTCTCGATGTCCACAGCCGCAGCTCCAGCCGCGGTGATAGCGGCGCTACATACTGCTATTAATAGCGCTACCGCCTTCTCGCTCAGAGTCAACCAGAGGAAAATTATGTCGGGGAATTGCTGGGATAGGTTTTATTCGTTTCTAAGCGTGTACTGCAAAGGGTTCGGTGCCTTCGTATTGAAATAATTTTCACAGAATTAACTTCCGTGCCGGTACTGGTGCGCACTAGCAATTTAGGCGGTATGGAAATATCCAGAGCTTCCCCGGGCAACGCACGGCACTACAGTGTTCACGGTAATTAGTCTGACTGAGACTATTTTATGTGAATGGTATTTGGGTATGCTTACAATAAATAGTCTAACTCAGACTATTTATTGACTAAGACTATTTAAGTAGCACGGAAATATTGTACTGGCGAGATGAAGTGGTACACCAACTTCAGGTAGCCACTGTGGCTGATCTACTAAACCGATTGTCAAGCGAAATACACCATCAGAAAGCTCAGTAACGTCTCGTTTAAGTGAACCGCTCCGCAGCACATAAAGCGCACTCTACTTCAAAATATACTTAAGCAAGAAATCTGCCTTGAACAATGCCTCAAAACAAACGGGGTTATGTACAGATCAGATGTTTCCCGTTGGACCTCTACGGTAAGTTACTCAACCTGTGACATAATATAACGACATATCACTGAATAGCCTCTGTGAATTAATATTTAGAGCTGAATCTCGTACTCAGTGAACTCGACGCATTGCTCGCTGTCGAGATGCTGGATACTGTCGTGAAGGAACACGCTGAAAATCTCGCTACCGTACGGTACGAGTCCCACCAACAACACACGTCTTCCCGAAAGGGTCAACGAAAGTTGGATCTAACCTGAAGGTTCAGGAACGATCCCTTACACCGGGTTGGATATAAGCCTCTGTGTACCAAGGTTGTCTTCGGTCAACCCAAAACCTGCACTAACTAACCACGAACGAGGGCTAGAATGCGATATAGCGCTTTCGCGTAACCCTTTTACAGTCCCTCAGATGGAAGGGTACCGGCGGATTAGGCCTAATACAAAGGGGACCGAGGTAATCCTCGACCGGTAGTAAAATATACTCTAGGGGACTTAACCCCCCCCCCCCCCCCCACACACACACAGAACGACGCTCTAAGTGCCACTCTAGCCTCTCGGCCACGCCTACTCTTGGCTTGACCTCGGTGGACTATTAATTAATAAATATCTAGTCCGCCAACAGCCATACCACTAAGCCAGGCGTATCCAGGCACTACAATAAGCTAGCTAACACTTACCGGAGTCGGACTTAAACTCTGAAGACTTGGGGAAGACTGCTGATTTATTACTGAATATTCAGAGGCTCTGAGAGCCTCTGCAGATCATCTTATAGCTAATCCTAATCCTACATACAAATATCTAGTATAAAAGAAATCTCGATGTGGCGACCTCTGTCACTCATCAATAATGACCGTGATTACGCCAGAGGTACCTCGAGGGTCGACCGAGGCTTCGGTCATCTGACCGAGGCTTCCACTTAAGTACGACCGAGGTTTTGGTCGTAAATAGCACTGAGTCTGACGTATTTAGCCTCAGTTGGGTGTTTATTAGGTCCCACCGAGGCCAAAGTCACTACCTGTCACTCTACCGAGGTAAATGTGAGTGACAGCTTGTCACAACGGCAACTTCCTTTCCGTCAGCGACTCTGACAGATTGCACTCAGCGGAGCGACCCGGCCGAGGTCATTTTTCGGCCGGATCTCCACGCCACAACTGCCCCCGCCTCGTCGTGAACCTGGCACTGGCGAACGGCGCGGCGCCATGTCCCGTCGTCCAACTCGCCCTGAATCTCGGTCGCTGGCTTCGGCCACTACAACGGCAACTTCCTTTCCGTCAGCGACTCTGACAGATTGCACTCAGCGGAGCGACCCGGCCGAGGTCATTTTTCGGCCGGATCTCCACGCCACAACTGCCCCCGCCTCGTCGTGAACCTGGCACTGGCGAACGGCGCGGCGCCATGTCCCGTCGTCCAACTCGCCCTGAATCTCGGTCGCTGGCTTCGGCCACTGCGCGGGCCCCCCGGTCCTTGAGCTGCACTGGCGGGGTGAGCACCTTCTAGTTGGGTTTGTTCTTATCTTGATCGTCTTGGTGCTAACTTTTCCTCCGTGTTCATCCTTCAGAGCGCCCTGGACGTCCTCGCCGAGGCTTCAACCGAATCCCGTCCGCGCGACGACGCTCCCCCAGCCGCTCCTTCCCGGCCTGACGACTCGGCTCCCGCGGCTCCCGAATCATCGGTCGAGCATCCTGCACCTCCGACGAGCATCTTGGGCCCATACCCAGGGTCGACCGAGGCTCCCCGGTCTCCGTCCGCTGAAACGCCAGGCGATTCCCCATATCGCTCGCCTCCAACATCTCCACCGCACACTAATCCTCCTCCGTCGCCAACTCCCGCGCCTTCGGCATCGTCGGCTACTCGCGGGGCGTCGGTCGGGGCTCTGGTAGCCGGCACAATGGTCGCTGCACCTACAGCTGGGGTGACCGAGCCTCTCGCCGCGGTGTTGACGGCGCCCGAGCGTCAATTCCACCGCCTCGCCGAGCTGGTCGTCAGTGTTGCTCGTGCCCCTCCTGCTCGGGTCGATCCAGTGTTGGATCGGCGCCTTGAGCATGCCACGACTCTCGAGGAGGTGGCTACGGCTGCTGTGGCTCCCCGTCGTCTGCCTGTCGCCGAGTCCGAAGAGTTGATATCCCTTCATCAGGAGGTGGATCGACTTCAGGCTCTGGCAAAGGACACGGAGGACAAACTGCACGTCGAGATGGATCTCCGCCTGAAATCCGACATCTTCTGCGTGCAGACATCGACCGAGCTCCACGAGGCTCAGGATCGGCTCGACGAGCTTCGAGCCGAACGGTTGAAGCTCCTTGAGCGGCTGGCCGAAGCCGAAGCCACCCTGGGGTCACACCGGGAGGTGGCCGCCTCGCTCGAGCGGCGTCTCGTCGACACCAACGCCGAAGCGACAAAGGCTCGTCGACAGGTCACGACGGATCGCGAGCGGTTGAAAGCAAGCCTCGTTGCCCACACCGCCCAGCTCGACCGCCTTCGCCGACAACTGGCCGACCAAGACCGAGGTCAGTCAGGGGCCATACCCGCGCGTATCCAAGCCTTACAGGACGAGAACAACAGCTTGCGCCGGGCGAACTCGGTCCTGCGGCGCCACTCTGCAATGCATGAGCTGGACGTGGACACTCTTGCCCTGGCGTCGGCTGGCATCTCTGCTAACGAGATCGACTGGGCGCTGCTGGGTCTCAACCCCCAGACGTCGTCGTCGCGTCTCCGCAGAGCGGTGGGTCGTCGAGCCCGGACGAACCGCCCACCGAGGTTTCTTCAACTCCCGTGGTCCCTCGCTCCAGCCTTCCGGCGACGCCCTCGTCCGCGTCGTCTTCATCAAAGCGCAAGCGGGACTCGTCCCCTCGGTCATCGACCGAGGGCGCGGCTGCATCCCAGCTGCCCCCGTCCAAGCGCGTCGGTTGACTTGCGCGCGAGAGCTGCAGCTGCACAGCGTGCCAGCGGATCTCCAGGCGGTCAACAACCTTCGGTTGGCTCTTCTTCGCCTTCCGCTACTCTCGGGTCACCGGGTGGTGAGTCGACCGAGGGTAGCGACGCTTCCCTCATTCCGGCATCGTCGTCGGCGTCGGCTAGTCCTCCGTGTCCGGCTGCTTTAGGACTTTCACCTATGCTGTCGGACGACACCATGGATCAATCCGGCTCGCCTGGTGGAGGTGATTCCCCGGGCGATGCGGGTCAGCTCGGGTCACCAGCTGGCGGCTCGCCGCCAAGCGGTGATGATGGTGGCAGTCCGTCGCCACCGGGCTCCGACGAAGACGAGCAATCTGACGGGTCTGCAGGAGAGTCTGGCGACTCGTCCAACGCGTCGGACGCTGATGGGTCCCCTCCGGCAACGCCTCTCCGTTCGCAACAACCGAGTGCTTCGTCGAAGAATCTCGACGACTTGTCCCCGGATACGCTCGAGCGGACCATGTTCGGCTCGGAGAGCGAAGACGAAAGCCCGTCTCTCTCGGCCGGGGCTGCTTCTCAAGCCTTGTTCACGCCTGCTGCGTCGTCGCCGGGGTCTTCTGCATCCGGTGCGCCGTTGACCGAGGGTTCGTCTGCTGTTCCACGACACGGGCGTCCTCGGTCCGAAGTGACTGCCACTCACTCGACCTCCAGTACTCGTTCGAGGTCTTGGAGTGGGCTCCCCGGACGGCGGATTGGATCGCGGAGGTGAACCAGCTGGACGCTAGTCAACCGTGGCGCAACTGTTGGATCGACGCCCCTGCGAGCCACCCTTTCAACACGACGTTCGCCGCTTGCAACCCCAAAGTCCCGCTGTTCGTGCCGCGCGGAGCGACTAGCGAAGAGGTGGCAGCCTCGGTGGTCGTGGAGCCGTCTCTTCCTGCGTCATGGGTGTCCGCTCCATGGGTCACCCAATTTGGTGCCGGTCGCGACGATGAAGCTTCTGAATGGGAGTCGAAGAGTTCACCAAACCTTGGTGCTGACACTCCCTGGGCACTTCTGCGCCCTCGGTCGCCCGACATTCCCTTTCTCCAGCATCAACTATCGCTGCTCCAATGACGTCCGACGCTCTTCTTTTTGCAGGCAGCTTGTAGAGTTGTAGTTCAGTCTTCGTTAATTCTTCATAATCACTTCAATCCACTCATAACTTCCTTTACTCTGTCTTCAGTCGCTCACTCGAAGTAATCCTCGTTCGGTGGTCTGCCATACCCGCCGTGACACTGCGGTTCTTCTGGTGCGCCGACCGAGGGGTAGTCTCGTGTTCATGAGTCGTCATCTTAATTCGTTCACATGTACATATGCATTGTTCGTTTGACATCTTCTTTCGTCTGCTACTGCGAGCTAATTGCTCCTCGTAGGCAGTTCATCCCTCGGTCGCCTCTGCAGTGGGTCCTCTTCGTTCATCTCCAACCCTTCTGCGCGCGACCGTGTTCCCAGTAACTTCTTTCGTCTGTATTTGCGAGCTGGTGTCCCTCGCAATCAACTCTTTCATCGATAGCGCCGATAACTACTCCTCGTCCGCAGTCTGAGCCATTTGTAGATGTAATGGGGCCAGGATTGGCCAGTGACCTTTTCAAGGAAAAGCGATGTTCTCTAGTGTGGACCACACTGACTGGGTATCACCCACTATGAGGGGTACGATGTACCAGTGTTCCTTATATAGAGTGTTCACGGTAGTGATCCTTATATAGAGTGTTCACGGTAGATCCCCCCCATGTACTGAGTTAAGTTAGCCCGGTCGTACTTAGGACGAAGACGCACGGGAGCCAACCGCTGAGGAAGATCGCCATTTAAACAGGGATTCAGTATGCAGATAGAAAGCAGTAGATAGAACCTTTAGAGTGTTATTAATACAAGACAGTTTAACTCTAACCTTCAAGTGTACAAGTCTCCTTAATACTCGGTATTAGAAGGAGACCGATAAGGCAGGGCCTTTTGTACTAAGAGCAACAGAGACGCCAGGCGTCTGTTGTGGTTAGCGTGTTACGCTTCCTCTTAGCTATCGTGCGTGTGGCCCCCGTCACACCTGGTAGCACTTGTAGTCAATCCCGCGACCGACGCGGATCTCTACAATCAGGGTCTCTTTGAGTATGGAAGACTCAGGGAGTCGGCTGCCGGCGCGGCAGGACTTTCCTCACCTCTCCGATGCCCACTGGGCTACGCTGGAGAAGATGGTCAGCCTGCTAGGCGAGGCAGCCTTCGCTGGATTCCCCAACCTTCCTGCCGAGCAGCAAAGGGCGCGCGTGGAACGCTTCGACAAGTACGAGTCGTCGCTGATTGCTCACGTGAGCGCTGCTGCGCAGGAAGCCGCTCGTGCGACGATGCGAGCTGAGGCACAGAGTGCGGCACAAGCGTCCGCCACGAACACGGCCTCATTCGCTGCGCGTCCAACCACGACGAAGCCCGTCAAGATGTCGGTACCGACGTTCGACGGCAAAGACTCAGACAGTCTTGTGTTCTGGGTCCGCGAGATCGAGATCGCGCTAAGCGCTGGTCAGATCTACGACGCGCGGGCCCAAGTAGCGTTTGCGCTATCCAACCTTGGAGGGCGCGCACGCGCATGGGCTATGGCCCGTGAAACGGCGACTCCGGGGTATTTCACCTCGTGGTCGTTCATGGAAAAGGAGCTACGCTCCACATTCCTCCTTGCCAATGTGGCATACCGCCACCGCTCCAGTTTCTTGCGATGCAAGCAAGGCAAGCGGTCGCTTCAAGACTACGTCATGGAGCTCCACAACCTCGAAGCCGCTATGGCCGGCGCACCCCTCTCTGAGGACGTCAAGGTGACTGTCTTCATGGATGGTGTTCGTACGGGTCCGGTTCGGACGGAGCTCTTCCGGCGTCAGCCGAAGACCTTCAATGAGGCGGTCCACATCGCTATGTTGGAGGACCACTGCGTGCGCTCCGCGCAAGGGCACACGCCTCATGTCGAGGCCAGTGAGGGTCCCACTCCGATGGAGATCTCCCTTGCCGAGTCGGCACGCTCCCAGAAGACGCAACGGGCGAGTGGTCGCTGTTTCGGTTGTAACCAACCTGGTCACTTCCGTCGAAACTGCCCCACCAACCCTTGAAAGGCGCCACGCGACAAGAAGTACAGGTACGCGGCGCGTCCGGCTCTTAATAGCCTCGAGGCGACAGAGTCGGAAAACGGCGACTCCCAGTAGGGGCGGGACGCCCTGCTGGGAGACTTCGCTCCTCGTCGAGGAAGGTGAGTCCCTCACCAGCCTCTCCAAAGGAGCAAGTCCCTGGGACGACACTTCTGTGTCTCTCCGTGGCCGCCGCGCGGTCTAACCTCGTGGTCGTCACTGCCAGCGTGAAAGGGTACCCCGAACCGATGACGGTCCTGATCGATTCAGGAGCGTCGTTTAACTTTGCGACGAAAGCCAGCGTGGCTAGGAACAGTGCATTGTATGCTAGTGCTTTAGAAGCTTCTAAGAGTAATACTAATGTATCTGTTCGCTTAGCGACTGGTTCCATCGTGTCTACACGCAAGGTTACGGTACCCCTAAGCGTGAAGTTTGACGACTTCAATTCGGTCGAACCGTTCATTGTCTTGGACATGGATGATCGGTACGATCTTATCCTCGGCATGCCTTGGCTTGCTAAGCACGAGCCGTGGATAGACTGGCGTAGTCGCACCATTGGTGCCAGCCACAACCCCCTCGCGGACAGAGCCCTGGCGGGTCATGTCCCCTCCTCTTCCCGAGATGGGTTTGTGCATGAGCACCGTGTGCCACGCGGCGAACGGCAGTGTGCCGGCACTTCAGAAGTGTTGGAATTGCCCATGGCATTGCCTCCACGAGCGCGGGAGCTCGAGGTAGGTGGTGGAGAAGATCCGCAGGATCCTAGTACCTCTCTGGGTAGAGAAAAGGATTCTGCAGTTGGCAACCGAGTTGCACTTGCCCCAGGGGCAGTGAAGACTCAAGGCGCGGACGCTGCAGCAGCTCGCGCAGGAAGGGGTGGTAGCGTCCGAGCTCCCCCTACGCAAAGCGTGGTGGCTGGTTCAGCCCACGTCGAGAAAGGCGCTGGAGTTGTGGCTCGCGCAAACAAGAGTGGTCGAGTCGGAACTCCCACTACGCAAGGCGTTGTAGCTGGTTCAGCTCGCGCGACAGAAGGCGCTAGAGCTGGTGCTCGCGCAATCACGAGTGGTCGAGTAGGGGCTCCCACTTTCAAGGACAACAAGAGTGACAAGGTCACGAGCACGCCCAAGGCAGAGGCGTCTAGCCGCGATGCGGATCCCGCGGCTGAGGACAAGGTTCCTCAAGTAGTCGACGTCTTCACAGGCGAACCCAAGGTGGGGGAGGTGTTGACTCCGTTACCCACAGTAGCAGAGCTACTTGAGCTCGAGGAGCTTTCGTATGTTGCGTTCATGGACTCCCTCAAGGCGGGAGAGTTGGCAGAAGTGGTTCTCCTTCGCCCGGAAGGCAGCTCGTTGGAGCTCAACTCCTCGTCGGTCATGGACCCCGAGGTGTTGGAAGACGAACGAACCTCTAAGAGGCAGACGCGGTATGGCGCTGCCATTTTGAAGGACCCCTCGGATCCGTATTACGGCCTTCTGAAGGAGTTTTCGGATGTCGTGAGCGACGACCCCCCTTCGGTCCTTCCCCCGGATCGGGGCGTGCGGCATGAGATTGACTTAGTGCCAGGCACCAAGTACTGTACCACGCGACAGTGGCCGCTTCCGAAGGAGCAGGTTGACGTCATCGACGCCTTCTTCGCGGCAAAACACGCCGCTGGCATGGTGCGCGAGTCTAAGTCGCCACATTCGTCACCGACGTTCTGTGTGCGCAAGCCCAATGGGAAGTGGCGCATGGTGCACGCATTCAACAAATTGAACGCGGCAACCATTCCGGCGTCGACGCCTATTCCTCGGAAGGATGTGTTGCAAAACAACATGGCTGGTTGCACGATCTTTAGTGCACTCGACATGGTCGACGGCTACTATCAACTATTGATGCGCGAGTCGGACATCCCGCTTACTGCTGTGAGCACTCCCAGCGGGATGTTGTGGGAGTGGTTGGTCATGCCCCAGGGGCTGTCCAACGCACCCGCCACGTTCAACAGGCTCGTAACGCAGCTCTTCAGGCCGATGCGGCAGTTCGTACAGACGTACTTCGACGACATCTTCGTGCACAGTCGTGCGTCAGAAGGGAAGACGGCCGTCGAAGCCCATCTTGGCCACCTCCGTGAGGTTCTCTTGTGCATGCGCGAGAATCGCCTCTATGCGAACATCAACAAGTGTATCTTCGGCGCCGAAGAGATTCCCTTTTTGGGCTGCTTCCTTGGGAAGGACGGTGTCCGTGCGGACCCGGAGAAGGTGTGTGCCATTGCACAGTGGCCGGTGCCCGTCTCGCAGAAGGACCTGCGTAAATGGCTCGGCCTGGCCAACTACTTGCACAAGTATAGTACCAATTACGCCGAGATGGCAAGGCCACTAACGAATCTTCTCAAGAAGGATGCGGTGTGGTCATGGACCTCTGAGGCTCAACAGGCTTTTGAAGCTATCAAGAGCAGCCTTCAGAGCGCTCCGATTCTGGCGCTATCCGATGAGGAGCGCCCCTTTAGCGTGGTATGCGATGCATCTGACTTTGCCATCGGCTGTGCCCTGCTGCAGGTGGATGCCGAAGGCAGGGAAAGGGTGGTGTCTTTCCAATCTCGCCAATTGAAGGCGGCGGAAAAGAACTACCCTGTCCACGACAAAGAGCTCTTGGCGATGAAATACGCCTTGGTCAAGTTTCGGGTACACCTGTTAGGTCAAAAACCCTTTGTGATCTACACAGATCATGCCTCGTTGAGGACGGCGACGTCGTCGCCTCACCTCTCTCGGCGCATGGCGCGGTGGCTCTCTTTCTTCGCTGAATATAACTTCACGGTGGAGTACAAACCGGGAAAGCAGAATGTCCTAGCGGACGCGCTCTCCCGGCGGCCAGATTACGAGTTGGCACATCTGGCCTACCTCGAGTCACCGCTCTATGAGCTTATTCGCGAGGCGTATGCCGAAGATGGCGACCTTGTAGGTCTAGTGGAGGCACTGAGTGCTCCAAACAAGGCCGTCGAGCTCACGGCGCGGCAACGTTCACGTCTGCACCGCTACTCGGTAGAAGAGGGCTTACTCTACTACCAAGTAGACGGGGGCGACGAGCCTCGCATTGTCGTTCCGAACGACGAGGATCTACGTCATCGTGTCCTCTACGAGGCTCATGACACGCCGCTTAGCGGTCATCTGGGGCGAGAGAAGACGTACACGTCTGTGGCCCGCAACTTCTGGTGGCCCCACATGTACAAATGGGTACGTACGTACAGACAGACATGTGAGACGTGTCAGCGCGTCAAGCCTGCGCCCTCGGCGTCAGCTCCTTTGATGAGCTTGCCGGTGCCGGCGGATTGCTGGCGCTCTGTGAGCATGGACTTCATCTTCGAGCTTCCGGCCGACACGCGTGGCCACACTGGCATATTGGTCTTTGTGTGCCGCCTTAGTAAGATGGTGCGGTTGGCCGCTGTGCGGAAGAGTGTGACTGCGCCTCAGGCGGCTCAGATCTTTGTGGACAATGTCTTTCGTAACCACGGCCTCCCCGAGGCATTCGTGAGTGACAGGGACCCGAGGTTTGTGTCCCAGTTTTGGCAACACCTCTTCCGCCTGCTAGGCACGAGGTTAGACATGTCCACAGCGGACCATCCTCAGACCGATGGTCAGACTGAGCGGGTGAACAGGGTTCTGGAAGACATTCTTCGTAGTGTCTGCGCAGCAGAGCCCACGAAGTGGAGTGCGCTTCTTCCACAGGTGGAATTTGCGCTCAACAATGCAGTGCATTCGTCCACGGGCTTCACTCCGTTCTACGTGAACGGACTGCGGCACCCGCGTACGCCGCTGATGTTACCCCCAGTCTCGAGTTTGGGTGGGGGAGAGGCTAATGCCGAAGACCCAAGGGGCCTTAAAGGCCTACGAACGTCGGTAAAACGGAACCTGCTCTCGTTTATCGAGACTGGTGAAGCTGTCAGACAGCGCGTACGTGACGCCATGGCCGCTGCCCAAGACACTCAGAAGGAACACAGTGATCGCCAAGGGCGTAAGAACACGCAAGTGTTTCAGTTGGGAGACCAAGTCTTATTAAATGCCAAAAACCTTCCAACTCAGGCGGTCTCCGCTGTAGGCAGCACCAAGCTGCGACCTCGCTTCGTGGGGCCGTTCACGGTCATCGGGGTCCACGGCCACGCCTACACGTTGGATCTACCATCATCCATGGCCACACACCCGACGTTCTACGTTGGCTTGCTCAAGCCCTATCGCCCGGCGGAGGCTGTTGAGCCTGAGGAGCCGACTGCGTCGCAGAATACTGCTGGAAGGCACTCGCCATCATCCGGACGAGCTCTTCCGAAGGAAGCTGGGCAGGAGCAGGCGCAGGAGCCGGAGCCGGATCAGAAGCTCGAGCCGCTACGCGGCGAGCCGCTTGCGCCTCCAAGTAACCCACACGGTCGTACAGATCTCGGAACCAGGCGAGGTGCCTCTCCAGGCTCTGGCGTACCCGCTCGTCGATCTCCTCGCCTTGCGAACATCGGCCACGCAAGCGGTCAACGTCACCACCAAGCTGCCGAGGCAGATCCCAGACGCGATCCCGCAGGGTGTCCAAGTCCTGTCGGACATCCCGGAGCTTCTCCAGGCGGGCCTCCGCATCTTGGACTCGAGCGCGAAGCGCCACCATCTCGGTCCGCTGACCATCCAGCAGTCGCTGACATGACTCCACCCCGGAGAGAAGACCCTCCAGGTCAGGACGGGAGCCAGTCGGGCGACGCTGAGCGTCTTGGTCAGAGACCACTGCCGCCGCGGGCTCCGCCGCCTCTGCTTGGTAACGAGGGCGTCCTCTACTACCATGTCGAGAAGCTACTGAGGCGCCGCGGGCGTAGCGGTCAGTACCAGTACCTGGTGAAGTGGCGTGGCTACCCGAGTAGTCGTAACTCGTGGGAGCCTGGGGCTCGCCTCGAGGAGGACTGCGCCGACCTCGTGGCCGCTTTTGAGCGTGCCCACGGACCTGGTCGGCGCTGACAGAGCCGAGAACACTCTTAGGTTCTATCGGCTGCGACTGCCAAGACTTCTGTATCTTCTGCAGCACCTCCTCGAGGATGACGCCCGGCATGGGCTTGTGTCGATCAAGGTATCGACCCGACCAAGTGTCGTCAGCGATCATCTTCGCCATGCGAAATCGAAGACGACGCTGGACCAGCCAATCAATCCGGAACGGAGAGTTCAAGAACTCGGGCTCAGGGTAGCCCAAGTGGTGCAACCACTCCTCGAACTCAGTCTCGTTCCGCTGGCGGGCCAGGCCGCTGTCTGACAGCAGCACGACCGGACACTTGTCGCACTGCGGCGCGCCTGGGCCAGGCCTTCGACTCTGGCGGAGGTGCTCGCCGTACTCGCTCCGAGTCCAATACCGCAACGCGAGTAGTTGATCGCGTGTGCGAGGGGCATGGACTTCGCGATCGCGCTTGGTCCCCACCGCCTGAGAGGCCTCCTGATGGGAACGTTCGGCCAGGTGCTGCCGATTCTCGGGCTGAAGCAGCTCAGGCGGGACCCCCTCGTCGATACCAGCATTGGTGATGATCTGGGGTTCTGACACCGCAGCGGGCGGGTCGTCTCGGCGAGACATTGACGCCTCCTTGGCTTTGGCGCGTGCCACCGCCTCCACAGTCCGAGGAGTCATTGGGCTCCCCGGGTGGAGAACCCGTTGCTCATCCGTGAGCTGCGGCGACGACCAAGGGTCCTGGACCTCACCGTCCTCGTGGTCAATGTCGGGCTCCGACTCCTCGTAGTCCACCTCCAAAGAGGGATGTGGCGACGGACTACACCCCGGAGGGGAAGTGGTCGCGTCCTTCGAAGAAGTTGCATGTTCCTTCGTGGACGCAAGAGCTCCAGGAGCAGGCGAGGTGGCTCCACTGACATACCCGGGGTTCGGGATGTCCGTGTCGGACGAGTCACTGCTTACCTCTTCATAGGGGCCGGGCAGCCGCACATCCGTGCGCTTGGGCGGCAGCTTCGGCGTCTTGGGGTCCTCCTTCGTGGAGTTCTTCTTCGCTGGAAGCTGCTTTGCAGCGGGCTTCCTCACTGCAGGCTTCGACGAAGCAGCCACCTTCTTCGGCTTCCGCATGGGCTTCGGTGAAGCAGGCGCCTTCGCCTTCGCCTTCGCCTTCGGCTTTGACTTCGCCTTCGCCTTCGCCTTCGCTTTGGTCGTCGCGACCTTGGGCTTCTTGGAAGCCGACGCGGCCTTCGCCACCTCCGGATCGCCCGAGTGCTTCTTGGAAGCAGGCGCCGGAGGCTTCTCCTCCATGTCGCTTGAGGTGGCCGTGTCGGCGGGGGTCTTGATGGGGCCTACAGCCCGAAGGGTGTCCTGGGCGGGCCGCACGATGATCCGGGTCTCCGTCGTCATGCCCTGTGGGCGTAGTAGCGCGCGCGGGTGCTCGGTTGAGCGTGGATTGCAGAATGAGCCTGTGCTCGCGTTTCCGCTGGATTCCCCGCTGGGAAAGGTGCTTCCCGTTTGGGTGAGGAAGAGTGTAATGGGGCCAGGATTGGCCAGTGACCTTTTCAAGGAAAAGAGATGTTCTCTAGTGTGGACCACACTGACTGGGTATCACCCACTATGAGGGGTACGGTGAACCAGTGTTCCTTATATAGAGTGTTCACGGTAGTGATCCTTATATAGAGTGTTCACGGTAGATCCCCCCATGTACTGAGTTAAGTTAGCTCGGTCGTACTTAGGACGAAGACGCACGGGAGCCAACCGCTGAGGAAGATCGCCATTTAAACAGGGATTCAGTATGCAGATAGAAAGCAGTAGATAGAACCTTTAGAGTGTTATTAATACAAGACAGTTTAACTCTAACCTTCAAGTGTACAAGTCTCCTTAATACTCGGTATTAGAAGGAGACCGATAAGGCAGGGCCTTTTGTACTAAGAGCAACAGAGACGCCAGGCGTCTGTTGTGGTTAGCGTGTTACGCTTCCTCTTAGCTATCGTGCGTGTGGCCCCCGTCACAGTAGACGTCGGTCGCTGCGTTTCTGACGCAAGTAATCGTAGAGTAGTCCCCCGCACGACAAGTTGGTAGCTGGTTCCCACGTTGGCTCCTCGTAGCCGACCCATTTCACTTTGAATTCTCGAACCGCTCGATTGGTGCTCGTTGATAACGGCGTGCGGTTGTCCAGGATGGCTTCGACTTCAAACTCGCCCGACGGGTGGTCCGGCTCCTAGCTATCCTCGGGCAACAACTCCTCGTCGAAGCCCACTCGTGACTCCTCGTCTACCTCTGGTGCCAGCCGAACGTTAGGCCGGTCTCCGAACTCGCTCACTCCTTTTAACCGCGAGACATGTACGACCGGGTAGAAGCGGTAGCCGCTTCGATTCGGTAGTTCTAGCTCATAAGCGAACTCCTCCACCTTCTTCTTGATACAGAATGGTCCATGCCATCGGTGCGCGAGTTTCTTCGTCAGGTCGGGTTTCACTCGTTCCATGTACAGCCACACGCGGCTTCCTGGCCCGAACAGCGACCTCGGTGGGGCCTCGTTTGGATCCGCCTCGCCTGAGGGGCTCTGTAGCGACTCTCTCTCCCGCCGCCTGAGTGTCTCGTTGTGTTCCTTGGCCCTCCGAGCCTTCTCCGTTGCTTGGTACTCTTTGGCCATACTGAGTGCAATCTCCTGCTGTCGGTTGACCTCGCGGCGCCACGCCAGGGCGTCGGACTGGCGTCCGGAGCCTCGTTTGAGGGACGATGACATCGCCTTGAGCGTCGACTGTGCATCCCAACCATGAACGAGGTAAAACGGGGTTTCCTTCCGGGTCCCATCTTGCGAGTTGTTGATGGCGAAGATCAGCTTCTCTGCAATCTCGTCCCAGTCTTGCTGTAAGGGGTCTTCGGCATCACGCGTACGGACTGCATAACGGTTTTCACTGACCGTTCTTGCTGCCCATTCGCTTGCGGCCGGTAACTCAACGTAGCTCGCGACCGAGACTTCATCATCTCGGCGAAGGCTTGGAACACTTCGCTCATGAACCTCGGGTCCCGGTCATGACGAATCAGCGAGGGTGCACCGAACCTTCGGTAGACACACTCCTCGAAAGCTTGGGCAACGACGAGTGCAGTGGTATCCTACATAGCTTTACCCATCACAAATCCGGTGAACGAGCACTGGAAGAGCAGTAGTGCCGTGTTTCCCCGCCGGGACTTCGGTAGCGGGATCACAAAGTCCATGGAGACCATCTGGAACGGTCTCTCGGCCAATACGTTTCCTGGTGAATAGCCTCTCAGCTGAGGTCGGCTCTTACTGGAACAGCAGTCCGGGCAGGACCTGACGTGCTTCTCTACGTCCGCGTACAGTCCGATCCAATAGTAGTCCGACTTCACTCGGTGGTAAGTGCGATTAATACCTTGGTGACCACCTTCCAACGGGTCGTGGCAGCTCTGCAGCACTTCTTGGATCATCGTTGAGGGTACTACGAGACGCATTCACGTTCCCGGTTGCTCGTCCGGGTCCGAACGACGGTTGGTTCCCACAAAGTAGAGGACTCCGTCGTCGCTCAGAACGAACCGGTCTGCCATTTTCCAAGCGTCACGTGCCGCCTTGTAACCCAGGCGGGCATCTTCGCCTCGGAGGACCGCTCTCAGGTTGGACCATCTCAGTTCCTCCTCTTGTGCTGCGACTCTTCTCCGACGCTCTTCTTGCACTGTCAGCGGGTCTACGTCCTCGGCATCAGGCGGGGCTGGCGTGGCAGCCGTCAAAACCTCGGTGGCCGGTAGCGTTTCTTCCTGCACGCTCTGGGCCTCGTTTGGCACCGCGTTAGATTCCGCAAGTCGAGCTGCATCGCCTTGACCCATGACCGATACTTCGTTGGCAAACCTAACCCGCTTCGTCTTCGCCTTTGCCTGGTGCCTCGTTGTAACAGTCACATGGCCTGAATCTCGGTCGGCCCGCACAAAATCAAAACAAAATTGTCTTACTTCGGAGTTCTGTGCTGGTCATAGACGCTCGCAAGACGCTCACCGAGGGTTTCTCTTCTGTCGTTTCGTCCACCGAGGGTTTCTCTTCTGTCGTTTCGTCCACCGAGGGTTTCTCTTCTGTCGTTTCGTCCACCGAGGTTTCGTAGGTGACTTCATTAATCCGGTTCAGAGTTCTCAGTTCCGCGATCCTTGCCTCGGACGTCGTCACTGCAGACGCTTTAGACTCCAACGTCTCGCTGGCCAGAGAATCTGCTGCTGCATTGAATTCTCGTATCGCATGCAGGTACTGACCGATCGAAGCTTGGCTACGAGATCCCGGTGGTGGTTGAGTTGTGCCATCAGCATTTCCTTCCGGCACGCTATCACCCCTAGTGATTGCTGAATGGCGAGTCTCGAATCTCCAACGATGACAAGGTCCGTAATGGCTAGACCGAGCGCTGCCGAGACGCCATTGTTCATGCCGGCGTACTCTGCGAGGTTGACTGTAGTGGCTTCGAGATAAGCACTGGCAGCGATCACTATCGTCCATTCCGGAAGCTTCCATAATATCCAGGAGCAACTCCCATAGCCACCGTGTTTCTCCGTTTTCGCCGAGCCGTCGAACGAGAGGACGTGTCCGCTGTACGAGATCGGTAGTCGAGCATTCAACAGATGTGGGTCCAAACGAACGTTCGGTGACCCTTTGGATGGAGGGGCCACCGAGGTTAGCGACTCGTCCAAATCGACGAAACTCGTCAGTCCAGCTTGGAGCAGCTGAGCGAACGCACAATCCTTTTCCTTCACTCGTTCGACCACCAGGTGCCACGGCGATAGCAAGACGGCAAACTGGGTGGCCCGACCGAAGAGTGTCTTGGACTTGTGTACCCATTCGAGTGTTGAAAACCGAGTGTAGACTCGAATAGACTTCCCAACGAGCTGAGTGTAGCATACCTTCAGTACCAGCAATAGGGCCAGAACCTCCTTTTCGGCCGGGTGGTAGTTCATTTCGGCGTCCTTCAATACGCGGCCACAGAAGTGTACGGGGTGTAGTTTGCCCTCGTGTTCTTGTATAAGGGTGGAGCTGAGAGCCCGCTCATTTGCGAACAGCGTGACGTGGACGTCCTTGCCCCTGTCGAAGTGGCGCAGTATCGGAGCGTCTCGGACGTGCTGCTGCAGCATAGCAAAGCTCTGTCTGGCAGCGGAGAGGTCACCCCCGGCCTCGAAGTCGGCATCCTTGAGCTGGTAGAGCGCTGCGCCATACACCGCAAAATATTGGATAAAACGGCTGTAATAGTTGAGCGCTTCGAGGAAGGATTGAACTCCCTTCTTGGACGCGGGGAACGAGAGCTCGGTCACCGCGGCCGCTGTCTTGGCGTCGGGAGCTATGCCTGCTGCTGAGACGTCGTGAGACAGGAAGCCTACCTTTCGCTGTACGAACAGGATCTTGGAGAAGCTAACACTGATCCGACACTCCTGGAAGCGACTTAGCAGACGGTCTAGCGTCGACAAACATGCTCCGAAAGTCTCGGAGCCGAAGGAGATATAATCTACGAACGAATGCCGATCGAGCACAGGTACCAACGAGGACTCGTCCGGCTCCCCGCTGGAGTACATGTCAGCTAAAGGGCTGTTCACGAGGGTTGCGACGGCGCTTTCGGTGGTCGACAGGGCTCGGTCGGCCTCGAACTTGGTCAGCGGAGCCTCGTTCAGGCTGACCGAGGCCTCGGTCACCCCTGCCCTGTCTTCGGCATCGGCCGTTTCAGCTATCCGCATCTTCTCCGAGAAGCTAGTCCAGCCTCCCTTCGGTTGAACGAACCCCCAGAGGGCATTGTCAATCATCCGCTGGTAGATCATGGGCGCATTCGTGAGTCCGAATGGCATGCGCAGCCACTCAAAGTGGCCCAGCGCGCAGACAATGGCTGAATCTTGCGGGCTCGGCGGGTCATCATCACCGCCCAGAATCCGCTCGCCGCGTCCAAGGAACAAAACCACAAGTATGCCTCCATCTCGGTCAACAAGTCGTCGACCAGCGGCATGGCATATTCCATGATTGCGGTGATCGCATTCACTCGTTTGTAGTCGATACATAACCGTACGTCGATTCCTTTCTTCTTCAGCACAATAACGATCGGGGATGCCCACGGGCTATCCGAAAACGAGACCAATCTCGCCGTCAGTAGACCCTTCAGCAGCTCGTAGAGCTTCCCCAGAAATCGTAGAGGGGTCCTCCGAGCCTTTTGTTTAATCGGGGGGAGGGGGGGGGGGGTGCCCCTGCACATCGATGTCACACACCACACCGTAAGCCGGTGGGGGCAAAGCGTTGCCGCTCGCGATCATGATTTCCTCATGTTTCTGAAGCACTGCTACGAGTTTCGCCTGCTGATCGGTCTGCAAGTCGGGGTTTTGGACATTCGGACCCGAGTAATCCAGAGTCGTCGACGACGGTTCTGTCAGATCGGGCAAGAACGCGAGCTCGTGCGCGTAGTTCGTCAACTCGATCTCGTTCGGTAGGTGTTCCGCCGTATCGTTGGTGCCCCAGTCAGCATCAGCGACTGTTTCCGGACCGCCTCCAGCCATAACCGAGACGTAGAATGCTTCCAGACGCTCCGCGTCAGACTTGACATGTCGCCCGTCGGTTGGATCGGTGGTTGCTCGGCCCGTTGTTACCTCAGCTTCCGAGTCACCCCTGGGCTCGGTCGCCTCACCACCGCTTGCTTGATCACCACGGGAGTCGCCACCCGCGGCCACCGAGGTCAGGATCTCTCCTGATTCGCCTGGAGGGCGTGCTGAGTTGTCGATTCGGACGCCAATAACCGGATCCGACTCGGGTTGCTCTGCGATCTCCTCAGTTGCGTAGCCCTCGGACGACCTGGAATCCTGCCCTCCATATCTCGCCGGACAAAGTTCGGTATCGACCGAGGGCGGCCGGCACGCGCCTGCTTCGTCAGCAATCTCAGCGAGGTCCAGAACGTTGGCCGTCGCTATTAGACCGCCGTCATCTTCGCTTGGCGTCTCGGTGCACGCCGGAGCCTCAGTGGGCCGTCGGTGGAGTGCCCGAGGAGTCGGGTACTCGCGTCGTTCCACGGCCGAGGGTTGTACGGCCAGCCATTCTTGGTAGAGTTTGCCCTCGCGTCCAAACAGCGTTTCATCTCTGCTCTCCACGTACGCCAGCACTTGCCACTCTCGATACATGTCAGATGCCACTCGCGCGTAGCCCGTCTCCCAAGGTAATTCCTCTCGAGGCACCCATAACACCACAGGCTCGTGCGCCGAGCAACTTGCTCTCTTCGTTGTAACATTAGTCAGCCGTATCCAGATCGGCCGGCCTCGTTGACTCCTCGCTACGGTCGGCACAAGCCTTGTTGACCTTCGAATCCACATCTCGTGGGTCGCTCGAGACGGTTGCCGGCGAGGTAGGCGGAATTCTCGCCATTCCCTGCCAGGGATCGCCAACAGCTCGGTAGGACCTCCTACGATGTGATTTCCGTTTGACACCGGCTCCTCCGACTCCTTCGATTTCAAGAGAGGTACCATTTCCTCGTCCGGGAGCTGGGCCGTACCGTGGAACAAGTCCAGTCGAATTCCGGCCGGTACCATGAAATCCATGCCTAGGGCAACATCGACGCCAGCACCGTGGTCCATGATCCACACCTCGAACTCATATGCGTGCTTCCACCCGAGTGTGACTTTCACCAAAGCTCGCCGTTGGGTTTCCATGATCCCCGGGTTGATGCCTCGCACTTCGAGGCTACGACCGTGGTCAAATACCTCTCGCACTCGGAGCTTCTTTGCAAAACTCGCCGAGATCACACTCACATTCGCTCCGGTGTCGAGCAGGATCCGTATCCGTGTGTCATCTACTGCGCCCTTGACCATCGCGCGCATTCTCTTCCTCTTGTCGTATCGTTGGGACGACCACTACCCCATTCGTTCGCCGGGCAGTAATTTTATTGCTCGACCGAGGGTTCGGCCGACTGACTCCACTTGAGCCATACTTGTGATGACAGCCTCGGTCGGGGTCGGCGCGAGGTCTCCATCACTCGTTTCATCAATTCAATTCTCACCGAGGCTTAAGCCTCTGTCACATCCATTTTCCGTCGTGTTCACTCGTTCGTTGTTCTTTCGATCATCGGGCCATTTGCTTTTGCCTGTGAACGCAAACAAATAGACTGCGTCGACAGCAGGCTCTGCTAACTGTGACAGCCCGATTGGGACCAACCCAGTTTCAGTTGGTGGGCTGCCTAGTTTAAATGACCCCCGAACACCAGGCTCTGCAGCTCTGGGGTGAGATCCTTCTTGTCGACCTTCGTTCGCAGCAGGCTTGTCAGCTCCCGGAGGGCGTCACACTTGCCGGCGCCATGTACTTGTTTACCCAACTTGCACCTCCGGTTGCAGTAGTGCACCGAGTGGTACGGGCTATTGCATGCCGCACACTGTCCGTACTGGCGACGTCCTTCTCGGTCGCGCTAAAATTGGTTGCTGCCGCCCGACTGACGACAATTGTCCGGTCGAGCGAAGGTCCCAGCCGCGGCTGCTCGACGCTCATTGTCGTTCGTCGCGTCCACATGTCCGTGAGCGTCGGCCGAGACTTCGCTCGAATCCGATTCTGCGTCCGAATACTCGTCGGCGTCGTACGACGCGCCGTGTAGACCGCTGGCCTCGGTCGCATCACGCCCGTATCCGCGAGCAGATTGGGAATCCTCGTGGTCTCCGTCCGAGGCTCTGATGTTCAAGGCGGTGACGACATCGGCCAAAGCTTCCACCAGGGTAATCCTCGACCGGTACGGGGATTCGTCACGTCGTTCCCGGCGTCGACTATCGTCTCGGTAGCGTCGCTCGCGGCCGAAACCACTCCTCGTACCCTCGTTCGACCTGTTTTCGCGTATCCGGTCGTCGTCTTGGCCTCGATGGCGCCTCACCGAGGGTTCGCGCGCCGTCGTTCGCTCTCTACTACGCAGGATGTCGTTGATCATTTCTTCAAGGTCGTGGATGTCTTTGACCCTCGCGTGACACAACCGCTCTTCTAGGCCTCGGTCATCACACGTATCGAGAAAGTGATCCACGTGGTCCTTCGCCTCGCGTCCTCCGTTCTCAAATTGTACGCCGGCGTTGCGAGCGTACCCATTCAAACGATTGTCACAGTCACAGACGTGCTCCTCGTCTTCTCGCTTCGCTGAGTAGTAGCGAGCCTTCGCTGACTGGGTGAACTTCGAGCAGTAATACTTGATGAAAGCATCACTCTGCAACTTCCACGTACGCTTCGTTTTGCGAGGGAGCTGGCGGTACCAATGGAGTGCTCCGTCTTGGAGACTGCGTTCAAAGGCCATGCACCACTCGTTCGTCGGAGTGTGCGTTCCCTTCATTTCGTACATGAACTTCCGGAGCCACTGCATCGACCGCTCGCTCTTGTTGCGAGTACCGAGGAACGGCTTGATGTTGCCGAGAGGGAGATGCGTAGCGATCTCAAGCCTCGGTGTGTTACTCCGGCCATTCGCTGCACTCAGTTCCCTCACTTGGCGTGCCCACTCGCCCGGCTGGTCCCCGTCATAGTAGTCCGGGTCAAAACGATCCTCGTCACTGTCCGACGACTCCTCTCGGGCCTCGAACCGCTTCTCGGGAGGTCGGACGGTAGTCCGCCGAGTGTTCGGCGTGGTGAACGAGGCATCGTTCTCCTTCGCCAGACGGTCACTACGGTCGACTGAACTCGGTGTCACCATGTGCTAGTCTTGCATGTATGGGGATGCTGGACCTTTTGCGGCGAAGGTTCCTCCCTCGACATCGGTGGCCCCCTTCTGAGGCGTCGGTGGCAGCGGCACTCGCGACGGATCCGCCTCGGTTTGGACCAGGTAGGTGGTCGAGCCGAACACTAGAGTAGCCACGCTCGCGTTGGTAGCACCGAACGCAGTACGTAGCTTCTTCTTCCACTTCGAGAGGGAGGTGGCGGCCTCGGTCGGACTCCAGTCGGCGAGTGCCATGGCTGACGGGTACATTTGGGAATCGCACCCCATCGCACGGAGTAGCCCTTCGGTCTCTCGAACCACCGCCAAGGTGCTCATTGAGTCAATGGGCGCAGCCAGCGCTCGTCCGAGGTCTGCCCACACAGCCTGACGAACCATCTTGGGTGAGAACAGCCGCATCCAGTTGCTCTTCGTCCTCATCAGCTCTACACACCGGCCCAACACCTTATTGGCCGCCGGCGTGTCTCCGTTGAGGGGCGGACGGATTCCCGTCGGCTGGGTCGTGGCCGCCGCCGTCTTCGGGAAATCCTTCGCTCCATCTTCTCCATCGTCCTCGCCGAACGCTGGCTCCGGCTTGGCGACATCATCCAACTCGTCAACGAGGTTTCGAGCGAGTGGGCGTACCCCGCTGCTTCGCCCTGCAGACACTACCGCTACCTCGGCGGCCTCGGTCACGGTGCCCTTGACTTCCCAGTCATCATCGTCGTCTTCTTCCATGGCGTCCGAGGGTTCACGCCGAATCATAGGTCGCCGGATGCTCGTCGACCCTGTCCATCGCGACGGTTGCCAGAGACTCGAACGAAGTTCCGGAGTGGTCCGACGCCTCGGAGCGTGGCCCACTCGACTTCAACGGCGTAGTTGGAGCCGCAGACTTAGTTCCTCGCGCCATTTTCTTCTTCTCTTCTTCTTCTTCTTCTTCTTCTTCTTCTTCTTCTTCTTCTTCTTCTTCTTCTTCTTCTTCTTCTTCTTCTTCTCCTCCTCTTTTGCTCGTAGGGGTTGAGACCTACAACAACCAGCATACACAGAAGGTTATTCCAATCCCGGGTCGCGGCACCAGTTGTCGTGTAGCAACACGCTGAAAATCTCGCTACCGTACGGTACGAGTCCCACCAACAACACACGTCTTCCCGAAAGGGTCAACGAAAGTTGGATCTAACCTGAAGATTCAGGAACGATCCCTTACACCGGGTTGGATATAAGCCTCTGTGTACCAAGGTTGTCTTCGGTCAACCCAAAACCTGCACTAACTAACCACGAACGAGGGCTAGAATGCGATATAGCGCTTTCGCGCAACCCTTTTACAGTCCCTCAGATGGAAGGGTACCGGCGGATTAGGCCTAATACAAAGGGGACCGAGGTAATCCTCGACCGGTAGTAAAATATACTCTAGGGGACTTAACCCCCCCCCACACAGAACGACGCTCTAAGTGCCACTCTAGCCTCTCGGCCACGCCTACTCTTGGCTTGACCTCGGTGGACTATTAATTAATAAATATCTAGTCCGCCAACAGCCATACCACTAAGCCAGGCGTATCCAGGCACTACAATAAGCTAGCTAACACTTACCGGAGTCGGACTTAACCTCTGAAGACTTGGGGGAAGACTGCTGATTTATTACTGAATATTCAGAGGCTCTGAGAGCCTCTGCAGATCATCTTATAGCTAACCCTAATCCTACATACAAATATCTAGTATAAAAGAAATCTCGATGTGGCGACCTCTGTACACTCATCAATAATGACGGTGATTACGCCAGAGGTACCTCGAGAGTCGACCGAGGCTTCGGTCATCTGACCGAGGCTTCCACTTAAGTACGACCGAGGTTTTGGTCGTAAATAGCACTGAGTCTGACGTATTTAGCCTCAGTTGGGTGTTTATTAGGTCCCACCGAGGCCAAAGTCACTACCTGTCACTCTACCGAGGTAAATGTGAGTGACAGCTTGTCACAACGGCAACTTCCTTTCCGTCAGCGACTCTGACAGATTGCACTCAGCGGAGCGACCCGGCCGAGGTCATTTTTCGGCCGGATCTCCACGCCACAATACTTCTGTTGCTGTTGGTCTGGGACTCGCTGCCAAGACTGTGCAGCTCTTCGACGGATGGAGTTGGCGTCATCTCTGGCGGACAGGCAGCCTGCAGGTACGCTATCTCTTGCTTCCTTACCTTCCGGTACGCACCGAGCCACTCGCGCTTGGTGATGGCCTTCAGACCAGCTGTGATCTTCTTGCCCAGTCGGCAACGGACGTCGCCGGATCCAAGGCGATGCGGTTCTTCAGCCCCCCCCCCAAATCATCTCAATCGGTTGTAGCTCGGATGATAAGGGGGGGGGGGGGTACAGCACTTCTTGGTCGTACTGCTGGGCCTTCGTCACTGCACGGTAGGTTGTCGGGGGCTTCGCCTTAAACAAATTGGGCAACAGTTAGCTATTAAATTCCCAATCTTGACAGCAATAAAAACACTTACCTGGGCAATTAGCCGTACAAGCTGCTTTTTCGAATAGTTGTCCGCAGAGACTGTCACACCGTGCCTGTGGAGCCAGTCGATCATGGTGCTCTTGGACTTCGACGAGGTGGGGGCTCGGTTTTCTATCACATTGAGGTAGGCCGCGCCGTCCATGTGGATGCGGCACGGCCCGTACCTTGCCAGCAGTGTGCCACACAGGTCCTCGAACCACCGTTCGAATAGTGGGCCGTTGAAGTTGCCGTGGTAGTCGGTGTCGTCACCCTTGAGGTGCGATGCCTAGCACTTGATGGATCCTGGCACCCACTCGGCGTGCAGCCGCCCATTCTTTACCAGATCGGCGC
Organism: Phytophthora x cambivora; assembly: GCA_033557925.1. Lineage (NCBI taxonomy): Eukaryota > Oomycota > Peronosporomycetes > Peronosporales > Peronosporaceae > Phytophthora > Phytophthora x cambivora. The sequence continues at coordinate 376,028 of JAUCEB010000029.1, read as the reverse complement.
CGGCGCCGACGATACAGTAGCGCTGCCCAGCTCCGCTCGCACAGTAACTAGGTGATTTTTTTAACAACCCACGTTGCCCCCGCAACGTGATTTACGTTGCAGTAGCTTTCATCTAAATATATCTCTACCTTCTTGGGATATGAACGTGCAGTGAGGTTAGAAACCTTCTTTTGTAAATATAAATTCCTAAACGCAATATTTACCTTTGAATCGGCCCGTGAGTCTCGTTTCCGACCGCGGATGAACGAAACGTCCATCTTCTGGAGCTCTTCGCGCAATGTCCTCTCTGGAATGGCTACACCTGTTAGAGTTTGTAGCTCCGAACAGATGATCCATGAGGTCGTCGGTTTCTGTGATAAATTACGGTCATTTATTATTTCCATAATATAATCGTGGTAATATTCGACCTCAGACCTTGGTGGACGACCGCGCTTTGCTGGAGGCATCGCGAATGCGTCGTCGCCATGCTGGTTCCAGGCAGCCACCACGCGTACAACCAAGCTCTCTGACACCGCCAAACACTTGGCTACACGTTCGCGCAGGGCTCGGCCCAAGGGGTCAAGCCGTTGCTGAGCTTCGGCTAAAAAATACATGTGCGTGCGCACAATGAGCATCTTCTCTTGGGGCGTTCGATGGGCCATAACTAGACGATTAATGAGGACTCGAAGTGTGGAGACTGATAACTATGATGCAGGGAAGCCAATCATTCTAACGCCGGTCTTACGGTCCGTCACGGTTCAGTATCCGCGGTTCAGTGCTACTTTATGTGAAGGTGGTGTACCACTTCATCTCGCCAGTACAATAGTCTCACCTTGTTGCCTGCACTGCTCTTTTGTTTGTGCTAGGGTCGAAGTGACTTGCGCGAGTCAGTCCGTTATTTCGGCCGGCCCCGCTTCTTTCACGAAGTACATGTGGCTGTTTACCTTCACGACTAACATTTCAAACGCAGGAGATATTTGGTGTCTCTTGGCCTTCTTGGTGGGTTTGTCGTTGCGAATTGCTGCTTTGGGAGTGGCGGATAAGAACGATCAGTAAGTGATCTGATGGGCTTCGCGTCCGATTTCGAATTGACCACCAAATATTGGCGCTGGGCTGAAATATCACCATTTTCGGCCGATTTAATAGTGGCTTGCACCCTTACTAGGTGATACTAATTTTAAACTTGAAGTGGTCAGACTACTTATGAATTCTCAAATTGAGCTAGCACAATAAATAGTTCTCTGGATTTTATCCAGAGTCCTAGGCGGGATCGCAATGAGGTACGATTCTTCTCTGATTTCATACCTGTCGTTTACGATACGTCAATCTCAATATTTGGCACTGAGAATACCTGTATCTTTTGATAACCTGCGTGATATCCACATTATGCTGGTATGTTGACCCATCCAGTTGAAATTAAGATATAATACCTGTTGCATTTTGTAGCTTGCGACTGGCTATAATACCTGCGACATATTATGCCTTATAGCGCTGGAGCAACACGCATCAGATTTATTTAATGCCGTCAGGTATTACTAGATTTTTGCTGCATGGCGCAAATGTTGTGCTACTAGAGGAACACGGATCAAGCTCTGATCTACTTGTACAGCTTAAAGTTTATGCTTGTCTCCCCAACCCTATTGGCAAATGTAAAGATGCCCAAGTCCAGGTTACATGCAGCATCAAGCGCATCGATGGAAGTTAAAGCCTACAACCTTGCCAGAACAGATTTCTCTACAAGGAAGATAATATTCGATAAATTGGGGATACTGATTAGCTCAAGTTTTCTATAAAAGGTTTATCCTTCAATTTAAATTCGAAATGAAATTTGTGCGTATCGAAAACAAGGGGGGGGGGGATTGATCTCGAGCACACGTCACCGTGGCGTCGAGCTGTGTAGCAGCCCCATCTTCGGGTCTACGGGGGGGGGGGGGGGGGGGGGCAAGCGTCCCGTGGACAAATAGTAAAAGAGGGGTGGTAAATACTTGTATAAGTATACGGGACGAGCGGGTGATGCACACTGATGGACACACCCCAGATAGTTAAGTAGTTTTTATTGCCTTCATCGTCCTCACGACTGTCGTTGTGGTATAATTCGAAGTAAGACGCAAACATGAAAATTCAGAGCTGTTCCGGGCAACTGCACGGCCTTGTCTGACTTAGACTATTTACGAACTCGGACTATTTTTGCACACAGACTAATTACCGTGAACACTGTCGTAATAGTGATAATATCTATATTCGCATAAAATCATGGTGATATCAGTAATATTTATGTTTTAATAAATGAGGACGATTTTTTCAAAATATCATTAAAAATTTTTTTTAGGTTTTTTGCTAGAGGGGTTTAAAGTCAGCCCATCCGTTTGGTGGCCGTTTTGACGAAGCCAAGAAAAAAATTCCTCGCCGGAGCAGCGGTGAGCAAGTCAAACGACTTCGCCAGAATACTTCCCCATATGACCCATGAAAAGACGTAGAACAGCAAGCGCAAGACGCTGGCAGAGCTACTGTGGTTCCGACGTCGGGCCCGAGTGGCGGGGATGGCTTGATCGTGCCAGCTATCAAGAGGCCCTAGGTCGATTCTAAGTTGCGGGCCTAAATCTGCTGTATGAAGGTATTTCTCTGTGGCGCGAGAGACTTAATAGGGCATCTCCTAGACCCCAGGGCGCGCACGAGGGAGAGGCCTCATCACTAGAGATTTGGAGGTCACCACCAGAGAGTTGGGTCGCATCACCATAGATTTGGCTTGAATCACCAGTTGATAGATATGCGCCAAATCACCAGAGATTTGGTCCGTGGATGTACCATCTTTTATGACAAATTATAAATAGTACAATCAGTAATCATCAAACCATACAAATATTAAGTAGTATGCATATGATCGTGGTGCATCAGCAAATCACTGCAGGTACTTTGTTACAAGAGTCATGCAAAGCGAGTACCGTGATTATCCTTGTGGGCGCATTCTGTGCCCTTTTAGAAGCAAATTACTTAGGCTTGTATAGTATAATTAAGACAAGAGGCTCGCGAAAGGGTTAGTATGTAAATTATGTAGATCGTGTAGTTGTGGTTTAATACCTACGCCGCTTCGTGTGACTAGACGACTCCCGAGTTGAAACATTCCTACTCTGTGGTGCATTGCGCCATCTAGTAGTATACTCGAGTAGGTTGCGTTCATTGTTGTCTAGAATGAGAGAGTTGGGAGTGCTTTGCAGATCTAATGGGGCCCGTGCTGGGCTCCGAAATGGCTCTAGAGGCTGTAATAGCTCGTGAACAACAGGTTGAAAGTCCAAAATGTCTCCAGCACTTGATATCACCACGCTGTGCGATTAAGTTCGTGGATCCGATGACGCACGAATGGCGCGAGTTGACTGCGCTGTCCGAACGAGAGCCACGGAGAGCATCGGAGCGGGTGAACCAGCAGTCGAGTGACCATCACCCCCATCATCATCCCCGGTACCGTTTCTTGCAGGCGAAGGCGTGCCTCGAGAGTCGGCAGGCGCAGAAGAGCTGATTACCTGGCCACCCTGGCCATCCGTGCCCGCAGTGTTGCCCTCACCAGAGGTGTTGCCTGACGGGAGTTGCACGAAGGCCGGCGGCGTTGTAGCAGCGGACGTGGAGCTCAGTGCAGTGCGGAAAGCTTGGCAGGTTGCGGACTGAACATGCTGGAAACCCCGCGGAGCTGGATGGAGACCAGTCGAGACGATTTCCGAGAGGTGGCGATGGGAACAGACGTGGATGGGAAGTGACCCCGGTCAACTGCCAGACCAAAACGTCGTTTGGATGTCCGCCCTCCGTTCGGAAGATCGGTTCTTCGTGTGATCTTATCACAGTCAATCATCTCGGTGATCGGTTCCTCTATGAGAGACTGGGATCAGAGGGACGGTTGACACGAAGTGACTGAGCCGAAATTGCCAAGCCCTGCGCGCTCGGATCTGGGAACCTGCGTATGCTATAATGAGACCCAAGACACAAGCGAACTCCGGACGATCAGTGATCAAGGAGTCCCAGAGTCAAGTGGCGAGTGAGAATCCCAGAGTCGAGCCGTCAAGAGTCCAGAAGTCAAGAGTCGAGAACCAAGAAGTCCAAGAGAAGGAAGGTGTCCAGAAGGAAGGTGTGTACCTTGCGTAATCCCCTTCTCGGGCCGTATATCTTCGGCGGACCGGATTCCACCTAGTGAGTTGTTAATATATGGGAATAGAAAATATAAGAGTACTGAGCGTGGATGTATACCTCCGAATGACGCTCGTACAGTTAGTGAGAAGTAGTGATCTACCAACCAGATCCACTCCCAGAGTAGAGATATCCAATCCCAAATATACAGAATACAAATACAAACAGCTACCCGTCACTTATTCTTTTGGACCCTCGGACGGTGGGTCAACACTCCAGTCAAATAGGGTTCTCCGCTTGGAAGCACTGGTCAACCTCCAAACGAACCCTTACCAATATTCTTCTCTTCGACTCACGCACCACCTCCGTTTGGAGGAAAATAGACATACCTAATACACAGTCTTATCACACAGTAATCTATCAATAATTCCAGGGGCCGATCACTAACAAACCTCCTAGAGTGCAGAAAATATGGCATGGATAAAGCTCCTCTGCGAAAGAGTGTACTTCCCAACTAATAATATGGAATAGTAACGGTTTACTCCCGGTGTGCGAGCCCGGGTCCCCGTCCTAACTGTGACTTGACCTTTTTGGGGTGAGAATCCCCACACGTCCCCTGGCACGGTCGGTGTGTCTGGATGTTGACGGTCGGGCAGTCAGACCTACCATGCATGCCGAAGCGGAGCGCGGTGATAACAGCCAATTCTGACGGCCCCGTCGAGCCATTGCAGCGTACTTATTTCTTGCAAAATGCTATTTTAAATATAAAAAATGTTCTTATATGCACAGGTGCCGACCCGTGAGAGGCGAGAGTGGCCAATCAGAACAGGGCATGCTGCATGTCTATGGTGCCAACACGAAACATGATTAATGCAGCCACGTCCGTAGAGTTGGGATTATCAGACCAAAAATTCGTGCGCGGGCATATCATACTCAAACCTTCCAGGACAAGAGTCCTCATGTTTAGAACGGAACGGAAGGTTTTACGTTGCTGAGTGATCCTGCGAGATGGATTCGCTACCGTTGGTGCCACCCATGTCTACCACCGAGTCAAATGTGCATGCTTACGATAAGCTCGACGAAATCGGCAGCCCAAGCCCAAAAGCCTACTGCTTTTAAAACTCGGTTGGTGGTGGTGCGAAAAAACGCATCAATCAAGAGCACAACGTGCGGGGCAAAGACGGGCCATCACACTCGGGACCTCTCGCACCTAAAGCGAGAATCATACCACTAAACCACGAGCAGGGCTTTGTAGCAGACGATGATATAATAGATTTAGTATCACTGCGACGGTGCCGAGTATCTGTACGAGTATCGTATCTGCCGACCATAGCTGCTGTATATGTTATAGTGATACAGCCGGGGGTGGTCCCTAAAAAACGCGGTAGGCTGCTGTCCTCTGGTCCCAGGCAATATTCGCCTCGCTCCCGTGCTCGGAATTACGATGCACTTGCGGGTCTTGAGGCAAAACGGATTCTGTTATTAAAGGTTATCTTGGTTTCTCTCTCTCTCTCTCTCTCTCTCTCTCTTTCTTTTCTCTTGGCTAGAAGATCTCTGCTAGATTTCTGCTTGCGTTCTTGGCGTCGATCTTCGACACACACTCTTCTTTTATCTTGATCTTTGTATGGGGCACGTCCCTGCTTCAACTTCGGCGCGCGTAATCGTCCTACGCGTCGGGTCCGCATCCTCGCACGTGGGTGTGACTCAGTGGGTGACAGTGGTACATAAGTACCACACTTCGCTCCGGACATATCTTGAGATCTGACTTGACTTGGACTTTGTATGGTGACTCATCTTGGAGCATCACCCTCTTCGTGACTTCGTTCTGTGACGTCTCCTCTTGGACATCACGTCACAGTTTGACTCTTGGACATCTTCCTCTTGGACATCTTCCTCTTGGACATCTTCCTCCTGGACATTTTCCTTCTGGACACCTTCCTTCTCTTGGACTTCTTGGTTCTCGACTCTTGACTTCTGGACTCTTGGCGGCTCGACTCTGGGATTCGCACTCGCCACTTGACTCTGGGACTCCTTGATCACTGATCGTCCGGAGTTCGCTTGTGTCTTGGGTCTCATTATAGCATACGCAGGTTCCCAGATCCGAGCGCGCAGGGCTTGGTAATTTCGGTTCAGTCACTTCGTGTCAACCGTCCCTCTGATCCCAGTCTCTCATAGAGGAACCGATCACTGAGATGATTGACTGTGATAAGATCACACGAAGAACCGATCTTCCGAACGGAGGGCGGACATCCAAACGACGTTTTGGTCTGGCAGTTGACCGGGGTCACTTCCCATCCACGTCTGTTCCCATCGCCACCTCTCGGAAATCGTCTCGACTGGTCTCCATCCAGCTCCGCGGGGTTTCCAGCATGTTCAGTCCGCAACCTGCCAAGCTTTCCGCACTGCAATGAGCTCCACGTCCGCTGCTACAACGCCGCCGGCTTCCGTGCAACTCCCGTCAGGCAACATCTCTGGTGAGGGCAACACTGCGGGCACGGATGGCCAGGGTGCGGAATCGGGTGAAGACTTCACTCATGAAGCCAGGATCTTGGTCATGACGGATCAGGGTGCTGGCTCCAAAACTCCGGAAGACGCGCTCTTCGTACGCCTCTGCGACGTCCTGAGCCGTTGTGTAGCTCATGGGCTTACACATGACATATCCCGAGAAAATATCCTGGAACAGCAATAAGAACGTGTTTCCTCAAGCTGACTTGTGCATGTGCGTCACAAAGTCCATCGACACCGCTTCGAATGGTCGTCGAGGAGTAATGTTTCCAGGAGACGGACCGGGGTTCGGAGGTCGACCTTTTCCACTCGCACAATCCACACATTCTTCCACGAAACGATCCACATCCGCGTACATTCCAGGCCAGTAGAACTCCGAACGAAGTCGTTCATGGGTTCGAGTCTTGCCTTGATGTCCGCCTTGATAGTCTTCGTGGGCGTAGTGCAAAATGTCCGCTTGGAGAGCCTTCGGTACAACTAGTCGTGGCTCATCTGCGAAGTCTCGTGGTCGATCTCGGGTGGACCGTGCCAATCGGTATAGGATACCGCGAGAGTCTAATGCAAACAAGTCGGCGACCTTGCTGGTCTTCCGGAGACGTCTCGGCGAGAACGACTCGAAGTCTCCTTTCAGAAAGCGCACCAAAACTGCGAGATACTCTTCACTCCTCTGGTGAACCTTGATACGTCGCCACCGTTCGGCTTGGTACTCCAACGGTCCCAGAGGAGGTCGAGAAGAATCTTCTGCTTCCCTGTGCGTACCACTCCGGGTCACGGCTGCCATGACTCGAGCTGCGTTTGGAAGTGGGGCCGATTCGGCACCAACATCCACATTCTCCTTTTGGAAACTCACATCCGCCAGACTCTCCGGGACACGGATATCCACTCCGGGACTCGCTTGCGGCTTCATCAACCGCTCTGGGATCTTGGATACCTGTTCCAGATGACGTCGTTCATCCTCCTCCTGGACAGTCCAGGAGTCATCGAGCACGAGTGTCTTCGAAGTGATATAATCAGCGGCCTGGTTGAAATCTCGCTTGACATGAACCAATCTGAGAGAAGTGAAGTATTCTTTCATGGCTTCGCACTCAGCCAACTTCCTTTGCAGGTTCGATTGATGACAGTTGATGAGACCTTGGACCTGCTGGATGACGATCCGGGAGTCGCCGACGACGACCAACTCAGGGATGTTTCTCTCACGGGCCATGTGTAAACCCTTCAGGAGTCCGTTGTATTCGGCGTCATTCACAGTGACGTCTTCCAGGATGAAACCTTGGGCTTCCATAACAGACCAACCCGGCAACTTCCACAAGACGCAACCGCAACTTCCTTTCCGAGTCGAAGTCTTTGCAGCTCCATCGAAACTTAACACCACGCCTTCAAAGTCGTCTTCCAACATCTCCACACTAATGACCGGGGGTGCCTTAACGAGACCCTTCGCTGGGACGAGTGACTCTGCGACTTCATCCAAATGCTCTCTGGGAGTGATCCCAGCGCCCATGATCGCCACTAAGCCGTCTTCGTCCTTCTTCACCTTCCGGATGTCCAAGTTCCAATGTGACAAAGTCACTCCCCACGGAACACACCTCCCGTCCGCCGTCTTGGATTGAATGATCCACTTCAGAACGGAGTATCGGGTATACACTTCCAGAGAACATCCCTCCATCAACGTCCGGAAGACTTGGAGAACTCGCAGCACTGCTATGACTTCCTTTTCCGCGATGTGATATCGGAGCTCTGCGTCGTTCAGAACACGGCCGGTATAGCGTACCGGGTGAATGACTCCATCATACTCCTGCCCGAGCACAGCGCATGCGGCCCACCGATTAGCGTGTGGAATGATGACAAAAGGCTTTGTCCGGTCCGGATGTCGGAGCAGCGGAGTCGACACGATCTTCCGTTTGAGAATTTCGAACGACTCCTTGGCTCGGGACAAATCTCGTTTGGAGCGTATTTGCTCATCCGTCAATTCGTACTGGACAGCCGCCACTACCGGGAAGTCCTCAATAAACTTGTGATAGTAGTTGAGACTTCCGAGAAATGACTGAACTCCTTTCAGAGTGTTTGGAAACGGCAGATCCCGGACTCCTTTTGCAATTTTCGGCGTCGCTCGGATGCCTTCTGCACTGATCTCGTGGGAAAGATAGGGAATCGACCGTTTTCCAAACTCACTTTTCGGCAGACTCACAGAGATGTTCCAATACCTCAGCCGGAAAAGTAGCTTGTTCAGGTCTTCACAGAGTTGATCCCACGAAACTGCTCCATGCGCAATGTCGTCGATGTAGGAACTGCGTCCGAGGACAGGTCCCATGTGCGAGGGCGTCGGAATGTTCCTCTGGAATACCGTCATAACATCCGTCAGAGCTGGGACTTTCTCCTCTGGGATATCTCCTCTTGGACACTCCAGCTGTAGGAAGCCCAGCACGTCTTGGTCGACTTCGGCCTCCTCCTCGGGTGGCAAACGGACGAAACCCCACAGGCAGTTGTTGATTACTGCTTGATATACCAGGGGAGCATTCTTCAGTCCAAACGGCATACGCACCCATTTTTATTGAAAAGTGTCCAAACGGACAAACAAAAGCGGAGATCAGCTTCGCGCGTTCCGTCATACGAATCGCCCAGAAGCCACTAGCCCTCTAAATCCACCTGGATCAGGCAGGAGGATTTGTACGGAGGAACCCTGCCAGGCTGACGACCTGGAACGACAGGCACTTGCTGGAGACTGCAGCTGTCATAACGGCTGGACCGACGACGATGACGACGGCGCCTCCCACGGAAAGTGAGGGAGCTGGACGCCACCCGCCCGACCCGCCCGACAAGCGACGCCCTCAATTGGCAGAGGACAGGAGCCTCACCTCCGAGCGGACGGCTGAACCAACCACCGCCGGGGATAATTCAAGTGGACCACACCAGTTGGAATTACTGAGATTAGCGGACATCGACCACTTCCCGGCGCTTGTGACGACACCATCGGGCGCACAAGGGGGGAAGAGGTCAGAGCAGGAGGTGAAGAGACCACCAACGGCGGACCAGGTGAACAGGTCGGAACCCAGACTCCCATCTCTGCCTCAACACAACGGAAGTTATGCGGTGGCGGTACGAATGGTGGAGTCAACACAGGATACGGCAGCGACACCCGCTCCCAACAGCGTTGCAGGTCGGTGGAGTCCGAGAGAGAGACATTTGTTACTCAAAACGCTGGCCCAAGACTGGGCCTCTTCTTCGTCTCCGGTAGACACGCCGGAACAAGCTAGACTACGAGCAGTTGCGATGGCTCCTTCGGCAGTGCACACGGACCTAGCACTCAGACAGCGCACGCAAGTGGAGACGGAGGCGCTGTTAGCTTATATCAACGAGACACTGGAGCTCCCGCACCCGCCTGTGTTTCTGAAAGCGACGCTGCCGGTGCTACAACGGGCCATGTTGGAACAGTTCCGCGAAAACCATTTGGAAACGATGCTCACGGCGGACGTTGCTCCAAGCGCGCGACTTCGGAAAGGCATGACCCATAACACGATTTTTACGCAACTGCACGCGGCGAACGCAGACTCCGCTCGTGGAACCCAAATGATTGCTCGGATGATGGAGGATGTCAAACGGATCCATTTCGATAGCATCCACACACTAAAGCTGGTCTTCAATTCGCAGCGAGTAGCTCACCTCTACCAAGGGCTGGGTTTCCGCCTCAATGGCACTTGTATTGAACTTGAGGACACGGAGGAAAAACAGGCGGTTGGCATGTATAGACCAGCGAGACTGAAACGGCAGTATGCCGTCCGAGTCTACGGGGCTGATGATATTGGACTGGTGGTACTACTGGCGGCGCTGGGGAGGCTCCCAGGGGTCACGATCGTGGACGCGGAGAGATCACGTGTCGATTCAACGGAGGTAGTCGACAACCGCTACCATCTGCTTCGCTTCAGTGACGAACAGTGTCCGGAGGCGTTACGAGGCATTACAAAGCTAGACATGCATGGGTATCTGGTGACACTACATCATCACGTGATACATCAACGCCCACCACGTGCCCGATGTTACGCACCATATCGTACCACCGCGTTCTGTAAGGTTCTGAAACATCAATTGGTACGAATGCAGGCCAAGTTTAAACGGACTTACTCAGGACCCATCCCTACTTATGAAGTGGGCACGGCGATACAGTATCGGCACACGGATGGTGACAGTTTCACCTCCTTCCTGGACACACTGCACCAGGATCTCACGATGGCCTTGAAGCCGACGGACAAGAGGGCCGAGACAGTAGTGGAGGTAGCTTCACTGGTTGCCACGGGACTAGATGGAACGGAGCAGCGGGAGGAGATACATCAAACTACGCGGACATCGACTGGAGTCGGGACGCAGCCGGAGACAACGGAGTTCAACGAGCCGTCTTCACAACCAGACGCGGACGGATTCATGGTATACACCAGGAAATCATCTCGCACGCAGACCCCGGCACAGGTGCAGAAGGCTGAGGAGACCAGCATGGTCACAGATGCTGGGGCTGGAGGGAAGAAACCCAAGCCCCATGGTAGTGCCAAGCAGACCGATCCTAAAACCAGGAAGACACCGCAGGTGCAGAGCACACGACAAGGGAAGGCGCAACAGGAGAAAACTCGGAAATAACCCCCACACAATGGGAAGGGTGGGGGAAAATTAAAGGCCAAGACTAATGCATTCGCTGCTTTCCAGAAGGAGCGGGCTATAGGAAGATTCACACTACTCGCCGCTGACCTAACGGAAGACGAGGGAGACGACAGCGAGGGGGAGAAAGCAGACGACGCACCGTATACATACAGTTCTGCACGGCCAAGTCTGTCGAATGTCCAGGTCACGGACACACCGGGGCTGATGGATCCGCAACGAGCGGACAGCGGACCGGTCAGGTTTTTAGCAAGGATGCCTCGAGCCCCACTCGAACAAGCGGTGGCGGCGGGGACCGAAAGCTGCCTCTGCCCCGGACAGGAAAGTGACGGGTGTGTGACTGAGGAGGCTGCTGAAGCGGACATAGTGGTGACCAGTGAGGCAGAGTCGGCGCAAGGAACTGCTGACGCGGATATGCTAAGCGATGTGGACTCTGAACTTTCGGGATATGTAGGCTCGTCCGCTCCATCACACACACAGTCACCGGCGCCGACACCGGGGTCGGAGTATGCGTACTCGCTAGCATCAGACACGATGGCGGATTTGACGACAGTGGAGACAAATAGGCAGGAGTCTTTTCAAACGGAAGCAGGCGTGACTACATCAAATGACGAGGTGGGTGGACCCACTGACGGGTCGAACGAGACCTCCCTCAGCCAGGATGGTTATATCATCGAGAAGGTTCAGAAGGCGACCGGGATACCACAACAATGGCCTGTTTTCTTGTTACCATTTCGAGGGGCTCTTACATCGGTACCGGCGAATGGACAGTGCGCGTACACAGCTTTGTACGCGACCATGTCGTTGTCTGATGCAAACAAACTGTTGTTTACATCTGAGGTGGTGAAAGGGGTCAATATAGTGAAGCGTAGCGTATACACGCTGATGATGGCTAACTTGGCCAATGACGTTGCCTGTCACGTGGTGGACCCATGTGAGGAACTACGCCGGCTGTACCCATCACAACCTCCACCTACGGATGTCAACGTGGCAACTGCGGCGGTATACACACATTATGCACAGAAGAGGGTGCGTACGGTCAATGCACCCATTCCGACTGCTTTCTGGGCCGGCAGTGAAGTACTCAGGGCCATGGCTCAATACTTACGAGAGCCTCTTTTCGTCCTTGAAGTGAACAACCATAATGATGCTCACCTCCACCGGTATTACTACAAGGACTACATGCTGCCCAATGGAGACATCCATGAAACAGGCTGCGGAGGTGCGATAGACGACAAACAAGCGAAGGCCATGCTGGAACAGTACGTGAGGCTCCACGTCATGCCTGTATTCATGGTACTCAAGAGATACGAGGGGCATTTCTACGGTGTGCACCATGGGGAAGTTTCAACCAAATGGCAAGCAGAAGGGGACCCGGATTTTGCGTCCACTAACTGCGCCTCGCACGACTGGTACGCCGAAGTCGTCGCGCACAATCAGTACAGTCAGACCAAGTGGGATGGTACTGACCTTCTCAAGAATGATGACACCACAAACTCGATTATTATAGGCGCGTTGGAACGCCGAGAGCGGCTGGATGTCATTCACGACAGGCTTGGCTTGGAGCGGCTCGATAGTGCCAATTATGATATGGCCATATTGGACGACGGCTTGAGAGCGGAGGCTGAAAGACTGACTAGGAATACTGGAGATGCGGGTTTTACGGTGCCTACCAGCCACCCCAACATACAGGTGGGAACCGGGGACAAACCAAAGGCGAGGGCTAAGATTTCTGCTCTGGGGAGGGTGGCACTCACACCATATCGGCGCATACTCAATTCAATCAATCTGGACCCCGAGTTGTTACCGGATAGATCTAAACTCCGTCATTTGCGCAAAGAGAATGAAGTGGCACTGAAGGACTGGAAACGGGGATTGCCACCGGCGAGATTACGGCTGTTATCCCACGGAGGACGGAAGGATTTGGTAGAGTTACTACGCTGGTTGATTGACAACCGTACGGAACTACATGATTTGTTAAACTACCTGCCTTACCCGGAGCTTGTGGTCAAAATGCTTCCTACAGACTTGATGTTACTATGGGGAGAACTAGAAGCTTATGATGTCCAAGTGGCCGCTCTTCGGACAATTGAGATGGACAACACGGCTTCTGCTGCGGCAAAGGCATATGGGCGATCGTGGCTCGCGGCCTGTACAGCGGACGGGGGGTCGCAAAGAGACAGAGTTGTGGCGCGCGACTCCGACAGATGGAGAAGACTTGCCGACATGCATCGGGCGACGCCAATTTGTGCTTGCCCACTCGAGATCAGTACTGCGTGCTGGAGCGTACTACACGTGCTACCGTACGTCGTCTGGGCGTGGGAAGCAACACCGTGGGGTGGCGCTCCACCCACGAGCCTCGGCGGAATCTATAAGGTGCACCCCACTGTGCGGCAGGCGTGTCTTACCGTGATGGACTGAGAGGAGTGAGGGAATACAATTGATTTACCAACGGGACTGACGTGGCAGGATCGATTGCAGGCGATGGTGGCTGGACAAGTCGCTGTCGCTCGAAACTGAGGGCTACCATGCCCAACAACCGGTCCGGGACCCAGAATCTTATCCGGGATCAAGGACTCCCCCATCACAGCCTCGACAGCAAACTGCCGCAGGTATGGTGAGGGGTCCACTCCATGGCGCGTGTCCCTGTGCTGTCTCCAAGGTGAACTTGGGCGCAACACCGCTCCCACACAACGCCAAACCAGATAACGCAAAACGGCGGGGGCGGAAAGCAGATCCTTCCGCTAAAGGCAACAGGTGCACCAGAACGCCTGACCTCAAGATCGCGCGCAGAGCGCCATCACAACGGACCCTCGGAGATTTCTTCCCTAGTGTCACGATGCACCAGCGCGCGCGTCACATCCGACGGGACTTTGATAAAGCAAGACGAACGACGGTCCAACGCCGAAGAAAGGAGGAGAGGCAGATGGAAAAGCAGATCAGCAGTACGGCGGAATGTATGCACCCCGACGAACGCACATTCAGCTGCGTCACTCTCAACGTTAACGGTTTTGGCAGTAGTGAGAGGCACCGAGACGAATTTTTCAGGGAGTTCAGACATGTGGACGAGCACGGGCGCCAAGACGTCATCTTTTTGCAGGAGACTCATGTAGAGAGTGGGGAGATTGATCACATGGCGGCTCTTCACGCCAAACAATGGGGGTTTAGATCGAGGGGCTCAATCGGAGATCTGTCGTTTTGGGCTGCATCCCAGGATCGGAAAGGAGGAGTGGCAATAATGATAAATCCATATGGGCGACTACACACCCCTCACCCATGCCTGACTAACCATTGGAGCAGCAATTTTATGGCGATCACCGGAACTTACGCCGGGGAATCCATAATGCTGATGTACATCTACGCGCCTCACCAACGGGGTAAGCGCAAAGCTTTCTACCGCAGACTTGGCAATTTGGACTTACCACCTGTGGATAAGATCATGCTTGGCGGGGACTTTAACTGCACTGCGGATACACGACTGGATCGAAGTTGTTATCGACAGACGTCAGATCATGAATCCCCGGCATTGGCGAGCTTACTGGCACAGTGGGGGCTTGTGGACGCGCTAGAACCTCCTGATGATTTTGACCACGTGAACCTGGCTGATTACTATGAGGCAACTCACACGTACAGGTACCAGGTGCGCAAAGGGGTGGAGGCCACAGCCAGACTTGATCGCTGGTACGTCTCGGCACCACTAGTGGAATGGGTGGCCGCGGTGGAGGTGGCTCGAACTGGAACACAGGCCGATCATAGCGCGGTCAGAATTCACATGCGCAGCCCTACCGATCCAGTGAGGGTGCGCAAACCTGCCAAGGTGTATCCACCTCCACCGATAGCGACTGATGCAGTTAGGGAACACATGCATGAACGGCTCACAGGCTTCCTGGACGGCTTGAAAGCGGCGATACCTGATGCTGCCAAATGGGCCAGCGACTGGGATTTTTTCAAGGTGGAGCTGAGGAAAGAAACGCTTGGAATAATCAAGCAAATGCGGAAGTCAGCGCGCACATCGTACAAACAGCGGATCCGAAGATTGCTAAAACAGGAGGAAAGATTAAGGGAAGCAGCGGCTGGAACCCCAGCTACTGTGGACTCTATCACAGACAATATGGATGTCCTCACTCTGACGGACGGTCAAGGGGGGACTCCTCTACAACGTGTCCGCGCTGCGGTCAAGGCGTGCACGACAGAAAGGGCTGCCGCGCAACAACGTAGGATTTTCCGAGAGGGAGGCCATCGTACAGGACAAACAACGAGGGCTATGTTTTGCAGAGTGAGTACCAAATATGCTGATAACGAGATTCACAGGCTAGACGCCGCAATCGGGCAGTCGGCGAGGGGCGTGCACGACAAAGCAGACACACTCGCTGATGCCTGGACCCCCCATATTCCAACAGAAGGGGTCCACTCAGGAAGTGAGACAGGATGTACTGCAATGGTTGGGGACTTGTGGCCAACACACCGACTTGTTGTCGGATCTTACCCAACCTTTCACAGAGGCGGAAGTGACAGCGGCCGTAGGTGCGTCCAAGCCTGGGAAGGCCTGCGTGCCCGACAGGCTTGGAAATGACTGGTACCGAGATTTTGCCGACCTGCTCACTCCTATCCTGACTATGCTGTTTAACCCTTTCGCGGTAGAAGGGCACATTTTTCGCCCTTTAAGGGTGTTTTCAAAACACGGTGTAAAAGCACCGCCTAGAAGGGCGCATCCTGTGCCCTTTTACACAAGTTCAACCGTGGATGTACCATCTTTTATGACAAATCATAAACAGTACAATCAGTAATCATCAAACCATACAAATATTAAGTAGTATGCATATGATCGTGGTGCATCAGCAAATCACTGCAGGTACTTTGTTACAAGAGTCATGCAAAGCGAGTACCGTGATTATCCTTATGGGCGCATTCTGTGCCCTTTTAGAAGCAAAATACTTAGCCTTGTATAGTATAACTAAGACAAGAGGCTCGCGAAAGGGTTAACTGTTGGTATTCCCACGGCGTTTTCCCAGCCTCTTTTCTTGAGGCAGATATTTTCTGCTTGGAGAAAGTGGGTGAATCCACCAACCCGCTCAATTTCAGGCCACTGGCATTGCTGGATACGGATTATAAGATGTTAACGAGGATCCTGGCGACAAGGACAAGTCGGAAGCTTAGCGACATCGTACACCCGCATCAGAACGGCTTTGTCCCGTACAGGACAATTCACTCCACGATCGATCTCTTCTCCACGGCGCAGGCAGCAGCCAACTCAGATCCGGCGAGGGCGAGGGCGCTGGCGCTGTTACTAGACTTCTGCAAGGCGTATGATTCCGTCGACCGCGATTTCCTCTACGGGGTGCTTATGTGGCTGGGGTGTCCAGAGCAGTACGTACAAGCGATCCGGCGGCTACACGACGGCACAAGTGTGCGGTTTCTGGCCAACGGCTACAAGTCCCGCTCGGTCAAAGTCAGCTGCGGGATCCGTCAAGGTTGCCCTCTTGCCCCCCTTTTGTTTCTCCTCGTCCTCGAGGCGCTGTATCGCAGAATTGACGCCGAGCCGCGGGTGCTCGGGGTGATGTTGAAAAGCGATGCGGGGAAGGTACAGCTCAAAGTTGGGGGCTATGCCGATGATACGGCGAGCTACGTGCGGTCAGAAGCAGAGGTGACTATCATACTGGTCATAACGGGACAGTTTGCGAGGGCTTCTGGGCTCCGCCTCAATGAGGGCAAAACGTTGATAATTGCATTGAATCCGGACGCCATTCCGCAGCTCGATTCGCTTCCTGCGCCGATAAAGGTGCAAGCGGTGGCTACACTGTCTCGATACCTGGGCATTCCGGTGGGCAGTATCCCGGACGTGGCATATACATGGCAGCTGGCGCGAACGCAGCTCGTCACGCGACTGGCACTGGCGTCACGGAAGACCATGACGGCAGCTCAACGCAGTATGGTGGTGGCGGCTGTAGTGATACCTAAATTACTTTACATTGGGCGGCACCAGTGGCCAACGACAGCGATGGTTGCGTCTTTTCAGCGCATGATCGACAATTTGGTCTGGCATGCACAATTCTCGGAAGATGCTATCGCGGGAAGGGCGTGGCTGAACAACCAAGTGGCTGAACAAGCAAGTGGCGCAACTACCACGGAAGGATGGCGGGCTTGCAATCCCAAATCTGAAACTGGAACTACTAGCCCATGCAGCGGTGACTGTGAATAGGTGGGCATTGGAAGCGGATACTAACACGCACATTGTGGGGAACGCAGTGGCTGGAGACGGCAAAATAGCACCGGCGCAGGCACTGTATGCATCAACACGCCACACGCCTCTGCAGAACCAGAGCCCCCGAATACTGACATCACTGTGGATCACCGGACTCACGCTTTGCAATCTGTACGGAGGCGTAGCGGCATTGAAGGCTAAAGAGGACATGGTGGTGGCGCTGAGCTGTTTGCTGCATTTCCGGGGACCCCTCCAGTTCCTTTGGACGGGACGGCGTCTTCGCGTATGTGCAGACGCATTGAGTGGTAGCATCTGGAAACAATATACAACGACGGAGGCGGGCCACCACGGGGTTTTCTGCACGGAGTGGCTCCCCTATCTTGTGCTATCGGACATCCGGTTGTACAACGAAGCGGGTAAAATCGTCAACCCGAAATCCCGGCTCTGGAGCATATGCGGCTCCGGCACACAGCTGAAGGACATCGTACACAGGAAGTGGACACCGCGGAGGCAATTGGCGGTAACAGCTCTATGCCCACAGATGACCAAGACGGTCAAACGGCATATCTGTTACCTTATCCAACTCCTGTTATTGAATTACCCACAGCTACTACAGCCTGGGACTCATACCGGAGCTGTTCGAATGCGACAGATCACCAGCCCATACACAGGGGCGTAAACCATTCCAGGCAGTTCAAAATTCTAGATAATGTGACCAGCAATGCGGCTCCCGGAGTTCAGGTGGACTCTCGCAGAGAGCTCTCAACTCTAATGCTACAGGATGTGGGCGCCGCGACTCAGATAAATAGCATACACCCACACCCGCGGCTAGCCAGAATGGTCTGCCTCTGGGCAGGCAACAAGAGGTGGACAACCAAGCGGAAGGAATACAAGGCATTTATTGGGGACAAGTTGAAGGTACAAGGGCTGGCACTGAGTGCGCAGCGCCAAGGAAAATGGGAGCAACTCAGTAGCGTGGCCGCTACAGGCCTCCGAAGCTGACTTGGCGGCGGGTTCGGCGGATCGTGGGGTTGAACCCATGGGGAGAGCAACTCCTGTTACGGGTCAAGCTGCATGCTATCTCGGGTTTCAACCCCATCACAGCGGGACTGGGGTGTCCCCATAAGGGATGCGAAAGGATAGGCAGGATGGACCTCTATCATATATTTTGGGAGTGCGCGGCCGCAAGACTACTGCGAGATATCCTGGTCTCACGATGGAAGGCAATGGGACTGCGACTTACATCATACGAGGAGGCTATATTTGCGCTGGTACTCCCGAAGATGCCTGATGACATCCTACGAACTACTGGCAAAGTACTCGCTGGCTTACCGCTGGATCAAGCCGCAGTAGTTTGGGATGTGGTGGACCTCATGATTGCATCCTGCTGGAGCATAGGAGCCGCCCACTATCTACTAGCAGTCTGGCGTTGGCGCGTCTCACATTTTGATGTTCTCAACGACGTATCGGAGGCTTATCACGAGACAGGTTTCAGAAGCAGGCTCCGCGCCGGTCACCTGGATGCTACGAACGATTTTCTCGCAGTGCTGCCGGCCGCCATAGGCCTACGCTTGAGGGACAGCATTTGCGAGACACTCGGGGGCGGCTGGATTGCAGATATGGACCGGCAGCCCGGATCAGGCTACTGTTATCTCATTGCTGTCGCCGGTATGAGGGGAGGCACACCAAAGAGGAGCAGCAGCGGAACAATTATTGTGAAAGTCAACCAACACACCGGTGATTTCAAAGTGCAACACGTGGCAAGCACTCTATACGAGGGTGCCAACGTCACGACGCACAGGGCTGTGCTTCTCGGAACACTCTGGGGACTGAGAAAGTGCTTCACGCAGCAGGGAGACGGTGCACGTCATGGGCGATAACCTAGATGTACTTCAACAGCAACACAACCGGACGCCGCCCAGAGCGAAACAACTCAAGGGCGATTACTGGAAGACGCGACGGCTAGCAGATGCGGTAGCGGTGCAAAGCTGGACGACACAGCTGCGAGAATTCTATATGACCGCCAATGAACTGGCGAGGATGGCACAGTCCACAGGACGGGATATGGACAGGCACGCAGGTGAGATGCCGAACGCTGGGGCCAAATGGGAAGGCATCACCAGGTTCATCAAAGACGACGTGAAACAGTGGTTTCTGGAAAAAGCTAAATCGACTAGGTCCAAGGTCGTGGAAGCGAAGGTGTAACTTCACGGGAAGCCGCCTAGGTTGTAGGACAGAGTACGGCGGAAAAACTCGCTGGTAGCATTATTGGCACCGGCTGAGCATGGGCATTAGGTGGCGTTAGCATAGTTAATTGACATTAATGTACCTCACTTCAAATTCAAATTCAGAAGCCACAGGCATGTCCAGACTCATGAACCACATAGCGCTCTCGAAACCAATCAGCAGATCGTCGATCAGAGGCAGCGGGTAGTTCGAAAGTTTAATGAACATGTTCACCACCCGGTAGTCGATGCACATCCGGATGTCGACCCCGTTCTTCTTCAAGACAATGACGATGGGCGAAGCCCATGGCGATTCGGAATGCTCCACAAGTCCTTTCTCCAAAAGTTTTTTGATCAACTCGTATACCTTCATCGAGGGATGTGGAGCCACGGATCGTGACCGCTGAGCTATCGGCTTGGCGTCTCCAACATCCAAATCGCATACGACTCCTCGAGCCAGGGCAGGGGCAGCATTGCCATCACCCAGGAAGATACTGCGATGATACTTCAAAATGTTTCTCATCTTGTGTTCCTCGTCTGAAGTCATAATGCCAGGTTCTCCGACGTCCGCGGTTTCGATGTCACAGCTGGAACTCAAATCCTTCAACTCTGGGAGGAGTACCAACTGATCCCGGAGTTGGGACAGCAACTCACTCCCTTTGTGGAGGTAAATCGGTGGTTCTGAGTCCAGGTCGTCCACGTTCATCTTCATGCAGAGCTCGAACTCCAACTCCAACTTCCCCAAGGGTGTGCAAGGCCAATCTTGGACCGGTACTTCATCATCCTCCTCCTCAAGAATCTCGTTTGGAGGGTCACACACATAATCGTCGTCCAGACTGATCGCATCAAAGAATTCATCTCCGTCGTCATCTTCGCTGGGAGACGTGACCTCTTCCAGAGCATCAACAAAATCACCTTCGTTTTCACCATCTTCTTCCGGACCGACAAGCTGAGTGTCCAACCCACGCTCCGAGTTCATCTCTAGTTCAGGGTTTGACTCTTCTCGCTTGGACGTCCCAGAGGACGCGTCATCTTGATCGGTCTTTTGGACAATTCGCACCGCAGCTGATCCCGGAGTGTGACGTTTCAACACTCGAGTCGGCCATCCATACTCCTCCTTTTCGACGCAAGGCGGGTCCTGGTCTTCGAACATCTGGGTCACTTCGTCAATCCTGCGTTCCATCTGATCCGAAAAGGTAGACTCGTAGATGAGATGTTGCCACTCCAGATATTTTCGGCTTCCTGGACGTACGAAACGACCAGCCATCGGGAAGGAGTCTCGTTCCACAATCCTTGCAATGGGCGTTTGGAAACTAATGGTCAGGTTCTTGTCCGAAATGTTCACCACTTTCACAGCGACTGGATACGATCTCGAAGCGAAGATCAGCTTGGTCACCCAACGGTCTCCTCGACCGGCCCAGACCACATCCTTGTGTGGGTCCATCTGAGCATAGCGAATCTGCGTTACGACACTTCTCCCCGGGAGCAACCTCGTCGTGAAGTCTGGCGTCACAGCGAGATCCAAACCTTGGGCCTTCCGGATTATTCCTCCCCGATTGAGCAAAATGGTTTCCTCGTCTGGGAGTTTCACAAGTCCTTCTCGAACGCAGATCCGAACACCAGCAGAGTACATGAAATCCATACCCAGGAGGGTACCAATCCCTTCGCCAATGTTCGCAACCCACAAGTCCAGGATGTAAACCACTCTTGGACCGATGGTGACCTTGACTTGAGCCTTGGATCGGATTATGGTAGGCACTCCTCCCAGACCGGACACTCGCAGAGGACTGTGAACACTTAATTTGAGTCCGCACTCACCATGCTCACAGACGCTCCGGTATCCAGCATTATCGGGATGCGGTGATTATACACCGCGCCATGCACCGTCGCCACTTTTCGATCATCATCCGACTCGTGATCCTTCCACCATCCAAATCTCTCTCCAGGCTCCAAACGGAACTCGATCGGCGGATCCAACTCCGGGATGTCCAAACGAGAATCATTAGAGCGAGAATCGTCATCTTGAAATACAGTCATACATTCGTGTTTACCTTGTGTTCGACTCTTCAACTCGGGTCCCATATACACTAAGGCACACAATTCTGGGGGGCTTCTTCGGCCCGGCGCGTTCTGGATCCCCATCCAGCGGGCTTACAGGTTTAACTGCTCTTCCCCAGAAATTTCTTCTCCTCCCAGGACCTGCTTCCAGAGTGACTTCGGCATCTCGAACGTCCCCTGGGCGGCCAACGATCTCAGCTTCTGAAAGATTCGAGAGCCTTCGCAAACTTCTCCATGGAAACCTGCACAGAACTTGCACGGAGATGTCTTGCAGAATTGGGCTGGATGTCCTTGCTGATGACACCGGTCACATTGGAGTCCAGACCAGCAGCGATCTTCAGTATGTCCAAAACGCTTGCGTGTCTCGCAAAATCTGGACGTGTCTGGCGGCTTGCCAAATCGGGGCGACGAATCGTTAGGTCGGAACTCTCTCGGAGGAGGTTTCCAACCGGCGTTCTCCATCGCTCGATACACTTGCGACCAATCTTCCGGAAGTTGGCTTTCCGACGACCCTGTCTCCACTTCTTGATCTGGGATTTCCTCGGTCGTCTCTTGGAAGTGCACTTGTTTCTCATCCTCCGATCTGGACTCAGCCCTGCTTTTGCGAACTCCCAGCGGACATGTAGTCTGGACGAGATTCGCGTCGGGGAGGAGGAGTCTCGTAGTCGTCGTCTTGATGCATTTCTTCATACTGCTTGAGCACGAACTCCAAATCTTCCAGGCTGTGTAGGCGTTGATCTTGCAAAGTGGTGCGGAGCGAGGAGTCCAGGAGTTTCATCATGAACACCTTGAAGTGACGTTCCCTCTCCTTGGACGACTTCCGGAAGTTGATCCCAGCCTTGTCAGCAACTCGATTCAGGCGATATAAAAATTCCAGCGGAGCTTACGTCTTCTTCTGAGTCATACTGTAGTACCTCTCAGAGTCCGATGTCTTCGCCTTACAATACTTCTCCTTGAACGCCTTCAGGAATCGCTTCCAGCTGTGACGCACGTCTTCGTCCAAATTGTAGCGCCAGTCTCGAGCGGACGACGGCAACTTCAGCTTCATCTCGTAGACGCGCATCTTGTCGGACCATCCTCCTTGAACTGCCATACTTTGGAACTTCTCCAACCAACGAATGCGTGTCGACAGTGATGTCTTCTCATTGAAGTCTTCCAGATCACGTAAGGCTTGTACGTTAACACCGTAGTCCCAGCTTGAGACGTCTTTGAAGTCATTGCGTTCGGAATCGACTCCTCGAAGAAACTGCTGTCCGAGTCATCAGAACTGTCATCGTCCTTCTTGTCCGAGTCAGAGTCCGGATCAGAGTCATGAAGGTCATTTCCTCGTTTGGAGATTCTCCTTGCGGAACCCCATCTCGATGACCCTGACTTCCCAGCGTCCTTCTTCGGCGGATCCGAACCTCCAGGCGGAGTACGTCCGGGAGGACCTCGCTTCTCAGAACTTTATTCGGTCTTCACTTGGGTCGCACTTCTGCTCTTACTCGCAGCGTGGTTCTTGATCTTAGCCTGTTGGAGGTTTCGCAGAGTCGCTTGCAATTGCGCAGCGAAATGATTGTCTGCAGTCGTCTGAGCGGTCCGCGCTGGGACTTGAGGGGTCACCGGGACTTCGTCACGAGGGTTGGATTGTGTCGTTGCTGCATGTTTCTCTCGAAGTTGACTTGCGTAATACTTCTGAACGTTGAGAGCAGCTTCTCGATCCCTCTCGCGCGCCTCCTGGAGGGCCAACAACTCCCTTCGGGTCGCTTCCAGTTCCAGCGCTTTTCTTTTCCCTTCGGACTCCAAACGAGTTTTCTCCTCGGCGACTTCCAGAGCTTGTCGATTCTTCTCTGACTCTAACTGCGCCTGGAAATCTCCCAGCGCCGCTTCCATCCGTTGACGTTCGTTCAGAGCTGCTTCCGCTCGCAGCGCCTCCACAACTTCTGGAGACATCGGAGCGAAGCTTGCTGGGTTGAGTGGAGTCTGAGGTAGTACAATCTCCTTCTCGACTCTTGCACTCTGCTTCTGGACTTGAGTGACATTCTTCTACATACTAGCCATCGAGTCTTTCATTTGAGTCATCGACTCTTCCATCTTTCGCATGAACTCCATGGCTGCCACGGTCGACCCCGTGGACTTGACAGAGTACCCCGAACGATTGGACCTCTCAGAGTGCCGCGAAATCGATCTGCGACGTCCGGACGTCCGCTTGGACGAACGACGTCTTCCTCTCTCCCGACGTCTCGAGTAGTAGCTGTCATCGGAGGACTCCTCATCTGATGATGTGTCGGGTCGACGGTCTTTGCGCCGCGTTCGTCGCTGGGACGTCTTCGCCGTCTTGACATCTCTTTCGGACTCCGACATGTCCACATCGCCCACATCAGGTTTCGACTCTTGGACGGGCGGGATGATCGTCTGTTGGACGTACATGCCCATCTCCGGACCGCTTGGCACGAAACCACTAGCTCCATGAGCAGTCATCACCATGGGATGGTAACCAACGTAAGACATGTGTCCTCCTTCGTATGACCACATCGAGGAGCCAGAGGATTCATCTCTCAACGACAAACATCCAGTCGCGAAACTTCGCTGGGAGACACTCGACTGACCAGAGACATCCGACTGACTCGGAGCGGAATTCGACTCCGTCTTCCGGGAGACACTCATCTGGGCCACAGAGTTAACCTCGCTGGGAGGTACCGTACTTGGTCCCGTCCCACACGAGGCATACAGCGGCAGCGAACTCAGAGATGGAGGCTGAGGCGGATGAGCCTGTGGACGCTTGGCATCGGGTACACTCTGGGATGATCCTCTTGGACTTCTCGTCGTTCGGATCCCCAAAGCCCGGAATCGCATCACAAATTCACGACCCAGCAGGTCCGACTCGTAATCATTCATGAAAAGTTCTCCTTCGGCATCTTCAGCGTGATACTCCAATCTGGGGGGACGTTCCGACTTGACTCCTTCTGGACGCACAGACCTCCCGGAAGCTTTAGCCGTCACTTGTTGCCACTCCAGCATTTCCACACCCAAAAGTCGCAGCAAATCTGCCACCACCTTGTAGACCTTGCTCCGATGGATCTTGGAGGCACGCGTCTTGAACCACTCTGGGACGAGATTCGTGAACTCGAACCCAGCTTCACAGAGCAGAGTCTGGAGTGCAGCCACACTTTCTCTCGGAGATGATAGCCCAGGCGGGATAGTCGCCGCAGTCAGATCTTGAGCCATCGCTGGCATTCGTCGTTCCGGGCGAAGTTCCACCACCCAGGCGTCTTCCGACGTCGCCGACAATGACCAATCCCGGAGGTATCCAGACGTCGCGAGTATCGCTGTCTGCCAACCCGCGGTATCCAAAGTCACAGCGGGCCACGTGTACTCCACAGAGGGAGGCGATATTCTTCCAGACGGAGAACGCTCCCAGCGCCGAACTTGTTCTGCGACGCTTGGATCTCCGCAACACTCACTCCGAGGTCTCGTCGAGGAGTCTCAACCGGTCGGGGACCGGGAGTCTCCAAAACGGGAACTGCCGAATCGACTCCTGGAAGTTCCTTGTCCTCCTGGACTGTCACCAATGGATTCTCCGCCTTGACCAGCGACGCCTTGTCGAGAGAATCAGCGTCGCCTTCCGGAAGTACTTCGACCTCCGCATCTGGCTGTGGAGAATCCGAAATTCCAACCACAACCAGGGACACTTCGTTCGCAGCATCTTCCAGTCTCCGAGCGGGGTCTTCCAAAATCTCGCCTTCATCTTCAGGCATTCCCAAAGCCGGCATCTTGATATCTTCTTCTCCCGCGATTACGCTGACCACGTCATCTGGCGGATCTTCGTCTCGACCGTCGTCCAAAAGTACTTGGTGCGCATCTTGGACGTCCAGTCCGGACGACGTCTGCTCTTCGGCTGCGGCCAACTTCTTCTTCTCCTCGGCTACCTTACGCTTCGCAGCGTTGGCCTTCCGAGCCTCGCGCTTGACTTCATCCAAGCTCTTGGTCTCTTCCGGCGGCAGCCCTTATACTCGGCGCGAAGCCCGCGACGCCGAACCGCGTCCCGCCTCTTCGCGCTCACCTTCTTGCATGCTACTTCTCCGAACCATAACCACAGTTAGGAAGTAAGTCAACAATCAGCACCCTAAAATCAAACCAATATCACATCTCGGTGGAATCACTAGACAACCGAATCCGGGCACGCGCACCAGCTGTGGCGAAGTCGGTGACAACTTTTTGCCGCCCAGGTGTATAGTGCTCGCGTGCTACCCTCGTTGGGACCTGTTCCTCCTCCAAAAGTAGTTTGGACTTCCAGGAGGAGAACAGGCGGGTATACCTCCAAACGAGAAACCTCGTTTGGAGTTGGCGTATGTACCTTGCGTAACCCCTTCTCGGGCCGTTTATCTTCGGCGGACCGGATTCCACCTAGTGAGTTGTTAATATATGGGTATAGAAAATATAAGAGTACTGAGCGTGGACGTATACCTCCGAATGACGCTCGTACAGTTAGTGAGAAGTAGTGATCTACCAACCAGATCCACTCCCAGAGTAGAGATATCCAATCCCAAATATACAGAATACAAATACAAACAGCTACCCGTCACTTATTCTTTTGGACCCTCGGACGGTGGGTCAACACTCCAGTCAAATAGGGTTCTCCGCTTGGAAGCACTGGTCAACCTCCAAACGAACCCTTACCAATATTCTTCTCTTCGACTCACGCACCACCTCCGTTTGGAGGAAAATAGACATACCTAATACACAGTCTTATCACACAGTAATCTATCAATAATTCCAGGGGCCGATCACTAACAAACCTCCTAGAGTGCAGAAAATATGGAATGGATAAAGCTCCTCTGCGAAAGAGTGTACTTCCCAACTAATAATATGGAATAGTAACGGTTTACTCCCGGTGTGCGAGCCCGGGTCCCCGTCCTAACTGTGACTTGACCTTTTTTGGGTGAGAATCCCCACACGTCCCCTGGCACGGTCGGTGTGTCTGGATGTTGACGGTCGGGCAGTCAGACCTCCGGGGGTGGTCCCTAAAAAACGCGGTAGGCTGCTGTCCTCTGGTCCCAGGCGATATTCGCCTCGCTCCCGTGCTCGGAATTACGATGCACTTGCGGGTCTTGAGGCAAAACGGATTCTGTTATTAAAGGTTATCTTGGTTTCTCTATCTCTCTCTTTCTTTTCTCTTGGCTAGAAGATCTCTGCTAGATTTCTGCTTGCGTTCTTGGCGTCGATCTTCGACACACACTCTTCTTTTATCTTGATCTTTGTATGGGGCGCGTCCCTTCTTCAACTTCGGCGCGCGTAATCGTCCTACGCGTCGGGTCCGCATCCTCGCACGTGGGTGTGACTCAGTGGGTGACAGTGGTACATAAGTACCACACTTCGCTCCGGACATATCTTGAGATCTGACTTGACTTGGACTTTGTATGGTGACTCATCTTGGAGCATCACCCTCTTCGTGACTTCGTTCTGTGACGTCTCCTCTTGGACATCACGTCACAGTTTGACTCTTGGACATCTTCCTCTTGGACATCTTCCTCCTGGACATTTTTCTTCTGGACATATTCCTTCTCTTGGACTTCTTGGTTCTCGACTCTTGACTTCTGGACTAAGAAAAAAGATAAAGAGGACTGACCTCATGTGTTTTATGCTTCGTTTTATTTATAGCTGCGGGCAAGAAACCCGAGGACGTCTTTAACTGAGGTAATTCGCCCCTCACTTCGCATCAGCGTGAGCCCGTTAACAGTGCAAGCGGCCTTGAACTTGCCAGCGCCAAGGATGAGCAACTTGCTCACCCCAGTGGCAACGACGGTACGTATTACAACGTATATGTAGTCATTAACAGAGTGGTACTTACGCCTTTCACTGCTCATGTGCCGATAGACCGCAGCGGGAAGCGAACAAATTCACCGACGTGGGGGAAGAATTCCCTGGGTAGAAATATGGAATTCAGCAGTGAGCGCTGATACTACGCTGGACGAGTTTGTGGATTCACTACCTAGTTGTAGTCGACAGCGAAATGACCAAGAGCCGAAATGCACTCTCGACCATGAAACGTATGATGCGGATTAGACCTTGATGACACGCCATACTATGCGCAGAATCATCACTCGGTGCACTTCGGCACGATGTAGCCAAAGCGGGTTGCAGTGTACGTGTCGGTACAGGATACTAATATGTGAATCCAGTACTCTGGCAACCGTTTGCATGGATGGCCAACACACAATGTCCTATCCTTCAGTCCTGTCGCTAACGTCAAAACTTCTACCGTTGTCGGGTAAGATGAAGGCAATTATCGATGAACGGCTATCGGATCACGTGTGGTTTACGCCTGTTGATTTGCTGGGAATTTTGTGCAAGAAAATAAAGCGCAATATATTGGTCGGACCGGCCCCTTTACTGAGTCAAGTCCAGAGCTATGTCAAGAAGTGGCGAAAAGCTCATAAACGCAAAGCTTTGCAATCTGTGATCGCTTTATGTAGCACACACATGTATGACGCTGCGGAGAACAGACACATGACTGACGATAGTATGATCCTCCTGTGTGATACAAAGTCTGATGACAACAAGTTGATTCCAGACATTGGGACTGGATCCAAGGTTTCGCCTTTCCGTATAGGCATCCCATGCCATACACTATTGGAGATGTACGTTGCTGTTCAGCAGGACCCTCGGTGCACGACGCTGCTACATATCGACAGCACTCACAGCATCGTTAAACAGCGCTATCCCGTCTTTGTTTTCGGATTTTCGGACTGACGGTGCAAGTTTTTCCCGATTATCTACTTTTGTACTTCCCAGCGCACTGGAACCGACGTGCAATGGTGTATTACATTTGCCAAACGTGTGATCTGGGAGAATTTTTTGGTGAACTTTGCACCAGCATTCGTCATGTCCGATGCAGATAATGCACAATACAACGCATGCACAGCTGGATTGCCCAACTCGAAGTTCTTGATGTGTTGGTTTCATGTCTGCCAGAATGTGAGGGATCTTACACGTGGCAACCTGGAGAATGTGACTATTGATATGATTTTCCGGGACCTCAACAATCTTCATTATTCGCGAAATGAAGAAGAATATCTAGGGAGGAGGGCAAATGTACTGGCTGCTTGGCGTGCTGCAGCAGGTTTTTGCGCGCCATTCCAGAAAATGGCTGATCACATCATTGCTCAATGGATTTTACACCCTCGGTTCAGCCACTGGCAAGCCTTCCGTACACCCCCAGGGTATGCTGCCACAAATAACCCGCTGGAACAATATCACAAAACACTCAAGTTAGTAAATAAGGACAAGAAAGCAACCCCGATCGAAATGATAGAGCGGTTGGACCAGTCCCGACTTGTCTTCCTTCAAATGCAGGCTTCGTTCAAGAGCACACCTGCAGTATCGCAACGACTAAAGACGTTGTATTTTATGACAGTGCGCAAACACGAACTATCTGCATCTCCCATTATTGGAGCAGATGGACTTCCTGCTCAGTTCGTTCAGGTGTTGCATCACCCTCGAAGCCGATATGGAAACACTGAGAGTCGCACTGCTGATGACTTTTTCGTGGAGCCTAAGAAGACAAATTTGCCGTACAAGTCTATTCATGTTCTTCGCATACAATGGCAAAGTATGCCGGTACCGTACCTCACAGAAAGATTACTTTGGGTGTTGCGCGTTTGGCACTCTTGTTACCATTAGATTCTTAGTGTTAATATTTAGCTCGCACATTTCAAATGCTAGAAAAATGATCTGCCGCGTTGCTCGTGGCCGTCAAGCGGGGACACATCACACTGAAGCGAGAGTGAACCAAAAACAGCCTCAATTGTAGAATCTATAATGTCACGACAAAGTTTTCGAATTTGCTGCTGTTGAATCCTTGCTTCTGCCGCCGCGACGTCGATGCTGGTGCGTCTAACATTAGATAGGCGAAGCCCAGCCGCTTCAAATCTTATGTTAACCAGCGATTCGATTTTCCTATCTTTGTGTTAAGAAACAGCAATCAAACGAAACCAAATGCTCGAAATTCTTGATTTGGCATTCTATCTGTTAACCATTCTGTCCTATCCTTCAGTCCTGTCGCCAACGTCAAAACTTCTACCGTTGTCGGGTAAGATGAAGGCAATTATCGATGAACGGCTATCGGATCACGTGTGGTTTACGCCTGTTGATTTGCTGGGAATTTTGTGCAAGAAAATAAAGCGCAATATATTGGTCGGACCGGCCCCTTTACTGAGTCAAGTCCAGAGCTATGTCAAGAAGTGGCGAAAAGCTCATAAACGCAAAGCTTTGCAATCTGTGATCGCTTTATGTAGCACACACATGTATGACGCTGCGGAGAACAGACACATGACTGACGATAGTATGATCCTCCTGTGTGATACAAAGTCTGATGACAACAAGTTGATTCCAGACATTGGGACTGGATCCAAGGTTTCGCCTTTCCGTATAGGCATCCCATGTCATACACTATTGGAGATGTACGTTGCTGTTCAGCAGGACCCTCGGTGCACGACGCTGCTACATATCGACAGCACTCACAGCATCGTTAAACAGCGCTATCCCGTCTTTGTTTTCGGATTTTCGGACTGACGGTGCAAGTTTTTCCCGATTATCTACTTTTGTACTTCCCAGCGCACTGGAACCGACGTGCAATGGTGTATTACATTTGCCAAACGTGTGATCTGGGAGAATTTTTTGGTGAACTTTGCACCAGCATTCGTCATGTCCGATGCAGATAATGCACAATACAACGCATGCACAGCTGGATTGCCCAACTCGAAGTTCTTGATGTGTTGGTTTCATGTCTGCCAGAATGTGAGGGATCTTACACGTGGCAAGCTGGAGAATGTGACTATTGATATGATTTTCCGGGACCTCAACAATCTTCATTATTCGCGAAATGAAGAAGAATATCTAGGGAGGAGGGCAAATGTACTGGCTGCTTGGCGTGCTGCAGCAGGTTTTTGCGCGCCATTCCAGAAAATGGCTGATCACATCATTGCTCAATGGATTTTACACCCTCGGTTCAGCCACTGGCAAGCCTTCCGTACACCCCCAGGGTATGCTGCCACAAATAACCCGCTGGAACAATATCACAAAACACTCAAGTTAGTAAATAAGGACAAGAAAGCAACCCCGATCGAAATGATAGAGCGGTTGGACCAGTCCCGACTTGTCTTCCTTCAAATGCAGGCTTCGTTCAAGAGCACACCTGCAGTATCGCAACGACTAAAGACGTTGTATTTTATGACAGTGCGCAAACACGAACTATCTGCATCTCCCATTATTGGAGCAGATGGACTTCCTGCTCAGTTCGTTCAGGTGTTGCATCACCCTCGAAGCCGATATGGAAACACTGAGAGTCGCACTGCTGATGACTTTTTCGTGGAGCCTAAGAAGACAAATTTGCCGTACAAGTCTATTCATGTTCTTCGCATACAATGGCAAAGTATGCCGGTACCGTACCTCACAGAAAGATTACTTTGGGTGTTGCGCGTTTGGCACTCTTGTTACCATTAGATTCTTAGTGTTAATATTTAGCTCGCACATTTCAAATGCTAGAAAAATGATCTGCCGCGTTGCTCGTGGCCGTCAAGCGGGGACACATCACACTGAAGCGAGAGTGAACCAAAAACAGCCTCAATTGTAGAATCTATAATGTCACGACAAAGTTTTCGAATTTGCTGCTGTTGAATCCTTGCTTCTGCCGCCGCGACGTCGATGCTGGTGCGTCTAACATTAGATAGGCGAAGCCCAGCCGCTTCAAATCTTATGTTAACCAGCGATTCGATTTTCCTATCTTTGTGTTAAGAAACAGCAATCAAACGAAACCAAATGCTCGAAATTCTTGATTTGGCATTCTATCTGTTAACCATTCTTTCTGTGAGGTACGGTAGATGGGTGGTTTGTAAATGCTGCTTCACGGACTTGCAGCTGCCGGTTCAGTGCAAAATTTGGTGTGTGTGTGCACATCATTCACGCAACGCGAGAGCTTGGGCTCCAGTGTCCTGGAATGCCCGAGCCTGATCAAGATTTTGTAACCAACTACGGTCAGCGTGGTAGCGGACACAATAGTGCTGCAGAATGTCACGAACGACAAGGAAGTGCTGTTTCGTCGGATGAGCGAGTGCCTCCACGGTTTGTAGGCGATAAACCGGTATATGGACCATGGTTGCCACAATCAACCACAGAAAATCGAAGTCAACTATATCGCTATGATTCTGCGCCTCGCCCCCAACTTTCATCTGCTGGGATGCAAAACGATACAAGTTTCGACCCACGGATCCAAAATGGCTCTGATCTTACCGAATTTCAGATATACGGTAATGTGATTCAACGTGGGAGTGGTCACCTGCAAATGCAGATGGGGAACAACGCTGCGGCTTTTGTAGACGATCAAACTACGAGTGCCTACAACATTCCGCTTTGCTACAACGCGCCGTTCGGTCACCGACCAATTGACTATGCCCTGGTAACTACGAGGGCACCGCTTGGTGACAACGTCTTTGAAAGACCTTGACACGAAGTGACTGAACCAAAATTGCCAAGCCCTGCGCGCTCGGATCTGGGAACCTGCGTATGCTATAATGAGACTCAAGACACAAGCGAACTCCGGACGACCAGTGATCAAGGAGTCCCAGAGTCAAGTGGCGAGTGCGAATCCCAGAGTCGAGCCGTCAAGTTTCTTAGGTGAGTACCAGTAGGCTTGCCTGAAACAATCAATAAGGTTGTCCCCAAGTGTACAAGTATGATTATACATTTAGTAGTGATCGCGCCCACATCACTGGTGATTTGGCCTTATTGAATGGTGGGTGATTCCACCCTACTCTCTGGTGGTGATTTCCTTTTCGTTGGTGTGTATTTTTTGGCTGGCGATACAGCCCATGTTTTTTATCCGGGCTAGGTGAACTCGCCATAATAAATCCAAGTATAAATGAAAACATGGGTATGTGGCGAGGCGGGTGAACGCCTTTTGACCGCCCAGGTGTACAGTGCTGTGCTCCAGACTCTGGAAGGTGCTTCCGGTTGGGAAGTCCTCCACTGGGAACTCCTGAACGTAAACGTCCAGGTGACGTGTGCTCCTTGTGGTAACCCCTCTAGGTTCGTTTGTCTTCGAACCGGGAGATGCACCGCGGGGATCAGTTGTTTTATATACCAATATCGGTCTTTGGAGAAGAGCGTAACGTCACCAACTTAGACGTAGCTCCGACAACCAAGATAACCAAAATCAATACAGAGTTATACACACAAATATACAACCGTTCTTATTCTTAGACCCTTGAACGGTGGGTCGTACACCAGTCAACTTAGCTGCACTTCCAGGACACTGGTCAGTCCCGGTCAGCTTTTTACAAAACGCCCACCACCCTAGAAGTACTAGGGATAGTTCAATACAATCTCACTACCTATCACACAAGATGTCCTTCGATCACGATCCTGAATGGGACTTTCTTCCACTCTTTTCAGGATGTATATGGGATATGAAATGTAGGATCGCCTAAGCGCACACTACAATTGAAATATGAAATAGGGCAGATTTACCACGGGCTCCACACCCGCTACTTACCCTAATTTGGACTTGGAGTTTTGGGGGTGGAGTCCACACCTCTGGATGTCCTTCTACAGAGGGCCTTTCGCCTTCAGCACTTGATCGGGGCCGCCGGTATTTGTCCGGCCGAAGCTGTCCGAGCGCTTGCGGGGTACACGGATAATTGAACTCTGTTTGGTTTTATCTTTGTGGCTATCTTCCTGCAATAGACACGCATTCAGCTTTTGACTTACTTTCAGTATACCTTGAGGGGCGTCATCATCTTAGGCATCCTTGATCTCATTGTGATGTCGTGGGTACAGGCGTAGGACTTCAAGGTTCCACGGAATCTTCCCGGAACCTGGTTGGTCGCCTTGGTCGGTCGGATATCACTTGGCTTGGTTATACCTTGATCCTCTCGTCCAGGGTGTCCATTGTTCTTCGGTGTTCTTCGGTGTTCTTTGACACGCCCAGCCATGTCAGGACGGGTGACACCCAGTCTAATGTAGACTGGGGTACTTGATCGCTCCTGTAGGCTTGACCCGTCGTCCGGTAGTTGGTGCGTCCAGACTAATTACGTCCAGAGCACTCAACCCGATCCATGGCTGGACGTAAAACGCCGCGTCCCGAGAATATCACCAAGTCACACTCCCATATCCACTGATGTATCAGCCTTTTCAGCCAATCACTATACTTCACGGTAGAAAATCTCGAATCCCATCGTGTCAACCGCCCCTCTAGTCTTGGTCCATCACTGAGGTCATTTGCCGAATTGGTCGAACATGACTAGATCACACGATCTACGGTTGTCTAGACGGAACAGTTGTCTGGCCGTTCAGCCCGTTGAGAATCTTCCTGCTCTGGCGACCGTTCTGTGTGCCCTTTCCCAGCCGGGTCCCAGACCTTCTCTTTCGCTTTCAGGATCACGACAGTACGCCTTTGGTTCACAACGCAATCTCCCTCCACGTGCGCGCAAGATGAGCGCACCACTCTCTGCCGGTGCTAGCACCAGCACTCCAAGCGTCCTCGACATCGATGACGGCAACGGGAGCCACGACGGCTCCACTCCACCGAATGCTGGCGTCCCAAGTGGGGCGCAGTCTCCGACTCCAGTGAACACATCGCAGGACTCTCTGCCTCCCAACCGGGACACCAGCAACGATGACCCTTCTGGTGTTGGACAAGATAGTGACTCGCGCCTCACGTCTCCACAACCAGTCATCTCCCGCACCGGGATACTTGACTTCGAAACTGTGGTGCGTCACGTTCGGGCTGGCGTGCTGCCTCGTCACGACCAGAGCTCGCCTGGGATACAGAACACTCCGCGTGCGCGGTTCACTCTTCCTCCGCCTCGAAATCTGGTGGGGGAATCTTTCATCGTCGGCATTCCTGCTCACGCCATGGCGTATCGCAATGGAGCATACGTCCGGGAGGGCTACGGCGGCGTAGAGGCGCTCATGTTGTTTGACGGGCTGTCCGAATCAGACATGCAGGACTTGTGCGCCCTGGTCGGTGATCCAGCAGAGGTCCGCGAGATGATACTCCGCCCGTACCGAGACCGGTCGACCCCCATTTTGGATTCCTTGGAGACCACTTGGGGATCCCTCATGGCTCGTCGAGAGTTTGCTTCGTTGGTGGCACATTTCTCCCCCTTCCAGCTTGCCCAACGGACCTTCTACACAGTCTCCCTGCTGCATCGGGTTCTGACACGCGACCGGCAGCGCGAGCACGTCCTCCAAGGCATGGACGAGAACTCCGTTGCTCGGCGTCTCCTGCGTCTTCAAAATGAGCACGATCGTCTCAAAGAGGACTTCGACTCCTTGTATGGTTACCATGAGCAAGAAACGCATTCCATCCGGGATGAGGCGAGTCACACTCAAGGCGTGTTGGAGGCTGACTTTGCTCGTCTCGCTCGGGAGAACCTGGAGGAAACTGCCGCTCTACGTCAGCGCAACGACGACCTGGAATCTCAGCTGCGGTATGCCCAGTCACAAATTTCCACGTTGGAGCAGCGCGTCCGGGACAAACGCTTCGACGCGGACGGACTGCTCGCCTTCCTGAACACTGGCACCAACGAGGTTCGGGGGAACTGGCCGAGATTTCGAAAACTCTTGGGCCAATTCCAGCGCGGTGTCGCTGCGCCTCCGTCCTGGAAAACTTGGATCACGGTGGAAGCTGCGGACAAGTCTTTCCGGACGATCCCACCGTATCCTGGTCCAGCCCCTCCAGACAGTGATGAAAACGATGACGACATGGAGCAAGAAGAGAAGTCAGAAGACAACCCTCCCTCTCCTGACTCCAAGCGGGATGTTCCGCGTGGAAAAACACCTCGTGGGAAGGCGCCGCCCAAGTCTCAGTCGGGATCCAAGCGCCGCGCGTCCTCTCAACCCAGGGTTGACGTCGAGGTCCAGTGTCGTCCCACCGTCCATCCAGAGTCGGATGTTGGTCCACGCCCCTCGTCTGAGGCACTCCCCTTCACGATCGGTGATGCTTGTGCGCTTCTTCCCGAGTTCATCGCCTGGGAGGACTTACGTCCGGACGTTCAGTGGGCCATGCGTACTGGATTGGGGTACGACGAGGCTGTTGAAGTAATGCTGGCCGACGCTGCCCAACTTTCGCTCTTCCATCGAGACAGTCTGTGCGACATGCTGGCCACGATGATGTATCATCACAAGCTGGACGACACACCCTGGGCGAGGTATGTGCCCACGGCCTACTACGTGATGGCTGAAGTGGTGTTGGAGAACTGGCTCGAACGAGGAGTGGTTCCGTCGGAGTGGCCCGACCTGCACAACCTGACTGACGATCTTCCAGAGGTGATTGAGAGTAGCTCTTCGGAGGAGGTGGATGACCCGGAGGACCGTGACTTCGCTGGCCCTTCTCCAAAAGAAGAAGAGGTGGACCCACCCCAGGCAAAATCCGATAACGCTGGGACTTCTCCGCCGGACTGTGAGGCATTGGTACTACGTTCCAAGCGTAAGGTCCCTGTCCAACGGGTGTATTCTTCATCGGATTCTTCTGAAAGCAGCGTTGAAACTACAACCAAGGCTCTCGTCTATTCTCCATCCCCAAAACGTCCCCGTCACTCGCGTTCGGGCACGAAATCGGGCAAGAAATCGGGCAATCTTCGGGCCAGGGCGCGTTCCAGTCTAGATCGCATGCGCTCATTCCTCGCCCGGAAATCCTATGGCGAGCTGAGTCTGGCCGAGATGGCCATGATCGAAGTTCCGGGCCCCAACATTTCGTCGTGGCGTCGCCGCGGGATCCTGACTCAGTTCACGCCTCGGAAGGGTGATCATGAATATCAGACCGGTGGCTTCCCCGACTACTCGCCTCAGAAGACCGAAATCCGGTATCTCGCCCAACGTTGGACTCCATTCGAAGGCGCATACATCGCTTTTCGGACCAAGAAACCCTGGAAGACGATGTTCCGGAGCCGCGTCAAGGCATTATACTTCCATCGACGTGCGGACTTGGACGCAAAAGTGTGGGACCTGTTGGACGAGTACTTGGAGTACGTTCGGGATCACGCCGAGGCCTTCTGGGAGGTTCTCCACTGGTTCACGATCAAGTACAAGCCTGAGCGGGATGAGGAGGACGATGATCTGGACAAGTATTCTGTCTCTGCCAAGCTTTACCGAGAGCGTGCTGCTAGACACGAGAGTGTAGGTCGTTCCATGGAAGCTCGCGTCCGGAAATACATCTCGAAGGGGGTTCCAGCATCGCTCTTTGAGGAGCCGGGTGTCTGGAAATATCCTGTCAAGATCTGCCACCTTTATCTCGCCGACAAGTCTACTCTGAACGCGGCTGGAAAGCCTCTCTCGTTGGAGGAGCAAATCACACTGGCGGAACAAGCGGAGCCCAGCCGGACCCAGTGGACGAAGTATTGCACGGATGCCGAGCGGATCGCTCATGTCGTCCCCAAGGAGCTTCTGCAGAAACTGCTCTCTCCCGAGGAGCGCAAGAAAAACCCGGTTTCGCTGACGTTGTAATCCTTCGTCCAGCACGTTCATGTCCAGGGAAGCTCCCTTGTAGGTGACATCTTTCCCACTCCAAGTAGCGTAACATCCTAATCATCTTTGAGCTTCTCTTGTTCGTCTCTTTCCGGTCGGCCTTCTTTACATGTCCATCCAAACTCTCTGCACTCAGGGTCTCAGCGGGTTAATCTCATCTTACACAGTCGTAGCACACTTATCACATCCTCCTTCACATTTCACATTCACTTGCTTTGTCACTTCACTCTGGCGACGGTCTGTTGCGTTTCAAGGGTGTCCAACTGGACTGCTAGACTCTCGGATGGTCATCTCCGGCTTGCATAGCCTGGAATCGTGCCCGAGCTTTCGCTCCTTGGTTAAATTCATACAGCAACGCTCCACAACTTAATTGTGTCATTGGGAGCCATTCGGGTTCTTCGTATCCTTTCCATTTGATCAGATATTTACGAGCCCTTTTAGATGTGCGTGTTCGTTTAGACCATCGAAGATCCAAGATGTTCTCCACTTCATACTCGCCATTGTCGTTGTCAGCTTCCCAGCTGTCTTCCGGTAGTAGTGCGGTGTCAAAATCGTCTTCATCTTCGATATCTATCTGAATGGAGGGCCTTCTGGGATACAGCGCTCGTGGTTTCAGCCTGCTAACATGCACCCAGGGGTTGACTCGATAGCCTGTGTCTTCAATCTTGAGTTTCACTCTGAAATCGTCATGCATCTCAGCGATTCTGAATGGGCCATGCCAGAGGTGGGCCAATTTGCGACTCAGTCCGGTCTGCACTTTGGGAATGTATAGCCAGACGGCATCTCCAACATGAAAACCCGACTTGAGACGGTCAGACAATTCCTTCCACTTCTGAGTCTGCTCGTCAGACCTGGCTCTCTTGGCTTTCCTTTGAAGGTCTTCCGCACAAGCCTGCGCGTAACTGTAGTCCCGTTGAAACTTCCTCCGCCATTCATATGCCGTACGTTCAGGAACGCTGGATGGTCTAGGGCCTAACATGGCCGACACAGTTCCTTTAGCATCCCAACCGTGAACCAGATAGAACGGAGTGTCCATCCGAGTAGCATCGTACGAAGTATTCAAGGCGAACATCAACCTCTCGGCGTGCTCATCCCAATCACTCTGGTCAGATTCCGCAACGTAAGCGCGTACACTCCGGATGACAGTCTGAACAGATCTTTCCTGTTGGCCGTTCGCTTGAGGGCGGTAGGCCAAAGTAGCTCTTTGTCTGCTACCCAGGAGTTCTCGGAAACGGGTGAATACTTCGCTCATAAAACGAGGATCCTGGTCGTGACGCAACAACGAGCTGGCCCCAAAACTTCGGAACACTCTCTCTTCGTATGCTTCCGCGACGTCTTGAGCGGTAGTTGAATCCATGGGCTGGCACATCACGTATCCTGAGAACGTGTCCTGAAAGAGAAGCAAGAACGTATTACCTCGTTCGGACTTCGGAAGGTGAGTGACGAAATCCATTGAGACCACTTCGAAAGGGTACCTCGGTTCGATGTTCCCCGGGGACGGCCCTGGATTGGGCGGTCGCCCCTTGCCACTTGCACAGTCCACACATTCTTTCACAAAAGTCTCAACGTCAGCGTACATGCCGGGCCAGTAGAACTCAGACCTCAACTTTTCATGCGTCCGGGTTATCCCTTGGTGTCCGCCCTGAAAATCTTCATGGGCATAGTGGAGGAGGTCTGGGCGGAGTGACTCTGGCACGACCAGACGTAACTCATCTGACATGTCTCGAGGACGATCCTTTGTAGCGCGGCTCAACCGGTAGAGCACATCTCTCACGTCCAGGGCATACAACTCTGCCTGTTTAGAGATTCTGCGTATCTGTCCACGAGAAAAACTGTCTAGGTCACCTTTTAGGAATCTCTTGATTTCCATGAGCTGGTCGTCACACTCCTGGTGAGCTTTGATTCGCCGCCATCGTTCAGCCTGATATTCCAGTGGCCCCATTGGCTCTCCCTGCTCGGGTTGTTCTTGAGCACGACTCCGAGTTACTGCAACCCGGATCCTAGCGGCTGTAGACAGTGGTGCAGATTCCGGTCCTGGTCGTATGTCGTTTGGGGTTTCCACGGGCAAGTTTTCCTGGAGGGAAACATCTTGGGTACTTTCATCCGCGATCATGAGTGGCTTCATCAGCTTCTCGTGTATCTTGGATACCTGTACAAGGTGTTTCAGTTCCTCCGGGTCTTCAGTCTGCCAGGATGCCCCCAACGCTAACGTCTTGGAAGTGAGGTAATCTGCCGCCTGGTTGTATTCCCGTTTGACGTGAACCAGCCGCATCGATGTGAACTTCTCCTTCAGTGTTCCCACCTCGGACAAGCGTCGTTGTAAATTCGGTTGGTTGCAGTTGATCAGTCCTTGTACTTGTTGGATGACTATGCGGGAGTCCCCGACCACTACCAGATCCCGAATGTCTCGCTCGGACGCGAGTGTGAGACCTTTCAGCAGTCCGTAATACTCAGCATCGTTGACAGTGACATCCTCCAGGATGAAACCATGTGCAGCCAGAATATTCCAACCAGGTAACTCCCAGATGATACAACCACAACTACCTTGACGCGTTGAAGTCTTAGCTGCTCCGTCGAAACTTAGGACGTAACCGGCGAAGTCTGCTTCCAACATCTCCATGCTGATCACTGGTGGTGCCTTGACTCGCCCCTTGGCCGGAATGAGTGGCTCGGCAACCTCGTCCAAATGTTCGCGTGGAGTAATGCCTGCTCCTAGAATGGCAGGTAAGCCATCTTCGTCTTTCTGAATCTTACATACTTCCAGGTTCCAGTGTGACAATATGACTCCCCAGCGAACGCATCTTCCATCAGCCGTCTTGGACTTCAGCAACAACTCAGAACGGAGTGTCTAGTAAAAACCTTGACCAGGCAATTCTGGACAAGAGTCTGGAAAACATCCAGAACCCTCATCACGGCCACCACCTCCTTTTCGACGACATGGTATCGGAGTTCTGCGTCGTTCAGGACGCGCCCCGTGAACCTGACCGGATGTATCACGCCATCATATTCCTGACCGAGGACTGCGCAGGCAGCCCACTGGTTGGCATGAGGTATAATCACGAAAGGTCTGGTCCGGTCGGGATGCCTGAGCAGCGGAGTGGATACAATATTCCTCTTCAAGATCTCGAAAGCTTCCTTCGCCTTGGACAAGTCTCTTCCCGCACGTATTTGTTCGTCCGTGAGCTCGTATAGAACTGCAGCTACCACCGGGAAGTCTTCAATGAACTTGTGATAATAGTTCAGACTCCCCAGGAAGGACTGGACTCCTTTCAGTGTCTTCGGGAATGGGAGGTCCTGGACGCCTTTGGCAATCTTGGGCGTTGCTCGAAGCCCTTCCGCACTGATCTCATGAGAGAGGTATGGGATAGACAATTTGCCGAACTCACTCTTGGGGAGACTGACCGAGATATTCCAATAGCGGAGTCTAAACAACAAAGCGTTCAGATCTTCACATAACTGATCCCAGGTCGGCGCCCCATGGGCAATGTCATCAATGTACGAGCTACGTCCAATCACTGGGCCCATCTGGGACGGTGCTGGAATATCACGCTTGAACGCAGTGATCTTGTCTGTCAGTATCGGCACTCCTCGCTCGGCTTTCTCTCGTTCAGACTCGTCTCGTTCGGATGGGTCTAACCCGAGGAATTCCAACACATCTTGATCCACCAACTTCTCTTCGTCTGCAGGTAGTCGGACGAACCCCCACAGGCAGTTGTTAATTACTGCCTGATAAACGAGGGGGGCATTCTTCAAGCCGAAAGGCATTCGCACCCACTGGAAATGTCCGAATGGGCTCACAAAAGCAGAAATCAGCTTCGCACGTTCAGTCATCCTGATTGCCCAGAAACCACTCGCCATATCGAGGCTCATGAACCACATTGCACTCTCGAATCCAATCAGCAAATCATCTATCAGGGGTAGCGGATAGGTTGAAAGTTGGATAAAACCATTCACCACCCGGTAGTCGATACACATCCGGATGTCCACACCGTTCTTCTTTAAGACAATCACAATCGGGGATGCCCAAGGGGACACCGAGAATTCAATCAATTCCGTTTCCAACAACTTCTTGAGTAGCTCATAGACCTTCAACATGATATGTGGAGCAATGGACCTTGGACGTTGGGCTACTGGCTTAGCATCTCCCACGTCCAAGTCACACATCACACCTCTTGCCGGAGCGGGCGCTGCATTGCCATCCCCCAAAAATATCTTCCTATGATAAGTCAGAATGGACCGTAATTTCCTCTCTTCTGCGACGATAGTCCGGTCGGGATCGCCTACATCTGCCTTGGAGATGTCACATTCAGGACTCAGGTCCTTCAACTCGGGCAACATGGCGAGTTCGTCACGCAACTGTGATAGAAGCTCACTGCCCTCCTGAAGGTAGATAGCTGGCTCCAAATCCAGGTCTTCTTGACTGACTCTCATGCATCTGGCATATTCTTCTTCCAGCCTTCGGATGGGGGTGGATGGCCACGCACAGCTCGGGAAGTCCATTTCTTCGGCCTCCGGATCCGGGCATTCCTGAACTTCTGCATCCAGAGATTCCGGATCAAATTCCAGTTCTGCTTCACTAGGACTTGCTTCGATACGTTCCGACACACTTGCTTTCAGTATGGTCACTTCCGTGATTTCCTGGACCACGTCTGTCTGAGTGCTGACGTCCATCAGCTCCGTCGTTTGCGTAGCCACATTGCATACAACTCTGATCGGAGGTTCCATAGTCGTCTGGCGAAACTGCTTGGGCGGGTCTTGTAGCTGGACAATTCTAGCCGCAGTTGCTCCTGGACGGGGTCGTAACATGATCTTGGAAGGCCATTCGTATTGGGGCGTGGAGACAGCCGGGGGTTCCTGTTCCTGTCTGAGTTCATCAAGCTCACGCTCGCGTTTCCTCATTTCAGGGGACGGGGTACTCTCATAAATGAGTTGCTTCCACTCCTTGTACTTCTGGCATCCTGGGCGAACGAATCGTCCGGACTGGGGAAAGTTTCCAAACTCTACTATTCTCGCAAGCGGAGTTCGAGTGTCAATCCACACCATTTGTTCTGAAATATTGACCACATTGACTGCAGTAGCTCCTGATTGTGCCGTGTAGATGATTTGAGTCACCCAGCGATCTCCTCGTCCTGCCCAGACCACATCTTGCTGGGGGCTGCTCTGGCCATATTCAATACGAACCATCGCATGTTCCCCCGGGCGTAGATAGAGACTGCGCGTAGACAACACAGGTAGGTCTAACCCCAAGCGTTGGCGCGACGACCCTCCACTCATCAGGATGGTTTCCTCGTCCGGGAGTTGGACGAGTCCTTCGCGCACACATAATCGAACTCCAGCGGCGTACATGAAGTTCATTCCCAGAAGTACTTCCACATCTTCGCCAATGTTTGTCACCCAGACATTCATGACGTAAACTACTCGCACTCCAAGCGTGATCTTGACTCTCGCACTCGCAGTGATATACGTCGGGACTCCTCCTAAGCCGGACACCTTGATAGGTTCTGGTAACATCTGGAGCTTCAGCTTGAGCCTACGCGCAAGGTTCAAACTGACCATACTTCCAGATGCACCAGTGTCCAGCAGGATCTGTACCCGAAGATCATTCACTGCTCCATGTACTGATGCAACATCGCGACTGTCTTCTTGTTCGTGATTTGCCCACCAACCGTAACGCTGACCAGGACCCAACTCGATCTCGGTCGGAGCGTCTTGGTCGTTCAATCTTGGAGGGGTCCGTTCAGGGTCACATCCTCCAGACTCAGCGGTGTCATCTCGAATAGAAGTCATGCATTGTTGGTTATCGTTCATCTTCTTTCTCAGCTCTGGTCCGACATACACTAAGACACACAATCGTTGGGGATTCTCGAGCCCGACGCGTTCTGGACCCCTGTCCAGCGGGCTTACTCGTTTAACGACTTCCCTTGATTGGCCTCTCCACCCAACAATTTCTTGAGGATGTGAGGGGGCAGGTCTTTTAGCATGCCTTGACGAGCGAGAGTCTTCACAGCTTGAAGGGCTTCATGATCTGCACACTGACCGTCGTGGAAATCTCCACAATCCTTGCACGGAGGGACTCTGCACGCATGTGTCGGGTGTCCTGTCCGTTTGCATTTGTCGCACTTCATATCTCGCCAGCAGTTCTCTTCTTTATGGCCGAACTTGCTGCACTTCTCACAGAACTCGTTCTCGTTCGGGTTATCCGACCGAGGGGACTGCCAACCAGGGCGAGGCGACTGCCAACCTGGGCGAGGATCCGCCTGTGGGGGCGGTCTCCACCCCGAATGCTCCATCACACGAAACACTGCTTTGCGGATGTCTTGTTCCGTTGTCGCTTCCTGGGTAGGCACACTTCGAGTTGGCACTTCGGGGCTAGCGACTTCTGACTTGTTTCGTCCTGAACTCCGGGGTTCCGGGGGTGCTTCATCTGAATCATCTTCTTCATCTTCAAAACGTACGCGCCCCTTGACTTCGCCTTCGGATTCTCCACCGCTTAAACCAATGTACGCTCGACCTTGTCGTCCAGGCTTGAAACGTCTGGGCGGGATGTTATCCGCCCTGAAATCTCTCGTTCGGTGCGGTGGGGTGTCATACCCTCCGTCTAGACCCAGGTCTTCATCCTGTTGCAGGACGTACTCGAGGTCGTCCAAGTTGTGGAATCTCGTATTGCGCAAGATGGCCTTGAGTTGCTGGTCTCTCAGATTCTTGATGAAACGCTTGATGTGGTGAGCGGACTCCTTCTTGCCCTTCTTATAGCGAATGCCAGCCTTGACTGCAGCCTCGTTCAGCCTGTAGAAGAACTCCATGGCGCTCTCGTTCGACTTCTGACGCATAGTGTAATATCGTTCAGACTCGGACGTCCGGGCCTTCAAATACTTGCGCTTAAACTCTCCCGAAAGTCTTCTCCAGTTGCTCTGCACATGCTTGGAAAGTTGGCCACGCCAATTCCGTACAGCCGAGGACATCTTCATCTTGAGCTCACTGATCTTCATCTTGTCTGTCCAGCCACCCTGAACAGACATGTTGACAAAACGCTCCCACCAACTCCGACGATCTCCCATGGAGGCCTTCTCGTCGAACTTCTCCAACGTACTGGAGGAGACATACGGGCGGAGTGTCAATAGAGTTCCACCAACCTTAGTCGCATCCGAAGCATCCACACCTGTCGACAGGTCTTCATCCAGACTGTCCTCAGAGTCACTCGAGCTTGAGTCTGAACTCGAACTCGAGCTCGAGCTGGAGCTCGAGCTGGGGCCAGATGGGGGACCACGTTTAGACTTCTTTGGGGGAGGAGGCTTCCTGTCCGGCTTCTTCGACCCCGATTGACGCTCTGACTTCACGTTTTTCTTGGTGTCCGCCTTGGGCGTCTCCGTCCGGGTCCTCTGTGGCACGTTCGTCTTGACCGTAGCAGCATTCGCGTCAGTCTTCCTCGGGGCTGGCACACTTCCAGCACGACGCGTAATCGAGGGGTCTGGTAACGCCCCTCTGATTTGTGCCAACAGTCGTTCGACTGTGTTCCTCGAGTCAGCTCCGGCTTGATTACTGCTAGTGACCTCTCCCATGTTTACGCCACTTGTCTCAGCTGCTCTTTCAG
Organism: Phytophthora x cambivora; assembly: GCA_033557925.1. Classification (NCBI taxonomy): domain Eukaryota; phylum Oomycota; class Peronosporomycetes; order Peronosporales; family Peronosporaceae; genus Phytophthora; species Phytophthora x cambivora. Next base: position 331,210 of record JAUCEB010000029.1, on the reverse strand, counting down.
AGCTAGTCCTTTCGGTCTTGACTTGTGTCACTGGGTTGGATGATGGTGTCACACGACTCACTTGTCCTGGAGTAGAACTTGCTTGAAGATTTCGAATCTGTTCGGCCTGGTATCGCTGCATATTCTTCGCAGTTACTCGCTCTTCTTCCAGACGTTGCTCAAAGACAGCTTGCTGCTCGTCCAGATTCTTCTGAGCTTGTTGGAACCACGCAGCTTGTTCAGCTTCCCGCCTTGCATCCACTTCTACTTGCTGTTGTTGCAAGAGCTGTATTGCCACAGCTTCCACACGTTCTCGTTCAGCATTGGCCGCCTGGAGACATGCTGACTGAATAACAGCCGCGACATCTTCCTTTTGGGAAGCAGCTTCCGCGTGTTCAGCAGAGAGCCCAGTTAGACGGCGTTCAGCCTCCTGAGCTCGCAGCTCCGCTTCACGGGCACGTGTTCCGGCTTCTGCAAGTACTTGCTGGAAGTTCACATCTGGCTGGCTCACCGACTTCTGAACTGCAAGTTGTTCGGTCAGCTTCGCCAGTTCTTCGCGGACTTGTTGTGCCTCACGTAATGCGCTCACGGCGGCTTCAGCCACTCCCGTCGACACCGACCATCCGGACCTTCCCGAACGATGTGAATGTCTGGAATAGCTTGAGTGTCGTGATGAGGATCTCTTCCTTGACGGTTTCTTGGACGAGCTACGTCGGCTTCGAGAACTCCGATGATGACGACTCCGGTCGGACTCCGATTCAGATTCGCTAGACGAATGTCTCCGGTTGGAGGTCCTGCGTCTTCTCGACTCAGGTGTCTCACTGACCTTTGTACTCACTGCAACTTCGGGCTCCGTCATGACGACGTCGTCTTGATCCGGCAGGATTCTCCGTTCTGGAGTGATCGTTTGACGGGTCAAATAATATCCTAGATCTCCACTTCCAAGTGCGCTTGAGCTAGCGGTCCTGGCAGACATCACCATTGGGCCATAAACGGCGAGTGGCATATGCGCCCCTCCACCTGACTCTAGTGACGTCGAAGAAGACCCTGGGGAACTGTTCCTGGATATAAGAGACTCTGACGTCGTGCCACGGGCAGACCCATCGGTGGTGCCAACCAAGCTCGGGACAGGGTCCGATATTGGCACCATAGACAGATCTTCCTGATCAGACGTCGTAGTCGACGGAAGCTCGGATGGTAAGGATGCAAGTGGATCTTCCGGTCGAGGTGGTCGGTGTTGTTGACGCTTCGACGGTGGTTCTCCAGCCGAGGAGCTAGTCGCACTTCGGGCAGGGCGAAGACCAGTCAAGTGTAAACGTAGAACATAACTTCGTCCAAGAAGGTTGATCTCATATTCGTTCATCAGCAAGTCTCCATCTTGATCCTCTGCATGGTAATCCAGGAAAGGTGTTTCTTCCACTTCGGCTTCTCGTTCGATCGCAGGAGTAACCTTGAGTGTGGCTCCGACACAAAGTGTCCGCCACTCCGTTAACTCAGCAGCCAGAAGACGTTGCAGGTCCCCAACCAGACTTCGCACGAGGTCCGCTGTGATCTTGGACGCACGCGTCCTGAACCACACTGGGACCAGATTGTCAAAGTGGAAACCAGCCTCGAAAAGCAACGTTTGCAGAACGGCAATGCACTCTCGGGGTGAGAAGATGCTGACTGGGATCTCGGCCGCAACCACATCTTGGGCAGTAGCCAAATCTCGTCGGTCCAGATTGAGCTCGACCACACAAGCTTGGATGGCATCACCCAAGGTTGCACGGGCAGCCATGTACTTGGACGTCGCGAGCGTAGCTGCAAGCCACGGCAGAGAGTCAGGCCGAGAAATTGGCCAGTCATACTGTACTGCGGGAGGGAGAACTCGTTCAGAACGAACTTGTTCCCACCGGGAAACTTGCTTCGCCACATATGCCTTAGCCAGATCATCGCTCAGTCGTAGTGAACTCTGGGCCACAGCCCCTTGCACTGTCGTCGAGAGTTGTATACTCGACGGGGCCTTCTCTTCCAGAAGTGCTAATGCTTCCATGTCTTCGCCAGACACATCCTCCCGGACTGTCGGCAGGGGCACATCTTGAGCGGGTGCCCGCACGCTCACATCTTACTCAGGTAAAGGGGAATCCGAAACTCGACCCTCCACCTGGGAATCTTCCACGTCGACGTCTCCCACAGACGCCACTTCGGGTTCACCCAAACCGGGTTCACCCTGACCGGTCTCCAACTCGCCTCCAGCGCTCCCCTCCGTCGACACTTGGTGCGCGTCGTCTTGGACGGGTGGCTCTGCAGCCGGCTGGTCTTGACTCAAAGACCGCTTCTTCTCCTCACGGGCTGCCTTGCGCTTTGCAGCGCCCGCCTTCCGAGCCGTCCGGACAACTTCCTCCAGACTCGCATGCTCCTCGGGCGGCAGCCCCTCCGCACGTCGTGAACTTCGCGTAGCTTCTTCGCGTTCGCGACCCTCACGACCGGCGTCTCGCATGTCCTTCTTGCTTTTAGCCATAAGAACTAGTTTAGTGGGTTAGTACGCTTCCTCGTAGTAAACCAATACAAAATATACAAACAACTTCGCGGTGAAATCCCTGGTTCGAATCCGGGCACGCGCACCAGCTGTGGCGAGGCGGGTGAACGCCTTTTGACCGCCCAGGTGTACAGTGCTGTGCTCCAGACTCTGGAAGGTGCTTCCGGTTGGGAAGTCCTCCACTGGGAACTCCTGAACGTAAACGTCCAGGTGACGTGTGCTCCTTGTGGTAACCCCTCTAGGTTCGTTTGTCTTCGAACCGGGAGATGCACCGCGGGGATCAGTTGTTTTATATACCAATATCGGTCTTTGGAGAAGAGCGTAACGTCACCAACTTAGACGTAGCTCCGACAACCAAGATAACCAAAATCAATACAGAGTTATACACACAAATATACAACCGTTCTTATTCTTAGACCCTTGAACGGTGGGTCGTACACCAGTCAACTTAGCTGCACTTCCAGGACACTGGTCAGTCCCGGTCAGCTTTTTACAAAACGCGCACCACCCTAGAAGTACTAGGGATAGTTCAATACAATCTCACTACCTATCACACAAGATGTCCTTCGATCACGATCCTGAATGGGACTTTCTTCCACTCTTTTCAGGATGTATATGGGATATGAAATGTAGGATCGCCTAAGCGCACACTACAATTGAAATATGAAATAGGGCAGATTTACCACGGGCTCCACACCCGCTACTTACCCTAATTTGGACTTGGAGTTTTGGGGGTGGAGTCCACACCTCTGGATGTCCTTCTACAGAGGGCCTTTCGCCTTCAGCACTTGATCGGGGCCGCCGGTATTTGTCCGGCCGAAGCTGTCCGAGCGCTTGCGGGGTACACGGATAATTGAACTCTGTTTGGTTTTATCTTTGTGGCTATCTTCCTGCAATAGACACGCATTCAGCGTTTGACTTACTTTCAGTATACCTTGAGGGGCGTCATCATCTTAGGCATCCTTGATCTCATTGTGATGTCGTGGGTACAGGCGTAGGACTTCAAGGTTCCACGGAATCTTCCCGGAACCTGGTTGGTCGCCTTGGTCGGTCGGATATCACTTGGCTTGGTTATACCTTGATCCTCTCGTCCAGGGTGTCCATTGTTCTTCGGTGTTCTTTGGTGTTCTTCGGTGTTCTTCGGTGTTCTTTGACACGCCCAGCCATGTCAGGACGGGTGACACCCAGTCTAATGTAGACTGGGGTACTTGATCGCTCCTGTAGGCTTGACCCGTCGTCCGGTAGTTGGTGCGTCCAGACTAATTACGTCCAGAGCACTCAACCCGATCCATGGCTGGACGTAAAACGCCGCGTCCCGAGAATATCACCAAGTCACACTCCCATATCCACTGATGTATCAGCCTTTTCAGCCAATCACTATACTTCACGGTAGAAAATCTCGAATCCCATCGTGTCAGGTAACATGGATGTAATCATTTCGATACAAGAGGACGGGTGTCATGGGCTCCAAATCCTGCACAATTCTCAACATTCGTTGCCGGGAAACATTAACTCTACTGCAAAGCTAAGGCCCTTAAAGCTCCAACAGCGTCGACAGAGCCCTAAGCAAACGCCTTTTAGATCATACTTGGTCCTGGGTTTAAATCTGCGTGCTGGGCGCAGCCCTTTAACTGCATGCGTTAATTTTTGGCGTGCCCTATAAGATGGGTTCGGAATGGAATTCACCCCTCCCCCCCAGAAAACATGGGCTGTAGGTTTTCCGATTCCCAAATCTGTGGTGATAGGGCCCTTCACTCGGCGCACACAAGCAAAGGGGAGGCAAAGGCGTCGCTGTTTGCCACGCTGGTGGTGTGAATAGTGTTCAGAATACTTAATGATAATTTTGACTACCGGTAAGATAGGTGTTGGCAGATTATGGATGTGCTGTATAAATCTTTAGATTTACCTAAGTTCTCGACGTCTCCTGAAGCTTTCGATTGACGCAATCGAAAGATCAGCGTTTTTAGACCCCAAACACTAAGAAAAAAAATCTGAAAAAAATATTTTTCCGGAGGCATCTCACGCCGATGGCCACAACTTTTCTCCAACTTCACTTTCTGGGGACCTGAAAGCGTCAAAATGTAGCTAAAAGACCCCTCTATAACGTAGTATAACTCGCTTGGGTTTGAGGTTAAATACTTAATAGGGGGCTCAGAATTAGCATTTTTGCCGACATATTCCTGCCGAGATGGCAACCATATTTTTCATGGTCGGCGAACGTTTCCATCTCGGAAATTGATACCATTTTCGAGATGGTCGACCATTTCCCCAAATGGTTAGCCATCCGCAGGCATTTTGCAGTCAGTCGTGCTTTTTGCGCAACAGCGCGCGACATGCACTCTTTTTATGTTGAAGTTTGTATGTCTATTATTCACCACACATCTATCAATCCGCAAGAGTCGCGGTCAGCGCGCAGCACTGGAGCTGGAGGCGTCCGGCGGCATTGAGATGCTTCGCACGTGTGCTCCTAGCTCCATCCAACGTGTCTACAGGTAAGTATTGATAAGCGCTGCTTCGAGCTGCAGCTACAGAGCCGCGCCTCGATTGGCAGTCTTTACTGTTTCGTGTAGGCGTCCTATATGCACTAGTTTGCGTGTGTACTACATCTAGATACCTGGGCTAGCTGCAGTACGTTTTAGGGGGCCTTCAGCACACGCAGCAGCCTCCCTCTTGGGCGAGGACTTTCCACCCATTGCTGGGGCTTCGGACAGTTTGCATGAAATGGTAGACCATATCAATTCTGAACCGTGCCATTTTGCACATGTTCTTACCATTTCTTCGTCCAAAAGTCTACCCTATTGGGTGACTCCTGCAATCACATTTTTTGCTCATAGCATAAGTGAAAGAAAACATCCACAGTTGCAATTTTTGCGACACACAATTTGGGCGAGAGTGTGGTTGCTGTAAATGGTTAAGACCTATTAGACATGATAAAACGAGAAGCCATGCCGAACAGCGGGATATAAATTCTGAAATTTTTACTAAATTGGTTTTCGATGTCTGGGCCAAGTGAAAGCATAAATAGGGTGAAATCTGAACAAAATAGCAGTGTGATAGTACCTCCGAGTTTATCGTGGGCATGCAGGGAAGCCGGTGAAATGCTGGGGAACTGTAAGTGATTAGGGGTGAAGCATTAGCATGGGGCTACCGGCTGGCCCGTGTAGCAGTGCGTTTAAGTGGCGGCGCGCCCCTTGTATTTTATTCTCAAAAATGCTGCCCCCAGCGGCGCTTGACGCGCTTTTCAAGGGCCGCAAACAAGGAAGTACTCGCAAGCAACAAGCCGCTGTCCGTCGCCATCGTGTCCAGCATCGCATCACTCGACGTGCGCTTCTACCACCACACATGTCCGCCTTCCAGTGGTTGTACGGATCCGGGTGTAACCAGTCCCTCATCACACTCACTGGGTTTCATCATGCTGGTTTTCGCTACTTACTCAGGCAGTAGTTTGAGCCTTTGTACTACTCCTATTCTCCGTATTCTGTCAACGGAATGATAGTGAAGCTGGATCAGATGGATTGTCGCCGTGGCCGCCCCCGATCGATGACTGCTCATCAGTGCCTCGCATTGGTGTTGGCTTGGGGGCGTTCAGCAGGACCTACATCGTTTCTGGGTCTCGTGTTTGGTGCCACGGCCTCTGTTGTGTCGCTATTTCTGCGCTTTGGTAGACGCCTTCTGGTAAAGCTACTGTCTACGGATATCAATGCGCAAGTTCGACTACCAGATATTGTGGACATCGAAGGACTTCTTCAAGACTCTATCAGCTCTAAGTACCCGCTGCTGGGATCGCTATACGCGGTGATGGACGGCCTCAAACTCCGTTTACAAGCATCGGGCCGGTCGGAGATTCAGAACATGTTCTACACTGGCTGGGCCATCGACCACTATGTCAGCAACGCCTTTGTCTTCTCACCCCAGGGCTTAATTATTGCATGCACGTTAAACGCACCGGGGTGCATGCATGACTCGCAGATTGCGGAATGGGGGAGTGTCTATGTGAAGCTGGAAGAGGTATTTCGCGCGACCGGTGGGCAGGTGGTCGTGGACTCTGCGTTTTCCAAGACGACCTACGGGTTTTTGTTGAAAAGCGGACAAGATGTCGTCTTGCCTACGGATATTGGCAAGCAAGTAACGTCGCTAAGACAGTCAGCAGAGTGGGGAATGCGTGCACTCCAAGCTTCATGTCCAAGGCTTAAGGGCAGGTTGACATACGAGGAAAGAGGTGAGCGGAAGTGTATCCTGTACTCGATTGTGCTGTTATTCAACCTGCGCACCAGACTAGTAGGCCTCAATCAGATCATGTCTACGTTCTACTCGCGGAGTATCGAACGAACTGCTAGTGAAATTTGTGAGCTCTAGTCCCCTGTTCTTATTCGCGTGGCTTGAATGCTGCGCTCACGATGGTCATCATCATCTGCATCAGCTGCTCGTGACGATGGTCGGCCTCCTCGCGGCGGGCGCGTTCTTCCTGGCGGACCTGCTCTTGTTGACGACGCTCTTCATCCCAACGGCGGCTTTCTTCGTCCCGTCGGCTCTGTTGCTCCGCACGGCGAGCACGCTCGTCCGCTTGTCTCTGGAGTAGCTGCATCCGTAATAGATCCATGATATCATCGTCACCGTTGGCTTGATGGGGATGGCGGCCAACAAGAGGGCGGGGCGCGCGGATGCTTGGAGTCATCAGTCGGGATGCCGCAGCTGGAATCGGGCCTTGGGTGTCGAAGAGAGCAAAGGTGTCGTGGCCATGAGCTTGAGCTTGGCTGAATACTGCCGGTGTAGCTGGAGTAGAAGGAGCGTCGATAGGGGCAGGAGAAGCGGGGCCCACCACGTCCTCCGCGGCTTGTTGTTGGCCTTCCTCCACAGCGATTCCAAGGTCAGCCTCGTTCACGTCGTCGCCTTCACCGATGTCAGCTCGCTGTGTCATCAAATACCGCACGCGCTTTGCCATACGCACTTCCTCCGGACAGGTCGGGTTACCTGTTGGAATCCGAGAGCGACACAAGGCTGCAAACTTACATCGTAACGAATCGACCGTCCGGTTGTTGGCGCGAAAATGTTGATGGTGGATGGAGAGCACAAGCTCCCACTCGTCGCGGCTCAGCGGCAGGTGCTGCTCCAGGGTCTCGAGGAAGCTCTGTACTTCTTCAGTGCTGAACCCTGCACATCGGCCTCCCGCGGCAGGGCGCTCTCGTCGTGGGGTACGGGCGTCGGTTGACGTAGGTTGAGTGCTCATGAGCAGGCGAGTCTTGGAGTGGATATGCATGTGTATTAGAAAGCGGAGGGATTTAGTGGCTGTGAGCTGGTTGCGACTCCAGGTCTTACCCTGAACTAGCAACCAAATTAGTCATGGTTGGTACTATTTTTCTCCGTAGAGTTAACAGCGTCGAGTAAAATACAAGGCCGTGCAGTTGCCCGGAACAGCTCTGGATTTTCAAATTGTTTTGCATCTTAGTTGCGTGGCGCTTCATCGCTTTTCCAATGGTAAAGTTCAGTATAGAGCTCTGATCAACAGCTTAAAGTTTCCGTTTGTCTCCCAAACCCTTTTGGCAAATGTAAAGGTGCCCAAGTCCAGGTTGCATGCCGATTGCGAGGGAAGTTAAAGCCTACAACCTTGTTCAGAATAGATTTCTCGTCAAGGTAAGATAATATTTGATAAGTTGCAGATGCTGATTGGTTCAAGTTTTCCATAAAAGTTTATCCTTCAATTTGAATTCGACATGAAATTTGTGCGTATCGAAAACGAGGGGGGGGTAATTGATCTCGACCTCTGGACAGCACACGTCACCGTGGCATTGAGCTGTGCAGGAGCCCCATCAACGAGGTGCAAGCGTTCCGTGAATATAGTAAAAAGAGGCGTTGTAAATATACGGAACGAGCGGCTGATGGACAGTATTTTATTGCTTTTATCGTCCTCACAACTGTCGTTGTAGTATACGTCGACAGCAAAACTCTAGAAATTCCTGTTATTCTAATCGTTTTCCGTCGACTAAAAAAATCTGATGTGTGTTTGCTTCAGTAGCACAAATTTTGCGCCACGCAGCAAAAATCTAGTAATGCCTGAGCTATTCTAATCGGCATTAAAGAAAATCTGATGCGTGTTGCTCCAGCGCTATAAACACATAATATGTCACAGGTATCATAGCCAAATGCAAGCTACCAAATACAACAGGTATTTTATCTTAATCTCAACTGGATGGGTCAACATACCAGCATAATGTGGATATCAAACAGGTTATCTAACGATACAGGTATTCACTCTTACGAGTATTAAGATTGACAAATCGTAAAATACAGGTATTAAATCAGAGAAGAATCGTACCTCAGTGCGATCGCGCCTAGGACTCTGGATAAAATCCAGAGTCCAGTTGCAAAAGCATCATAAATTAGACAAACAAAGTCGCGCTTCACACGAAGAAGCTCTGAAATTTAGGAAGTTATTGGTATTGTTGTCCATGATACTACATTTCTTTTTCTATCATCGCCAGTGGTTTTCATCATACATTAAAACTTTTTTAAAAACGGTTATTCGTAAGACGATAATAGAGCTCAAATTACCGCATTGATGAGAGTTGATTCGAGTGGGGAGTTTTCACACCAGATATTTGGGGACCATCACCAGCAAAACAGAATTCATCACCAGTGATTTGGGTGGGAACACTCACCAGCGTTTAGAGCAAAATCACCAGAGATCTGGGAATTATCACCAGACACACAGCCGAAACCATGAACAGCAAGCTGCAGCCCCAGAATAGCCGAGCTGCCCCTCCATAAATAACCAATCTACCGGGCACTATCTCTGTTGCGCGCATACGAGTGTCGTTTCTTCGAGCTTTGTCAGCGCACCTTCAATGGAACACCCTTCTCGCGAAGGCGAACTGCAGGTATGAATGAATGCTACTTGATCAATTGCTAAATGAAATGCTAAATGATGTGATATTGAACAGATCGCGGTGGATGCAGGGCCAGCCACACAAAATCCAAGGGCTCGTCGCTCGTAGGTGAAGCTGTGGAGTGTTACATCCGACGACACTACGTCATTGGACGATTTTCTTGGTTCTCTCCCCCATTATATCAGGAAGAAAAATGATCCAGCGCGGTGTCAACTCGACCATCTAGCTCATGACGAAGACGATCAGCTATTGACAAGCCATGTCATGCGCAGAATTATTACTCAGTGCAAGTCAAGTCGGTGCAAAGAAAGCGGTATGCAATGCAAGTGCCGGTATAAGATTCTATCGTGCGAGGCAAGCCGCTTGGCTTCTGTGTTCGTCGAAGGAGAACACACTATGCTTGAGCCTTCTGCAGATTCTCCGAAGGAAGCAAAACTCACAGGCCCGATGATCGAGTTTTTAGAGGAGCGGTTAAGTGAGGATGCTGCATTGACAGCCGTGGATTTGTTCGGTTGGCTGGTGAAGAGAGTGGGCTCGAACATCATGGTTGGGCCCCCGCCACTTCTCACTCAAGTCCAAGAACACGTGAAAAAATGGCGCAAGCGAAATAAACGTGAAACTATGCAGCCTGTCATTGATATTTGTGCAAGGTGCATGTATGACGGAGCTGACACTGTAGCTGATTCCGGAAACAAGTTACTGGTGCTGTGCGATACCAAACACGAAGGATCTGAGCTGGTCCCTGGCCTTGGTAGATGATCAAAAGTGTCACCCTTTCGCATTGGACTGACGTGCTTCTCGTTATTGGATACGTATGTTACAATACAAAGAGATCCTCGGTGCACCACATTGTTTCATATCGACAGTACGCACAGTATCGTGCGGCAGCGATACCCGGTGTTCGTGTTCGGCATTTCTGACTGCTGCGGAAAGTTTTTTCCTCTCGTTTACTTTTGCACTTCCCAGCGCACCGGTACTGACATCAATTGGTGCTGCGCTTTTGTAAAGCGGGTGGTGTGGGAGACATTTATGGTTCAGTTCTCGCCGAAGTTCATCATGACAGATGCCGACCACGCACAGTATAATGCCTGTAGCTTACACTTTCCGGGATCGAAGATACTCATGTGTTGGTTTCACGTTTGTCAAAACGTGAAAGCACGCATTGATGGAGCCAAGCTCGATCCAGTTACAAGGAATATGATCTTCCGTGGCCTTAACGACATGCACTATGCTCGCAACGAGGAGGGGTTTCAAACTAAGCGTGCTTTGGTTCTGGCTGAGTGGAATGTTGCGTCTGCATTCAGTGCAACATTTCGTGTAGTGGCTGATCATATTATCGCACAGTGGATATTGCATCCACGCTTCTCGCAGTGGCAGGCGTACCATACGCCACCGGGTTGTGCCACAACAAACAACCCCTTCGAACAATATCACCGCACGCTGAAGTTGGTCAACAAGTCGTCGAAAGCGACCCCAACTGAAATGGTGGAGCGACTCGACAGGTCTCGACTTGTATTCGTTAACATGCGACCGTCGTTCAGCAGCACCCCGGTTGTGTCGGAGAGGATGAAAGCTCTGTATAACTTGACCGTGCGCAAGAAAAAACTTAAAGCGACACCCCTTCTAGCAGCAGGTGCTACCAGCCGAACTTGTACAAGTTCGCCATCGCCCTCGCTCCCAATATGGCGATCTCTCGAGTCTAGAATCTGATGACTTTTACGTGGAGGATGCAAGGCAAAGTCGCATGCCGTATAAGTCGATTCATGTCCAGCGTATGCAATGGCAGGGTATGCCAGATGACGGGTGGCTAGTGAATGGAAGATCGCGGACGTGTGTTTGCCGTTTTAACGCTAAGTTCGCAATTTGTATTCACGTAATTTACTGCACACGTGAACTAGAGCTTCGCTGCCCGGGTATGCCAGACCCAGTACCAACCTTTGTAAGCAACCAACGTCCACGTGGTAGTGGAACGACTCGATGCTCTCGCCAACCGCGTTCAAGTCGTACCGGTAGTAGCCTACCAACTATGCAGGAAACGAATACGGATACTGCTCAGAGCAGTCCTGATGCTGCTGTAGATGGACCGACGTACGGTCCTCAGCGTCAGCCGCCTACACATGCAGCTACTCAACACGCTCTGGCGTATGATGATCTAGCAGTGCAAGGCCCCCAACCAAGATGCGTTTCCCAGAGGTTTAGTAGCAATACTAGCATGTCCCGCGAGTCCAATCAGTCCGCCGACGAGTCGACGAACGCGGAGGAACTTGTTGCCCACGCATATTTGAGCTCGCCGCAGGCGTGTTCCCCACGAAGTGACAGGGCAACCCATCCCGGAGGCCACTCTTCTGCGTTTGCACCAACGACTCCGACGACACACACTGTCACGGCTGTTGCTACCAGCGAGCTACCGATGCATGTATCAAGCCGTGTATTTGACACTTCAGCCCCCGAAGTGGTGTCCGGTGACGCTTACTATGCTACCGCTCGGTTGGTCACAGCTCAGCACGTTGAAGGAGTCACAAGACTAGTTTCATACAGCGACAACGAGTCTAGTATAACCCAAGAACCTCTCACACTTCGCCGCTCATGTGCGCAGACAAAACGGCGCCGGGTTTAGCAGTATCAGAGTCGATTAAACAATACCTCCATATTGATGCATAATACCACCGACGTTTATAATAGAGCTTGGCAGAAGTCTGAATTTTATTATACTTCAGGCTTTTAGGCCTACAAGGATAATGATTGTGTTCGCTAGAGATGCATGGCTCCTCTGGTGACGAAACTCCTTCTACTGGTGACGAGGTCCTATCCAGCTGGTGATTTGACCCCTCGAGAATTCTGGTGATGGCACCCAAATCTCTGGTGACGATCGCCAAATCTCTGGTGATACACCACCTAACGCTGGTGATGGACCCCCTCTCTCAGTTGATTCGAGTTCACATACTATTGACCAAGAGGAGCATCTGGTGCGGCTGCTTCGCAGCCGCACCATCTGCATCGTGCCAGTCACTTGCACTTCAAATGCAAGTACTGTCCCAAACCAGTGCTAAATGCACTTTGGGGGAAGGACGCACCGCGTAAACGAAGTACAGTGTAGCAGCATACATGATCAGTGATGATCATTGATCACTACTTGCTATCTCAGACAAAATTAACTATTAATAATATATCAATGAGTGTATGCATTTGATATGGCTACACGTGTCTACTCGTATGTTAAAGCGCTTCTTAAATTTTATGGAGTGCTCTAGACGAAGATGCCGGTGCAATGTCAGTACTAGTGGGCGAACCTTCGCGCAACATCCACGTGCTCTAATTGGGTTATACATTTCATCGATCAGAGCTAATTGGCTAATAAATTTGGACCTTGTTAGAGTCACCAACGAGATTGCATAAAACGTCGTTGCTGCAACCTTCCTGTCACTTTCCTGCGACTTTCCAGCAACATCATGTCCCTTATCACCCTGCCCTAACCCCAAAAACCATGCGGGACCCTGCTGGAAAACGGGTTAATGTCGAGGTTTAGCACGCCGCGCGAAGACTTCCCTTCACACGTCGATGCTAAACCTCTCTGGCTGAGTCCGGTAGGCTCACCCTAATCGCATTAATCGTGCAGCGCGTAGCGCTGCACGATTAATGCGCTTGATCTCGCCGGCCGAAGGCCGGCGACTTTGGTGGTTAGGGCAAATGCGTTGGTTTTATGCAATCTCGTTGGTGACTCTAACCACTTCCAATAAATTTCGGACTTAGCTGGGGTGGACGACACAGGTAACACGCAGGTAATTTATCATTTTAAGCGGGGTATTCTATTCAGCTAATGTTATTGCTATGATTTCTATTTCCCTTTTTAAAACGATCACATCAGATTTAGCAACGGTATTTGTTTTTCCAAAATCGCACCTCCATTCGCATCACTCTTTAGCTCTGACTGAAATAAACTAGCCAAGCGCCACCGCTACGCGGTGGTGGTTTTCTTGTTAGTTGGAGCCGCTCAGCTCACTACGCTCGCTTCGCTATTAAAGGCAGGCTGCCTCGCTACGCTACGGCAGTGGCGCTCCCCGTTCCGCTCGCCTACGGCCTCGCTGCACTACTCACCCAATGGTTCTGCGAGGCCGCCTTCGCTACGCTCGGCAGCAGCCAATTAATTCTACCCAATGAAGGCCGCCTTCGCTGCGCTCGGCAGCAATTTTTATTTTATCCAATCAAGGCCGTATTTATACCCAATGTATGTCGTAGATCGCCACTTTCGGCCAATGGGAATTCAGGTGACAATCCGTTACTGACCGACCGACGGACAGCGTTGCTCTGATTGATGCTTTAGACTAGCCGAGCGCCGCCGCTCCGCGGCGGTGGCGCTATTATTTACGTTGGTGTTTATATGAGCCGCCGCTACGCGGCGGTGTTATTATTATCTATGTCAGTTTTATTAAATTGGCCGAGTGCCGCCGCTGCGCGGCGGAGTGATATCCCGCCTCCGTTCCGCTCGCCTCGTCGGCTCGCTGCACTACTCGCAGTGCTATGTTAGTGAATTTGATGATGGGCGGGCCCTGCGGTCCCGCAATACACGCCGGTGGGGCCGCCTTCGGCGGCGGGGGCCGCCATCGCTGCGCTCGGCAGCTTTTTGGCCAATGGGGTGCCGCCATCGCTCCGCTCGGCGGCCCATGGGCAGGGTGTGACGCACCGACTGACACACACACAGACAGACTTGATGGTTGCTCTCTTAGATGGGGGTAGATTTCAGAGAATATGTGTCACAAATATAAAATGTGATTTCAGGAGTCACCCATTTTTTTTACCATTTGCCATTCTCTCGTTTACGTAAGTTATATATGGGATTTCCTGTCGAAACGTCGGCGGATTGGCTTATGTTTTCAGGAATCGGCGAGTTCCTCGCCCCTTGGTGGATAATCACTTAACTTGATTTTACTATGTGCAGCTGAGAACCACGTCGCCGCGAGAATTCGTAAGTACCGAGCGCCGACGATAAGTCGCTGCCCCGATTGGCCAAAACTATTCTAACATGTAAGATCGACTAACATGGCTGATGGAAGATTGCAGGACGCTGCAGCAGAGGTGAGGGCAATACGCGACGCTTTTATCTCGAACGAGACGAGAAATAAGACACAAGCAGCATAAAATGCATCAAGAAGTGGATTAGGGAGGTGTATGTGCAGAATCTAAAACTTTGTCATTTTCCCCCCCTTTTAACGTCTGAGATATGCTATTGCCAGCTTCTCCGACAGTGAGCGACGTGAAGCTGCTCAAAGTCGCCAGCGACAACACGCTGAAGTCGGCGTTCGGTGTCGTGGAGGCATCGGCCTGCCAGTTCGACGTCGTTTTCTTCGAGAAGATGGCTGCCAACAGCAAAGAGCCAAGCACGGCGCTGCTTCGCGTCCAGCGTGGCGGACTGGGGACTCTGCGTGGTGCCATCACCATGTGCATGAGCCTCCTGGGTGGCCCCGACACAACAAGGTTCTTTCACGAAGATGATGGAATCAATCTAGCTGAGACGACACAAGCACGCGCTAGTTGTCGTTCAATCAGCGAAAGCGCGGAGCCACCACAGACAGCACAGCCGCATGATCTTCATCTGAAGCCTCAGTGTCGGTGGTGCAGACACCTTCGTCTGCAATAGGAGGACTGCACCCATCATTGACGGCGACAGCAGCACCAACACCAGCAACCTCGACACGACCAGCAGCACCAATACCAACAATCTCGACACGACCAGCAGAACCCACACCGGCAATCTCGACACGACCAGCAGAACCACCGCCAGATCGACACGACAGCAGCAGCAACGTCAGCTCGACACGACCAGCAGCACGCTAGGCACGAGTAGTCTTGACACGACCAGCAGTGATTACTGCGCCTAATAGTCCGGCACTCGAACGTCTACACAGCGTCAAAGTCAATGCGTCAGTACATATTAAGTACTCAACAACCCTCAAGCTCCGCTTACTTGTATGCAACCCAACAGCCCCGCACGATAGCGTGCTGTTACCAGCCCCCCCTACATTTGCGACCCTCAGCTTTTCGCTATGTGCTCGTCCCTATCTCTGGCGCCAGCAACACAGCTATTATTGACCAATAGGGAATCGTCGGCACCAGGGACTTACGTTTTCTCAATTCAAAGGTACCATTAGGGGGAGTCAGAATTGTATTGACTTGAGAAAACGTAAGTCCCTGGTGCCGACGATTCCCTATTGGTCAATAATAGCTGTGTTGCTGGCGCCAGAGATAGGGACGAGCACATAGCGAAAAGCTGAGGGTCGCAAATGTAGGGGGGGCTGGTAACAGCACGCTATCGTGCGGGGCTGTTGGGTTGCATACAAGTAAGCGGAGCTTGAGGGTTGTTGAGTACTTAATATGTACTGACGCATTGACTTTGACGCTGTGTAGACGTTCGAGTGCCGGACTATTAGGCGCAGTAATCACTGCTGGTCGTGTCAAGACTACTCGTGCCTAGCGTGCTGCTGGTCGTGTCGAGCTGACGTTGCTGCTGCTGTCGTGTCGATCTGGCGGTGGTTCTGCTGGTCGTGTCGAGATTGCCGGTGTGGGTTCTGCTGGTCGTGTCGAGATTGTTGGTATTGGTGCTGCTGGTCGTGTCGAGGTTGCTGGTGTTGGTGCTGCTGTCGCCGTCAATGATGGGTGCAGTCCTCCTATTGCAGACGAAGGTGTCTGCACCACCGACACTGAGGCTTCAGATGAAGATCATGCGGCTGTGCTGTCTGTGGTGGCTCCGCGCTTTCGCTGATTGAACGACAACTAGCGCGTGCTTGTGTCGTCTCAGCTAGATTGATTCCATCATCTTCGTGAAAGAACCTTGTTGTGTCGGGGCCACCCAGGAGGCTCATGCACATGGTGATGGCACCACGCAGAGTCCCCAGTCCGCCACGCTGGACGCGAAGCAGCGCCGTGCTTGGCTCTTTGCTGTTGGCAGCCATCTTCTCGAAGAAAACGACGTCGAACTGGCAGGCCGATGCCTCCACGACACCGAACGCCGACTTCAGCGTGTTGTCGCTGGCGACTTTGAGCAGCTTCACGTCGCTCACTGTCGGAGAAGCTGGCAATAGCATATCTCAGACGTTAAAAGGGGGGGAAAATGACAAAGTTTTAGATTCTGCACATACACCTCCCTAATCCACTTCTTGATGCATTTTATGCTGCTTGTGTCTTATTTCTCGTCTCGTTCGAGATAAAAGCGTCGCGTATTGCCCTCACCTCTGCTGCAGCGTCCTGCAATCTTCCATCAGCCATGTTAGTCGATCTTACATGTTAGAATAGTTTTGGCCAATCGGGGCAGCGACTTATCGTCGGCGCTCGGTACTTACGAATTCTCGCGGCGACGTGGTTCTCAGCTGCACATAGTAAAATCAAGTTAAGTGATTATCCACCAAGGGGCGAGGAACTCGCCGATTCCTGAAAACATAAGCCAATCCGCCGACGTTTCGACAGGAAATCCCATATATAACTTACGTAAACGAGAGAATGTATTTTCCTATATATTTAGAGTGCCCCTTTCAACATTTCCAGCAGCATCATTACTGTTAGGCTACCCCTTTCAAGTTTCTCAAAACTACCCATTACAACTCAAATGGGCACTTTTCCGAAAATACCACTTCCGGACATGCCTGCAAATACAACACACAAGCTGAGACGTAGCATTGCTCAACACGTTCCGCTCGGACCGTATGGTTTTCGGGCAATGCGACGCTCAGTCGGCAGGCACAGTTCAAGGCTGTGCCAAAAATTCGTTGGCAATGAAAGCCCAACCAGCAACGACAGTGTGAAGACTGTACGGTACATGAACGTCCCGTAGACTCATAACCACGTATCCAGCAACGTATGTGTGATGTATATAGCCAACGTCATACGTTCGTTATACCATCGCACATGCCTTTGTCAAGTCCTTGGTCTCAGCCACTTCCGAATTTGCCACCAAGTGGGAAATGCGTTTCTTCCTCCTCTTCGCGCTATCGGCCATCGTCGCGCAAGCTTCGGCAGCATCCAAGTCAACCGTCGAGACGCGGCTGAATGGATGGTACAAGTGCCCTGACTACACCTTCTCCGACGAAGGAAGCTCGGGTGGACAGTACGCTGAGTGCGCTACATTTAATGTCCCGCTGTGCTACCCTGGAATCTGCAAGACTCCGCAATTTGCCGACCCGACGATTGACGTCTTCGTGAAGCGCATGCCAGCAACCACTGGCGACGTAAAGACCGCCACAAATGTCTGGCTCCTAGAAGGCGGTCCGGGTTATTCCTCCACTGCGTGTAAGTATATTCCGAAGTTACCCCAAGCACAATACTGTCCTATGAGTCACGTACTAACTTGGTGTTTGGCTGCCGTTTTCCAGTGGAATCTTCGATGCTTGATTTGCTCACGCAACTAAACTGGACCGCGAATATCTATACAATGGACTACCGTGGCACTGGTCGCAGCACTTTCCTGGATTGCGTCGCAGCACAGGCTACTACCACCGGTTCACCGGGGGGCAGAGACTTCGATCCATCCGAAATCCCGGCCTGTGCTCAAGAACTAGAAAACGAGTATGGCGACCTTGCGTCGTTCTCAGTTACAAGTGCGGCCACTGACTTGGTGACTTTCATCTCGAAGTACACGAACGGCGCCAACACAATTCTGTACGGCGGCAGTTATGGCACAATATTTGTGGAGCGCGTAATGCACTTGAACCCCCCAGAAGTGACGGGGTACGTTTTGGACGGTGTTGCTGCAACGTCGGGAGCAGCAGAGGACCAATTCTTCTTCATGTCAAAGCGGGACGTTGACTTTGGTATCGTGGGTGATCGCTTCTTGGCGTTGTGCTCGCAGGACGTCACCTGCAGCAGTCATTTCAAGAAGCCCAACACGCTGCCGAAAACGCTCCGAGGCTTGGTGGCAGACTTCGACAAAGACCCAAACTCGACGTGTGCGACGCTTTTGAAGGACGTGAAAAATTACGGCAAGTATCTACCTTCGGCTGCATTAACGCTCACGCTTGGCCAAATGATGATGGACGCGGAGCTCCGAAAGCTGATTCCTCCAGTCGTTTACCGCCTGAACCGCTGTGCCGCCAATGATGTGGACGTTCTGAGCCTATTCATCGCCAACATCAACGCGGCTATCAGTGCATCAAGCCAAGACGATGCATTTTTCTCTCCATTACTCTTGTATCTCATCGATTACTCTGAGATGTACGAGCGCCCGCAGCCGTCGAAGACTGAAATGGAAAAGCGGTTTAAGAATGCTCTTATATCTGCTGGAGCATTGGCAGAGTCTCCGCGGTATTGCGCCTTCTCCAAAGAAAAGTCGGAGGCGTGTGATGAGTTCAACTATGGCAAGTATGCTGCAAAAGCTATCACCTACGAACGCGACGAGTACTGGAACAAGACCGCCAAGATCCCCAGTCACGCCAGTGTACTGATTCTGAGTAGCAAATTGGACGCTCAGACGTTGCACGAGTACGCCGAAACTTTGCTGGAAACGCTGGATGGAGACGAAAAGGAGTTGGTGGCATTCAACACTTCCACTCACGGCGCGCTTGTGGCGACCCCGATGGGGGACGGAAGTGTTTGGACTCCAACTTGCGGCGTGGAGATATTGGCTTCGTATGTCAGTAACAACGCCAAGCTCAAGGGTCTGGATAAGTCATGCGTGGACAAAATGCCTGCGTTCGATCTGACGGTCTCAACTGACTACCAGGCCAGTTACTTTGCTACCGATGATGTGTACGACGGAGTCTTCAACTCAAGTTTGAGTTCCCTCCAGTGATCTTACGATCGATGGGGAGTGATCGACACGCGGGAATACGGCATGCTTGTAGATATCGCGCTAGAGTGACTAACCGTTCTGCCAAGTGTGCGTTGGACGTGCGAAGCAAAGAGGACGGAAATGCATATGTTGCATATTCGTAGCAATACGTACAATTTGTGATCCATCCTTCTGCGCAATGTTTGAGCGCTACATCACACTCATCGCATGTATCCCATAATATGGATATAACCCAGCAGAAATGGCGACGTTAGCGAAGGATAATAGCGCCAGGAAAAACACCAGGAACGGGTCACTCCTCACTATGAAGATCTGTAAATGCCGGTACGATGATCCAGGAAACATGGCTATCTATTTCTGGTGACGATGCTGCAATTACTAGTACAACATTGCTCTGACTCAGTTTGTTGGTAGGGAGGGGGTCGAAGAATGTTGCGTAGAATTCTACGGATCACGCCACTTATCTGCTCTGTTCCGAATGCCGGTCTTCCGTCACTGAAACTCGCTCTGGAGACACTTACACTCGTTCTGCGCAACTCTCTGCTGTGCATTGCCGTGGGCTGGCTGTTCAGCTACTGGTTTACCAAGGGAAATATTTTTACGGGACTGACCCCTGGCCAGCAGTCGTCCGCAAACTTCAGTGCTTCCAACATGGGGTCGTTCTATAGCGTATTTTCGATGTGTGTGGTCATTTTGATGGCTACGAGGCTTCTACCGGAGCAGTTTGTTGTGCGTCCAGCAATCCTGGCAGCAGCCAGATCTGTGACTCGCAGATTAAACATTCTACAGTGCACCGCCAAGCTCCTTGTCCACGTGGCTCCACATTTCGTTCTGTCATTCGTCGTTGTTGTGGGCGGCGACTTTGCTATGTATTCGAACGTACCTGCGTCGTGGCACCGGTTCAAGCCGTGCATGTACATTGCGTGTTTCTGGGCATTCTACATCATGGTGATCGCTGACGTGTTCGCGCGGCATATCTTTCAAACTGAAACAGTGCGAGGGTTGGCTGCCAGCGGGCAAGCGCTCAAACCACCGTCAGAAACACAATCGTCGAGGCGCAGTCCCGGGGATATTCCAATACACCACAACGACGTCGTGATTCAGCGACGCAACCACCATCGCACATGGAAGGTGTCATTTCGACGATTCCTGAGAGTCTATGTCCGAAATCTGCCAGTGATGTTCTTCGCGCTCATTGCTATCGTGTACGTGCATACGATCAGTCAGTTTGTTAGCCTCCAAGGGCAATGGGAATTGCTGGGGTTTGCGAGTGCCAGCTTCGCACTCAAATTTATTTTACAAGAGCTAGCGAAGCATATGTTGATCGCGACTCGGCGGCGTGTGTCACGGAGAGTCATGGTAAATCTGGTGGCAACCCCGACGATTCTCGTCGATACTCAAGTGCGTATGCTGTTGCTTCGGCAATCTAGCACAAACGTTTCCGTCGCAGGCACTGTGCTGCTTGCAACTATCGAGATTATTACTCGATCTGTGAAGTCATTGATCGTGCAGAGGCAGACACGTGGTCCACCGATTTCGAGGGATGTGTGGCGGCGGTTTACCACCGTCGATAGCGCACCACCAAGGCTACCAGCCAATAATCGCACAAATGCAGTACAGGTGATGCCTGCACCTAAAACGGAGTCTGTCAAGCGAGGGAGCAGTGCAACATCATCCATGAAGGCACGCAGAGAAACTGAAGAACACCGGTGGAAGAATCGGGTCCTTCACGCTGCAGAAATCTATTCCGATATGTACGCGGAGTACATCGCGATCGGGTGCTCGTATGGAATTCTCTTCTTCTACCACAACCACCCGCAATTCCAGTTCAATTTGCTGCTTTCCGGAGTTGAAGCAACTGGTTCTGTAGAGAACATGACCGCCGCACGAGAGCGGCAAATGAGGTCTATGTGCGGTCTCCAACTGGGGGTTGAGATAGTCGTGGATTTCTTGGCCATCGCCATTGAAGCTGCTGAGGGTGTGGAATTTGTCCCGCACCTCAATTTGCGGGCCCCATTCTAGCGGGTCCAAGGCTGGACTCGTCCTACCCGTCTACTACTCATGAACGTCGGCCCGCTTCCAGGACCGACATGGCCACATCCTATCGACAAGGGTACCGTGCGTAGGTACCAAGAAGACGGCACGCTTGCAGAAGGGAGCGTGATGCGCTCTCAAATGATGGCGCGAGGCGCCCCTACCGACTTGGTCGTCGGAAGTCACGTGGACCTCCGAGGACGAGCGTCGCTGTGCTGCATCAAGGCTTTCAAGTGTTTCCGAAGGCGGGTTGTCATGTCATTGTAGATGTCATGTCAACTGCGCCCTGGGTATGTAGGAGGGGGTGTCGCCCCCATGAGAGGGAACGCTACCTCCGATCTTCCCGATCGTCTCTCAGTCGTAAACTTCCCCTGTCTAACAAACAACAAAACAAGGCTTTACTTTTTCGTTAACTACACTACACTCTACGCTTCCTACGGTTCCTACGGTCTCGACTCTTCGCTTCACTCCTTCTCGTCAACAGTCCCAGCGGACCCGACCCAAGGCAGAGGTGGTGTGCGACATTTGGTGGAGAAGCAGGGTGCGCTGCTAACTGGAGAAGGTTTGATTGAACGGTTCGAGACCGTGGAGTGTGGACTTTCGCTACTGGAGAACTACTGTGGAGTCTCGCGACCACGAGGACAACAGAAGTGAGGCGTTCTACTCGGACGCGAGCGGAGACCCGCGCGCAACGACTCCCCCTAATCTGGGTACGGCGGCTGGACAGCCTACTACGAGACCCGACTTGACGGGCGCGGGTGCGCCGGGGTCCAACCCTGGGCGACCAGACTTGACGATCCCTGACTTGTCGACTCCTGAGGGCCTCGCTACGGCTCGGATGGTGCTACAGCGAGTGGTCGACGGTACCAGCCGAGTCGGACAAGGTGCCGGTCTGTCCTGGGCAAGCCTCGGGCAAGGCCAAGGAACTTCAAACGCGAACGTACCAAGTACGCCGGCGAACCAGACTACGATGGGAACTTACTATTCGCGGGCTACGAGTGTGGCGTCAAGTAGCGTTCCTCAGGCTGCGGGCGGAACGAACCCAGTGACTCCAAGTCCTACGGTGTCGAACCCGATGCTTGGTGGAGCGTATTTGGGGCTGACTAGTGCGACTGGTGCTACTCCGATGGGGTACTCGACGTTGGTGCCGCCCAGTACGGCGCGCTCGGCTATCCCGACCTACGGAGGGTACTCGCTAAGCGGTCTGCCGACCGCCAACTTGCCTGGATTGATGAACACTACGCCGATGGGCTTCGGACCGAGCATGTTGCCGGTCGGGCATACTACTGGTACCCCGCAAGTGGGGGTACAGGCTACCGTAAGCGCCGGGGGCCTCACGACGCAAACGCCTATTGCTACGACTTCTGCTCCGGGGCCGAGTCAGTCGCTTCCTCAGGGAGGAACGACCCCGACTACTGCTGGTACGACTACAGCTACGGCGTACGGCGGTATGCCTTCACGGATCAAGAATGCGGTTAAGATGATCCAACCGTTCTACTCGGAAGGATCGACTGTGGAGAAGGCGAGGGCGTTTTGGAACGCCTTCGAACGAGCTACGGTTGGCTTAGAAGAACAACTACGTCTCAGTGCATTCAGGGAATGCCTGAAGGGCAAGACGGCTGAAGATTGGTGGATGTACTCCCTCATTCCTGACTTTGAGACGTTACGTACTAGGTTTCACAACCAGTTCGTGTGTCTTACGCCGTTGCAGATGATTGAGAGGTTGAAGAATGCTAAGCGTACCAAGGGCATGTCTGCAGAAGTCTGGGGAGACTTGATCTCGGGTCTTTGCAACGAGGCTCAGTGCTACGATCCGCAGATGCGGTACCAATACTTTCTCTCGGGCCTTCGCAACCGGGAGTGGAAGGCCGCGCTGAGCACTTTGATGATCAACTCGATCGAGGGAGCCGTTATCGTGCTGCTCGCGAAGAACATGCACCAACCCGTGGAGGACGACGCCGATTTCGTCGACGCCGCCCCGAGAAAGACCCCTTCTGAGAGTGCAGCCGTACTGCAAATGATGCAGATGCTTCAGCAAACGCAGAACCTCATACTGCAACAGCAGCAGGATCTGGCTCGTAGCCCTCGGTCGCCTAGGCGTCCGACGTACGCTGCCGCTGCGTACGAAGAGCCCGCTCCGCCGTCGGTTCCGAACCTGTCGGCGAACTCCAACGCGAGTGTACCAAGGGCCCCGTTTCGAGGGATTCGTCAGGGCCCCGACCAGTACACTCAGGACGGGCAGGTTGTGTGTGGCAGGTGCCACATACTGGGATGTAGCAGGATCAATTGCCGCCGAAACTCGTCGATGTGCCCGAACTGTGGGATGCGCGGCCATATCGCCGTGGAGTGCGAGGCGCCTCGCAACCAGACTGGGAACGGTGGAGGTTCTCAGAGTCCTGGTCGCCGTTACGGTGATACCCGTACCTGTTACGCGTGCCATAAACCTGGGCACATGGTGGCTCAATGCCCCACGGTACGGGCCGTCACTCAAGCGATGTCACAGAGCAACCAAGGGGGACAAGGCGCTTCTCGGCCGGCGAGTACGCCTTCGTCGCGGCCCCAACAGAGTCAACAATGAAGAGGGCAAGGAGGAGAGGGGAGTGTCGCCCCTTCCTCCCGCCCGTGGAACGACACCGGATGGAGCACCCCTGCCGAGACGTCGAGAGAGAGAGAGATGTGAGTGAAAGAGGGGGTGCCCGAGAACGCTGTAATGCGGTTGCGACCGTACCTGAAGACAACTACTTTGATGACTATTTCGCTGTGACTGAGACTGGATATGCTAACTCCCTGGGGTCTGGCGAGGACCGCCCCGTGGCCGGAGTGAACGCTATGATGAACGAACCTACTTTTGAGTCGGCGTGCGCGCCGTACTGCGAACCTACTACTGAAGAACGAGAGACTACTTTTGAGTCGGCATGCGTGCCGTACTGTGAACCTGCTACTGAGACTGTGAACCCCAACGAGACGTCTGCGGACGTGACTGAGAACCCATACGAGACGTCTGCGGACGTGACTAAGAACCCCTACGAGACGTCTGCGGACGTGACTGAGAACCCCTACGAGGCGTCAGAGGACGCGACTGAGCTACCCAACGAGGCGTCAGAGGACGCGACTGAACTACCCAACGAGGCGTCAGAGGACGCAACTGAGAACCCCAACGAAGCGTCAGAGGACGCAACTGAGAACCCCAACGAGGCGTCAGAGGACGCAACTGAGAAACCCAACGAGGCGTCAGAGGACGCAACTGAGCAACCCAACGAGGCGTCAGAGGACGCGACTGAGAAACCCTGCGAGACGTCAGAGGACGTGAACGAGTACCCCTACGAGGCGTCAGAGGACGCAAATGAAGACCCCTGCGAAGGGAGAGTGAATGCTGCGAGATTAGTGGGTCTACCCGATGTGACCAAGGGGCCCATTACTAAAATCTATGAAGACTTTGGACTAGGACGGTCAGCCAAGAGGCGTACCGTCTTGGAGGCGGGCGCGAACCCCGGTGAGGCGCCCGACCCACCCTTGCGAGGGGAGGGTCAAACCGAGAAGGAGACCAATCCTACTCTCAGTACGCTGGACGACGATGCCGCCCTAGCGCACAGTGACAGGGTGGGGTCGGTGGCGGAAATTCCGTCTGAAGAAGAGGTTGAGGACCTGACCCCCCTCGACCCGAGAGGACCTGGTCCACCTATGCTGAAGGAGGAGACCAAGGTGGTCGCGAAACCTGAGTACGCAAGGGTGTTTACCCCTGACGAACTCAACGCTTTGGAAGCTGGTCGACCTTCGCCAGCTGCCGAAGAGAAAGAGGAGTACAATAAAGAGATTGAGGAGCGCTTATTCCCTCTGGACGAGGTCGAGTTGCTAAAGAAGATGGAAAAGAATGCTGCGAAGGAGAAGGAGCTGACTCTGGAGGAGCTCTGCTTGCTGCTCAACTTGCCGGTCGAGACTCTCGCTCGCACGCGAGAATCGTCTCCTGACGAGTTGTCTGCCCCTGAGTACTGGTCCGCCTGGTACCGACGAACCCTTGCTGCCTCTGAAGAAGCCAAGCGCGCTAATCGCGACTTCAAGGCGACGGCTACTGCTGCGACTAGTACGCCCCGAGTGGGTGCAGTACAGCCCGACTGGAACGATGAACTGAAAGTGGAAGAGAATGACCTCATAAACGAGGTCATGGACGTGTGTGTGAAAGGGTCGAAAGAGTCGCCGCCCGAACCCGTCACGGACGAGCGACTCGTCGCTGGTAATATTTGTGTGGCCTTCTCGAACTCTGAGGTCGGAGATCCGCCTCAAGAGGACCCTGTGAAGATCCCCTTCCGGTTGAGATCGCTGATTCGGTCCGTGGTGTACCAGCTCGTGCTGGATGAGGAGGCGAGGAGCGTACTACGCTGCCCCGCCTGCCTAGACGCTGCTGGCCCTCAGTCCAAGGACTCAGGACCGCCGACGAGCACCCTGCCGTACTCCGTCGTCGAGCGAGAGGCTCGAGCCCGACTCCTTACGCTCACTGCCGCTGGCGTGCTCGGCGACCGTGTGATGGAGGCGGTGGTCGAACAGATCATGGAGTCATACTCCGAGGAAGCGCCTAAGATGAGAGCGAAGAGGGCCACCCGACTGTCGGGGTGCCCTATTCATTCGAGTACCGGTTCGACCCCTCGTCGAGTACGGACTCGTCGCAAAGTTCGATTCGATTGTACTTCACTATTTGCCGGACGAACCGAAGCTCTGGGCAGCAGCCCTTCGTACGTTGAGAACAGTGACGACATCAGTCACTATGTGTGCCGAGTACGTAACTCAGAGCGGCCCCGTCGACGACCGGGTCTCGTGGAGGTCGAGAGTGACGATGAGCCTGAAGATGTCCTCGACGGAGAGTTGAACCCCGTTCCTGAAGGAAAGAGGGTGATATGCTCTGTGGGAGGACTTGAAGCTGTTTCTGTCGGCTATATTGAAGACCTACCGGCTGAACTACTGATCGACACGGGCGCTGTCGCCAGTCTGTTGGACGCTCGCTTCCTGAAGCGACTTGGGCTCTCAAAGGCTCCCCTTCGACCTTATAAGGGCAGTCTGAAGGACGTATCGGGTGGTTCGCTCCGTATTAAAGGAGAGCTCGAACTCACGCTCCGCATGGGGGCGCGATACGAACTCCGTACCTTCGTGGTCGTGGACCGGTTGCATGTTAACGCAATTCTGGGGACGGATACGCTCAAAGCGTTCCGAGCTGTGATCGATCTTGACGAGAATGTCATGACTCTCAAGGATTCGGGCGAGGTGATCGCTCTCGGATCCCCGAGAGTCGAAGAGATGTACGTGACCCGGATCGCGTCGGCGGTGCGACTGCGACCGGGTGGACAAGCCCTGGTGGTGACCGATGTAATGGGCCAAGCCCCTGATGAGACTACGGTACTGATCGAAGGCCTCCCCGAGCTCGACGCGAACGTCAAGATTGCTAGGACGCTGTGTACGGTCCACGAGGGCAAGGCCGTCGTGGAGGTGTGCAATGCCTCGACTGAGGACCTCGTCCTCTCGAAAGGTACGGCATTAGCCGCTGCTACGGTGGTGCCGAAGTCGGCCTTCGACTCGCTGAACGCCGACCAGGAGAACCCGACCTCCGAGAGCGACCAGACGCCCAGGGGAAGTGGGGGCCGGACGACCTGGGTCGACGCAGTGATCAGCGCGGCGGCTGCCGCTACTACCCCTTCGAAAGAACCGATGCCCGGTTTGGATGCGGCCAAGGAGGCCGAACTGGACGTGGACTTCACCGACTCCAAACTCGGTGGGGAGCAGCGAGTACTCCTCGCTGACCTACTCGGCTCTTTTCGTGATATGTTTGTGGAAACGTCCCTCAAACCGGGGCGTACGGACCTTTTGGAATTCTCGATTGATACGGGTACGCAAGCGCCTATCAAGCAGCGCCCGTACCGCGTTTCGCAAGCTGAAGGAGACGTTATGGAGGCTGAGGTACAACAGTACCTCGAACTGAACTTGATTCGACCATCAACTAGCCCGTGGGCCAGTCCCGTACTGATGATACGGAAGCCTGACGGAGGAATCCGTTTTTGTATTGATTATCGCCGGCTCAATGCCGTCACGATCAAAGACTGCTACCCAATGCCATTAATTGACGACATTCTGGACGTGCTGGCCGGTGCGAAGCTCTTTTCCACCATGGATATCGCCTCTGGGTACTGGAACGTACCCATGGCTGCTGATAGCATCGAAAAGACGGCTTTCACTTGCAAGTATGGATTGTTCGAGTGGCTTGTTATGCCTTTTGGACTATGTAATGCCGTACCAGCATTCGAGCGACTGATGGAAAACGTTTTAGTCGACCTCAAGTGGCGAACTTGTTTAGTGTACTTAGATGATTGTGTGGTTTTCAGTTCCGACTTCCCTACACATCTAGTACGACTAAAACAAGTACTTGAACGCTTTCGCGCCGCCGGATTCAAACTGAAGATGAAAAAGTGTCGGTGGGGCCGAGATCAAGTGGCTTTCCTCGGTCATATCGTCACTCCGTCCGGAATTCTTCCGAACCCCGAGAAGGTCAAGGCTGCTATTAACGTGGCGCGACCTCATGATTTGCACACGGTTCGAGCCTTTTTGGGACTCACGAGCTATTTTAGGCGCTACATTCCGGGCTACGCGGCCATTTCGGCCCCTATTGAACGACTTAAGATGAAAGGCGTGGAATTCGTGTGGAGTGATGATTGCGAGGCGGCCTTCCTACAGCTAAAGCGACGACTTGTCGAACCTCCTATCCTAGCGTACCCCGATGCTAAGAAGAGATTCAAACTCTACGTTGATTCGTCGCGCCTAGCCGTGGGAGCCTGCCTCATGCAGAACATCGATGGTCGCGACCGCGTGATCGCGTACGCTAGCAAGCTGCTTGTTGGTTCGGAACGGAACTGGATTAACAAGCAAGACGGAGTGTCAGAAATTGAATGTTGGGGTATCGTATGGGCTACAAGGAAGTTCAGGTGCTACCTGGACCGGCGTGAATTCGACCTCTATACTGATCATAAGGCTCTGACCTGGGTCTTCAGTGAAGGAAACCGTACTAGTAACGCGAAGCTAGCCCGTTGGGCTATGGAGCTTTCGCAACTCCGCTTCAAAGTTTATCACAAGCCGGGTACGGCTATGGGCCATGTAGACGGACTCTCGCGGTTGCATACGCAGACCGTCTGCGCTGTGTCGCTCTCTGAGCTCGTGAAGGACTTCTCGTCGAACGAGAGAGAGAGTCTCGTCCCAGTCGGGGAGAGGTCCTCCTCCGACTGCGACGACTCGTCCGTCACGACGTCTGTGGTGAACGAGGAGTCTTCGAGAGTCGTCGCTGGAGCGCTGGAGGACGCTTTGCAGGTCGCGAAGCAGGCTCTCGCCGAAGTCGGGGAGAGGCCCGCCGTGGTCGCTGCCAAGAAGCCACTGAAGCCGACCCCGACCGTGTCCAACCCCGAAAACCCTGATGAAGGTGCTACCGTCTCAGTCGGGGAGCCTCCGGCTCCACCTGAGAATGCTTCTACTGGTACGGAGACGCCGGACCCCGAGTACGAGGCCGACGCCGACGACGAGACCTCCGAGGAGGAAGAGGACGCTGAGCGCGTGGTGACCTCCCAGGTGGACCTGTTCGGTCTGGACCGAGAGCGCTTCGTCGCCGAGCAGAAGCGTACTCCATGGATTCAGGCGGTGATCGCCTTTGTGGAGCACGGAGCCCTCGCGTTGAACGCCCAATTGCGGGTGAAAGTACTTCAGATGGCGCACAACTATATGGTGCGAGACGGTATGCTGTTACGAAAGGTACACTTGAAAGCTCGGGCTGGGCCCGCGCGCTCGATCACGGTACCCGTGATTCCCCTACCGTTCGTCGAGTCGGTCCTACACTATTGCCACTCCGATGTATTCGCCGCCCACGTGGGTCAGACGAAAACATTAGACAAAGTACGCAAGCACGCGTACTGGCATGGTTGGCAAAAGGACGTCATTGAATACGTCCGGGCCTGTTCGGTGTGTGGAAGCGGAAAAGGGTACCGCCCGTGGAAGAATGGGCTAATGCAAAGGATGCCCGTACAGGAGCTGTCAGGGCCCTTCTCGTTGTTGGTGGTCGACGCTATCGGACCTCTGGTCACTACTCCAAGGGGTAACAAGTTCATACTTGTTTTTGCGGACTATTTTACGCGATGGGTTGAAGCGTTCCCAGTCGCCGCCCTCGACACCATCACTTTCGTGAATATTATGGTCGACGAGGTTCTTTCGCGTCACGGATTACCGGAACGCTTGCTGAGCGAGCATGTTCGTGAGTGAGACCCAGTCCGACTGGGATCTCTATCTACCGCGCGTGTTGTTTGCCTACCGCACCTCGTATCACGAGGCTTTGGGCGACTCACCCTTCTTTAGCCTTTACGGGAGGGACCCCGTACTGCCGCTGGACCTGGCTTTCTTCAATACGAAAAACGAATGGAAGAGCAATGAGGTCGCCGAGTACCGGCGCAGACTGTACTTGTCGCTGCGCGATACCCGACGACTAGTGGAAAGACAACTTCTAAAAGCGCAAGAGCGGCATGGACGCCGCCTGGAGACTCAGAGCGAAGTGGCTTTCGAAGAGGGAGATGCTGTATGGGTCTATCAGTACTTTAGGGCTCGCCGAGGAGAACGCAAAACGAAGAAGTTAGCGTTCTCCTGGCACGGGCCGTACCGCATCGTTGGCAAGATCGGCGACAATACCTACAAAGTTGCTATTCCTAACCACCCCGACAGAGTCGTGTCGATCAATGTGAACCGCTTGAAGCGGTTCGCTGGTCGCTGGAGCAGACCGTTCCCTTCCGAGGTGCCGACCGGAGTCGAGAGTCGGCCCGATGCCGATGACGACGGACCTTTGTCGGTGGACGACCTGCCGACTACTAGTTTTGTGGAACGCCTCACGCTAGGAGGCGAGGGAACTGCTTTTTCGGGCGTCTCCAGCCCTATTGTGGATATATTAGCTAAGAGAGTGATGCGACGCCAGAAGCAGTACCTGGTCCTGACAGCGACCTACGAGACCCTGTGGCGGTCCGCTTCGTCGCTACAGTCACACCTCCCTAAATGAACCCCTATAAGTGACTATCCGTTCCCTATTTGGGTAGGAACCCTTGAGTGCAAACGGGAATATATGAGTTTCAGTATAGTAACTCTGTAAGTGATCAAAAACCTCTCTATTCTCTAAGTGGTCGCCAGGGTTGGCGCTTTAACTCTCTACATGGACGTCGTTCCATAGGGTTCCTAGAATAAATGACTGCCAATCGTTTAAAGAGCGTCTCTCCCAACACTTTTACACCAGCTATCAGTCTCGACACTCATTTCATAAGCGCCGACCTGCCTCTTCCGTAGTCCCAGAGCACACCACCATGTCGTCACCAGCTCAGTCTCCGTCGCTCACATTAGAGGAAAAGTTGCAAGTCCATTTAAAAGGTCAGCGTGCGCCCCGCATGAAGGACGGAGAGCTCCAGTTGTGGGTCCTTAGCACCTTTAAGAAGTCGGTCAGCACCAGCACTATTCGGCGCATCCGCAACAAGCCTCCAGCTTACTTTTGCAGCGCCAACTCATCGGCAACGCGGCGACGTAAAGTCAAGTTCCCCGAGAGAAGCAACTGGTCGACTTTTTTCCATCGTAACGAAGAGGACAGCGTCATCTCTGACGATATCCTGCTTCTAAAAGCTGGAGACATCAAGAAAGACCTCAAAATCAGCGATGAGCAGCTTCGTCTAAGCAATGGCTGGCTGGCCAAGTTCACGAAACGCAACGGCATCTCCTCGCATCGCCTGCACGGTGAGGCCGACAGCTTAACAGCGGTAGAAATCCGTTCGGCTCGCTACTCGCTACAAGATATTACCCGTCAATACAACCCGAAGACATTTTCAACTTTGACGAGACTGCCCTCTTTTATCGTCTGCCCCCTAACCAAACGCTTGCTACGAAGCGTCGTAAAGGCAAAAAGCGGGACAAGTCACGAATTACCGTCGCGTTTTGCTGCAATGCAACCGGTACTGACCAGATGAACCCAGTAATAATTGGGACAGCGGCGAACCCACGGTGTTTTCCAGGCGGCACGCGACGCGCACTCAAAGGCAAGACTGTCGACTATTACCACACTAAAAAGGCTTGGATGACGGCATCCATCTTTTTCGAGTGGCTCCAGAGTTTTAACTTGAAGATGACAGTACAAAACCGAAACGTACTTTTACTGATCGACAATGCCTCCAGCCACAAAGTCATTCGGACACTTTCACATGTTGAAGTGCACTTCCTTCCTCCGAATTTGACGTCTTCAGTGCAGCCATTGGATGCGGGCGAGTTGTTTTTGCTTAAAATTTATTTTAACAATCGACCACTGACATGTTATTTCAAACAGGGATCATTCGATCGTTTAAAGCCCGATATCGGCGTCGCTTTGTTCGCTGGTGCCTGGATGCAATTGAAGACGGCATCAAGCGCAAGCTAAACCTACTTGAAGCGATCCAGTTCAGCATCGAGAGCTGGGGTGATGTGAGTGCTGACTGTATACGCAATTGCGGGGTCAAATCACGGATTGTCGATGCTGCGTTGTTGAGCGAGATCCGACAAGCAGGGGAGTACGCAATTGGCGCTGAAGAAAAGGTTGTGGACGAACCTGCGAGTATGTTAAAGGGAATTAGCGACCACAGCAGCGTCTCAGACTATCTAGCAATCGATTCAGATACGGAAGTTCACGAGCAACCTGATATTGACTGCGAAACCAACCACTCTGGCGATGCAGACAGCGAAAACGAGACCGAGGAGCTCGAACAGCCCCCTGTGTCAGCAGCGACGGCACTCGCTTACTGTATGGAGCTCTCTTCCTTTTTCTTTCAGTGTGAAGAGGAGACCAAGCGCGAACAGGAAATGCTGCAGACGTTGACAGCGCTAGCGAGAGCACAAGTTGTAAAGCGCCGGCGTCAGTGATGACTAGATAGTTTTTTTGCACCAAGATAAAGAATGTATCCACTTTGCAGATGTAGCCATTTCTCTATCTGACGAATTCTTTAACTGAAACAACGACTTGTCCGATCCAAACATGCTGTCACTTAAGGAGGTGTCACTGTACTGCCGGAGTTCGCGATATTAGTGAACCACTTTGAGAGCGAGTTGGCCAAGGAGAAAGGCTGGCCCGAACCACGGAGAAGCGCGCGTCTCGCTGAAGCGAACGCCGCCGTGGATGAAGATGAACTGCTCTTTTAATTGAGCAGGAAGTGGGGTGCGGGCGAAATGTCGTCCGTGACCTGACAAGGAGTCTGTGGACTCCTTCGTGCGCGAATACTTCAGATTCGCATTGCTTACTTTGGAATTGCGCGGTCGGGGACCGTGCTACTACGCTTTGATTTTACTACTTACTTTGGATTCGTGCGGCCAAGAACCGCGCGTCAACACTTTGATTTTACTCTTCTTACTTCGAATTTGTACGGTCGGGGACCGTACACCTGCTTTTGAATTTGCTCTGCTTACTTTGGATACGTACGGTCGGGTACCGTACGTCAGCGCTTTGAATTTGCTGAATCTGCTTTGTTTAGTATGGCCGCGGGCCGTACTCTTGGGTTTTGGGGAGATCTACTTCGTCGGCTTTGAACTCGTGCAGTCCGATACTGACTTCGCGTTTTGAGAAACTGTTGGTTGGAGACTACGACTAGAAGGTGTCGTACTTGAATAATTGTGAGGTGGACGACGTTATGAAAAGCTGACAAGAGATGAAAATGAACCACGTGTATTACTTAACTCCTACTGAGTCGGAGGAGACGTCGACTATGGCTCTGAACCCTCAGAGAATAGTGACTTCGTCCTCACCCTCGGACTCCTCCTCTTCTTCCTGCTGCGCTGCTTCGGCCTTGGACTCTTCGTCCGCGAGCTCCTCCTCCACCTCTTCGTCCGGATCTGGACGGTACTTGGTGTCGCTGTCGTTCACGGCGGTGGCCCAGCTCAACGCCGTCGGCTTGCCGTCATCGTCCATCAGGGGCGAGAAGTCGGGCTTGAACTCCTTCGAGTTGAACGGGGGTACGGTGGGCAACTCGTACTCAGCGTCTCGCATCTGAACGGTCAACTTGATCTGGAGCGGCTTGATTTTGTCGCTATTGCACAGTGTCCTCCAGACTTCGTCCGAGGGAACCCAGTGATCGGGTACGAAGTGCCGAGCCGTCAAGTCCATGGCCACGCGGGCCAACGCCCTGTCGGACAACCGCTTCTCGTACTCGACCAACGCGGGGTTGAACGCCTCCGTCTGCTCGAGCATCTGGGTGATGGTGGTGAACCCACCCTTGTCGATCTGGAAGGGCTTGATCGCATCCTGGATCTTGCGCTGGTACGCCGCCTTGTCTTTCTGGAATAACTTGAAGAGGTTCTGGATCGGCGTGCAGGAGTAGCCCTTCGCCTCCTTGGTCGTGTTGCCCGTCTGACCGCCCCACCACATGAGCGTACCATTGCCCGGTGCTTCAATGCGCCGGAGGAAGTTATAATAACCCCATGTCTCGATGCAGAGGCTGATGAATACCAGCCTCTGGTGGACGGCATTCCCCTTTCGTTTCCGCCTCTGGACCTTGTCCGAATCGGTACGCAAAGGCGCATGCAGCGCCCACTCGAAGAACGCGGCCCGGCAGTTGTGCCAGAACCGCCAATGACCCAGGTAGACGTCCGGATCTTCGACCGGATCGTAGAACAAGTGCTGGTTGACCCACGGGTACGCCCGTTGCCAGGCTTTCAGGTTGACGGCCGCCACGTGGCGGAAGATGCCCTCCAGGTCGCGAACGAACTCCTTCGGAAGGCCCAGGGCCAAGGGGAACGTAATGAGCGTCGTACCGGGCGCCACAGGACTCGACTTCGGGCTGGCCGAAGCCTTCTGCTTCTTCGCCGCGCTACCCTTGGCCTGCTTGGCGGGTACGGACCTCTTCTTCGACGTGCTCGGGAACGACGGGTGTGGAGTGGCGCCCGTATTGACCGTCTGCGTCGATGGGTGCGGCAGAATTGTCACCGTACCGCTCAAAGCCTGAGCGGCCCGCCCCGTGTCGTCGATCAGCGCCTTGGTCATGTCGTCCAGGATGTCCAGGCCGCTGGACTGCGAGTTGACTGCAATGAGGTCCCTCATCTCCGACCAGAAGACGGTCTTGGTGATCCGGGCCTCCTGCTCGAGGTCTCTGGCTTCGTTCTTCGCCTCTTCATCCAGACACTTCTGGAAGCGGGCGAGCAGCTTGGAATTGCGGTCGCTCATGACCGCTGGTCGTCGTCTCTTCAACTCTTGGCCGCCGCGTGTCGGTTCCGACGAAAATTGGAGAATGAGTCCTGAAAGCGAGTGGCTGTGGCTGCCCTCGTCGTACCCCTACTGATTGAAACTTCAAGACTAAGAAAGGTGGCGGAAAGATGCCGACCCGTGTATTGACTAGCTCCTCTCTGAGAGGAGGCGTACTCCGAACCCTTTCAGTACTCATTTCTACAACTGACGGACACTCCGCCAACTGCTTCCGAGTCTAAATGGACAGCGACGCCACTTGGTGGCGACGCTTGTGGGAACGAAGTGCTTTCGCGGAGCTGTGGCCGGCGTACTGCATCGCTGGATGCTGTTGTATTTTGGTATGGGTCATCTCGACCCCATTACGCAATGTTGGTTGGACTTTTATGGCGGCGGCGTGGCGTGTGATTGCGATGAATCTGTCGCTATTCGACGCTTGTCTACGACAGTATCAGGCCGTACTGGCCAACGACGAGGTGAACCAACTCCGTGGTGTCCAGTACGTCTACGCTCTGTGGGGTGCGCTATTCGCTGTCCCCGTGAGCGTGCTGACGGAGAGTGAGGACCGCTACGGCGAGTACGGTCGCGCGCTCCGAAAGTGGTGGGATGCCGCCTACGTCACGTTCTACGCCTACTTACCGGACTTAGCTTTGAGTACCGCGCACTCGACGGCGAGATACGCGCGTGCTAGCAAAGAGGCCAGCGCCTCGAGTGGAAGGCGTACGGCTGAAGTGTTTCGCGTGGGCTTCCTGGTTGCCCTTCTGGGCGTGTCGCTGCTGATTCACCTACCGTTGGCGGCCTACAACTTACTGGAATTGCTGCTACTGGGCAAGGTCGGCGTGGCCTTGGCCCTACTTTCGTTCAATTGTGCTAATTACTACTTGGAGTGGACGCGCTGGGGGTTGCCCGCGAGCGTGGTCGTGGTCGCCGTGGGGCTGACTTCCTGCATTTGGCGGATGGGCGAAGCTGACGGCCCGCTCAAAGAGCTGACACCGTCAGCTTTGTTGCTGCAAGCTTTGGAGGGTATGCGTACCCGAGCCGAACAACGGCAAACTACTGAACTTGAGAGTCTGCGCCGGCTGCAGGCCGACGTACTCGACGATCTCCTACCGTTCCACGACGCGCTGGAAGAACTACCTACTGAGGCCGTACCTGTCGCGCCCGAGCGCCATCCTGTGGCTATCTCGGCCGAACTCCGTGCTGCCGAGGAGAGGAGTGCTGCGCTTCGTCAGGAACTCGTCCAGCATCGTGTCCGCCGAGGACGGCGTACCGTCAGTCGGGGAGAATGTCCCGCACCTCAATTTGCGGGCCCCATTCTAGCGGGTCCAAGGCTGGACTCGTCCTACCCGTCTACTACTCATGAACGTCGGCCCGCTTCCAGGACCGACATGGCTACATCCTATCGACAAGGGTACCGTGCGTAGGTACCAAGAAGACGGCACGCTTGCAGAAGGGAGCGTGATGCGCTCTCAAATGATGGCGCGAGGCGCCCCTACCGACTTGGTCGTCGGAAGTCACGTGGACCTCCGAGGACGAGCGTCGCTGTGTTGCATCAAGGCTTTCAAGTGTTTCCGAAGGCGGGTTGTCATGTCATTGTAGATGTCATGTCAACTGCGCCCTGGGTATGTAGGAGGGGGTGTCGCCCCCATGAGAGGGAACGCTACCTCCGATCTTCCCGATCGTCTCTCAGTCGTAAACTTCCCCTGTCTAACAAACAACAAAACAAGGCTTTACTTTTTCGTTAACTACACTACACTCTACGCTTCCTACGGTTCCTACGGTCTCGACTCTTCGCTTCACTCCTTCTCGTCAACAGTCCCAGCGGACCCGACCCAAGGCAGAGGTGGTGTGCGACAAATTCAAGAGCTTCGATCAGAACGACCCGTTTTTGGTGTTTTTCCTGGCACTATTTTCATTTGCTAACGTCGCCATTTCCGCTGGCTTATACATGCGATGAGTGTGATGTGCTGAAGCAGCGCTCAAACATTGTCCTCAACATTTTTTGCGAGGTTCATTCACCCCTTCCGTACTGTAGCCATGTTTCAGAAATTTGGCTCGGAAATTAAAGTTGGTACTTAAGTACAAGACCACGCCTGGTCTGGTAGTCAGTTGAGACAGTCAGATCATTTCGTCCACTCACGACTTGTTCAGACCATGCCACAAGTTGAAGCCCCAGCACTATAATTTCCCATCGGGGTCCACACAAACACGCCGTGAGAGGAAGCGTTGAATAATGCTGATAAGTGGCTCGTCACCAGCCACTATTAGTACCGATGATGTGCACAACGGGGCCTTCAATTCAAGTCTGAGTTCCCCAGTTGAATCTTACAATCAATGGGGAGTGATCGACATGGTATGCTTGTTCTACCAAGTGTACATTGAAATTCGAAGCTGAACACACAAATGCATCACGCAGCAATAAGGAAGTACATTTTGTAATACATTCTTCTGCATAATGTTGGAGCGCTACATCACACTCATCGCATGTATAAGCCAGCAGAAATGGCGACGTTTGCGAAGGATAATAGCGCCAGGAAAAACACCAGAAACGGGTCGTTCTGATCGAAGCTCTTGAATTCCACACCCTCAGCCGCTTCAATGGCGCATGCCAGGAAATCCACGACCACCTCAACACCCAGTTGGAGACCGCTTATATATCTCATCTGCCGCTCTTGCAGGGCGGTCGAGCTCTCGGCAGTGTCAGTTGCTTGATCTCCGAAAACCAACAAACTAAACTGGAAATGCGGATGATTATGGTAGAAGAAGAGAATTCCATACGAGCACCCGATCGCGATGTACTCCGCGTACATGTCAGAATAGATTTCTGCAGCGTGAAGGACCCGACACTTCAGCCGGCGCTCTTCATTTTCTCTGCGTGCCTTCATGGATGCTGTTCCACTCCTCACTCGCATGGTAGACTCTGTTTTAGGTGCAGGCATCACCTGTACTGCATTTGTGCGATTATTGGCTGGTAGCCTTGGTGGTGCGCTATCGACGGTGGTAAACCGCCGCCACATATCCCTCGAAATCGGTGGACCACGTGTCTGCCTCTGCACGATCAATGACTTCACAGATCGAGTAATAATCTCGATAGTTGCAAGCAGCACAGTGCCTGCGACGGAAACGTTTGTGCTAGATTGCCGAAGCAAGAGCATACGCACTTGAGTATCGACGAGAATTGTCGGTGTCGCCACGAGAATTACCATGACTCTCCGTGACACACGCCGCCGAGTCGCGATCAACATATGCTTCGCTAGCTCTTGTAAAAAAAACTTGAGTGCGATGCTGGCACTCGCAAACCCCAGCAATTCCCATTGCCCTTGGAGGCTAACAAACTGACTGATCGTATGCACGTACACGATAGCAATGAGCGCGAAGAACATCACTGGCAGATTTCGGACATAAACTCTCAGGAATCGACGAAATGACACCTTCCATCTACGATGGTGGTTCCGACACTGAAACATGACGTCGTTGTGGTGCATTGTAGTATCTCCAGGACTGCGCCTCGACGCGTGTGTTTCTGGCGGTGATTTCTTAAGCGCTTGCTCGCTGGCAGCCAACCCACGTACTGTTTCGGTCCGAAAAATCCGCCGGACGAACACGTCAGCGATCACCATGACGTAGAGTCCCCAGAAAGCCGCAATGTACACGCACGGCTTGAACCGATGCCACGATGCAGGTACGTTCGAATATATCACAAAATCACCGCCCACAACGATGACTGCTGACAGAACGAGATGTGGAGCCACGCGGACAAGGAGCTTAGTGGTGCACTGTAGAATATTTAATCTGCGAGTCGCAGATTCGGCTGCTGCCAGGCTGGCTGTACGCACAACAAACTGCTCCGGTAAAAGCTTCGAAGCCATCATAATGACAACACACATCGAAAATACGCCATAGAACCATGCAATGTTGGCAGCACTGAAGTTTGCGTACGACTGCTGGCCAGGAGGTAGCCCCGTAAAAACATTTCCCACGGTGAAGCAATAGCTGAACAGCCAGCCCACGGCAATAGACAGCAAAGAGTTGCGCAGAACGAGAGTAAGTGTCTCCAGAGCGAGTCTTAGTGGCGGAAGACAGGTAAGCGACACGATCCGTGGAAGCCAACGCAACATCCTTCGGCCAACAATTTGAGTCAGAACTGCTGCGTTGCAGCATCTTCACCAGAAATAGGTTGGACTGCACCGGCATTTACAGATCTTCAGAGGGTAGACAGGAGTCAGCTCGCCAATTATACTGCTTCGAAGTACAACGTAAAGTTGTTTGTTTGGACAATGCAGCAGGTCCCATTGAGGTTTGACGTCAATATATTACCACTATGGAGCGCACGAGTAATTTAGTCGCTGAAAAGAGAACGCCCGACTGAGTATCGCTAAAGTGAGAATACACTCACTACTCACGAGCATCATCAACAAATACGATCGACTGCGTTGTGTCCTTATACTTTGCCTTGGCACCACCATTCACCACACGATGATAGCCAGTGGAGCCCCGACCAGCTCGCCTAGTGGCAACGCCATGGCCAGTTGTAAAGTACAAGAAGACGCATGCCGCCACGAACACCATCAGACTCATATTCCAGCCAAGTGGCAGCCCCGCGCTGAGCTGCTCCGCCAGCAGCTCAGACTCTATAGAGAATGTCACCTTGCGTTGAAGCGCCTCCAAGTACAAAAAGGCGCCCGTAAGCCAAGCCACCAACTCCGGCGGACTGGTGCGCCCTGCATTCGCCTCAGAGCCATGTCGAGATAAAACGGGCTGTTTCTCATAACGCTCAACAAAGTGGACGCGCTCGTCGCCGTCTTGGACACCGAACTGCTGAAGGAGGACAATCGTGTAGCACAGATCGAGACATAGCGAACTGGGTCGCTCCATCTCGTTTTCCATCGATGATGAGGATTCCAGTGCAGACAGCTGAGAGGACGCTACGCCAGCCACTACGTCCTCATATGCCAATGCACAAACGATTTTGGTAGCATCTCGGAGAGCTGGGAGCGTTGGCGTAGGCAGCTGCAGCTGCGCTAGATTATTTTCCTCGCGCGTGTTGCCAACAAACTCAAGCACTCGACTCGCAGTGATCACGGCTTCTCTCAGTACACCCGAGGCGTAAAAAGATCCAAACCCTTGAGGCTGTGGCGCACCACCCAGAAAGCAGAAGTTTTGGGGTGGGCAGTGCGCATTGCTCGAGGCCACATGCGACTGCAGGAGGGCTGTGCACTTGTCAGCGTCTCCAGAGCCTTCCACGGTGACATTCATTCCCTCCACCACTGCCGACTGACCTTGCAAGAAGCACGGGTGTTGCAGTGGGTCCGCGTCTACCCTGTCGGTCTGCTGCTGCTCGAGCTTCACTGCCGCTTGCCGTACTTGATTCTGACTGAATCCCGGGTACTCGCGCCCGTAGAAGTCGCTCGTGTTGAGCGCCACGTTGACCTGTCGCTGTCTCTTGCTGCGTCTCCAGCGCTCGCGGACGTCGAACACCATCTCAGCTGCGTCCGCGTCCGACTCGGACGTAGTTGTCCCCGCTTGTCCCCCGGCGTCCACATGGAGCACGCCGAAGACTTCCACCTGTCCAGGACTGAGCGACGGCGCCACGCGGCCTGAGAAGTAGTTGGTCCCCACCAGGAGGAAGTAGCGGCGCCACGCAGGCGTCACCACGCGCAGGTCGCCGCTGGCCGTGACGCTGTCTGCGTCGGCTTCGGACGCCGGCGCGTTGAGCGCGAAGGGGAAGCGGCCGTCGCTGCGCGCGCGGTCCCGGAGCTGGTTCAGACGCCGCGTGACTCGCGCAGCGGCTGCAGTCTTGGCTCCGTCCTGCGTCCTAAAGTCCGGGCCTAGCTCCGACTCCGCCAGGACGAAGTGCGCGTAGCACAGCGCCGGATCCACCCGCGGCTTGAGCCACTCGGCCGCCTGCTCCAGCGCGGGCCGCAGCGTCTGGTACGCGTCCTCCGCGCGCTTCTTCTCGTCCTTTGCGTCTACAGGCGCCGCGTCCTGCAGCACCGAGGCCAGCGCCGGCGACTGGTCGTACACGTTCATGTTGTCCTGCTCGTACGCGTTCTGCAGCGCCAGCACGCGCGTGTGCGTCCTGGCGGCCACGACGAACACGCGGCAATGCGCCCGAGCCGGTGGCATGGGCGCCGCGTCACTCCGACGGACGGCGGCCTGCGCGTGCAGCAGCATCGCCGCCGCCAGCAGCAGCTGCAAGACGCGGCAGTCCCACATACAAGTCGTGAATCAGAATGAGAGCGGAGACTAAAAAATGGGTCGATTTGGTGTGGTGCACACACGACCTCCCTCCTATTTGACTACACTTGCGGATAACAAACATAACGGCTCCTCTCAGTCTCTCAGTCCGATGGGCGAGTCGTCGGGGCCGCGCTTCCTGCTGCGCGCCTGCGTGTTCCTGCTGGTGCTGATCGGCAGCCTCGTGCAGCTCGTGTTCTTCGCGCTGCTGCCGCAGATCCAGCTGCACTCGGAGTTCTGCAACGCGACGCTGGCCTCGCGCTCGCTGCTGGCGCCCACGCCCACGAGCGCCGAGCTGGCGCCGCCCATGAAGCTGCTGTTCCAGTCGCTGTACGTGTCACCTCGGGAGCTGGCGCTGCAGCAGAAGGAGGAGGAGCGGAGGCGCAATGAGGCGGCGGCGCAGGAGCCCAAGCAGACCATGCGCGGCAAGAAGAAGCCGCCGCAGCACGACGACGACCAGCTCGGCCAGGGAGAGACGTTCCAGGCCGAGACGCTGGCCGAGACCCACGCGCTGCGCCTCAAGCTGCTGGCCGAGCGCGAGGAGGAGGCGGAGCGCGAGCGCCAGATGAGTCTGCCGCCGGGCTTCTTCCTGCAGACGCGAGGCCAGGGCCACGAGGCCATCAGCTCCAAGTCCGCGTACTGCATCAACGTGGTCACGCCCAGCGACTCGCCCGGCGTGCTGCTGGACTTTGAGCTCTACCTGAACGCGCTGCCCTCGGCCAGACCCGTGTACGCGTACAGAGGCAACGGCGAGCAGGAGAGCGACAGCTACAGCGGCAGCGACGGCCAACCGGTCAAGCGCCTGGACATGCCCCCGTCCGTGATCGACATCTACCTGGAGCGACACCCCGTGGACAGAAAGTACTACCCGGACTTCCACGCGCCCAAGGAGAAGACCGTCTGGATGATGCAGAACGTCGAGTTCTTCGACCGCCACGAGCTGGACAACCCGACGGTCGGCGTCATGATGGTCAAGAACCGCATCGGACTCAAGAAGGTGCTCGAGTACAGGCATCGGAACCAGCTCTCGTACTCGGTCTTCTACACCAAGCACACGAGTCGCGACTTGTATCAGCCGGCGATGCAGCGCGACTGGACGTCGTTTCTGCATCTTGCGGGCTGGAGTCCGTTCAAGAACACGCGGGTGATTCTGCAGGCGTGGGCGCTGCATCCCGAGTGGCCCCAGCTGGTCATCCGAGTGATTAAGGCTGATTTGTGCGAGTGGATCGAGGAGCAGTTCGGAACGAAGGAGATGTGGCGGCTGCAAAATGTCGACTACGCGTGCGGCTCGGTGCCTGTTGAGGAGAAGGATCGATTGCAGAACGAGATTGGCCTCCACTTGTGTCCGAGCGAGACGGAAGGGTTCGGCCACTACATTAACGAGGCTCGCAGTGTCGGCGCACTTATCCTGACGACGAACGTGCCGCCGATGAACGAGCTGGTGGAC
Organism: Phytophthora x cambivora; assembly: GCA_033557925.1. Classification (NCBI taxonomy): domain Eukaryota; phylum Oomycota; class Peronosporomycetes; order Peronosporales; family Peronosporaceae; genus Phytophthora; species Phytophthora x cambivora. The sequence goes on along the minus strand of JAUCEB010000029.1, from coordinate 289,096 downwards.
GAGAAGAGCGGCGTGCTTGTAGGAGAGCCGCACCCGTGGTGGTGGCAGACAAAGGGAGACTTATTTATGCCGCTGGCGCAAGTGAGCGTAGCCGACATCGAGCGAGGGGTGGAGCAGATTCTGCTGCTTTCCATAGAGGAGCGCCAACGGATGGGCCGGCGGTCCCGAGCGAAGTTCCTCGAGGACCGTGCTTACTTCCTCAACGCGATGACTGCACTGGAAGAGAGCCTCTGTCAGGACGAGATCCGGATCGAGAAATTACAGCCCTATCTGTACTAGAGACCCGCGTCGCGGAGCGCTCGATGATGACTCCGAGCTCGGATAGATAGAGATATAGCACCTGCCTGGCAGCCTCGCTTGTAAGTAGTAGCATAGTTGTCCCCCCCCCTATGATTCTGTCGGGCCCCGCCTACCATCTCACGATTAGTCGGGTGAGTAGGGCCCTGCTACCAGACAGATCACACACACAATAGACCCAGCTTCCCTCAATTCACTCACTGCCCAACTGCGGCAACGCCCCGAAACAAATTCACACTAGATTATGATCGTCATATCCATCGAATGCAGCCCAGTCTTCACTCCCTGCTGGCTCGACGCCTCTCCGCACGAGTCTCTCGAGCTTATACATACATGTAAGGTATCAGAACACACTTGAAGATCATCCACACGAAGGCGACTACGCTTCCATCGGCGCGTCTTGGTCATCAGCAGCTGCCTTCAACTCGTGTCGACGCTGGAACCGAGCCCGCAAAACTCCTCGGAACAGGTCGACGGCAGCTTTCGAGAGGGCTACGGCGACCATGGGGTTCTCCGTCTCAAGACGCACGAGGTTTGGTGCGATGACGATGGCGAGTTGGTCCACGCCCATGTGGTTGTGCGGTTGGTACTCGGCCACGAAGGCCAGCAGGTCGGCCAACCACAGCACGATGCTGTGCTCCAGGTCCCCCAGCAGACTCAAGACCTCGAGCTCGACGTTGTCAGCCGACGCGAGACGCTCCATCTCGCCTGCTGGTACTTCGTGCAGAATGGGCAAGGGCAGCTCCCGGAACCAGAGTTTGATCAGGTCGGCCAGCACTCGGACGTCGTGCTTGGCTCCTCGGAAGGCGCCACAATTGATGTCCCTCATGGCTTGGTCGCGCTCGGCTTTGCTGGGCGATTCACGGAAGATGTGCGGCGTCAGATATCCCTGTTTGGCTACGAAGTGCTGCTGCAGCATGACCAGCACGGCCGGGATCCTCTCGTCGTAGCCCGGCACCGCCACGCGGGGCACCTGCCGGAACGGCAGCTTGAAGTGCTGGTTGAGTATTTTGACCGGGTCGTTGCTGCCAACGGGGTCCACACCCCCGAACATGCTGGAGAGACTCAGACTTCCGGGCGGGGCCGAACTCGTGCGCGTCCGCTTGGCGCGGCGTCCGGCCTTGAGCACTGGCGACGGGGCGTCCAGCGCGCAGAGCGTGTCGGCGCGGCCCCGCTCCAAGACGCCCGACACGAGGTAGTCGGCGAAGTTGTCCGGGATGCCCTCGAACCTGGCCTCCTGGAAGTTGTAGTGGATGTGCACGTCGTGCTTGAAGCCGTAGGGCGACCCGATCTCCAGGAACGCGGCCAAGTCCTGCTCGCCGTCGGCCTGCGGGGCGTGCGACGGGGACGACGGCGAGCCGCTGTCGCTCTTGACCGTCGAGTGGTCCGGCAGCTGGATGTTCAGCATGGCAGTGGCAGTGACTGACGGGGACTTGTGGCCGGGACTCGTCCGCTCGGATTGTGAGGATCTCGTCGAGGCTGATGATACAACACACGCACGGCGAACATTTGAATAAGATTCCGGCATGGCGCGCGATCTTAGTGGCGACGTGAAAGGGCGCGGTACCTGGTGTAGTGACAATTGGCTGGCGGAGCGCGTCCGCGGCCTGTTTGAGCTTGCTTGCTTGCTTCCGCTTGGCGGTCACCTCGCTCGCTGTCGAGTTGACGGCGCTAAATGGTATGTTGGGCAGGAGCGGAGAGCGCTGGCCGCGTCGTTCTCGGGGGAAGAAGTCGGCAAGCGCGGCGGAAGGCTGGCCGTTTCGAAACCACCAGGAATAGTCTGCAAAAGCAATGGGATATCATGGGCTTTTTTCCGTGAAAGAGTGCGCGCTTGATGCGCACGCCACGCCGGTGTCACAGCGCGGCAACGTTGCGCGAGGCACTTACAGTGAGCTGCAGCCTGTCAGCCGCCATGGCCGCAGCCTCCGCAGAGGCGTACCGAGCTCGAAATCCGACTACATGTATCGTGCCCGCTATCCTTCGGGTGATGGCAGGTCTGATGACCTGGGTGCAGGATTGGCCGTTACAGTTACGTTGAAGTTCGTCCAATCGGGCCCTGCGATTGGTCAGTCCATAAACCGCTACAGGCGTGTTTGCTTTGTTGGTGGCCACCGGCGGAGATGACTAACGGGGCGGGGCCACTGGCTCCGGGCTTCCGGCTTGGGCGTTGGGGTTTGCCCGTTGTCGATGAGTCGGTGCGAGGCATCAGTAGTGCTGCTTGCTTGCTGCTGTTGTGTTTGTCAGTCCATGCTAAGCGTCCACATAGACTGCAACTGGTACGTGCACACCTATCCGCTCATTTTCTTGCTGCATTTCGAGAGGCAGTCTACAGTGTAGAATGCAAGCAAAAACGCGCTGTGAGCTCATCATCTTACTTCTAAGCTTTACCGCTTGCGCATAGAGTCCGAGATGCTCGGGTTGAATGTAAAGTCGGCGAACGTGGAGCTCAGCACTGTGGACTGGCGTGTGCACACGCTGTCCACCACGGGCTCGGACGTAAACTCGGCGTCGAAGTTGCCCACGTCCAGCTCGTCCTGCACCACCGGGTGCCACGGCGGCACCACCTCGCGCCGCATCAGCGCGTCCCAAGAGATGCCGGCAAAAAACGGGTGGTCACGTAGCTCGTGTGCGCCACGCGAGCCAAGGCGCTCCGACGGGTTGAACGTGAGCAGCCCGTAGATCAACGACGCGGCCTCAGGAGGCATCTCGGGGGGCATCATCGTGCGCACGGAGCCAGGAGTCATGATCTTCTTCACCATAATTTCGCGGTTGTCGTCGAAAAATGGATGCGTACCGGTGAGCATCTCGTAGAGGAACACGCCCAGCGACCACCAGTCGACAGCGTATCCATATTTCTGCATATTGTACACCTCGGGGGCCAGGTACTCAGGGCTACCCACAAGAGTCTGCGCACCCTTGTCCGAAACCACATTGAGCTTCGACAGTCCAAAATCTGTAATGCGCAGGTGGCCAGAGGCTTCGACAAGAATATTCTCCGGCTTGAGATCGCGATACGCCACCTTCAGCCGGTGAAGATGCTCAAGTCCCAGCACCAGCTCGGCCGCGTAGAATCGAGATAAATCGAACGAGAAGCCATCGTCCGACATATGATGGAAGAGTTCTCCGCCAGAGCAGTAGTCAGTCACGAGATACAGCTTGTCCTTGGTCTGGAACGAGTAGCGCAGCCGCGCAATGAATGGGTGGTCAATCTCTTCGAGAATGAGTCGCTCCGTCTTGATGTGCTCCTCCAAGCCGTGACGAACCACGTTCTTCTTGCGAAGCACCTTCATGGCATACACAACGTGCGTGTCCTTCTTGCGGACGAGGAAAACCTTCCCGATGGAGCCTTTGCCGATCACCTTAATCAAGTCGAAGTCGCTTACAGACACTCCGTGGGAGTGGTGGCTGGAGTTGCTACTGCGACTGCTTGCAATCGACGCGCGCATTGCTGATGAAGTACTCGCATCTGTGTCCAACGACGATCGACGAGCTGTTTTCCTATGGTGCGGGGACTCGCTCGCGTTCGCGCCCATCGCCGTGCTGAGGCGGCGACTCTGTTTTCGAGGCTTCAACGAGTCCAGACGATGGCGGATGACGTTTCCGAGCCACGATCGTGTCTTGGCTTCTGACTCCGAAATAAACTGTGCCGCACCGCAGCCACGATCACGCGCGGCGACGAAGTACGTGAACGTCGTTTCCAGCGAAAGGCTGATAGTGCGCGCCTTGTTGCTACTGCTACGCTTCGAAAGCGCAGATGCAGAAGCCGGTGGCGTCTTACCATCCACTGATGCTGTGAGATCACCGACAGATAAACAACTGCATGATAGCTTTTCCTCTTCTGCAGGGATATGTCCACCCGCAGAAATTTGAGCGTCGCCTTTGAAGTTGATCGCCCGCTGCTTCAAGAACTGAGCCACACTCGGAGAAGTGGTCGACGGGTCCAAGCGGTACGCGCCCTCCGCAAACACGAGCGCGTTCACACGCTTGACAACTTGTTCCTCGCGGTTTTGGATGAGAGTCAGCACCGACTTGGCACCGAACGAGTAAGCCAAAAAATACACGTTGCGAGCTTGTGCACGGGAGATAATGTTATCCCACACGTAGAGCATGTGCTCGTCCGGCGTTGAGTTGCCACGAATGGGGAATGTGTCATTTCCGATGGTCACGTTGTTCGTCGAGGGGTTCAGCACGGCCACGGCAAAGTTGGTGGCAGTAGCGCGGCGCATCACCGGCAGCATCGAGCCGAGCTCCAACCCTTCCTGAATCAGCAGATCCCGACTCCAAATACCAGGCTGCGCTCCACGGCCGCCGTTCACTATCACCAACAAGTTGGCGTTGCTGCGCCAGTCCGACGTCAGAAACACACTGGAGCGCGCATCCTTCGGTTCGTCCGCACGCGGGTCGAGCGGAACGCGCGCCTGCTTGAACGCCAGCTCGGCCAGCATCTCCATCTGGATGTGGAAGATGGCAGCTTTCACGATGTCGTCCAGCTCGCCTGCGCGCCGCTCGTCGCTCATGAGCTCGTACACGGCCTGGTTCGTGCGACAGTGACGCAGCGTGCCGGCGTCGTCGAAGTAGTACTCCAGCTCCTCCAGCGACTCGAGCTGGTCGGTGAGCGCGATGCTGCCGCGGGCCAGCGCGTCGGCGTCGCCGGACTCAGTGACGCTGCTGGCGCTGCTGTCCCCGAACTTCTGCTTCTGCAGACGCACGGCGTCGTCGGCGCTCGTGCACAGTATGTACTGCTTGCCGTCCTCGCAGCTTCCCGGGTCCGAGATCTGCTCCAGCGTCGCTGCGTGCAGCACGACGCAGCCCTCCAGCAGCCCCGGCGGACGCTGCTCCACCTCCATGTCGTCGTCATTGCAGCTCTACAGCGTGCACAACAATGGCAATAGATTACGTCAGCGTCAACTATAAATAGATGATTCGGCGGCTGGCTATTGGCTGGATCTATAGGACACTGCAAATAAGAGCCCCCGTATAGCTACCGACCATGAGGAACTCGTTGACGACCGAGAGCCACGAGTCTGTAGGCAGCACGAACGCCATAACGGGCGCTCCAACCTCCACGCGCGACCCGCTTCTCGCACTCGCCAGCTGCACGAACACGCGTCTGCTGTCCGCCATCGCCGCTTCTCGCTCGTCCGCTCGCGCTGCGGTGCCGCCCCTTGCTTCAGACTGACAGTGAGTTCTTTTGCGGCGGCCGTCGCACCTAAGCGGGAGCGCGCAAGATCGTACTGTACCCATCTAACAGTGTTTTAGCCTATTGAAAGGCAAAGTGGGAAGATATTTATGTGTACCACACAGTGGTACACGCCACATGGGCACGCGCACCCTGACCCTAATAGAGCTGCAGGCATTCCTCAGCTCGCCCGATGGCTCCTATGCTGCGCTCTCGCTTAGCGTCCACCGCGGCTCGCGCCGCCTCGCGCGTGTTCACACGTACCTCGCCCGTGGCACCAGTGACCGCGGTCTCCTTCTCGTATCAGGCACTGGGCCCCGTGGCGGGCGAGCCGCAGCGCCGCGTCCAGTACGACTCGCACATGCCCACGACGCCGCTGCAGAAGATCGTGCTGTCCGTCACGTCGGCGCTCACCGTATTCACGAACCCCGAGCGCGGCGACATGCTGGCCGCGCTGGGAGAAGTCACGGGCCGCGATGCGCTGCGCCGCATCCATGCGCGCATGTGCGCCGACCCCGTGGGCGCGCGCATCTTGGCCGAGAAGCCCGTGATCCGCAACGACAAGATCGACATGGAGCAGCTGCGAGCGCTGCCTGCCGACTCGTTCGGCCACCACTACGCCGCGTTCATGGACTCGCACGGCTTCGACGCGGACGGCCGCTCGCTCGTGCGCTTCGTGGACGACCCGGAGCTGGCCTACGTCATGCAGCGCCACCGCGAGCTGCACGACTTCTGGCACACGCTGTTCGACGTGCCCCCGACGGTGCTGGGCGAGATCGCGCTCAAGTACGTCGAGATGGCGCACTCCCAGCTGCCCGTCAGCGCGCTCAGCGCCTTTGTGGGGCCGCTGCGGCTCTCTAGTGAGGACCGCTGTCTGCTCATGAAGGTGTACGTGCCGTGGGCCAGCCGTGCATCCAAGAAAGCCCATTCACTGCACTGCGTTATGTACGAGGAGGAGTTTGAGACGCCGATTGAAGAGCTGCGTCAACGTCTGAACATCGAAGTCGCCCCTCCGCTCCCTGACTCGTCAGAGCACTACAATCGCCACAAGGACGACAAACACTGAGCTTGAGATGAAAGCACGACGTAATAATGGTGAGGTTGTACGGAATAGCTTACTGATCTTGCTCTGCTGCCGGTTTACGGCTTCCCTACCCCAAAAAGATCGAAGTCGTGGTCACTGTCATCGTGGTGCTTGTGTTCTGCTGTAGACGCTTTCAGTGCCGCCACCAGCGCTTCAGTCTCGTCTTCTTCGGAGAGGGTGTGAGCGTTCATGCTGTGTCCATTTGTACTCCAATTGGACGCCGTAGTGATATGACCACTGACGGGAGCTGCATGGGCTTGAGCTTGGGTGTAGTCGATAGCAGAGTGCAGTGTTGGCGCTGGAGAAACGATGCCAAGAACTGGCTCGCTTGCTGGAGCAGGAGCTGCAACAGATCCAAGTGCATGCGGCTGATGCGGCACGACGTTCATGGAAGCCATGGAAGTAGCTGATGGGGTGGTCGGCAATGGCGCACGGGGGTCTAAGCGATTGACAATCGATGAGTTTGGCTGCTGCTGATAGCCCGACGATAACGATATATCCCCAAGAACTGCTCCTCCTGCAGGCGCCGCCATCGGCCCGGGGGTATTCGGTGATAAGAACGGGTTGTGAGCCACCTCGCACTGGAAATCGTATGAATAGTTCATGTCCATGAGCGGCTTTGTTGCTGGCTTCGTCTTCGTGGCAGCCGTATCCAAAGAGCTCAAGCTTTTGGAAACTGACTGGGCTGACGACGGTGGCAACGGGAACAGCTCGTGGTATTCGGCACTAGACTCGCTGTACGCGCTTCGACCACCTTCACTTGTCATGCTGTTGGCCATACTGCCAGGAGTATACTGACGTCGCGCCGCGAGTTGAGCAGAGGATTTGAATGCAGCATACTTGGGAATAGAGTCCATCTCTAAGCACTCATACTCGCCTAAGCTCACGGGACTCAGTGGGCCCTCCAGGGTGTCTCCGTCCGACAGCGGGTAATCTGCACCCGCTCCACCTGTCGGAGCTGTGGCTGAAGGATCGGGCAAGCTTTGTACGCTGCTGCTGACCGAGGCACGACCGCTGCTCGCTGCTCTAGCGTACGGATCAACTGGTCGCCGATACGAATTCGTGAATGGATTCATGGCATCGTTGTCGTTGTCAGCACGAATGGCGCTCTGCGGGTTTGACGCCTGTCCAATAGTCCTAGACGACGCCGGTCTGCTCAAGTCGTTGTTGCCAAACATCTCTGAAAACGCGCCAGTGATCTCCGTGCCAAGTGCTGACATTTCCGTGCTGAACTCTGCTGCCGTAGTAGATTGTGCCCGAGCAACCGGGAGCCGGCCATCCGCAGTGCCGCCCTTACCATTCACAGGCGCGTTCTTCAGCGTGACTGTAGCCGACAGAATGTGCAGGTACGCGTCCAGCTCGTCGCGGCAGCCTTCAGCACCCACTTCCCCCGTCACTGCATACTCTGTCAGCAGCGTGTTGGCCAGCAGCACTAGTTCGCTGATCTGGCTCAGGCGCTTCTCCATCTTGCTGTTCCAATCCCCGATGCCGACCACCCAGCGACCAGCGTCCGCCACGTACGCGACGCTCGATCTGCACGAGCAGCAACACATACAATGACATTAGCATGCACCGATTCTTATAGCCCACTGGAGCTCCATAGAGCCACGCACTCGAGCTCGTCTCGGATCTCGTCTCGATACTCGTAGCACCGCTGGAAGAGCAGCTCCGCCGTGTCCATGAGACCTGCGCACCCGATACAAGCAGAGTTTTGTCAATGCAACAGCCACAACTCAGTCCAGAGGCAGCTCAGATGACGCACACGCGGGCAGATTCGCTCCCATGCGCTGGAAGAACTTCTCAAAGTAAATCACCTGCCAACAGTCCGCACAGAGCGACAACAGCACGCCACGTTAGAGCGCTCTACCCCGCAGTAAGTAGGTCGTGTCGTTACTGGTTGATTGCCACCTTCTTCATAAAGGTGGCCAGGTGCTCCTCCACGCGCGCGATGGCCGTCATGGACTTGCCAATGCTGGAGATGGACTGGCCCGCGCTGAAGATCGACGTCATGCTGTCAACAGGAGGAGGGCGGGCTGGGCTGGAGTGCGAGGGAGAGCTGTTGGTGTTCTTCGAACTGGGAATGAATTCCACTTAGTGTTTGTATGCCTTACAAATATCAAGTGCTCGGATTGGGCAGGCTTATCAATGTTGCAAGTTGAAGTGTCTCGAATGTAGTGCGAAGTGGTCTTTTGCCGGTGCAACAACAGTATTTACATGCAGTGAAGGTGCTGGCGGTGCCTTCCTGGTACAGTGCTAAGCTTAGTAGTTGATCGACACACGCACGAAGCGGAATCCGCCACCGTATCCATAGAGTCTGGCCGCTAAACGAGAGTCTTGTTACGGCGCTGCTGCTGGGTGAACGATTCACGGCTTAGTCCGCAGCGGGTGAGGCTCACCGTGAGCAGCTCGCGAGGGCGTCACATGGCCATGTCAATATCCACATATCCGGATATGAATGGGGTGGGGATGCAGGGGCGTACATCAAACGCGTCGACCGCTGCGATTATTTTTGGTATCGATGCACCGATATAACTAGCATCAGATGCACCGATATAACTACTGTACAGTAACATCCGCGGCGTTTTGAAACGGATCATTCGCCGCACTCCCCTGCCTCGTTCAGTACAAGTCGTCGGCTGTTGTTCAACGGATGGCATTGCTGCTGGGTGGCAAGTGTTTGCGTGGAAATGCAGCGGCCCTGCTGGTGTTCGCTCGTCAAATAGAGAGCAGCGGTCGCCATTGCCGAGTGAGACCTGCATGCTCGAGTGCTTGTCGTTTGTTGCCCACGTTGGAGACTGCTGAAGTCCAAATGCAGACGGTAGGACAACACGGCGTTGCTCAATAGGGTACCTGTACCGATATGTAACTGGATCACGCCTGTCACCGCGAGTGCATTTCCTTTCCTCTCTGAGCACGAGTTGCAGCTCGTGCAAGGGATCCGAAATTCGGATTCCGAATGCAACGTCCCCAAGCACGACGAACTCGTTTTGTTGACGATAGCCCCACTGTCTGACGGCAACGCGTAAAGTGGAGATTCTTGGCTCAACGGCCGTGTTGGGGGCCCCAACTTGGGGCAACACCCGCAGCGCGAGCCGGAATGGAAGATGCTTGCAACTGCAGCCTCCAGCCGGCGCTTTTCAAAAGCGCCGGCTATTATAAAAGCGGCTTTTCGCAGTGGGGCGGAGACCCAACCCGCTGATCATGATGGTCATGCGGGGAGACGGAACGCAAGTCTTCACGTCAAGATGGTGGCAAAACCACCAACTGTCGGAATTTAACCAGATTTTCGTTAATATTTTACTCGAGTTGTGCGGTCACCACATCGTATGCTTCACCTTGCTGCCGTTTACAGTACGAACAAGCACGCCGTGAATTCGTAAAGGCGACCAGCTCTGCCTGACCGGCGTCACGTTGACCGCATCTGGCCGACGTACTTGAAGCCGCGCGTCTTGGGGTGGCGGTGGCAGGAGCGCCATCCTAAACGTCACTTAACTTAGCTCGCACTGGGTTGAGGCCAGCAGCGGATCGACGAATTCTGGTTTGCACGCTGAGGTGGGCGGGGGAAGGCGGCACCACAAGCATTTTTGCGGTGGCGCTTGAAGTGCAGTCTGCCGAGTCGAGCTGATTTCTGAAATGAGACCGACCAAAATGCGTGGCTGCAAGAAGATCGCAAAAAGCAATAAAAATCGTTGAAACCTCGAAGAAGCCGGTTGCTTATCCGGAAAATGGACCCGTCCCGACGAATTATTACGCATTTGAAACTGTTATTTTCGCGGACATGTCCGACACAACAATATTGCGGTGGGCTCTTGCAACCGGCTGCGATCCGGGAGATCTGCGTGCGTTGCAAGCGAGAGCCAAGTGGGCTTTGCCTGCATTCCCATCCGCGGGGTAAACTCGCCGTCATACAAACCCCAAGTGATCACCGCCCAGTTCGGTATCCGTAATTCCCGGGTCCAGATGACTCAATTGGGTCAGAAAAGCGCCACAGTCAACTCTCCGGTCCCACTCCAGGCACGAGAGAGAGTCGGTGCTTTCAGCAGTTTCGGTATCAATTCCATCAGCCTGGGGCTCTTGCTCTTTTACTGCACCTGCCACCATATTTTGCTTGCGCCGTTGCGGCCTCGCTCGATCGGTTCGGTCTCACTCTGGAATTCGCCGGGCAAACGACAGGTTTTACGTGTGCCGATTTTCCAGCAGGCAATGGGGGTGCCGGCCAACCACAAAGAGGGCGGGTTTTACAGCGCCAATTCCGTTTACAACAACTCGGTGCAGGACGGCGGCATGGACCACGGCCACTCCACGATGACCATGACGTACGGGCCCGACGGCCGCAGCAGCTTCGACAGCTTCGAGCCGTCGGCCATGCTGGGCAACAACCGCTTCGTGGCGGGCAACAAGTTCTTCAACTACCAGCAGTTCGGCGCGCTGCGCGAGGGCGGCGGCGTGAGCCTCTTCTCGGCGTCGTACTGCGGCCTGCTGTTCGCCACGGCGCAGAGCAGCCTCATCTACGCCGCGCTCAGGTACTGCATGCGTCCGACGCTCATGCACTCGCTGCTGCTGCAGCGGTCCGAGAGCTCCGTCGTGATCGAGTGTCTGCTGAGCATCCCGACGACGTTCTCCTTCTTCCTGGGGCTGCTCTCGGACGTCCTGCCGATCGGCGGGTACCGCCGCAAGTCCTACATGATCACAGGCACGCTCATGAGCTTCCTCATGTGCATGGGCCTGATGATCCTCTCCGCCACCGTGGACGTCGAAAACTCGACCGAGAACCAGCGCAGCGACTACATCGTGTACTATATGGTGCTCATCATGGGCGCCACGTTCGGCACCATGCTCAGCAAGATCGCCACGGACGCGCGCGTCATCGAGCTGTCCCAGCGCGAGCCGCTCACCACGCGCGGCAAGCTGCAGATCAACTACCTGCTCTTCCGAACAGGCATCGAGTGGGTCGGGCTCTGGCTCACCGCCCTCCTCATCCGCTTCGACGACGACAAGCGCAACTACGCGCTGCGTGTGGACCCGTTCTGGGCCTACGCTGTGCTGGCGCTGCTGAGCCTGCTGCCTGTGCCGTTCGTGCTGCGTAACTGCAACGAGCCCACCGTCGAGCAGTCGGACGCCGGCATGATGAACGAGATCGTAGCGGAGGAGGGCAGCGTCGCCATGATCACCACGGCGCCGTCCACGATCAGTGCGCGCATCGGCGCGTTCTTCCGCCTGTGCCAGCAGCGCGCCGTGTGGCAGCTCGTGCTGTTCCTGTGCATCCTGCTGGCCTCCACCCGATTCTACTTCGGCTCGGCCAACGGCGTCTTTGTGAGACTTGCTGGGCTCAACGCGAACACGACGCTCGTGACCAACGCGCTCAAGTACATGACCACCTTGGCCTCGATGGTGCTGTGGAAGATTTTCTGGTCCAACTCGTCTTGGCGGCGGTGTGTGTGCCTCGGTATCGCTGTGATGGTCATCCCCGAGACCGTCCGCGCCGTCGTCATGCTCTACGTCCCATCGATGCGTAACCAGGCGTTCTACGACACCATCGGCTGCATCACCGGCTTCACGGACGGTATTATCACTATTTTCTCGCTGATCCCGGCGACGGAGATCGCCGAGAACGGCTCCGAAGGTGCCACCCAGGGCATGCTGCTGTCGTTCCGCAGTACGATCGCCATCGCCATGCGGACATTCAGCTCCGACTGGATGTCCGACCTGGCCCCCGTGAGCCTCAACGACGGAACGAGCCACCTTCTGTTGCTGCTGCTTATCACGTACATTGTGCACGGAATGGCTTTCTTCTCGGTGCTGCTGCTCCCCCGCCAGAAGCTGGACGCCCAGCAGATGCGAGTCTACGGAGGGTACAGCACGTTCGCTTGCATCGCGATCTGGGTTATCTTCGTCGTCTTCTTCGTCTACGCTATGGTGGTGAACCTCAAGGCCGTGGCCGACATGGCGAGCGACTGAGGGAGAACGAGTATTAGGCAGTAGTTGTAAGTTATTTGGTAAAACAGGGTATGAACATCAGGATCTGGTGTCGCTTCATGAATGTAATGTAGCGTCGAGGTCTTGTGCTCCAAACGTTTTGCCGAGGCATCGTGATGCCATTCCCACGACTTCAGTAGGAGCTTTCTTGGGTGCTGCGACCCAAAAGTTGCCACAAAGGTGCCCTCGATATCGGCCAGGTCGCCGCTCAGACTCTCTTTGAGATACGACTCCGTTTGCTCGGGCATCGCTTGGAACGCCGCGTTGGACTGCGTAATATGATGTGCATAATATGATATTATCGGCCGTGATAACTTCCAACACTTGGGGTATGTCTTCGGCTCGGAGCGGTGGTTGATGTTTCTTTAGATATAATACATGAAGTGAGCACAATGTCGACTGCGTAGGAGCTCAGATTTTAAAGTGGCCGACAAGAAGATCAGCCCAGCTCCGTCGGTGGTATGGATACGATTTGGTTAATAAAAAGAAGGGGTTCCGTATAACATTGTTATCCCCCGAGTTGAGCCGTGAACCATCTCACGATAATCCATCACAGGGCACTGCGAAAAGATTCAAGGGATGATGCTATGCTGCGTATTTCACGCATAGCTCGCTGGTGCCAGCACCTTCTCGATTTTGATGACCTCAAAGAGTGGATCCTCCCGAACAATGATGACGTCGGTCTCCGTGTATCCCGTGGATGTATAGAAGGCCCTCGCCTTATCCATGACGCCGCCCGTTGTAAGCCAGATTTTGTGAAATTGGTGCTGGGCTGCCCACTGCTCCAACGTCGAAATCAGCAGGCGACCGATGCCGTAGCGTCGGTGGGAGTTCTTCACCGACCAGGGCACCCGAGAATCCAATACTTAGATTATTACATCACGTAGCTCGGTAGAAATTAATCATTGCATTATTGCCATTAATTGCTACCAATTCGCGCACGTACCTGCTCGACCGTGTTCACGTCCCACAACTCGCGGTTGTACTGGAGACACATCAGCATGTCGAGCTTGGCTGGGGAGAGGCTCTTGCGCACGTCTGAAAGCGCCAGCTTCGCCGCCGAAAAGAAGCGCTCGCACTCGTTGGACGTTGGCGGGACATACGCCACATCCACATAGTGCGAGCGCTTCGGGGCCTTCTTCTTCTTGAACGCCGCCTTGACGATGGAGCTATTGCCTTCCTCCTGTGCTGGCGCCCTTTCGAGAGCGGTCGACCTAAAACCGGCACAGGCCGACCTTTCGGCGATCGTCAGCGCCTCTCCGCGCTGAAGCTTGACCAGGCCTTGTTCTAAATGCGGGTTGTTGACGATCTGGGCTTTTGCGCCAAGTCGTGACTTGAGCGCCGGGTACTCCTTCACGACCTGGTCAAACAGGCGGCGCACAGCGGACATAGTTAGCGTAGACTTCTGTAGCGCTTGAGTAACGCCCTCGAACTTGACGAGGTCCTTCTCCAATGCCTTGACTCGCTCGTGCTCGGCACGCCTCAGCAGTTGAGGCTGAACCTCGTGGTCGACCAGAAGGTCGTGGCCCAGCTGGGTTATGGCGGGCTGGAGCTTCACATGGCGCGCCACCATCTCGTACGTACTCGACCACCTGGTGTCGTTCCTCAGCAGAGGCGACAGGTGGGAGACGCGGCGAAGCAGAGCACGTTCCTTGATCGTTCGGAGCTTGGACATCAGCGCGTGTACCTTGGAAATGAGCTCGTCTTCTGTCTTCATGAAGTCCTTCACCGCCAGATTAAATCTGTGACTAGCGCATCCAATGAAGGGGATGGCTCCTTCCTTGCGGCCAATATACTGATTCACAGAGCAGTTGTCGCCCACCAAGAACTTGACCGCGCTCCAGGGCTTGTTGTAGCGCGACAACGTGTCCGCGATCAGATCATACTGACTCTGCGCGCCCAGATCTTCCTCTACCTCTAGCGGAGAGAAAGCTAGCAGCAGAAACCGGCGCGACGAACACTCCAGGTCATCGAAATAGTCGGTACCGACGCCTCCACCGGTAATACCGGTACTGTCACTATCGAAAACAGCGAATACCGCGACATAGTGACGGTTACTGCTTGTCCAGCCGTCGATGACAAGGCCGAACGCAGCTGGAAGCTCGCGGGCGACGCGAAGCTCTAGCAGCTCGAAGATTAGCCCAATGTACTTCGACAGCGTGTCCTCGGACACTAGAGAGAGGGCGGTGTCCAGGCGCGTAAGCCGGCGCTCAACGAACGCGAACGGGAGTCGGTCGCAGACGACCCACTCGATCCATCGGTACAGGTCTCTCGTGCGCGTGCTGACTAGGTGTAGGCGTAGCGGGTTCTGGCGACGTGACGCTTCCTCGGCCTCTTGCTCGTAGTCGTCGTGGTTGCGACGCAGGTGGTTCAGCAGGTTCGTGTAGCCGTTACCCTTCTTGTACTGCTTGTCGCTTGTAGAGGCCGTTGCCGACTTCGCGAAAGAGCATGGAGCAGATCTGGCTGCTCGTAAGGACCATGGTGGACAGGTGCGGCGTTGGGGGTTGGGCGGTGTGGGGGGAAGCAGCTAAATTTGATTCTGATGTGGTTGCTGCTGGGTTTTGAGGGTAAGTGAAGTCCAATAGGTAAATGGTTGGTAGTGTGCGCCCTGGTGGACACTGATGGTTGCTGTGGACTCCAGGTCGGCAATTCCAATAAGAATTGTGTGGAATTCCAAAATAAATTGACCCCCTCCAAATTAATAATTGAATCATAATATTCGAATGCATTTTAACGAGTATTATTTTTTCGGGTGCGCTGTCACCGACATACGCCGCAGCTCGCCTTCAGCGTTGGGCTTCAGCTCCAGCCCAACCATGCCCACCACGAGCGATGGTTCGTCTCGAGGCGTGGCGACCCAGAAGCTGCCACCGGGCGTGATATACGTGCCCTCGATGTCGCTCAAATCCGTCTTGAGGCTATTCTCGATGTACTCGTCGAGTCGCGGGTCTTGCTTGTCCTTGGGGTAGTTGAGCATTCCGTGCTTGAAGAGCTGGATCACTTGCGGCAGGTCTTCCTTGCAGAACTGGCGGACGACGATTTTGGTCGAGTCGAGGATTGGCGCTGGCGCCGGCGGTGACATCATCGTAGCGGAGACGGTTGGAGCCATGGCGTTCTGGTGTTGCAGAGGGTCCCGCAGACGAACGTGAAATGGAGAATGAAAGCGAGAGCGTGTATTTAGGTATAAGAGACCCTGCCGGTGAAAGCAGGGCAAGGTCGATTCATGCGCTGCACATCCTCTGCCCGCCCTCGTGTCCTTGCAACACTGGGACCTCGAAGAGACGCTGAGCTCACAGTTGCTTGGCCAGCTCGAAGGCTTCCACGCGCGGCTCGACAGACACGACCTTCGTGCCGGCATCCTGGTAGCCAATCGCCCGGTAGAAGGCGCGTGCATCGTCCTTGGGGCCGCCGTTCCTGAGAATGACCTTGGTGAAGCCGTTCGTCTTGGCCCAGGCCTCCAGCTCTGCCACGAGGCGGCGGCCGAGGCCGTGGCGCCGGAAGGCGCTCGAGACGGCCATGCGTCGCAGTTCTCCAACTCCATCGTCACCCGTGGCCTCCAGACCCACAATGCCCACGACCTTTTCCCCATCGTCAGTATGCGGCGTCGTCACGACCCAGAAGTTGCCGCCGGGCGCGATGTACGTGCTCGGGATGCGGGCCAGGTCGCTGTCGAGACTCTGCTGGATGAACTCGCCCCAGTGGTTCTGCACGTGCTCGGGGAAGCTGTCCCGGTAGAACTCGCAGCCGTCCACAAAGACGGCGTTCACGCCCTCCTGGTCCTGCGGTGCATACTGGCGGAGGTGGAGCTCGGGCTGCTGGACGGACGTCATTGCAAGCAATTCTGTTGGTGTGACGATGGCGTCTCATTTACACGTACATGTGTACACGTACCGTATATGAGATCTCCTACTTCAGACCCCAGAATATTGAAGTTGCATTGTTGTATTTTGTCTTTGTCCACTTCTGCTCTTTTTGTGCGAAATTTGGCACCTTTCTTGCCGAATTTGGCCATATTCTGTTCACAACGCACGGTTTTTATACTCTGTATTAGGAGATCTCTCTGAAGTAGGAGATCTCATATACGGTACTGTACGTACACGTACGTAGCATGATTACGGAATCAATTGGCGCATTCTAGGTTTAAGGATCTGAAAGTAAATCACGTTCTAGATTGGAGCGATTCCCGCAGCCATTCTGTGATGTCAAAACATAGATTTTGACACCGTGTTCAGATTTTGCCCGCCCGCAGCTTTTAATCAACATCTCTGAGCAGCGAGGAATACAGACGAGTTGCGTGGTGTTATCATCTTTTCCCTCGTGGCTGGGGGGGCTTCGAGAGATACTATATTCTTTATCAGCCTTCGCGGAGCCCTTGAAATAGGACGCACGGGCACATCAGAGCAAGCGTGCCATCGGCCAAAAAAAACTCTATCAACCATCCACTAAGTCAAGTCAACCCAGCGCACGTCAATAGGTTTTGATGAAGGTTTATTAGCTGCTGCCGATCATGCCAGCCTCGAAAACTGCAGGCTCTAGTTTAATTAACAGCTCGACCATATCGTCTCGCGGCTAGCATCTCCGACGCAACGCACGGAAACGCTAACCGCGCTGCTTCCCTGTAGCTCGACCACCCCAAACAGCGACTATGTAGGCGACAGCTATCCACCTGCCTGAACCTGCTTACTCCGACGGGCAGTCGCTCTTCTTCTGTGACAGGATCAGCGCCACGATCAGGCCGTACAGCCCCAGCGCTTCCGCGAAAATCAGGATCAGGATCATGTTCACGAACAGCTTCTCCTGCTGGCCCACGGCGCGCACGCCCGCGTCGTCCACCACGCCGATGGCCATGCCGGCCGCCAGACTGCTCAGACCACAGCACAGACTGGCGGCCAGGTGCGCAAAGCCCGTGTACGAGCCGTACTTAGGCGCGTTGTCGCTCGAATGGTCGATCGAGCCCTGGATGATCACCACCGCGATCAGCTCGTAGATGTCCAGCACACCGGTCATGACTACGGGGATGATGTTGCGCGTGGCCAAATCCGGCCGCATCACGCCCATCGACGCGATACCCACGCCCGCCTTGGCCGCCCCGTACGCAGCGCTGAGGCCTAACAGCAACAGCAGCAAAAGCAACAGGTTAGACCCATCTACCTCATAGCTACAGCTACAAATACTACAGCTTCTCTACGGCCAGCAAGACAGTTACGTTGCACCTGCGACCCTCCCGCGCCTTACCATGGTGTCTCTTATTGCTGGTAGCCGTCACTGTCGGTGGAAGGAAGCGCTGCTGGGTGCGACGACAGCACGCGCCGCCGAATGAAGGAAAAGAGTGCGGGGGGCAGGAGTGAATGTTTCTGCAATTTGACCAACAACAGCTGTTTATCCCTGGGGACCCCCCTTCCAGATCTTGGATCTGATTTTGGAGGGATAAACAGCTGTTGGTTGGTCAAATTGCAGAGACATTCACTCCTGCCCCCTGCACTCTTTCCTTCATTCGGCGGCGCGTGCCCAGCAGCGCTTCCTTCCACCGACAGTGACTGCCAGGCTGGCAGTACCAGCAATAACAGACACCATGGTAAGGCGCGGGAGGGTCGCAGGTGTACCCTCGATGGCTTTTCACTGTACTGGCCAGGCCAGTGATGAACAACGTTCTGTGTCAACGAAACTAACCTGTTGCTTTTGCTGCTGTTGCTGTTAGACCTCGGCGCTGTGCACGGCACGGCCAAGACGGGCGTGGGCATCGCGTCGATGGGCGTGATGCGGCCAGATCTGGCCATGCGCAACATCATCCCCGTGGTCATGGCCGGTGTGCTGGGCATCTACGGGCTGATGACGGGCGGTGACCATCCAGGGCTCGATCGGCAACACACCCAAATACAGCTCGTACACGGGCTTCGCGCACCTGGCGGCCAGTCTGTGCTGTGGTCTGAGCAGTCTGGCGGCCGGCATGGCCATCGGCGTGGTGGACGACGCGGGCGTGCGCGCCGTGGGCCAGCAGGAGAAGCTGTTCGTGAACATGATCCTGATCCTGATTTTCGCGGAAGCGCTGGGGCTGTACGGCCTGATCGTGGCGCTGATCCTGTCACAGAAGAAGAGCGACTGCCCGTCGGAGTAAGCAGGTTCAGACAGGTGGATAGCTGCCTACATAGTCGCTGTTTGGGGTGGTCGAGCTACAGGGAAGCAGCGCGGTTGGCGTTTCCGTGCGTTGCGTCGGAGATGCTAGCCGCGAGACGATATGGTCGAGCTGTTAATTAAACTAGAGCCTGCAGTTTTCGAGGCTGGCATGATCGGCAGCAGCTAATAAACCTTCATCAAAACCTATTGACGTGCGCTGGGTTGACTTGACTTAGTGGATGGCTGATAGAGTTTTATTTGGCCGATGGCACGCTTGCTCTGATGTGCCCGTGCGTCCTACTACAAGGGCTCCGCGAAGGCTGAGAAAGAATATAGTATCTCTCAAAGCCCCCCAGCCGCGAGGCAAAAGATGATAACACCACGCAACTCGTCTGTATTCCTCGCTGCTCAGAGATGTTGATTAAAAGCTGCGGGCGGGCACGCACTTTCCTAAATCTGAACAGCGTGTCAAAATCTATGTTTTGACATCTCAGAATGGCTGCGGGAATCGCTCCATTAAGGATTTTGCGAAGTGCGCTTCCTGATGCGGCATGCCGGGCGTGAAGACGGTCGTGTGCGTAAGCGTGTAGCCTTGAGCCTTGTAGAACAGCACAGCGTTGGCCATTGCCAGGCCCGTTGACAACTCCACGCGCTTGAAGCCGCGAGCTCGGGCCCAGTCTTGCAAGTGGTGCAGCAGTTTCCGCCCCAGCCCCACGCGTCGAAATCCGTCCTTGACGGACATGCGGCGCAGCTCGCCCACGTCGTCGCTATGGCGCTGTAGTCCCACCATTCCAATGACTTGTTCCTCTTCGCCCTCAGTACGCACAACCGCTACCCAGAACTGCCCGCCATTGGCAAAGTAGACCCCTTCAATGTCGGCCAGATCGCTGTCCACCGACGCCTGGCGGACCTGCGTCCACAGCGCCTTGCTGGCCTCGTCCTCACCCTCGTAAGAGTAGGAGACCATTCCGTCGACGTACAATTGCACCACCGCATCGTGGTCGGACGCGCTGTAAGGACGGATGGTTACATCTGGAGACTGCGAGACGGACGCCATTTGGTTTGAGGAATTTGAGATTATGAAAGATTTGATAAGGTCCCTGTTGGGGGGACGATTCAGCGAATCCGGTCAATAGTTTCGAACTCGCAGGAGTTTGAGAAAAATGTTGCAATCGAGTACTGCAGACAACACGGTCAGGGCTTGTGTCCGTCTTGGCTTTTACGGTCACTCGGGGTCGCAACCTTGGGGGGGTGTTCGATCTGACCCCGATAACTCAACGTCGTGTATCGAATCGATACAAAGCTTATCGATCAGATCTATTCATGGTGCTGTCTACTAAGCAATTTTTAGTTGTCTGCAGCATGCCCCCTAGAGATAAGACATCGAGGCAGATGGTCGTCTCCTTTATCAAGATATGCTCGCGGGCTTCATTTCTGTCTAGTTGAAGACGCAGAAAGCTCCTCGGAGAGTGACAGTAGCGATCATGGTGACAAGTGCCGCGGGATCGGCGTCCACGCTGGTGTCGGAGCTGAGAATGCTGCAGACGAGCAACGGCGGCAGCATCATGCCGATTACAAGAACCAACGCAAGGGCTATCCAGTCAGCCAAACCCACCCGACGAGCACACCCTCAGTCCGTGCGTCACGTGCGGCAAATGGCGAAGCTTACGACGGCAGCCAAGTCCGGCGAACTCTCGCCATCTACGAGTCAGACCGCGCTAACGACGAGCTCTCGTCCAGGATCCTTAGCGGCTGCCAAAGTACTGGCACCCCCTAGTGTACGACCTCATACGGCAGGCGCCTTCAAGGCCCGAACTGTGGAGCCTACGCGCTTTCGCTACTTCTGTACGTACAACCGGGTTGAGAATATACACAGACGGCTAATTCTCGTTGCTGACAGATGACCGAGGTGATCTTCCTGTGCGTGTGAACTTCGCCGGGGCCGTGCGAAAGCTGCAGTGGCAGGTTGATCTGTCGCTGGTGGATTTCTCGCACTATTTGCCAGTGTTCATGGAGGGGCTGCGCGAGCTGGAGGAGCCGTATCACTTCTTGGCGCTTAATGGCACCCTGGACATGCTGGAGAAGGGCGGCAGTCGAGTCCTGCCGTGTCTGTCACTGTTGATCCCACCGATGAAGGCGAACCTCATGACGCGCAACCAAACCGTGCTGTGTCTGCAGATGAAGGTGTTGCAGCGACTCGTGCTGTGCTGTCCGTACACCGGAGAGGCGCTTGTGCCGTACTATCGACAGTTGCTGTCAATCTTCAATCTCTTCATCACCAAGAGAGTAAATTGCGGTGACTCCATCGACTACGCTCAGCGACGACAAGAGAACGTGGGTGACCTCATTCTCGAAACGCTGAACGTTCTCGAGAAGCACGGCGGGCCTGATGCCTTCGTCAACATGAAGTACATGATTCCAACCTACGAGAGCTGCATGACGAGGAGGAGATAAGACTGCGGTTCAGTCTCGGATTCAGGAGTTAGGAGTCATAGTCAGCAAAGCTTGTACTTTATTTTTGAAGACCAGAACGAAACATACTTAGACTTTGGTGTTCACCCTGTATCTGAAAGCGGCAGGCAGTCGAGACGAGCATTGTACAAAACTTCAGACTTGGACAACATCACACTCCCCCCAAGACGATGAAGTCAAGACCAGCTCTGACTGTAGTAGCGTCTGACCGCGACCTTGACTGCAAGCACCGAGGTGACGATGACGATGACAAGTTCGAAGCCTCGTGCGATATCGGAGAGACGACTCTGCACAAAGCAGGCCTCCGAATCAACAGCTCGGGTGTCACCTTTGCGGATGACAAGCCCGGACACAAGCACGATGAAGACGACGTTGGTGAGTGCGTGGTGGTCTCTCACTCGACACGAAAGCTCGTGGCGCTGGACCAACTAGAGACGTGCGGCATGATCGGGAGGGGCTGTTCTGGACAAGTTTTCAAAGCGCGACACTGTGAAACAAACGCCTTGTACGCAGTCAAAGTGGTGACCAACGTGTTCGACAAGCCGAGACGCGATCAACTTCTCACAGAAATCCGCACGTTGTACGGCATCGAAAGCGAGCACCTCGTCGGGTTCTTCGGCGCGTACTTTCAGGACCACGCGTTGAGTATCGTGCTCGAGTTCTGCGCGTTGGGTTCTCTTGACCAGTTGCTGGCAAAGCTGCCCAAAACTGCCGACGTCGTGCCAGAGCGGGTGGTTGCTGCCATCGCAATGCAGGTGCTCACAGGACTCGCGCATCTCAGGCGCGTACGCCACGTCCACCGCGACATCAAGCCTCAAAACATCCTTGTTCAGCGGGATGGGTCGGTCAAGCTCACAGATTTCGGGCTCGCCCGTGAGCTGTGCTCCTCGACCAGCATGGCGCAGACATTCGTGGGCACCTTCAAGTACATGGCCCCCGAGCGAGTGCAAAACGAACCCTACGAGTACGTCGTTATCGTGTATTATGTGTCTCTACTCGGCGTTGAACTCACGATTATCACGGTTGTTTTGCTTTTTTAACTTCAGCTACAAGTCGGATGTTTGGAGCGTCGGCCTTGTGCTTATTGAGTGTGCGACGCAAACTTTCCCTTACGCGAACGCGCGAAGTTACATCGACGTGAGAAATTTGTTTTTTCACATATAAATGTATCAAGAAGCTTACCTAACTCGGATGAGGAATGATTGTGACGGCATGTGTAGGTGGTCCAAAGTATCGTTGAAAGTCCTGAACCTCGCCTTCCTGAAGTGGATGCTGGTGGTGAGCCGTTCACTCCCGAGTTCCACGAATTTATTGGCCGGTGTCTGAAGAAGGAGGTGAGATAGCGTAACTTTCTTGTGTACTAGTGTCAACACACACTGACTTGAGTCGCTTTGTTCAGCCGTCAGAGCGTGCATCCGTGGAGGAACTCCTCGCTTCACCTTGGTTGCAGCTACACAATGCCACAACCACCGAGCGATGCGTGCAGCGATGCGCTACATGGCTTCAGAAACTTCATCTTGTTGCCGAGGATGCATCGGAAGCGAAGGAATCTCACGAGCAGCGTCGCGACGCGAAGGAGCTGAAAACGAAGTTGGTCGACGAAGACGACGAGATCGAAGAAGCGATTGAGATACATGAAGATAGTGATTAAATTCGTGATCACGACCCTAATCGACGATCGAAAACCATAAGTATCATCATAATGGAAGTGGGTATCGCTCTTCACTCTTGCCTTATTGAACTGCTAGCAGATTAGTGATAAAGCAAATATTCGCGTGCTGAATCATGAGCAGCGCAAGAGCCATAACGTCTTGAGCCTGATCTCTGGGGATCGCTCGAGTCCAGAAAGACTCTTTCGCGCAGAGCTACCAGCACCCCTACCAGAGTGACGGCGCCAATGAGACCGATAACGCCCACGAAACGAGTGGCTCGCTGCTCACCGGCCGTCCAGCTCTTCGAGTGGATCGCAGACTCGTCATCGGGTTCCTCATCCAGCAACATAGTAGACATTTGCTCGGCAGCAGCAAAATCGTTTGAAGCTCTAATGCGTGCCAAGCAGTCGGGGAGATCTTTCAGCATTGTAGAGAATCGGAGCGTCCCGAGACCTGAAGCTGCGTCCCATCCGGTAGTGGCCACATGCCCTTTGCTGCAGCATTGCATTCCTCTAGAGCCACACGAGATGTCGCCGTGTGTGATGTCAACAAACACTTGTGGGCACACGTCATACAGCCGATAGAGCAGCGGATTTAGGAACCCGAGAGGTGGCAGGTTCGGCAGCGCACGATTGAGCAGCGTGATCATCGAGGCCACCACTGGCGCAGACACGGACGTGCCATCCGTCGCGCCTACCTCGCCGTTGACAACCACAGGGAAGGCGTGTCCAACCGCTGCAATGTCAGGAAGTGCTCGTCCAGTATCTCGGAAGAATCGTGAGAGTCCAGACGTGTTGGCGAAATGCAAGTACGGAGCCACAGCTTTGCGTTGGTACTCGGGCATGTCGTAGAGGTCACTGAATCCGCCACCAGATGTGATGAGCGCCCGAGCTTGAGAAGTAGACGTCACGGCCTCCTTCCACTTCCCGTTGGCTTCTCGAGCAGAGGCCGTGGCGATCGTAGTCGCTCCAACCGCTGTCACATACGGCGACGAAGCTGGGAACATGGCCATAAACTTGGAGCAAGCTGGCACGCGACAGAAGCCTTCGGCAAGGTGGCTGCCTCGCACGCCGGCGTCCCCTGCAGAAACCACGATCGAGATTCCTCGAAGAGCTGCCTTCATGAGCTCACGGTTCACCGCTTCGGCATACGCGATCGGCACGCTGCACTCGTCGTCCGTGTAGCTGATGGACACGACGGCGGGTGGGGGTTGCATTGCGTTCACGTCCTGCATGAAGGTAAGGAACGGCTCTTGGTTGTCCGCGGCGTAGCCTCTTGTCTCGTCTCGGAGCTGTGTGTAGCACAGCATCTCGATGGTGGAGGCATCACCAGTTTCATGCGCCGTCAGACCCGCCGTCACCTGGACATCCAACGACGCCTCGCCAGTGGGCCCATGCGTCGTGCACGGCCCAGTCGCCTTCGGCATCTTGAAAGCTTGGTGCTGTCCGTCGATCGTGCGTAGGAACTGGCTCAGATCCATCTCGTCGTAGAACTCGTGCAGGAACGCGCCCACCACGAGCTTGTGGTGGTCCACCTGGTCCGTCGGGGCGCTCTCTTCAGCGACGCCATAGGCGCTCGAGTTGATTGTAAGTCTCTCGGGGATGTCGTACTGCTCTCGGATCACCGCCGGCGTCGCTCCGCTCGATCCGACTATGAAGTCGTTGGCGAAAGGCTGCTGCTTGACAGCGAACGGGTCCTTCTCGTCCGCGGTCCCTCCCTGCATGAACCTGGCCTGCATTTCCGTGGGGAAACTCTCCAGTCCGTCCACATAGGCCACAACGCCCTCCAGCTCCTGTGGGATGCTGTAGCTCTCCTCAGGACGGACCACCGACAGCCCGGAGCGTTGGCGGTGCGTGTAGTGGAACATCTCGGTGTCAAAGAGTCGCTCCGCCGTGGCCACCGCGAGCTTCAGACGCCACAAATCTTGCACCGCGTCTGCAGGCTCGACGTGCAGCACTTGGGCGTCCTGTACGACCTGCTGGAAGCTGCGGAGACTGGCGTCCGACGGCGCGAAGTGCGTCCGGAGCTGTGCGGAGCTGGTCAGGTGCTGTCCGTATAGTGGTGACGCGGGGTCCGCCACGGCCGCCACGAGCTCCGCCAATTGTGCGTCGCTCTTGCGCGGCGTGAGGGCCACGCGCAGAGTCAGCAGCAGCTCGGGGGCGGCGCGCGGGCCGCGCTCCCAACGCGTCGGGTGCGCGTTGTCCACTGTCCGCACTGCTGCAGAGCAGACGGCGGCGAGTTGGAGCGCGGCCAGCAGCAGTAGACACAGCGGGGGCAAGAGCAGCAGAATGCGGGGTTTCATTGCGATGGAGAAGGTCTGGAGGCTGCTGGGGACGCGAGCGAAGATGACGCCCCCTCGACCGCAGGAGACTCGTCTTGAAGACTTGGCTTTGGATACGTTGAACTGAGATTTGGTCGTCAAGTAGCAACGCCGGACACGCAACTTGCAACGACCTCGTTACTTCAATTCGGGTACCGGTACCGGTATAACACACTTTGGTGCAAGTTGACATTCAATAGAGTTAGGTTTCGTCATTCTGCTGGCTACTTTGCATTCGGTGCAGCTAGTTGCTGCTACTGCATCATACCGGTAAATGTAAACGTGGTTGACCCCGCTCAATCCATCTTGGGCCACGGGGGTGTCTCGATCGGGTGCATGCTGAACTCGTCGGTGGGGCTCAATGCGCGGTTCTTGTGCTTGTGGTGCCTCTTCCTCGCGTACAGTGCCACCCCAGCGATTCCGACGACTGCCACGATGCAGGCGATGACTGCTATCAGCACCCCCTCCGCCCCACTGGAGTGACCACTGCTCTGAGAGCTCGCGAGAGAAACCGACTCGGGGGCATCCTCCGCGCTGAATGACGCCGCTTCAACGCCAGTCGTGTTCGTACCGGCGGTAGTTTGCACAGTCTGCTGGGTTTGTCCGTACTGTCCTTGTTGGCCTTGGTTGTACGGAGGCTTTGTCGTTGATTTGTTCGTGGGCTTGGGGGTCGGTTTCTTCGTAGTGGGCGTAGGCGTCGGCGTCTTCGGCTTCTTCGTAGTAGGCGTCGGCGTCGGCGTCTTCGGCTTCTTCGTAGTAGGCGCAGGCGTCTTCGGCCTCTTCGTCGTAGGTGTTGGCGTCGGCGGCTTTGGCTTCTTCGTAGTCGGTGCTGGGGTTGGCTCCTCCGTAGTCGGCTCCGGAGTTGTTGGCTCGAGCGTCGTTGGCTCCGGCGTCGTAGGTTCCAGCGTTGTCGGCTCTGGAGTCACAGGCTCAGGCGTTGTAGGCTCAGGCGTGGTTGGCTCGAGAGTCGTCGGCGCCGGTGTCGTCGGCTCGGGGGTCACAGGCTCCGGTGTTGTAGGTTCCGGCGTCGGTGGCGTCTCGGTTGTTGGCATCGGGGTCGCTGGCGTCTCCGTCGTCGGTGAAGGAGTCACAGGCTCGGACGTCGTTGGCTCTGGAGTCACAGGCTCAGGCGTTGTAGGCTCAGGCGTGGTTGGCTCGAGAGTCGTCGGCGCCGGTGTCGTCGGCTCGGGGGTCACAGGCTCCGGTGTTGTAGGTTCCGGCGTCGGTGGCGTCTCGGTTGTTGGCATCGGGGTCGCTGGCGTCTCCGTCGTCGGTGAAGGAGTCACAGGCTCGGACGTCGTTGGCTCTGGAGTCACAGGCTCAGGCGTTGTAGGCTCAGGCGTGGTTGGCTCGAGAGTCGTCGGCGCCGGTGTCGTCGGCTCGGGGGTCACAGGCTCCGGTGTTGTAGGTTCCGGCGTCGGTGGCGTCTCGGTTGTTGGCATCGGGGTCGCTGGCGTCTCCGTCGTCGGTGAAGGAGTCACAGGCTCGGACGTCGTTGGCTCTGGAGTCACAGGCTCAGGCGTTGTAGGCTCAGGCGTGGTTGGCTCGAGAGTCGTCGGCGCCGGTGTCGTCGGCTCGGGGGTCACAGGCTCCGGTGTTGTAGGTTCCGGCGTCGGTGGCGTCTCGGTTGTTGGCATCGGGGTCGCTGGCGTCTCCGTCGTCGGTGAAGGAGTCACAGGCTCGGACGTCGTTGGCTCTGGAGTCACAGGCTCAGGCGTTGTAGGCTCAGGCGTGGTTGGCTCGAGAGTCGTCGGCGCCGGTGTCGTCGGCTCGGGGGTCACAGGCTCCGGTGTTGTAGGTTCCGGCGTCGGTGGCGTCTCGGTTGTTGGCATCGGGGTCGCTGGCGTCTCCGTCGTCGGTGAAGGAGTCACAGGCTCGGACGTCGTTGGCTCTGGAGTCACAGGCTCAGGCGTTGTAGGCTCAGGCGTGGTTGGCTCGAGAGTCGTCGGCGCCGGTGTCGTCGGCTCGGGGGTCACAGGCTCCGGTGTTGTAGGTTCCGGCGTCGGTGGCGTCTCGGTTGTTGGCATCGGGGTCGCTGGCGTCTCCGTCGTCGGTGAAGGAGTCACAGGCTCGGACGTCGTTGGCTCTGGAGTCACAGGCTCAGGCGTTGTAGGCTCAGGCGTGGTTGGCTCGAGAGTCGTCGGCGCCGGTGTCGTCGGCTCGGGGGTCACAGGCTCCGGTGTTGTAGGTTCCGGCGTCGGTGGCGTCTCGGTTGTTGGCATCGGGGTCGCTGGCGTCTCCGTCGTCGGTGAAGGAGTCACAGGCTCGGACGTCGTTGGCTCTGGAGTCACAGGCTCAGGCGTTGTAGGCTCAGGCGTGGTTGGCTCGAGAGTCGTCGGCTCGGGGGTCACAGGCTCCGGTGTTGTAGGTTCCGGCGTCGGTGGCGTCTCGGTTGTTGGCATCGGGGTCGCTGGCGTCTCCGTCGTCGGTGAAGGAGTCACAGGCTCGGACGTCGTTGGCTCTGGAGTCACAGGCTCAGGCGTTGTAGGCTCAGGCGTGGTTGGCTCGAGAGTCGTCGGCGCCGGTGTCGTCGGCTCGGGGGTCACAGGCTCCGGTGTTGTAGGTTCCGGCGTCGGTGGCGTCTCGGTTGTTGGCATCGGGGTCGCTGGCGTCTCCGTCGTCGGTGAAGGAGTCACAGGCTCGGACGTCGTTGGCTCTGGAGTCACAGGCTCAGGCGTTGTAGGCTCAGGCGTGGTTGGCTCGAGAGTCGTCGGCGCCGGTGTCGTCGGCTCGGGGGTCACAGGCTCCGGTGTTGTAGGTTCCGGCGTCGGTGGCGTCTCGGTTGTTGGCATCGGGGTCGCTGGCGTCTCCGTCGTCGGTGAAGGAGTCACAGGCTCGGACGTCGTTGGCTCTGGAGTCACAGGCTCAGGCGTTGTAGGCTCAGGCGTGGTTGGCTCGAGAGTCGTCGGCGCCGGTGTCGTCGGCTCGGGGGTCACAGGCTCCGGTGTTGTAGGTTCCGGCGTCGGTGGCGTCTCGGTTGTTGGCATCGGGGTCGCTGGCGTCTCCGTCGTCGGTGAAGGAGTCACAGGCTCGGACGTCGTTGGCTCTGGAGTCACAGGCTCAGGCGTTGTAGGCTCAGGCGTGGTTGGCTCGAGAGTCGTCGGCGCCGGTGTCGTCGGCTCGGGGGTCACAGGCTCCGGTGTTGTAGGTTCCGGCGTCGGTGGCGTCTCGGTTGTTGGCATCGGGGTCGCTGGCGTCTCCGTCGTCGGTGAAGGAGTCACAGGCTCGGACGTCGTTGGCTCTGGAGTCACAGGCTCAGGCGTTGTAGGCTCAGGCGTGGTTGGCTCGAGAGTCGTCGGCTCGGGGGTCACAGGCTCCGGTGTTGTAGGTTCCGGCGTCGGTGGCGTCTCGGTTGTTGGCATCGGGGTCGCTGGCGTCTCCGTCGTCGGTGAAGGAGTTATTGGCATCTCCGTCGTTGGTGTCGGAGTAGCCGGTGTTTCCGTCGTTGGTGTCGGAGTTGCCGGCGCCTCGGTCGTTGGCGTCGGAGTGGCTGGAGCCTCTGTTGTCGGCGTCGGAGTCGCTGGCGTCTCTGTTGTGGGCGTCGGAGTCGCTGGCGTCTCCGTGGTCGGCGTTGGGGTTATCGGCGTCTCCGTGGTCGGCGTCGGGGTTGCCGGCGTCTCCGTGGTCGGCGTTGGAGTCTCCGGCGTCTCCGTGGTCGGTGTTGGGGTTGCCGGCGTCTCCGTGGTCGGCGTTGGGGTTATCGGAGTCTCCGTGGTCGGCGTTGGAGTCTCCGGCGTCTCCGTCGTCGGCGTCTCCGTGGTCGGCGTTGGGGTTGCCGGCGTCTCCGTGGTCGGCGTTGGGGTTGCCGGCGTCTCCGTGGTCGGCGTTGGGGTTATCGGAGTCTCCGTGGTCGGCGTCGGAGTCTCCGGCGTCTCCGTCGTCGGCGTCTCCGTGGTCGGCGTTGGGGTTGCCGGCGTCTCCGTGGTCGGCGTTGGGGTTATCGGAGTCTCCGTGGTCGGCGTCGGAGTCTCCGGCGTCTCCGTGGTCGGTGTTGGGGTTGCCGGCGTCTCCGTGGTCGGCGTTGGGGTTATCGGAGTCTCCGTGGTCGGCGTCGGAGTCTCCGGCGTCTCCGTCGTCGGCGTCTCCGTGGTCGGCGTTGGGGTTGCCGGCGTCTCCGTGGTCGGCGTTGGGGTTATCGGAGTCTCCGTGGTCGGTGTCGGGGTTGCCGGCGTCTCCGTGGTCGGCGTTGGGGTTGCCGGCGTTTCCGTGGTCGGCGTTGGGGTTGCCGGCGTCTCCGTGGTCGGCGTTGGGGTTATCGGCGTCTCTGTTGTGGGCGTTGGAGTCGCTGGCATCTCCGTGGTCGGCGTTGGGGTTATCGGCGTCTCCGTCGTCGGCGTTGGGGTTATCGGCGTCTCCGTAGTCGGGGTCGGGGTTGTCGGCGTTGTCGTGGCTGGCGCTGTCGTCGCAGGTGTCTCCGTCGTTGGCGTCGTTGTAGCTGGAGTCGTCGTAGCCGGCGTTGTCGTGGCTGGCGCTGTCGTTGCAGGTGTCTCTGTCGTTGGCGTCGGGGTTGCAGGTGTCTCCGTCGTAGGCGTCGGGGTTGCCGGTGTCTCGGTCGTCGGCGTTTCTGTAGTCGGGGTCGGCGTTGTCGGCGTCTCCGTCGTCGCAGCTGGACTTGTTGTAGCTGGCGGCGTCGTTGTAGCTGGATTCGTCGTAGCCGGCGTTGTCGTGGCTGGCGCTGTCGTCGCAGGTGTCTCCGTTGCTGGGGTCGGCGTTGTAGGTGTTCCCGTGGTCGACACCGGGGTCTCCGTCGTAGGCGTCTCAGTTGACGGAGTCGGTGTTGTCGGGGTCTCCGTCACCGGCGACTCAGTCACCGGAGACTCGGTAGTCGGCGATTCCGTCACTGGCGATTCCGTCATCGGGGTATCGGTCGTCGGGGTCTCCGTTGTTGGTGACTGTGTCACTGGAGCCTCCGTCGCCGGGTTCTCTGTTGCCGGTGATTCGGTCACGGGGGCCTCCGTCGCCGGGGATTCCGTAGCCGGACTCTCTGTAGTGGGGGGTTCTGTTGCGGGAGACTGCGTCGCGGGGGATTGTGTCGCCGGTGACTCGGTCTCCGGTGTACTTGTCGTCGGCGCCTCCGTCGTGGCCGGCACCTCTCCGCAGTTGTACAACTCAGTCACCGTCGTGGTCTGCGAGAACCAGCTCTCATCGTAGTCGTCGTTGCCGTCGAACGCGGAGCTGGTGTCGATGCTCACCGCGGCGTCGTCCTCTCCGTCATACTCCCATGTTGGACAGATATCGTCCTCCTCCGACGTCGCAGCCGGCACGGAAGCTGCCGGTGTGGCTGCCGGCGTGCTGTCGCCGCAGCCTACAGATGGCAACACACAACCCCAGGTGGATCCTGTGACGATCCGGCACTCGGCGTCCTCGGGCGCCACGCAGGAGGACCCTTCTACGAAGGACGGGAGGTAGTCGTGGCAATCCGCCACCGCCACGTCGCCCCGCAGCGGACAGGCCGTGCCCGCCGGCGCGACGCCCGCGCCGGAGCACAATGGGCCCCGGGCCTCTGATAACGAGTAGGTGGCGTCTCCACAGACACTCACGTCCGCAGCTGCGGCGCCTGTTGCGCCCAGCGCCGCGATCCCGAGAACCAGCGATAGTCGCATGCCACTGGTTCGAGGATTCTGGAGGCCAGTGGAGGCAGCTCGTCTGAAAAGGAAGTGGTGGCGAGCGTCATGCTTCCAGCACTTGCGAGCATGTGGTCGCTGACTTGTGACCGCAAAAAGGGAGATGGGCATCTCGAACACTTCGGTATCCGAAACCTGATACAGCTGAGTAAGTCGCGTACTATGTGCACATAAGGATAATGTATGTGAGACTTGATATCTTGTCTTTGTGGATTACACTGTGTTTGAAAGGGCATGTAGAATCGATGCCTGCGACCACGTTTTGTGTATGTGGTAAACTTTTGCGGCGACATAGCGGGGTCAAAGCGGAGCTCCATGCAGCATGGCCAGCATGGCATGCTGGCCCGAGTTTCCCGAGTTGGGAAGATCGCGACTCGCGGCTTGCCCCACTAGCAGTGACTGCTACTTGTTATGGTATCGGTGACACCGACGGTGTACGTACTGTAGTTTCTACGGGAACCACAGTGTGTTGGCCGTGCTCGGCCGTGTGATATCTGAGTTTCGGTCGGCTTGATCAGTCCGATCAGTCAATCAACTGACCGGCACTTGACTGTTGACAGGCATGTCCAATGGAGTCCATGGGTACAGAGTCTAGTAATACTGCCCGCTGCGGGTGCCACGCTGGAGAAGCGTCAACTTGCCCCACGGTATCCAGCCAACTTGAGACGAAACTCAGCAGGAACGGAGTGTTGGGACACATGCCCCCATCTGGTGCCCTGGCCACAGAGCAAGACTGCCCCTTGATGAAATGACTGGCCCTGCGGCGGCAAAATGGCCACTTGCCGACAACAATACCCGGCAGTAACATGGGAAGCAAATAGGAAAGTACTTCAACAAACTGAAAGCCATCAGTGATGGTGCCCCTGTAGGCGGTGTACATGTATGTAACTTCAACTCAAACCGTAGGGTGCACTTGTCATTCGTGACGGGTGCGTGCATTGCAAGTGAATCTGTCACCGTTGGTGGTAGGATACCGGAGTGACCGCCCTCTGTATATACATGTACTTATATCGACGGTCTCTTTGGACGTGTTTGCTGCATGTAGGAGCACCACTTACCGTATCGGTATATCCGCTGGAAACACTGTGCAGTTGAGAACCTATTGTTTTTAGCGTAAGCTTATAAAATATCATGCTGTACGCTACAGGCAGCAAGGCGAGCGAAAATTAAATAGATACAT
Organism: Phytophthora x cambivora; assembly: GCA_033557925.1. NCBI lineage: Eukaryota > Oomycota > Peronosporomycetes > Peronosporales > Peronosporaceae > Phytophthora > Phytophthora x cambivora. The sequence continues at coordinate 257,198 of JAUCEB010000029.1, read as the reverse complement.
GTGAGCGTCGTCGCGGTGAGTTAGGCTACCCGTAATAGAACTCAGAACAATGCATTCGTTTTGTGTAGATTTGGAATGTCGGTATTTTTTGTGGGAATAAACGGTATGGATAAGCTTAGCCGCATGTTTGACAACTCACCCCAGAGATCGGAGTTGCAGCTCAGTGTGATGTTATCTCTCCACATACAACGCTACCCCGGTAATGCCAGCAATTCCAACGGCGCAAGAAATGGCTGCAATCCACGCCTACATAGTCAGAAGGAAGAAGTGCAGTCGCCGTTTTAGTTATCGGACAGCTAAACAAGATATCCAGACCGCAGACAGAGCACAGAATGCTTGTGCTGTTAAATGGAAGCGTGGTGAACTTCATCAGATGAACGAGCAGGAGCGTCATTTTCTGGGGTGAGCGAGCTTATGAGTTGTTGCGTACTACATCGATTCGGATGAATATACTCAGACAGATACTTCAGTACGATATTACTTCAAGTAGCACAACAGGCCCGCGTTTCTGCATTCATTGGCCGTAAAAAAAATGAGTTCCAAAGCGAATACGCCGGTGGTTTCCGGTTAACGAAAATTGCGGAGTAAGCGGAATCAATACAGATTTCCGATCCTTCAAAGGTCTCAACGAGCAAGATGCCAATTGGCATATCGAATAATATTCGAGGAGGTCGTGTTCACATGCGCTATCATATTATGCAGTTCCTCCTCATATCATTAGAGGGAGGAACTGCATCACTGCAGCGGATGAACGATGGTTGCCATTGATAGTACTTGGTACCAACCAGTGTTTCAATCGATGTTGGATTGCCTACCGTCGGGTAAATGTAGTATATACGATATAAGACTCTGGTCTGTACTCTTAGATGAACGTCTTCTCCTACTTACAGGTACTAGCTCAAATGCTCACGGGCCCACGTTCCGAGCGTCTGGTGAGGAGCAAAGGAGGCTGGTGGGTGCTCCGACTTACCGCTCACTCAGGGATATCGTTCAAGATAGACGAGATGGAGCCACGCCTGCCATTGCGGTGGGTAGTGGTCGACGGTCTTACGCATGTGCTACCAACGCCAGTATCTCGCCCTCGTCCGTATCGTCGATCTCCGCGCAGACGTCTCTCAGGTACGCTTTGGCTGCGCAGGCGGCTAATGGACGGCAACTCCTCATGGCGGGGGATCTTGATGGGCGGCGGCTGGTGAGCGTGCAGCCCGAATGTTGGCTTGCGCTTCTTTGCCCGAGAGCTTTCGTTGACTTTCTGCTTCTCTCCCGTCACATCACCCCCTGTATTTGTCTCTTTTTCAGGTTTGGTCTTGACAACCACCTTGGATTTCTTGGACTTCGTCTTTTTGGTAGTAGTGCCCCCAATTTTGCTTACATTGGCGTTGGCAATGTCGTCGGCAGGATCATTATCCTTGACGCATGTTTTGCCGTGGTCACTGGCCTTCTCATTGTCCGAATGCATCTCGGCCGACCCCACCATCTCATCCGTGATCTGAGCAATGGGAAACTCATCCTTGACGTCGTTGATCAGCATTGGGTCCATATTAATGGGGATCTTGGTGTCTGACTGGGCCTTACGACTTTTCTCGTTCGGGTTCTGGATCACAGCCGACAGTTCCTCACGCAAACCCGCAATCTGCCCTTGGAAGCGCTTGCGCTCAGCTCCTGCTGCGTTCCCCGCTAGAACTTGGAGCGACGTGATGCGATTTACCAGACTGCGAATGCGTCGGTGCGGCCATCGCACGAGTCCGTTACGACGGCAGATCTTCTTCATCAGAGTAATGCATACTCCCAATTCCTTGGCCACCACCGCCATTGGCTTGTTAAAGTGTGGGCGCAGCTCATTGAGCGTCAGATCCTTCACGTTGACTGCACCCCCGGCGTGCGCCATCAGCGGCATCATGTGCTGCTTGACGAGACTCGTCGGGCTGCCACTCGGCGCCAAGTACATGCTCGGATCGCCCGAGATCATGATGTCACTAAGACTCACTGCTGTGGGGGTCGTGGGGTAGCCAGCACTCACCCCGGAGCCATTTGAAGGTTGCTGCATCATCATCTGATGGGGACTCATCGCCATGGGGGCTCCAGACATGTACAGCGACGACAGCCCGGAGCCGTGGATGGGGGACATTTGCAGCGGCAGGCCGTGCTCCAATTGCTGCTCTAGCTGTTGCTGCTGTTGCAAGTGAAGATGCTGTTGCTGCTGCGCTTGGAGCTGCATGTACGGCGTCACGAGGCCGCCGCCGCCCAGAGGGTCCATCTGGCTCGTCGGCTGCGTCAGCAGCGCGTACATGTTCTGCGGGGCTTCGTAGGACCAGGCATCCGAGATGAACCTCGAGTCGAACTGCAGGTCTTTCATGACGGTGGGCGACACGGGCGAGACCGAGTCGCAGCTCATGTTGGGCACTGGGAGGCCGTCGCTGGGCTTGGGCTCCTCGAGGCCCGCGCCGAGGCAGCTGGTCTGCACCACGGTGGGCGACGTCTCCACCTTGAGGCTGGAGCCCCCGGGCGTCGTGGGCTTGGGCCGCTGCAGCTGCACCGGACCCGGGTCCGGCCACGTGAAGCCCGATCTTGAGACGTCCACGGGCGCGGGCTTGCTCTCATCTGGGGCCTTGGACGCCGACTCGACGCGCGGACTGCTCTCGGGCTCGGGCGCGGCCAGCTCGGGCGCGCGCTGCTGCTCCATCTGGGCCGCCATGGGGCTTTGGTCTTGGACGTAGCAGTGGACGCGAGGAATGGCACTCGTCCATCGCTACCTGCGCCAGGAGAAAAGCGGAGAAAATAGAAGAAAATCTTTTTCCTGCCGGACTCGGTGGCAGCAGTCGGGAATTGGCTGCTGCCCCCGGAGGCGACATCGCGACCTTTCAGACGTTTGTATCACTTGGGATTTGTATTGGGATTTGCATAGATGTGCGCCCTGCTGCTGTTGTGCCCATGTACACTTCGAAACACAAAATATACAATTCATACCACCGGTTGAACCTGCGACCCTTCAGGGAGCGCGTGCTGATTGGTCGACGACGGTCCAGAGATCTTTTCAAAGATCGCGGCGGCGAGATGGCTTCACTTGCAGGTGCTGTGCTCCTTGGCGGTAGCACGACATGAGCATACAACATTGTTGTAACAACAAGCAGCGCCGCTATCGAGCGGAGCTGCGCGCCGCGCAGGTGCCGCCCTCTTCGTCTCCACCTCGGGACGTTCATGGATCGTGAGCGGCGGGGCTGTCCTTCAAAGTTATATGGCTTCAAGCGGACGACGACTAGCTAGAGTGCGCTCCATGGCGACTGTAGCTCTGAAACGCTCGGCTTTCCAGGTGAGCGGTACAGTGTGGTGGATACCCCGGGGGCGAGTTAAGTGTGCGTACAGTTCACCGGCTCGTCGTAGGTCAATAGGCTTCGGTAGCGTTGTGTTCGGTAGTGTGAGGCGCCGTCCAAAGAAGCACCCCCAAAACTGTGGTGTGCTCGACCTCGAGTTGAGCCGCGCGCTGTGGCCGTGAACACGGCAAATGGTCTCCGCTTCTGCGGTTCACGATGGTCCGATGGAAGCAGCTGTAGGTAGTGTCTCCGCGCAATATGGCGTCACGTGGATTTCGGTCCACCCCCCGTCCACAGGCCCCGAACACACAGAGTTTGACAAGTTGCGTGGATTTAGCTCGGCATCAGTTCAGAGGCGCCCGAGGTTCGTGGCCACGGGATCCCTTCACCAAATTTTCAATTGCTGCTGCTCAGCTGAGGGCGGACCGACTCGGTCCGCCGTGCAGTTGACCTTGCAAGGCTGTGCACCGAACGTGCTCGGCAGTGCCGGGCACGCCGGGGCATATGACCCATTAGCTTCCAGCAGCGCATGAGAAATTCGGCCATGCGATGGCTACGGAGACCGGATGGCGAGCCGCGGACATGTCGTCTACAGCGCGGTCTCGAAGTGTCCATAGTGGCACGTTGGTTCAGTGGAGCCATCCACGTCAATGTGGACCCGGAGCGATTCCGCTAGTGCGACCACAGCAGAGCCCGCTGCTCTGCGGTCTAGTAACAATTCCCTGCCACTCACCGCAGTGGGAACGTTCTTGACTTTGTGGGGAAATTATACACTGCGACACCCAAGCTCACTCAAATCACCTCTGGCGACAGTTCAGCATCGATGGTTTGCACTGCGCGGCTTGCACCGGGTGCCGGCGCCGGAGCTGCGACCTTCTTGACGTCCACGATCGAGTCGCGCGTGGCGCTTGGCGGCGCTCGAGGCGGCGCTTCCTTCCAAAAAACTTTGGTGTCGAATGCCGCCCGGAGCGAGCTGCACTTGTACTGTAGCAGAAACGAGTCGCCACCTGCTCACTCTATGCCGATGTACATACATCTGATTGACCCCGTCCGGCAGTTGGGCCAGCAGGGCACGGAGCGGTAGCCACTGACTACTTGCCGACCTCAACTCAATTGCCAACCTGCTCCGTGCGCCACAACCCCCGAGGCCCATGCCATGCCCAGCGGCGTCAGTGCAGGTGTCTCCTCCGTGCCCTCCTCCTTCTCTTCCAGCGAGCACAAGAGCGACTCGAGCTCCGCCAACAGCCAAGTGCTGCTGCCCCAGCCGTCGAGCGCAGTGCCGCCAGCGACAGCCGACCAAGTGATCGAACTCTCCGTGTCGTCCGAGGAGCTCGCGAACTGGAGACGACGCCATCAGCAAGTTCAAACGGGTCCCATGCCGTGGCCTGGTCGCAGCCGCAGCTTCTTGCGTCGATACTCGCCGTTGGTCCCACCTGCGGCGTTGCTCATCGCGTTGGTGGTGCTGCTGGTGCAGGACCTCGCGAATGCCGCTGGATCATCGGATTTGCCTGGTAACGCCAACGAGACCGCGTTGCAATGGAGCGCGTGCGAGCTGGACAACGTCGTCGCCAAAGCCTACAACCTCTCGGCGCAGTGCGCAACGGTGGCGCTGCCGCTGTGCTACGAGGACATCTGCAATACTGAAGATGGCAACGCCACCGTCAGCGTGTCGTTCAAGCGGATTCCTGCCATCGGAGCAAGCGACATCAGCGTTAGTGCGCAGACCGTCTGGTATCTCGCTGATCGACCGGACGTGCAGACCCGCGAAGAGGCTGAGTTGCAGATGACGCTCCTGTACGAGGAGCTACGCGGTGAGGTGGACATCTACACGCTGTACATACGGGGCACTGGAAACAGCACTGCGCTCACTTGCAATACGTCGGACGGATCACCGTTGCAGACTGCCGTTTTTGCAAGGAATGACGGCGTTTTGGCCCCCATTGACGTTCAAAGCTGTGTCAGTCGGCTGCAGGAGCTCGGGTACACAGACCTCAGCGCGTTTTCGCTTGCCAGTGCTTCTCGAGATGTCGAAGAGGTCATTACCCAGTTTCAGTCCGACTCGGAAGCCGTTGTCTACGCGCTTGGTTACGGCACACTAGTAGCCCAGCAGCTTATGCAACGTGGAGTCTCGCAGGTCGTTGGCTACGCTTTAGACGGTGCGCTAGGAGGACCCGCAGACCCAACCAGCTCACCGTCGACGGCACCAACGGCAACCCCATACAAGGTGTCCAGAAGTGATGAAGCCTTTGGAGAGGTGGCCGCCGATTTCCTTGCTTGGTGTCAGGCGGACGCAAATTGCTCCATTATGTTTTCTGACGTGAGCACTACCACGACACTCAACACCACACTTCTAGAAGTGTATGCTCGCCTTGACGCTGATACTGCCTCCCTGTGCGCCAGGATTCTATTGGATGCCGATACAAGTGGAGACACCAACTCCGCTACGAACAACACGACGCCGCCATCCTTTCTGCTGCGCGAATTGCTCGGATTGATGATAAAAAGCACGAGCCTGTGGCCATTTATACCTGTGATGGCGTACCGCTTCCACCGCTGCGGATCTGAAGACCTCGCAGTGCTTACTGAATTTGTGAATAACACGTTTGCACCTGCCGACGAAGACGAAGACATGCCAGATCTGCTGTATGCAATCCAGGCCTTCAGTGAGCTGTGGGAGGCACCTTCACTGGACCAATCGGAGCTCACGGAGCGGTTCACCGATGCAACGATCAGTTCCGGTCAGGTGTATACTCAACTGCAGGCCTACTGTTTGTTCACAGGCGACAACTCGTCCGATGCCTGCAAAAACACCTCAGCTTTAGCATCGAATTCCTCGGTGGTCGGAAGCACGCTCGCATACACGACGAAGAACTCGACAAACGCCAGCGCAACCGTGGTTCCATCCGGCTCCAGCGTGCTTGTGCTGAGCGGAGGGCTTGACGCCATTTCTCCTCCCAAGTATGCAACAGCACTTTTCGATGCACTATATACAGCTAGCAAGGCGTTGCTTGTGGCCCCTAATGGCACGCATGGTGTGGTCCAGACTGCTGTGTTGTCAAACGGCACATCATGCGCCCGCCGAGTGCTGGCATCCTACGTTCGGAATTCGGGTAACTTGAGTGCATACGACGCGTCTTGTATGACCGATTTGTCCACGCCGAGTCTGGCGGTCTCCAATACGTCGAGTCTGCTGGTGCTTGGCGTGGCAAACGCGTACGATGGCGTTCTCGTGCCCACGAACAGCAGCGGCAGCAGTAGTAGCAGTGGCGGAAGCATCGGCGGCAGCGGGAGCTCCGAGAGTGCTGGATCGTCGGGCTCAGCGCTTGAAGAGCTCAACCGACGTATTACGGCGCTGGAAAGCTCTCGAGATCGCTACAAAGTGGCGCTTATCGTGGTGGCGAGTGTGCTCGGAGCTATGCTGATTGGCAGCGCGATGACTGTGATCTGCCGGCGTCACCGCAAGCAACAGCTCGCAAGCGAGGAGGCCATGCTGAGACGCATGCGCGGCGACGAGGAAGACGAGGTGGAGCTGATGCGTAGCATCTACCTCCTCTCCAGCTCCCCAAGCAGCGGCAGGCGGACGGAGGCCGCTCTACCACAATGAGGTACGACCCGGGCGCGGGCTTTGACTGTACGAACGCACTAGTATTTAACATAGAGATAGGAACAGTAGCTTAGCCTAGTGTACAATATGCAATACATGTATCCGCGGGGAAGTTTTGATTCGAATATGCTCGACGCGCCTGTGTTCAAACTTTACAAGTGACATCGACTGCGATTAGGCAAAAACTTCAGAATTGAAGTGCACCCAGCACCACACGAGGCCATGCGTTGAGTCGATCAGATAATCTCAGATGCACGCACGTGTCGGCGTGCTGCCTGCCGGCAATGATCTGGAGGTACATGCAAAAGAATCGTCGCGAGGAGTCTAGTTGATTGGCGTAACGCCCTGATGCGTGGACGTACCCTCCCTCTCCGTTGCATGCATGCATCAGCACCGTCGAGTGATGTTCCAGAAAGCAGCAGCTATCAGCTCGAGGACTGGAATCGGGCCGCTGCATCACCAGAAAAACACGTAGGCCAGACGCCACTCCCGCCGCGTTGCAGTAGTGTACTGTCGATACCGACTGCAGTGCAGGCCACCCCGTCGGAGAGACGGCGACGGAGGTCTGCCCGCGAGCCGCAGTGAAAAGTGTTTGGTGTTTTCTCGCTGTTGACGGTCTCTTTTGCTACATCTGGTGCGGGAACACACTTGACATTCGTATGGTGCGTTCCCTCCTTGCCCAGGAGTCCTGGGTCCATAGACCTGCAGTCGTCACCCCCATCACCACGGAGGGCACGAGCTGCTCAAATGAGTAATTTGACACTACAAGCGAATTACGAAGTATCCAGGATGCAGTCAAGCCCAGAAGCCTATCGTCAAGACTAAGGCCGACTCCGGAGCTGCGACTCGCAGTGCGAGTGACGCATGCGGTCCAACCTGCTGGAAAATCGCAAAACTGAAGATGAAGCCATGTATGAACGCGCATACACCTGCATAAACAAATACTTTGAAGTATATACTTGCCATATCTGATACGAAATGGGCACTTTAGCCATGTTGAAAATTTGCACCTTTTTCCGGTGTGGGCGCGATTAGGGCAGCTGCGACGCACATTTGCCGGGGTTTTCTCGGTACTGTTGCCCCTCTCCGGGTTTGCTCGGCTCGCAAAGCCAGATCACCTGTCGTCCACCGCCAACAGTGCTTCACCTTATGCGCCAACTTCCGTGAAGGGAAAGGTTGATTCGACAGCGGCGAATAGCGGATACCAAACCAGCGCAGTTTATTTGAGACCAGCGAATAGCGGAGACCTTGTAGCAAGCAGCTCAATTCGGTGACATAGCTCAACACCTCTTGTAAGCACCGGAAACATGCTGTCCCCAGCACGAGTTGAAATGCGAAACAGTTGTAGCCGTCTATATTACCGGGAGATTGTTGGCACCATTGCCTGTGCCAAAGTACATAAATCAAAGTGGGTCTCCGTTTTGGGTCGCGGGCGCCCTGGCCGTGTGCGACCCTTTCTCCGCTTGATTCCGCTTCTGACAAATCGCCCCATTTCTCCTCGGCGAATTACTTCGCCTCCCTGGTCACTTCAGAAACTCGTAGGAGAGCAGCAAGCAGCAGCAGCAGCGCCGGCTTCCTTGAGTCCATCGCCTCGCCCGCCGACCCCTGCATCCACCCACCCCTCCGCCCACCATGATGGCCTGGCCGGAAGAGCCGCAGCAGCGCAACGGCAGCACCAACGGCGGCGGTGGCGACTGGTCCGACGCCGAGCTGCTCGAGTCCGCCAACTTCTACCCGACGGATGGCGGTGATGAGCGCGCGCAGCACGGCGCCAACAACTTCCTCAGCGCCTCCCAAGGCGTCGCACAGGCCGGACTCACCTACTCCGCGTCGTGTCCGTCCTTCTCGGGACTGGACGATGCTGACGACCTCATGGGCAGCGCGGGCGCGGGCAACGGCCTCATGTCCTTCCCTTTCGGCTCGCAGGAGCCGCTCATGGACGGCTTGGGACCCGCGGGAGACTCGCCGTTCCCGGGGGACAAGAGCTACGACATGCTGCTGCAGTTCCAGCAGGACTACCAGGACGCCTCGCAGCGCCAGTTCCCGCACCAGCAAGTGATGGGGCAGCCCATGCACATGATGCAGCAGCAGCAGCCAATGGCCGGAGCAAGGCGCGGATTCCACGGCTCCCAGTCGTTCACCAGCTTGTCCAGTATGGAGTCCGAGTACAACCGCATGAACGGTGCGTAAATTCTCTGTGTGCTGAGGGGTAGGACGGTTGACGCAGGACTGACAATGTGTGTGATGGTTGATGCAGCCAATAGTAAGAGGAAAAAGGGCTCCGAGCGCTGGATGAAGCTGCAGCGCCACAAGTCATTTGACTCCACGACGCCCATTTCGGAGCCGTTCAACTTCGACCCGAATGCGGCGTTTGGTGTCGGCTTGAGCTCGTCGAACCCCACACCGGATCAGCTTTTGCAAGAGTGCGTTCGAGTGATGTTCCTTCTTCTAGTTGATATGGTTGACTCACTAACGCTGTTACTATGCTTGTAGACCGCCCGATAGCGACATGATCGGATTTTCTATCGATGAATTCTCTATGCAAGCGGAAGACCCGAACTGGCCTCCTGTCTCTTACGGTTCAGCCCCAGGCGCAATTGGTGGGAATTACATGCAGCAGGCGCATCAAAAGCGTCACCCGCAACAGCAACAGCAGCCGCTTCAACAAGCCTCCATGCAGTCGATCAATGACGCTAGTTGCGATAACTCAGTGTCTTCGTCGGCGGAGGTTGAGCCGGTATCTGAGCTTGACATGCTGCTATCAGAAAACGAGCGTGCGAACCTTTTCGACGCAATTCGTGATTTCGAGTCGCCCGGCGCAACTATTGACCCCATCGATGCGCAACCTTCACCCGAGCAACCGCCTCAGCAACCGAACCAAATGCCACCACCGATCGAAACGAAGGAACAAAGCGGTACGCCAATGATCGGGAAGAAGAAGACGACGGCAAGCCCCCCATTATACCCTGGACCTCACATGAAAAGTCCGCATGGCGCACCACGACAACTCTCATTGGACTCGTCTTCTTCAGTGCCTCCGGCGGGTATGCCGCCGTCTGGATGCGTTCCCATGCGAACACGTTTGCATCAGATTTTGGTGCATTCGGTGCAAAACTCGGATGCTGGATCTTCGCTGTCGTCTTACGAACGCAACTACTTGATGCAGTCGTCGTTGTTTTTCCCAGCAAAGGCACCCGAAACGGCGGGATCCCTGTGGTTGTTGCTGCACGCCGCGCAGTGCGATAGTGGATGTGAGATTGCGGGCTGCAGCGTCATGCGCCGCGTGCTCAACCATTGCCTGGGATGCGAATTGGTGGTCGGCAAGTGTAAACAGCCGTGTAATGATGCGAAGGCGATGCTGCTACACTACGGATCTTGCAACAGCAAGGGCAGTATGCACGGTCGGTCATGTTCGGTGTGTTGGAACCTGTTGGAGATTGATTATTCCCACCAAGCGCTTAGCAACGGCAACGGCGGTCGCTCCAGTGGTCAAAATTCGATGAACACGCCATCTTCGTTCGTGTCAACATCGCCCTCCCCGCACAGGGGTACCCCACCACTCGTTCCGATGCCCATGAGTCCTGGCTTGGGAGGGTCTCCAGCGTATCGGTCGCCATCGAGGCGGTCAACAAGTAGCTCCGGCTCCTCGACGAAGCACGTGCCTATCCAGCCCAACCCGCTCCCGACGGCATCGAACCCGATGGGACTCATGGGCACTTTGCCACCCCACTTCGGGTACTCGCTTTCATTGTATTTGGAGCAGACGTCTGCTCCGTTCCGCGCGGAGGTCAAGTCCCGTGTCGAGAAGCGCGTGACGGCTGCCGCGGGCCAAGATTTGTTGCAGCACATGCAGAAGAAGACGCGGTTGCGTAGTCTAGACGACCTCCGCTCGGAAGCTCGGACGATCGTGCTGGGCGAGATGGAGCGAGAGCTGCATCTCCACATGCAGGCGTACAACTGGGCAACCTCCACCGCCGGCGGCAGCTTGCCGGAGGGAGCCTCGCAACTTCCTCCGTACCTGCTCAACTTTTCAGTCGCAGGATTCGGTGCGTTCCAAGCGCAGCATGCGGCGTTCCAAGCAGCCGTAGCCTCGGGGTCGTCGCTACCACCTGCAGTGCCTTCAACTTCGCCGCCGGTGGGAGCTCGGCGATTTCAGAGCGCGTCTGTGAATTCGAGACTGGCGCCGAGCGGCAGTCCGCCCAAGGTTCCTGCGCGTGACAAGTAGGAGTCTTGAAGTGCCATGTGCCCAGAATGGGAATTGTTGCTGTGATGTGAGGTAGGTAAGGTAGGTAGGTAGGTAAGGTGGTGGGGTGATCCACTGGAGTGAGCAGGTCTCCCATCCGGAGCCCACGCAGCTAATTTATTTTGATGAAAAAATACCAATTGCTGATACCCGAGCGCTCGCTCATTGGCCCAAACACCCCTCTACTCGCATTCCCATTGGAAGGAAATTGTATCCACTCAGATGTCGGTGTCAGTTCAAGATGCTACGGACAAAGCTGACCTCGCATGCGCCTCGCCTGGCGCGCGCCCTGAGCGCCTCCCGCGCGCTGCAAACGGAGTACGATTATCTCGTGATCGGCGCCGGCAGCGGGGGAATGGCCAGCGCGTGTCGTGCCGCCAGCTATCCCGGAACGCGCGTGGCGGTGGTGGAGCAGGCGCGACTGGGCGGCACCTGCGTCAACGTTGGCTGCGTGCCCAAGAAGCTCATGTTCATCGCCGCGGACATGAGCCACAAGCTTCACCACGACTTCCTCCACTATGGATTTGAGGATGAGGAGACTGGGGGCCACTTGGGGCAGCGGACGCACTTCGACTGGCCGAAGCTCAAGGCTCGACGTGACGCCTACGTCCTCCGCCTCAACGGAATCTACGAAAGGTGGGGAGCAGCACCGAGGGGTCACTGAAGTAGAGCAGACTGCGGTCGAGATCTAATGGTGAAGTGGGGGCTGATGATGAGTTTTTTTTCTTCATAATTGCAGGAACCTGGCGAACTCTAAGGTGGACCTCATCCGCGGCTCAGCCAAATTCAATGAGAAGGGGAATGTGGAGGTGGACGGCAAGGAGCTTCTAGCTAAGAACGTGATGATTGCAGTTGGAGGCAAACCATTGATTCCTGACATCCCGGGTACGTAACTACGTGGGAGGTTGATGGTTTAGAGGGTCAGTTGGCTCACTTGGAAATGGTGCTTGGACAGGCAAGGAGCTGTGTATCGACTCGGACGGGTTCTTTGAGCTGGAGACACTGCCGAAAAAAGTGGCGGTCGTGGGTGCTGGTTACATTGCTGTAGAGCTCGCGGGTGTGCTCAACGCGCTGGGATCGGACACTTCCATCTTCTGTCGCAAGGAGGGCGTGCTTCGTTCGTTTGATGTAAGCGTGATGCATGAGCCATTTGGCATATTCGTTTACTCAGGCGTCATGTTTTACGTTATGATTCTAGGACATTGTGCGCACCACGCTTGAAGATGCCATGGCAAAGGATGGTGTTCATTTGCAGCCTCACAGCAATATTGCACGGGTCGAGGAGGCGGACGATGGCACCAAGACCTTGGTGTTGACCGACGGTTCGGAGCACAGCGGTTATGATGTAGTTATTTACGCTGCTGGTCGTGTGCCGCTGACGGCGAACCTGCAACTCGACAAGGCAGGCGTCACCACGGACAAGAACGGCTTCATCCAAGTGAACGAGTTCCAGGAGACGTCCAACAGCAAGGTGCTCGCCGTGGGTGACGCCTGCGGTACTCCGGCGCTGACTCCCGTCGCCATTGCTGCTGGACGGAGGCTCTCTGATCGTCTGTTTGGTGGCATGGAGGGCGCCAAAATCTCGTACGAGAACATCCCGACAGTCGTGTTCAGCCACCCTCCTATCGGCACGATCGGTCTGACCGAGGAGCAGGCTCGGCGCAAGTACGGCGACGATGAAGTCAAAGTCTACACGAGCCGCTTCGTGAACATGTACTACGGTCTGATCAACGAGGTGGACGAGACAACGGGCGAGCCAAAGGACAAGCCGAAGACGGCCATGAAGCTCGTGTGTGCCGGAAAGGAGGAGAAGGTCGTCGGCCTGCACATGATTGGCATGGCCGCCGACGAGATCCTGCAGGGCTTCGGCGTGGCAGTCAAGATGGGGGCCACCAAGGCCGACTTCGACGACTGCATCGCGATCCACCCTACCGCCGGTGAGGAGCTCGTGACACTGGCGCCGTGGGGCCTCAGCGGGCGTGGCTGAAAGACTTGCATGTTGAAGCAAGCTGCTTCAAGCGACCGCCTATGCAAACTGCGACGCGGATAGAGGACCGGAAACTGTGAATCTACTCGGGCTAAAAGATTCCGCTGACTTGTTGTAGTTGAAGTGTCCAGTCGTTTGAATCGTTTTGAATGCGAGGTGATGACCAAAGGATGGCACTTCCATGAGAAATCTTGTGCAGGCGGTCGTGGTGACGTCGTCCCGCGTCGACAGCGATCGCCGACGGCGGTTTGGCGAAAGCCCCAACCCCGAGAGAACGATTCTCAGATGATACTTTCGGTTCTTACACTTGGTTTTTGTATGTCGCTTCAACATGCACCCGACACGTCACTGCATCTGACTCCCGGCGCTCCGTCGTCATTCCCTCATTGACCTTCTTTCGCATAGAACTCCTCGACTCCATGGCAAGCGACAAGCGCCCGATCCTCTCCGGCAAGCGCGCGCGTAGCCGCAGGAAACGCGCGGCGCTGCGAGCCGTCGACCGCGCCAACATGCCGCCCACGCCCGAGTGCGACAGCGACGAAGAGGCCAAGCGCAAGCTCCAGGAGCTGTCCAGAGACTCCAGCAGCAGCGGCAAAGCCACCTCGCAGAGCGAGACCGAGGACGACGGCCTCGTGTTTGTGTGCCGCCCCACGATGCCCGACTTCTGCTCCGTCTTCTTGCCGCGAGGTGAGGAGCCGGCCTACAGCCGCGCGCGCAAGCTGCAGCCGTCGGACTGCAAGACGTTCACGGTGCACATCCCGAGCTTCCAGGAGACGTGCGAGGGGTTTGTTACCTATACGCTGGAGCTGATGACGTGTGACGAGCCGCATCACACTTTTCAGCTCGAGCGCCGCTTCTCCGAGTTCGTGGCGTGTGCGGCTGAGGTAAACGAGCAACTCGCAAGTGGCTTTGCTGCGCGGTGTTGTGTCCGGCTGGAAGACGACGAGGAGAGCAAAGCTGTGGAATCGGAGGACGCAGACGACTTCCAGTGGGAGCTGCCGGCCAAAACGTGGTTCCGCGTGACCCAGAAGAGTGCTCTAGAGGAGCGGCGTGCACAGTTGGAGCGGTCGCTGGAAACGCTGCTGCTGCAGCGAGATCGCCGCCTCTGCAACCTGCCGATACTGCGCGACTTCCTCATGCTCGACATTTTTGGCGTGCAGGTGGCAGAGCAGAAGAATCTGGAAGCGGTGGCGCATTTCGAGTAATGAAGCTGGCCACTGCAATGAACGCTAGTCACAAGCGCAATCACAACCACTACGAAAAGAAGCGAACCAGCGAGCATTGCAAGCTGGACGCAGCCCGTCAGCTAACCAACCTGCTTGGTCTTTTCATATTTTATTCACGCCGGTCCAGACCGAGACGACCAATGCCACCTAGACGAGAAAAATAGCATACACTCAGGTAGAACTCACTTCACCGTGCTCCGTCAAAAGGAGGCAGCAGTGCTTGCCGGCGGGGCGCCAATATAAAAATGTGCACCAAATATCCTGCTGTGGTAATTGCAAATCGGGGTGCCCAGGAAAAACATACTTTATGGGGCCCGTTTAGAAAAAAATACATGTAGTATTACAGAAAAACACAATATATGTACCGAAGGCGAAAGACTACATGTATTCGAGCAACGAATTCGAACTGCATCTCTATCCGACGGTCGAAGCCCGTGCCTCGTGGATACAGCCCACACCAACATCAACCATTGCAGGCTGCGGTTGATCCTCGGATCCCAGATCCGGTTTCCGGTGCTGTTCCTGCTTGAAGCTTCATCCGGCTGTCCACCGCAGCGATCGCGTTGCAAGCGAAGTGAGCCACGAAGCGGAAAATCTATTGTTTAGATGCCATTTCACGTGTCAACACGCCATGAGAAAATTCTGTCAAAAAATCGTCCAAAGGAAAGTGTCCCCTATTTATAAATCTAGGCTTTCACTTTGTAAGTCCAATTTTTCCTGTCCGGACTCAACCGCCCTATAAAACCGCAACACGCGATTTGTTTCCCGATGGGATTTTCACTGGATGGGGTCTCGAGCCAAGTGCGTCATTCCCCGATTCCTCGCCCCAAACAGCAGTGCACCATGGCCTCGTCGTCCCCGTGGGTGGTGCTCAAGTTCGGCGGCACGAGCGTGTCGACCGCCGCGCGCTGGCGCTGCATCTGCGAGCAGATCCGCTCGCACCTCGAGTCGCCGTCCGCCCCGCGCGTGTGGGTCACCATCTCGGCGCTGTCACAGATCACCAACAAGCTCACGCGCGCGCTGGCGCTCGCCAGTGAGCGCAGCAGCAGCCACTCGGAGCTGGCCACCAACATCGCGCTGCAGCACTTCGCACTGGCCTATGAGGTGGGTCTGCTGCCGGCGCTGGAGGGCGTCGAGGGCAGCGTGGAGCTGCACGATCGGTGGCAGCAGCTTTGGCTGGACAGCGTGCTGAGCCACGGCGACGACGGCTCGTCCTTCTCCACGTCGCCCATTGACCCGCTGCTGCCCAAGTCGCTGCACCCGCTGCTGGAGGAGCTCAAGAACCTCGTGAGGGTGCTGGAGGGCATCAAGCTCACGGAGGAGGCGTCGCCCCGCATCCAGGCGCGCGTGCTGGCCTTCGGAGAGCTGCTGTCGACCCACCTGGGTCGGTGCATCATGGTCCACTACGGACTCACGGACGTGGAGAGAGTGGACGCCAGAGACCTCCTGGTGAGCGACCCGACCAGCGCCAAGTCCGAGGAGGACCGATACCTGCAGGCGGAGGTGAACCCCCGTCTGGACCGAGAACAGGCGGAGAACGCGGCACACGGCAAGCGCGTGGTGCTGACCCAGGGGTTCATTGCCAGTACAAGCTCGGGTGCGACGTGTGTGCTCGGCCGCGGAGGCAGTGACACGTCGGGCTCGCTCTTCGCAGCGCTGCTAGGCGCAGAGAAGTATGAGATCTGGACGGACGTGCACGGAATGTTCACGACCGACCCGCGCTACGTGCCCAACGCTCGGCTGATCAAGAGTCTGGACTACCGTGAGGCGCAGGAGCTCGCTGCTATGGGCGCCAAAGTGCTCCACCCGCGCTGCATTATCCCCGCGCAGTGGGGCAAGGTGCCGCTTGAGATCCGCAACACGAACGACCCGACCGGCGCGAAGACGGTGATTCACCCCGCTACGGAGTCCGACAAGGCCCAGCACGGCAGTCCGAAAATCCTGGCTGTGGTCAAGCGCCAGAACATGACGACGCTCAGCATCACGGCCTTCGACATGTACAACACGTCGGGTTTCCTGGCCAAGGTGTTCACCCCGTTCGAGGCGTGCGGCATCTCGGTCGATCTTATCGCGACGTCGCAGTTTTCCGTGACGGTGACGTTGGACCACATCCCCGGAGGTGTTGAGGGTGCGCCGTTCCAGCAGCTGCTGGAGACACTGAACGAGCACTCGAAGGTTCGCGTGTTCGAGGACTGCTCGGTTGTCTCGATTGTGGGCCGCGGACTGCGTAAGGCACTAGCGGAGCTCGGCTGCGTCTTCAATGTGCTCGAGAACTACGACGTATTGCTGCTTAGCGAATCTGCGGAAGACCTGAACCTGTCCTTCGTGCTGCAGCAGAAGGAGGCTGATGATGTTGTCGCTCGCATGCACAGCTTCTTCTTCCCTGGTGAGGACCAGGTGTCGCCGACAGCAGCGAAGGTTGCATCTACGGAGTCGAAGCCTTCGGGAGCACTGCCGCCTCTTCCTCCTCACCCGGCCACAGCTACTACCGCTTCTAATGGCGAGGCAAGTGCTGTTCTGCCGCCTGCACCGGTTAACACCGTTTTCCAGCAGGCAACTATCCGCCGATCGCCTTCGCGTGACTTGCTTTTCGGCCCCACGTGGCAGAATTTGCTCGATGCTACACAGTCAAGCAAAAAAGCTTAAGCAAAGCTGACCGGTGGATTCGCAAGCGTGGTGGCGCAAATACCTGGTCGGTTGTATTTCATGTAGATAGAAGCCCTCGACTGCCGTTGCTCCTGAAAGCACCATTCGCGTGGCAATAGAAAGCATACTACACAATAGCATGCTGTTTCCTCGCACGCTGCTCACGCGTCGCTGTCGCTCTCATCGTAGTCATCGTCCTCTTCAACCTGTAATGCCTGTGTCGCTGGTGTTGACTTGTCACCTTCACTGCGAGTTTTGACGACGGCGCCGTCGTTTCGTATCCGCCCCTTATCAGCGAGCTCCGTTTTCTTTGCTGCAGACGCAACTGCTGCTGTTGTTGCCTTTGTTGCTTTAGTTGTCCGCGCTTTCTTGGTCGTTGGTCTAGGCACAATGCATGATCAGCCACGACTTTTGATGCTGCACCGGCAATTGACGCAACTCACTTTTTGGCTGTCGTCTTCTGTGCCCGCTTCTTGCCGCGAGCGGGTTTGTGGTACTTTGTATCGCTCTCGTCAATTGCATTCACCTTTTCGTGCAAGAAGTGGAGCTCCGAACTTGCCAGCACGCTCTTCTTCCTGTTATCATGCAAGCAAGCCCAGTCAGTCGACCAGAGGCGCGTCTCCACTTCAACAACGCTTAACGTACAGCTCCACCGGAGTGAGCCCCACTCCGTCCACTGCGTGCTTCTGCATCTTGCTCGCCAAATCCCGCACGAAAACTTGCACGGCCGAAGCTGTACGCACCAAGAAGCTGGTCATGAGTGCATTGCATTCCAACGACATGGCTACACTGGAACTCACTGCAGCAGAGCACGGCGGCCTCCGCCACTTGGCCCATGTCCTTCTGCTCCTTCAGCAGTCGCTTCACGCGGCCCTAGATCAACGCAACGCCATTGCAGCTGTCAGCACAATGCATCCACCCATCGTCCGCGTCCACAGTGTCGCCACCTTCATCGGATCGCGCTGCTTCATCACTACTGTATATGTCGCTTTGTGAACTGTTGGTCCCAACTGACGGATCAACGAATGAGGGGTACACTGTACCATGCAGTGTCATTTTCAACCGCAGATTCCCATCCTGACGCTAAACGTCAACGATGCTTCCGAGTCAATGGCGACAGCAGCTCCGCGCGCTGCAGCGCCACGCCCAGCGTTGCCACGCACACACCCCATTGACCACTGTCCGCGCGCTGTCTTCTGCTTCTTCGGGTGCTAGCGGCGACGCGGAGTTCGCTCTGGGTGTCAAGTACCTGCTGGGCAAAGCTGACGGCGCAGGCGAAGTGGGCAGTGCCGCGTCGGTGCACGGCGCCGTGCTGCACTGGACCAACGCGGCGGAGATGGGCCACGTACGCGCACAGGGGGCGCTGGGCAGCTTGTACCTCAAGGGCCACGCCGGCATCCCGCGCAACGCGGCGCTGGCCAGGCAGTTCCTGCAGCAGGCGGCCGACGCCGGCCACGACGGCAGCTGCCACGAGATCGGCAAGCTGCTGTTCCAGGGCAGCGACGACGTGCCGCAGGACTTGGAGCGCGCGCTGCACTACTGGACACAGGCGGCGGAGAGCGGCCACATGGCGGCCAGCTACGACCTGGGCTACATGTACGCGCAAGGGCTGCACGTGGCCCAGGACGACGAGAAGGCCGTGCAGCTCTACCGTCGGGCGGCCAAGCAGGACATGCCCGAGGCTCACCGCGCGCTGGGCACCGCTTGTCTGCACGGACGAGGCGTGGAGCAGAGCGCGGAGAAGGCCGTGACGCACTTCCGTCGCGCGGCGGAAGCTGGCAACGCGCTGGCGCAGTTCGACTTGGGCGCTTGCTACATGCTCGGACGCGGCATCGAGCAGGATCACTCCAAGGCGGCGCAGTTCTTCTTCCTTGCTGCCGAGGGCGGCGTGCCGCAGGCCCAGTTGTGCTTGGCACAGTTGTTCGAGAACGGCCAGGGAATCCCCGCCGACCGCGAGAAGGCGGTGCAGTACTACCAATTGGCGGCGCAGGGCGGACTGCAGGAAGCCACGCACGCTCTGAATCGTCTTGGAGCTCCTCACGAGACGGAGAAGTAGACACATGCAAACCGTAAAACACAATAGACGAAAACGACCACGTACGTTGCAGCTAAACTTGCTTGGCAACAAGACACATAGACACTGGTTGGGTTTTGCTGTTGAATTTTCTTCGGTTGAACGAAATTGTGGTCTTCTCCCGGACCCGTTTGGCTCCTTTGAGCCTCGCAAAAAACTGCCAGGCTCAAGCCCGCGCGAATAACGAAAAAGTTGTGTGCAGCAGGCGTCGATGGCAGGTGCGCTGAGCAGAGGTTGAGTTGGACGGTGCGGCAGATCAATACTTTATCTAGATGCTGGTAAATTGTAAACACGAAAAGATTGTAAGTCGCGGAACAGTCACAGAAGCAGCGAGGGCAGCCGCGAGACACACGCACACAGATAAAGCCACGCCCCAGCGGGAGCGCTGCTAGAGCCCGCGGCTTGTGGCTTACGCTTTTAGAACGAATTCCGCGACCCAGTACCTGGCTTTTTCTTCTGCTTGATTTCCGCCTCGGCCACGCTGTGCAGCCGAATGACACTCGGCTGGCTCTGGTTGTACTTCTCCACGCCCATGGACCAGTCGTAAGACAACGCGTAGGCGAAGATATCTCCGCGCGCATTGAACTTGCCGGTCGTGATCGACTGGTTGCTGAATTCCACCGCATCTCGGTTAGTAACCCAACTTTCGCAAAACATCCCCCCACAATCATTGCAGCGTACCATTTGTTGAAAGTTTTGAGCTTCTGACGCGCATCCTTGTCCCAGAAGCAGAACGTGCCATCTCCGCCCGTGGTGGCGAACGTACCGAACGGGTGGAACGCGATGTTGCTCACCGGGTAAATATCCGATCCGTCGCGGTGGCACTTGAACGCGAAGTCGTTCCTGAGATCACAACGCAAAGCATCGTTAGCACAATTAAGCGTCAACAAATAAAAACAAAGCCCCCACGAACCTCTTGTCCTTGTCTTCAACGTGCTGGATGGCGCAACGTCCCTCGACCGAGCCGATAGCGAAGCCCGAAGCGTCCGGGAAGCACGCAATGGTCCTCGTCTGGAACTTGAGGTTCGACTGGACAGACTTGTAGATCTGCGAAGGTTTGCGGATGTCGAACACGTGCACCTGGCGGTCGGCCGTCGCCACCACCAGCAGCGGGTGCTTGGCGTCCATGGCGTAGCAGCGCTCTGAGAGCTGCACGGAGGCCATGGGCGTGGGCGACCGGGTGTCCCAGTACTTGAGCGTCTTATCCCAACTGCCTGTGGCCACGCAGTTGGCCTCCTGAATAGCCGCAATGCTGCGGATCGGCGCGTCGTGCTGCGTCAGCAATAGCACCAGCGTAAGTGTCTTCGTTTCAACTGCAGCAACACCCCAACGATTCTCCCTACCGCAGCGATCTGCTGGCCCTGCGAGGGGCCGTTCAGCACCCACATCTTGGCCGTCTTGTCACATGATCCAGAGAAGACCGTGCTGCCGTCCTAATAATTGCAATAAAAACATCGTGTAAGTTGCTGGAAGCGTCAACACTACAGCAAAGTTCCTGCCGCGCGCACCCCACTGAAGGCCGTGCAGAGCACCGGCCCGTCGTGCGCGATCTGCGCCTTGGCGACGGCGTTGAACTGCGTGCCTTGCTGCTGCACCTCCCAGCAGCGCACGTAGTTGTCCCAGCTGCCGGACACCAGCACGTTGCTCGTGGGGCTCCACGCCAGGTCCTGGATGCCGTCGTTGATGGTCTCGCCGATGGTGTAGTCATTGTTCGGATTCAGGTACCCGCCGGCCTGCGCGGGCTGGCCGAACGACATGCTGGCGCTGCTCTCCCTGCGGCGACTAGAGTGGAATGCGTGGGTGGCTTCCGCGCGCGGCTAATAATTACAAAAATGGGCACCAATGTGTTTTTCGAAAGAAATTTGCCCAAATGGACATGAAATATTGTGGATGCTATTGCGATATTGTATACACTACGGTGTTATTGTTCGGTGCAGTTGACGGCAAGCAGGCACTTGCCATCCCACCGCTGCAAGTAGTAGCGACTGAGGTCTCGCCCGATATCTCGCCACGATAGCCACTCGGTTTGCTCGTCAGTCGTGAGATTCGGGAAGAGATCCACTTGCATGTCGTGGTCGGCGTCGATGTGGTGCAAAAGTACCGAGTTGGCGACGCGGTCGTACTGCAGCCGTTGGTGGCCGCGCACGACCGACATCTTGCGCGTTGGGTTGTTGCTGAACACGACGTGCTCGCCGTACGGAATCTTGCGCTTGAGTGACCGGCCGACGCCGTCCTGCTCGAAGCCGCCCTCGGGGACGCCGGTGATGTCGGCCAAAGTGTTGAGGAAGTCGTAGTGCTCCGCGACGTCGTCGATCATGAGCCCCGCCGAGTCACCGAGTCTTCCTTCGGCGATGATGGTGGCGGGCACGCGCGTCACGGAGACGTCCCGCAGGTCGCTGTTGTAAACCTCGGGGCCGCGCCCGTGATCGCCGAAGATGACGACGATGGTGTCGTTCAGGACCCCCTCCGCTTCCATGCGGTCCATGAACTTGCCCAACTCCACGTCGGTGAAGTACCGCATCTCGAGGTAGCTTTGGACTGGTTCAGAGCGATCCAGGCCTTCATACAGAGCGGAGAAGTCGGGCTTCTCGGACTCGTCGTACCAAGTTGGACGCGCGTGGAACGGCTCGTGGCTTGAGGTGCTGTACTCCATGAGGAACATTGGCTTTTTGGGCTCGCCCCGTGCCAGGCGTTCGCGCTGATCCCTCGTCCGGTTTATCATCAGGTCACCGAGAAGGAGGAAATTGACGTCGTCGTGGACGCCCCAGGGGAAACTGCGCTTCTGGTCGTCGTACCATTGGCCGTGGGTAAAGCCGTAGTCGCGCTCTGCCAAGGCCATGACGTCGTAGCAGCTGAACACGGTGTCGAATCCGTGCGTGGGGAGGAACGTATCCCAGCTGTCGTAATTGAGCAAGGACCCCGTATGGAAGTACGTTTCGTATCCCTTGGCCGAGAAGAGGTGCGGAATTCCGAACAGTTTGGTGTCGTTCCTGCCCCCCGCGATGCCTGTTTTCGCAACGTTATCGTACGGGACCTGCGCGAACAACACGCTCTCCAGAGAACGACTTGAGGGGCTACTGGACCACATATTGCGGAAACTCACGCCGCGCTTCGCCCACCTGTCGAAGTTTGGCGTGACCGTGATGTTGGACCCATTGAACAGGTTCGACGGGTCCTCATCCCCGACGATGTAGTGTGAGTCGTGGTACCGGAACGACTCGACCGAGAAGAGAATCACGTTAGGAGGGTTCTCGGGGTCAATGTCTACATCGAAGGCAAGCTCTCCGCGGAAGCCCTTGGTGAGTCGGTAGAGAGAGTTGTCGTCGAATAGTTCGTGCTCCTCGGTCTGGTAGTGGATGTACGTTTCTGCCCAAGCCTCGAGGAATCTTGAATCGAATTCCTGCCGTGCGATTACCTCCGGCGCAGGAACCAAAGCTTGAGTGAATAGCTGGTCGAGCGCTGCATTCAGTGCTGAGTACGCGACAAGAGCGGAGCATGAGCTACTAACTCCCAGCACAAACATAGGGAAGGCAATCAGCGCTGTGAGCACAACGCCAGTTTGTGACACTCGTAGGTAGACGTCGGGCTCATCGTCAAAGGTTGCGTTCAGCGACTTGGACATCCCCGAGCAATCAGGGGCATCTTCCTTGGAGAGTTTGTCGTAGCTGCCTTTGCCCGATTCTATTGGAGATCGGTCGCTGGATGCAAATAATCGTGAGGTGGCGAAGTTCACCACTAAGTGTGTTGGGTTCCATCTCGCTAGATCGGCCCAACGAGCTCTCGTGCGCACCGTTGCAAAGAACGCAGCGACCATAACCATAATAGTGCCATGGACATAACCTTCGTGGAACTCCTCCGACGATATCGGTGCAGCATCGATGTACTGAATGTTGTTGTAGGCCAGAATGAAAATCTCGACTGTGAAACGCAGTTCTCGAAGGCGCACAAGAAGCATGTCGGAGACAAACGGTGACATCATGAGCACGAAGAGAAACCACGACACCAGGAACGTTGCGATTTTGCTTGCCAGCCGGGCCATGCGTTTTCTCTTCACGAAGGCAGCGTGCTGTCTGCCGCCTTGGTGTCTGCACTGCTCGCTGGCAGCTTGCTTGACAATGTCGAACACCCACAGCGCGCACACGAAGTAGGTGGCACACACGCAGTCTTCGAGAAACCCCAGTGCGAGCACACCAGCCTTGACATCCAGCGTGCAATCGGCGGAGCTGCCGTACATCATGATCAGAGCGTCGAGAGTCTCGTATCGGTAGATGGAGAAAAAGAGAAGCACGACGGTGTAGGCAAACAGCCACCCGAACCACGGCCTCGCCCATCCTGCTACGGGAGCTTTGGTCTTGATCAGGGCGTGCTTCTCCTCCGGCTCGACTTCTTCGCAATCTGCGATGGAGAGCTCGAGGAGATTGCACTGCCCTTCGACGTCTTGAATCAAGTCGCGTCGCTTCATCTCCAGCTTGGGTCGGTTGGTAGTAAATCGCAAAGTGATGGCGACTCGCTTGTGAGGCCAGCTAGGATGCCCTAGTCGTTTTACGGAAATCTTCATCGGCCGAGGGTCGTCCATGGAGTTCGTAACGGTGCAGGCGTCATTTGCCTGTCCCGACCGTTCATTACCTCTGGGTGCAAATCTGACGATTCTGGATTCTGGATCAGGACTTATCCAAACGGCCAGGCCAACCTTATCCTCCAACGAGCGTCCCCCGAAGTCTCGGTCGCAAGCTGACACACTGGACTCCAGTGAATGGTAGAAGGCGATTGCGTGCGTTGTAACTGACCTACCAACAAATATTGCGCGCATGTGAAACGCAGTTTGTCTTTCGCGTTTCAAGCTTTTCGAGTGCCCCCAAATGGATACATGTAGTCTTTCATATTTATTTTCGCCGGGTCAAACTGTGGTAACTAATTCAAACGGCGGTCCCCTAGTAGCTAGCTATCGGTACAATTTACGGCAAGTAGGCACTTGCCATCGGTAGATTTTTTTGCGGGTCGTATACGGGTCTGGTCTTGTTTAGGTCTAAGGTAGCTTTTTGCCAAAGGTTGATACCTACCACCAACCAACCATGTCATATGAGGGCTTAGAGAGGCCGTTTGCACCCGGAGCGAAGCGGAGGGCTGCAATGGTCGGCGCGTAGCCCGGAGTAGGTGCCCTGACAAGGAGTTACAATCTAATCCAGACACCGCGCCTGGCCGAGTCGAGGACTTAGCGTAAGGCGCAAGGGGGTGGGGCAGGCCGCGAAGCGGCGCCCCCCGAGCGAAGCGAGAGAGGGGCGGGCCCCCCGCCGCGCCGTCGCTAAGTCCGCAGACGAGAGCCAACGCGCGAGTGTCCTACTAACTTCTCTGTTGATGGTGTTGTCTGTGCTCACGAAGGAGCGTACCAACGTTGTGTCAAATACAACTTCAACGTGGTATCTGATTGGCTCGACCTAAACAAGACCTGACCCGTATACGACCCGCAAAAAAGGTTATCCACCGCTCCAAGTAGTAGCGGCTGATGTCCCGGCCGATGTCTCGCCACGCCAACCACTCCATCTGCTCGTCCCTTGTGAGGTTCGGGAACAGATCCACCTGCATGTCGTGGTCAGTGTCCGCATTGTGCAGCAACACGGAGTCGCCCACGCGATCGTATCGTAGCCGCTGGTGTCCGCGCACGACCGACATCTTGCGAGTTGGGTTGTTGCTGAATACCACACGTTCACCGAACGGGATCTTCCGCTTGAGTGATCGACCAACGCCGTCCTGTACGAAACCCCCAGTCGGCACCCCCGTAATGTCAGCCAGTGTATTGAGGAGGTCGTAGTGTTCAACGGCATCGTCAATCACGAGACCCGCGGAGCTTCCCAGTCGACCCTCGGCGACGATTGTTGCCGGGACTCGCGTCACCGATACATCTCGAGTGTCGCTATTACGAACTTCGGGGGCTCGACCATGATCGCCTACGATAACAACGATGGTGTCGTTGAGAACACCCTCAGCTTCCATGCGGTCCATGAATTTACCCAACTCCATATCCGTGAAGTAGCGCATTTCTAGGTAATTTTTGACGGTATCGGCGCGCTCCAGCCCTTCATAAAGAGCAATGAAGTCTGGCTTCTCGGACTCGGCGTACCACGTAGGTCGATCATGGAATGGTTCGTGGCTGGAAATGGTAAAATGTGTGATGAATATTGGCTGCTTTGGATCTCCTCGAGACATGCGTCCATTTTGCTCCTTCGTTTTGTTCAGAAGTAGATCTCCCACAAGCTGGAAACTCACGTCGTCATGAACACCCCAGGGAAATCTGCGCTTCTCGGGGCCATCCCATTGATCAGGCGTAATTCCCATGTCCGTCTCCGCCAAATTCCACATTTGTACACGCCCCCAAACGTTCTCATACCCGTGCGAAGGGATGAATGCATCCCACCCGTCGTAATTCAATGCGCAGCCAGTAGTGAAGTACGTTTCGTATCCCTTAGCTGCGAACAACTGCGGAAGCCCAGAGAGCTCGGTATCCTCCTTGCCGCCCGCAGTGCCCGTAGCCACACTGTCGTACGGAACCTGCGCGAACAGGATACTTTCCAGAGAACGGCTCGTTGGAGAGCTCGACCACATATTGCGGAAAGCCACCCCGCGCTTCGCCCACCTGTCGAAGTTGGGCGTGACGGTGATGTTGGACCCCTTCAACAGGTTCGATGGGTCCTCTTGACCAACGAGGTAGCGCGAATCATGATACCGGAATGACTCAACTGCCAGCACCATAACGTTCGGCGGATTGTCAGGGTCTACGGTAACGTCAAAAGCGAGATCTCCGTGGAAGCCCATAGTGCGCCGGAAGAGCGAGTTGTCGTCGAATAATCTGTGTTCCTCGGTTTGGTAGTGGATATATGTTTCTGCCCAAGCTGTTGGACGCGTGGGGTCAATGCCACCTTGTTTGAATTCTTCCTGGGAAGGCAACAGGGTCTGCCTGAATAACTGGTTGAGTGTTGCATTTAGTGCGGAGTAGGCAACAAGAGGGGAGCACGAGCTGCTAACTCCGACTACGAACATAGGGAAACCCACGAGACCCATGAGAAGGACTCCGGATTGAGAAGCTCGCCGATAGAGCATGGTCTTGACGTCTGAGTAGCTGTTCGGAACTTTGGACGCTTCCTTCGATTTGATTTTGCCTTCATCAGAGGTGAGTTTATCGTATTTGTGTCCATGGCCTGGGCATTGGCCGAGTTTGTTTCCACCCAGTCGCGTTGTTAGTTGCAAGAGAGCGGTGTGAGCGGCGTGAACCACGGCGTGTGTCGGATCCCAGTGGGCCAAGTCGGACCGTCGGAGTTCTGTCCGCGCTAAGGCGAACACGGTAGCCACAATGACCACAATCGCTGCATTCGCAAAGCCCGCGTTGAACTCCTCCGTCGCGATCGGAGCAGCACTAATGTACTCGCTCTCGTTGATAGCCATCGTAATGATATCGAACGAGAACCTCATTTCTCGGAGTCGAACGAGCAGCATATCAGCGACGAACGGCACCACCGTCGCCACGAAAAGGAGCCACGACATCAAGAACGTAGCGGTCTTACAGGTAATTCGTGCAATGCGTCTTCGCTTCTCGAAAGCAGCGTGCTGTCTGCCGCCTTGGTGTTTGCACCGCACGCTGATCGCTTGCTTCACAAGATCGAAGATCCACAGCGCGCACACGAAGTAGGTGGTGCACACGACGTCTTCCATGAAACCCAGAAGCAGCACTCCAACCCGCAGGCTCAGGGTTGAGTCCTTGGCACTTCCGTACATCGCAATGAGATCATCCATTGCTGACCACCGATAGATGGAGAAAAAGAGGAGCAGGAGAGCGTAGGTGAAGCACCATCCCATCCACGGCTTCGTCCAGAGGTCGGCATCGATCACGAGGTGCAGAAGCTTTGGTCGGAGCTCGGTAGGGGCTTCCTCCGGATCGACTTCGTCACTGTCGACGAGGTGCAAATCGAGAAGCTCACCCCGCTCGTCTTCCTCTTGGATGGAGTCATCGTGGCTGTCTGGAATGCCGTGCAGCACCCCGCTCATGTTTCGAAGGGGGCACAGCGAACGAATGCAATCTTCGGACGAAGGAAGTTGGAGAATGGGGCGGGGGGTCTTCAAGAGGCGCGCCGAGGGACGCAGTACCTGTTCATGCACCCTGTTGGAATCCAACTTGGATACCGTCCACTTGACTCCACCGTTTCGATTGAGCTAACAAGAACCCAGAACTGTGGTGGGTGATTTCTGCAGGTGGGTGGGTGGGTGGGTGGAAGAGAGGTTTTCTGCACACACTTAGAGCATCTCCAACGGTGCACTGCAAGAACGGCGTTACTACAACACAACTACGACAACACGACAGGCCTTACCGCAACACAGCAGGCCTTTGGCAACAAAGGCAGCACCACATCGAAGCAACACCAGAACAGGGGCCGAACTGGTTGCGTAAAATACGCGAGATAAATTACCGCTATTGTTAAAGTTACCCGGTCGTTTGCGAAATATGACATTGGGGTAGGCAAATATCAAAAATCTGCCCCAGAGAGAAACTAACACCTAAGGTTACATGAGTGATTCCGCGATCACTCGAGGCGAGAATCTTGCTTCTTCGCCGCCAGCGCTAAGCCCAATCGACGCTCACCACGGTTCTCAAGACCGCAGCGCGCGTTTCTGCAAGGAGTTGCTACGATCCCGTCTGCAGCAGATCGAGGCGATGGAAGAGAAACTGGAGAAGGTCACTAAGTACTCGATGAAGTTGCTGAACGCGCAAGAAGAGCTAGCCATGATGCTCTCCCACGAGAAAGAAGATACCATTCGCCTAGCCGCTGCTGCCGGGGCCTCCGCTCATGATGTTGGCTACGTCATGTCCTATGTTGTGGCACTCGAACAGTGCTGCAACATTCTACTTGACAACTAGTAGCCGAAGCAATGAAGGACAAAGAACAACATAATGTGCTTGCAAATAAAATAGTAAGCGAGAGCTAACGAGGGAGACTAATACACAGTGCATTAGGTCTTTACAGTTGCAAGTAGCTCTATGTCGGTGGCCTCAACTGCTCGAGCTAGCTTGTTGGACTTTGTCGTCATGTCTGGTTGCATTAGTATCATCCACAGAATCCGAAGGCGCATGATAGTGATGTCGTCTTGAGTAATGTTGATCTCCGACAAACGTGAATTACCCATCAGCATATCATATACTTGTACAATGCACAGCACGCCGCACGAAGTACCGTCGGGCTGTCTCGGGCCATCGAGCCAAACATTTTCTTCTTCGGTAGGAACTTCAGTCCCTAATGGCATGCTAGCGCTGTGCCAGGCTTGCAAGAACGGCGCCACTGTTTTTTGTAGATACGTATCAGTGTGTCTTGAAATGCATCAGAACACAGCGATTCGTAGTAGTAAGGGGTGAAGCATGGTAGCTCTCGCTGATAGCCGAGGCTAACCATGATAACACCCCAGTGATTCTGGTTCAGGTGGACGGGTAGCACGACGAACTGATAGGTCGAGATTTGAGCATCCGGTGGGCTTGGACAACCAACCTCAGGTGCAAATAAATCCAATGCATATCCATTCCCCAGCCAGTTGCAGATGCACCGAATACCAAAGTCAATCATTGCGTCATTTAGCATTCGGTCTCTGGCAAGCATTCCGACGAGACCTTCCACCTTCACAAAGCTTTCACCACTTTCCAGGCGAAACGCGGACGCAAAGCTCGCTTCTCCAAAGACCCGTGCGCAGTCTTTCGCCAACGCCAGGTGCTTTTCACCAGCCGTATCAGATGTAAGGTCGTGAGAATCAGTTTCTTGTGGTGAGGTGCGGGCAACTTCCCAGCGTCCAGAATAAACCTTGAATGTAACTTGAATCAGCAAACCTTGAATCTAAGTCCAGGGGGGCTCAGAGTCTTAGAGTCTCAGCTGAAAGGTCTCAGCTGTACTCGACGAAGACTCGGCCACCACCTCTGAACCCGAACTCTTGGTCTGACGCGGCGTGTGCGCCTCCCTTGCGATCCCCTTGACGGTTCTTGCTGGGGCTACGCTTTGGGCCCAGACGTCAGCCAACCACGTCTTCTTGTTCCTTGTCCAGTCGTCCCTTGGTACTCTCCGAACGAAGCCGGCTCCTCGCTCAACAGGCCTTCGCTCGCACGTGTCCTCAACCCGATTTGCCCCGGGGTTTTCTTTATGTAGACACGACTCCACACACACACTTGTCTGTTCCTTCCAAGACCGCAGACCCGGTCTTCCTTGCTTCTCCTCTTCCTCCAGGCGGCTCCAGCTGAGAGCCGCGTACACAGGTCTTCACTCGCCCCCCGACCTAGGGTGGCTCCGAGAGTTGGCTCGAGCTGAGCCGGTCTTGATCCAGGGTTCTCGCCTCTGCGCCCTGGGACTTCCGCGCGGCACTCAATCTGAGCGCCGCGTACACAGGTCTTCACTCGCCCCCCGACCTAGGGTGGCTCCGAGAAATCGGCTCGGCTTGAGCCTGTCGTAATCCAGGGTTCTCGTCTCTGCCCTGGGACTTCCGCGCACCACGTCTTGTCGTAGACGGAACGGCTGAGCGGGGAAAACACGGTCCCAAGCTCAGCGCCAAAGTGATATGAAATACGCGTCAGGTACAGCCGCCTAGTCGACCTGCCAACGCGTAAGGAAATATGAAATAGTCTCTTGGGTACCCCTTCACACCGAGGTACACCCAAAAGGTCTATATGGGGCCTGAGTTCTGTTGGATTCTCCTAAGACACCCTTTTCCGCAGCAGCAAACTTAACGCTGTGGCCTTCGGGGCAAATTCGATTCTGATTGATACTTTACACATGCAAACAAAGACCAATCAAGGGAGGGCGCTCGGCTTCCTTCGGAGCGCACCCAAACAAAGGTGAAAAGAAAGATATCGTCTTGCGAGCTGCCTGCAAGCCAACTGCGAGCGGCGCTTCAACATGAGTCTGGCCAATGACTGGCCGAGCTCAGCAAAGTCCAGCGACGTCAGGAAGTGACTCAGTGATGCTTCATCGATGAGTGGCAGATCTCGGACTTCTCATTGGCTGGTCGGAGTGAGTCATCTGGGTTCACCGGATTGCGCCACAGCTGATTTGTTCCCGGTCATCATCTGATGACGCGACCTTCCAGCGTGTGGCGACCATTCACCCAACAGTCGGCGACTAGCCAAGACCCCCCGGGCTCAGATGAGATCCACCTTGACACTCTCAGTGTCAACATCCGTCAGCATCCATCTCATGCTGAAGTCCCTTGCAACGCGCTGAGACCCGATACGACTGGCTGAGCTCATGTGCACATATCCGCAGTAGCTGAGCTCCAGTATAACCGGAGTGAACATCCCCTCGCTGAGAGTCACCATCTGCAAACCCATATCTCCCGAGTCTAGCGATTCACTGCTGAGGCCATCTGAGCTCAGCTATACTTGACTTGACCACTTCTGGGCTGAGCGGAAATACCATGGTCTTCGCTACTCCAAACTCCATGAGCAATCTGTTTAAGCAGGACGAGCTCAGCCACGCATGACCTGTCTATTTCAGCACATCTCGGTTGCTCCACTGCTCCAGACTGAGAGTAGACGAGGCTGGGCACATTGCTTTCGAGCTCAGAAAGGGTTCACCGCGGAGCGAGCAGCTCAAATATGCTTGGTTCGTGGTCACCGGATGCTCAGCAGCTTCCAAGGTGTCATTGCGCAGACTCCATCACCTTCAGTGTAATCGGGCTGAGCTGTCTCTTCAGCATGACTGGGTTGTCCCTACTTCACTTCGACTCATCTCAAGCCGGTTGAAGATGGGGGCAGCAGGCGTTGGGTTCAGCCATTGTCTGGCCAATCACGAGTGAGTCTCATCTGAGAGTGGTCGCTGGCAGATGCTTGAGGAACTCTCCCAGAAATCTGGGGGGAGCCTCGTCACAACCGTCCCTTATGTGGACCAAGTCCAAAGAGGTCAGTCACGAGTTGGGCTCGGCCCTCATAACCAAATATGCCAGTAGTCGCCTCGTCCCAGTCTCGTCGGATCTTGCCGAATTTGTGGTCTGCAATTTCAGATCATTTGACAATTTCCAACGCCGAGCGCGCACGGCTTCTCCAACCTCTCCAGATCGCCCAGAACGCAATGGCCGACGACTCTCCGGCCGCCCCACCGCGTCCTGCGTCTCTCTCGGGTGGTGATACCAGTGATGCGGGTCAGCAGGGCACTCCTGCGGCTCCTACGACTTCCACTTTGCAAAGCGACACGCCACTGTCGGTGGGGACGCGCATCCCGGCGCCTTCACAGACCTCGTCCACTCATGCCGACACCTCTGCGAGTTCCGCGGGACTGTCGGCGGCCACCAGTACGCCACTGACGGTTCCTGGGGCCACATCGGCGTCTGCGGGCGTCACATCTTCGAATCAACAGTCCGTGACCGTGACAGGGCTTCCTACGTCCATGACGCTGTCTGTAGACACTCTGCAGGCTGCGTCCACGCTCGTGAGGCAGCTCCAGATGATCCCTTCCGGCAGCAACTCGCGCCAGGACTCGTCATTCTTTCACCCAACATCCTCGCCTGCTACTCAAGCTTCGTCAACTTCATCCGCCACATCTACGACAATGGTGCCGGCCACTATGCGGGATCTCCATCGTGGCAGCACTTTTGCTGGTACTACAGACGGCTTGGCGAGGGTGATTCCTCTTCCACGGCTCAGTGATGCCGAACTGCGTCGGCTGAGCTCGTTAGTAGGAGGAGATGCGACGACTGAGGTGCTCCACCCGGGATCGCGTCGCCTGGTGGATTCCGCTGACTTCCGAGCCCGTGTAGCGATGGAGCGCGAAGCATTGGCTCTCGCCCAGGTTTATGGGGTTGACGAATTGGCTCTACGAGCGATGAATACTGTCCAGTATTTGCAAACCGCGGTTCAGAGGATCTTGGCGCTTGAACAAGGGAATTCAGCTCAGAGTGATTCGGCTCAAATCACGCAGCTGAGAGCCGAGTGCGCTCAGCTCGTCGCCAACCTCGCTTCTCAGAAGACCGAGTATGAGACCAACGTAGCTGCGTTGGAGGCGGCGCACGCTGAGGCTATGCTGAACACTCCTGCGCCCACTCCGGTCGCTGTCCCAAGTACTCCTCCGGGCAAACTTCAGGCTGAGATTGACGCTCTCCGAGCTGCCGCGGGACGCCTCAGTTGTGAGAAGTCCGATTTGCAGGACAAAATCTTGGCATCAACTCGGGAAGTGCAGAGACTGCAAGAGTTTCAGGATCTACGCGACAAACGCATTGCTGAGCTTGAAACTGAGCTAGCTGGAGTCCAGAAATTTTCTGCTGCATCGTTGATGGACTTCTTGGCGGAGAACACGAACCTCAGTGGTCATTGGAAACGACTGCTCGAGTTGCTTCAGCACTACCAAGAGGCTCACGCGATCCCGTCTCAATACCGGACGATGCTCCAAATCTCAGCGCGAGATGAGGACTCAGATGACTGCGGGCCATACGTGCCACAAAAGGGGAAGACTTCAACTCCCAGTTCGTCTCCAGCAAGTGGAGGGTCAGCTCAAACGCCTAAGCCGAGGACTCCGCTCGGCGGTCCATTTCCAAAGCCGGTTACGTCAGCGAAAACCGGCAGCAAAATGCCTAGGCTGTCGTTGTCAGGCACTCCACCTCCTAGTGGAACTTCAAAATCCCAACTTTCGGCAAGCCAGGATAGTGGTTCGGGAGGTCAGCCGACAATTGACTTGACGCATTCGTCTACCAGTACTCCGAGCTCGGCGCGCGTGATGCTGTATGTCGACCGGCTGAACTTAGCTCAGCGTCCACGCAGATTCAAGCCCGATAGAGCTCGGGCTCTGAAAAATTCTCCCTCCCGTGTCTCTGAGGCCAAGGCTATGAAAGCAGTTCCGAGCCAGTATTTCTGGGATGATGTTCGCGCCGACGTTCGGGAGCTCATGCTCAACGGCGTCCAGTTTTGGGACGCAGTGGCCGAATGTCGGAAGAACCAAATGTTGCATGACCAGTTCGGCAAGTTTGCTCTGACATAGATGTTGATCTCGGCTATCTACTGGGAAGCGTTGGATCGAACTCCATGGACTTCTTTCGTCCCCGACCAGTACTTCGAGAAAGCTTTGAAAGATATTCTGGATCCAGCACTTGACAGGGTTCCTGAAAATTGGGAGCCCTTGCCCATTCGTCCCCGATCGAAATCGCCATCCAGCTACGGTGGTTCTCCATTCCGACCCACTTCGTCCGAAGAAGAAGAGGAAGATGACGAATCCAAGGCGGACCCAACGTTTCGTAGCAAGGCAGCTGCCAGTGCCAGCTCAGTTCACACTCGAGGCCAGAAATCTTCGGCCAGTGGCAAGCGCCCGCGAGGTTCTTCCGTTTCCAGTGGGGCCGCCAAGACTCCAAAACTCTCGGCTCAATCTTCGGCTGGTCAAACTGGGCGCGCCAAAAGCAACATCCCTGATCCGGCTGAGGACGATGGCGTAATTGAGCGACCTAGGAAGGGCAGTTGGTTCCACTACGGGATCCGGGTTCAGGAATCGCTTCATCAGACCATTGGTTTCCCGCGCTACATGCCGGTGAAGGCGTTGATGAAGCACCTTCACCTCCGCTGGCGAGCTCCGGAATATTGGCGGCTTCTGCAGACTACTCCCTGGGACACCATGTGGCAGAACCGCGTGCGGACGCTTGTCTTCTTCCAGTATAGCGATATCCATCCAGACATGATCCGAGCTCTGCCAACCATTCTCAACTTTATGAGTCGTTGGAGGCGTGAATACTGGGAGAGATTACACTGGGTGACCATGGACCCCGCGCTGGACTACCAAGCTTCCGCTGAGCTTCGCAGTATTTCGGGATTGGCTGAGCTGTACCAGGATCGCAAGGATCGCGGCTCCACGTTCGACACCAAGCGCAAAGAGATGATGGCTGAGCTCGAAAAAGTCAGTGGTTACGATGAGAAGATCTGATACGAGCCCGGACTCTGGGTGGTTCCCCGAGATCCGTGCTACTGGATCACTCGTGACCCTGCGCTCAACCTTTCTCTGCCTTCTCAGCTGAAGACTGTCGACGAGCTTGAGTGTGCCCGCACGCAGTGGGCTACTCGCCGTTCGGACAATGCGTTCCTGAACTTGGCGCCGGTCGAGCTGACTCGGCAGTTGCTCAGCGACCAAGAACGCGCTCAGAATCCTCTCGTCCCTGACCCAAGCTTCGCTCATGACGACCTCGAGGATGTGCTCGCAGCTCTGTTGTGAGCCTATGGGCACCCCTTTAGCGGAATCTCTTTCAAGCATGATTCGTAATACATCTCACACGTTTCCATCTGAATATTCTTGTCTCGTTCTTCATCTTACTAACTCACTGTCAGCTCAAATCCTCCACCGCTGATAACCAAATCGTAAAACACAAATAATCTCCAACTTCATACAAACTCCAAATACATACACAGTTCATAGCAGGCTCGCACTTACTGAGCCTCAGGCTCAGGAAGCTCATCGCCTGCTTGCATTGCTTTGAACCGCGCTTGTGCTTTGGCTCCTTTGTTGAGAAGTGCTCCACAGTTCAGCTGAGACATTGGCAGCCAATCGGGCTCAGAGTACCCTTTCCATTTCACCAAGCATTCACGAACTCGCTTAGAAGTGCGGGTTCGTTTCACCCAACGAACATCTTGGATGCTCTCGACTTCGTATTCGCTCTGAGCCTCGTCAGGATCATCCACGTCTTCAGCAAGAAGGGCAGCGTCGAAATCATCTTCTTCAGCCACTTCAATCTCTTCAGTTGGACGATCTGGGAAAAGTGCTCTTGGCTTCAGCCTGCTCACGTGCACCCATGGGTAAAGTTTATACCCTGAGCCTTCGATCTTCAGCTTACAACGGAAGTCATCTGACTTTTCTAGGATCCTGAAAGGCCCGTGCCACAGATGTGCAAACTTCTTAGTCAGCCCAGGTTGTACTCGAGCCAAATAAAGCCAAACGGCATCTCCGACGGCGAAGCCTTTCTTAAGCCTTTCAGATAATTCTTGCCAGATTTTGGTCTGAGCTTCCGAGCGTTTGGCTTTAGCCTGAGCTTGGAGGCCTTTTGCCCAGGCCTGAGCATACTCATACTGCCTCTGAACACTTCGACGCCACTCATAAGCCGTCCTCTGATCCACTCCCGTTGGACGGGATCCCAGCATAGCCGACACTGTGCTCTGAGGGTCCCAGCCGTGCACCAAATAGAACGGAGTGTAGAGACGAGTGGCATCAAAGGACGTGTTCAGAGCCCACATCAACTTCTCCACCTGATCGTCCCAGTCGCTCTGATCGGGTTCCGCTACATAAGCCCGGACAGCTCGGATCACAGTCTGGACCGATCTCTCTTGCTGTCCATTGGCCTGAGGCCGATAAGCAAGCGTGGCTCGTTGTCGGCTTCCTAGCATTTCCCGAAACTTCGCGAACACTTCACTCATAAATCGGGGGTCACGATCGTGACGGATCATCTCGCTGGCGCCAAAACGTTGAAATACTCGGTCCATGTAAGCTTCAGCCACTTCCTGAGCCGTAGTTGAGCTCATCGGTTTACAGATCACAAAACCCGAGAACATACATTGGAACAGGAGGAGGAATACGTTGCCTCGATCCGATTTGGGCAGATGCGTGACAAAATCCATCGACACTGCCTCAAAAGGTCGAGTGGCTAGAATGTTTCCCGGTGATGGTCCAGGGTTGGGCGGAGCTCCTTTAGCCGTCACACAATCCACGCATTCTTTGACAAAATGCTCTACATCGGCGTACATCCCTGGCCAATAGTACTCTCGGCGTAGTCTCTCGAAAGTTCGGGTGATCCCTTGATGAGCTCCTTGGAAGTCTTCATGGCTCAGATGTAACAAGTCCGCTTGGAGTGAACGAGGGACTACCAGTCTCAGCATCTCAGCTTGGTCTCGGGGTCGATTCGGCGTAGCTCGGCTCAGATAGTACAGAGCTCCACGAGAGTCCAAGACGAACTGATTGGCAATCTTAGCCACATCCTCGGCTTCAGCAGCAGATAGATCAGTCAGATTCCCTTTCAGGTAATCTTGGAGCCTTCGGATCCACAGCTCGGCTCCTTGCTGAGCCAAGATACGACGCCACCTCTCAGCGATTGCCATAGCAGGAGTGGCTGTTTCAGGAGAGAATCCAGGAGTTATTTCCTCAGATGTAGGGGCCTCATCTCGATCAGCGTCCCTGCCTTCTCCAGCGGGATCCTCTTCCGCACGAGCTTGTCTCCGAGTGACGACAAATATCTTAGCGTCCGGAGACAAAGGTTCGGCAGCTTGGATAAGCGATACTGGCTCAGGCACGATCTTCGATCCCACTTCAACTGGGCCATTGGGCTCCTTCTCAGCGACAGCGATCGGCTCCCGGACCAGCTTTTCTGCAATGCGATTCAGCTGTTTTAGCTGAGCTAACTCCACTGGGTCTTCCAATGTAACCTCGCACTGAGCCGCCAAAGGTTTTGAAGTCAAGTAATCAGCAGCCGCATTGAATTCACGTTTGACATGAACCAGCTTTACTGACTTGAAACGCGGGCGGAGTTCATCGAACGCATTGAGCAGGAGCTGAAGTCTCGGGTTCAGACACTGGATGAGCCCCTGAGCTTGCTGAATGGCGATACGGGAATCTCCGACAATCACTATTTCCGAGATTCCTCTAGCCAAAGCCATCTTCGCGCCTTCAATCAGCCCATGATACTCAGCCTCGTTTACGGTGGCGTCTTCAAAATGGTAGCCTCGAGCTTCAATCACGTCCCAGGAGGGTAACGTCCATAAGACACATCCGGCTGAGCCCCGTCGATCCGACATCTTAGCGGCGCCGTCGAAACTGAGCAACCATCCTTCATAATCTGCTTCCAGCATCTCCAGACTGATTGGTGGAGCACGAATCACTTGTCCTTTGGCTGGGATGAGACTCTCGGCGATCTGGTCGAGCTTGTCTCGGGGAGTAATACCTGCACCCATGATAGCCGCCAGGCCATCCTCATCTCGTTGAACTTTGTGAATTTCCAACGGCCACGGAGCGAGCCGCACTGCCCACTGTTCGCAACGCCCTTCAAGTGACCTCGACTTGAATATCCATTTCAGCACCGAGTGTCTGGTATAGACTTTAATCAACTTCGTCCCAGCCAGCATGGTGAAAAACACTCGGAGTACTCGGATCAGTGCTACAACCTCCTTCTCAGCGGGGTGGTATCTGAGCTCTTGATCGTGCAAAACTCTCCCTGTAAAACGAACTGGGAATATAACGCCATCGTATTCTTGACCCAGAACAGCGCAAGCTGCCCAAGGGTTGGCGTGAACAATGATGACGAATGGCTTCTGAGAGTCGGGGTGTCTGAGCAGAGGTGTTGATACAATCTTCCGCTTCAGAACTTCGAAAGCCTCCTTGGCTCGGCTGAGATCTCGGCCAGCGCGAATCTGCTCGTCCGTCAGTTCATAGAGCACAGCTGCAATAACTGGGAGGTCTTCGATGAACTTGTTGTAGTAGTTCAGACTTCCCAGAAACGACTGTACACCTTTCAGGGTCGACGGAAACGGGAGGTCTTTCACACCTTTAGCTATCTTCGGTTTGGCTCGGATCCCCTCCGCCCCAATTTCATGAGACAGATACGAGATCGTCTTCTTGCCGAACTCACTCTTAGGCAGACTCACTGAGATTCCCCAATATATTAGCCGATAAAGTAGCCGATCTAGATCTACGCACAGCTGTTCCCAGGTCTCAGCTCCGTAGGCAATGTCATCGATATACGAACTTCGTCCCAGTACCGGATTCAGCTGTGGGGGGGGCTGGGATATTCCTCTGGAAAACGGTCATACTCTCAGCTATGGTAGACATCTCCTCTTCATCTGAGCCGTCAGTTCGGATTCCTAGAAATTCCAATACATCGGCGTCGACTTTGGATTCTTCTGAAGCTGGAAGACGCACGAACCCCCACAGGCAATTATCCAGCATCTGCTGGTAGATCAGTGGGGCATTCTTCAACCCGAATGGCATCCGTGTTCACTGAAAGTGTCCTAACGGACAGATGAAAGCCGAGATATGCTTCGCTCTCAAAGTCATCGGTACTGCCCAAAAGCCACTAGCCATATCCAAGCTCAGGAACCACATCGTACTCTCGAACCCAATCAACAAATCGTCAATCAAAGGTAAGGGGTAATGCATGAGCTTGATCAGCTGATTCACCAGTCGGTAATCGATGCAAAGCCGGATGTCGACTCCATTCTTCTTCATCACAATGACAATTGGCGAGGCCCAATCTGAGTCCGAGTATTCGACCAGCTTCGTCTGGACCAACTTCTCGAGTAGTTCATAAACCTTCCGAAGATGTTGGGGACGAATGGGCCTCGACCTCTGAGCAACAGGTTTGGCGTCGCCCACATCCAAGTCGCAAACTACGCCTCTGGCTGGGGCAGGGACTGCATTCCCGTCTCCCAAAAAACTGGCGTGATGTTTCTCCAAAATTGCACGGACTTGATCTTCCATGTCTTTTGTCGTCACTCCGGGTTCCCCAATATCTGCCGTAGTCAGGTCTGCTTTCGGGCTGAGATCTTTCAGCTCAGGTAGTGCAGCTAATTGATTCCTGAGGTCGTTCAGTAACTCAGTCCCCTCGTGGAGATAAACCGTGGCTTCAGCTTCGTCAGTGAAATCAATTTCTAGACGCAAGCATCGGGCGAGAGATTCTTTCAGTCGAGATACTGGTTCAGCTACGAAGTCTACCGGTTCAGTTTTGAAAACTTCCGCCAACTCCTTCTGAGCTTCACGAGACGCCATACCTCCTCCAAACACTCCTCGTGATATCACTTGTGGTCCCGATTCGTTGCCGGTTGAGACATCTTCGGCTTCATCTTTTGCGGTTTCGGAATCAGCTTCGGATCCGAGTGAGTCGGGTGGTTCAGGCAAACCTTCCGTTGATACCAACTCTGCTGGGGAAGCATACCCCCCATCTTGAGCTATGTCATCTCGACTATCTTGAGTTGATTTCCAAGCTGACTGTCCTCGTGGGAGAGTGTTCACCATGTAAGCTGAGGCTTGAGGCTCCGTCGCATCAGGTTCGACGCCGTCCTTCTTCGGTGATCGCTTGGCTAGCAACAGTTTCTTGGGCCAGGTATACACCGGTTTCTCGACGGCGGGCGGCGCTCTGAGCTCCGCTTGTTGTGCAATCAACTCTTCTAACTTCAGATACTTAGCTGACGGTTCAGCCTCGTAGACTAACGCGGCCCATTCTTTATACTTCTGAGATTGGGGTCGAGCGAATCGTTCCCCTTGGGGCAAGTATCCTTTCTCGACTAGACAGGCCACTACCGTATTCTGACAGAGGCTGGCCGTCCGGCTGGAGATGTTCACAACTTTGACAGCTCTGGGCTTCCTTCCCGGTCCGTAGATAAACTGAGTCACCCATTGCTCACCTCGACCAGCCCATTCCTGAACCTTGTCTGGCTTAGCTTGGTAATACTTAACTGGGATAGTCACAGATCGTCCCGGTTGAAGCCACACTGAATCAGTCAACGACACATCCACTTCCAGTCCGACATGGTTAATCTCAGGACCTCCGACCAACAACAACGATTCTTCATCTGGGAGCCGGACGACACCTTCTCGGGCGCAGATCCGAACTCCAGCAGCAACCATGAAATCCATTCCTAATAGGCAATCCAGACCCGCTCCAATGTTACCGACCCAAACATCCATCACGTAGACCACTCGGACTCCGAGGGTCAGCTTGATTTTGGCCTGAGCGGTGGCATACGTTGGAACGTCTCCGAACCCTACCACTCTGAGACGGTGGCCCCGACTGAGCTTGAGTTTCAACCTGCGTGCAAGGTCTAAACTTATCATACTCGTCGTGGCTCCCGTGTCCATCAGGATCTGAGTTCGGTGATTGAAGATTGCTCCATGCACCATTGCCATATCGCGCTTCTCACCGACTAAAGTATGCGTACTCCACCAACCGTATCGTTCACCATAAGTTAGAGCGAATTCAAGATGGTTCTCGAACTCTAGCTCTGAACTCGGGTCCTCGACTTCAGCCATACCGGAATAAACGCAAGCTTCATCAGATGAATTCATACATTTGGGGTTATCGTTGTGCCAACATGGAAGGGCTGGGCCCACATATGCAAATGCACACAACGCTTGGGACTTCGGCTCGTCACGCACTGGTTCCCTGACCAGCGAGCCTAGTGGTTTAACGGCGTCTCAGGATCCGAGTTATCCAGCAATTGTCGAATAATCTCAGGATCAATGCTTTCGAGAGACCCTCCGGCACGGATGGTCTCGCGAACTGCCTTGAGTGCCGCCCACATGTCACACAAACCCCGACGATGATAGTCGCCGCACTTCGAGCACGGTTGACGCTTGCAATACTGGGTAGGATGACCTTCGTCATGACATCGTCCACAGATGAGCTTGCTCCAGCAGTTCTCGGTGTTGTGGCGTTTGCTTCCACACTCGTTGCACTTAAATTCTTCACGCTGGGGCGCTCCTCTTCCGAACGGCTGAGCATCAGTCTTCGGCTTCCACGCCAAACGCTCAGCAACTCTGAAAATATCTTCGTCAGTCACTACGGTCGAGTAGTTGGGCTCAGCGCCGACTGAACTCGTCGAAGCTGAGCTGGGTTGCGGCTCAGCGGCTTCAGCTCTCATAGCCTGATGGGTTTGTTCCCCTTCAGAATCTGCTTCATGTCTGAAGAAATCTTCTCCCGAGAAGTGAACTTGTCGACCAGCTTCGGCATCCATCCCTGTGCCGTCCGCCACGAAAGCCCGACCTTCCCCGCGGCGTGGCTGAGGTTTAAATCGGTCAAACTGCAGGTTCTGAGTGGGGCGCTTCTTCTGCTGATAATCCCGGTCTTCATGGCGTTCATCTTGTCTCAGGGCTTCAATACGTTTCAGGGTCTCTTCCAACTCACTCAGAGTGTCGAAACGCTGACCTTGGAGGGTGGTCTTCAGCCGAGAGTCGCTTAGCGCCTTGATGAAACGGCGAACGTGGGCTTCCCGATCCGTGGTTGGTCTTTCGAAAGCGATGTCGGCCTTCTTGGCAGCTCGATTGAGTCGATACAGGAACATCCGAGGCGTTTCTGATTCACGGATCTCCATGGCATAGTACCTCTCAGCTTTTGAACCAATGCTGCGGCACCATTCTTTCTTGAATACGTGCGACAACTTCCTCCAATCTGAACGTGTAGAGTCGGGAAGTTGAGCGCACCAATCCTTCAGGGATCCTGAGAGCCTCATCCTCAACTGAACAATACGGGTCTTCTCATCCCATGGTGCCATAGTCGCATAGTACATGAACCGTTCCCACCAGTTAACTCGGTCTTCAAGGGGACCTCGTTCATCAAACTTCTCCAGAGCATCGTGAGGGATCATAGCTTGAACTACGACCCGGGTTCCGGAGAGAGTGTCTGAGCTTTTAGCTTGAGCCGC
Organism: Phytophthora x cambivora; assembly: GCA_033557925.1. Lineage (NCBI taxonomy): Eukaryota > Oomycota > Peronosporomycetes > Peronosporales > Peronosporaceae > Phytophthora > Phytophthora x cambivora. The sequence continues at coordinate 215,726 of JAUCEB010000029.1, read as the reverse complement.
AACGCCGAATTGACCTTCGAGTTCATCCTGAGACGAGTCGCTTGAACTCGAGCTGTCTGATCCCCAGTCGTCATCGTCAGGCTTCCTGGATCTTGACGTACGGGTCTTGCTGCTTCGCTTGGAGGCAGAGCTTGACGTTCGAGCAGAGAACTTGGTCCGGCCACTCTGAGATGAGCCTTGAGTTTTAGACGTCTTATCACGTGACTCGGTGGGTTCAGCTTGGCGTTGGTTCGACTGCACCATCAGATGCATGACGTCGGTCAGCCGGTCAAGTTTCGCTAGGACAGGGTCAATCACCGTTCGAATTACAGATGATTCAGCGGGAGTTCGAGAGGGGTCCGACGAGATGGTCGGATGACTTGGTTGATTCTGAGAGTCTGCTTGAGCCCGAAGCTGTTCTTGATCGACCAGCAATTGACGGAGTTTTTCTTCCCGTTCAGCTACCGCTCGCTCATGTGCTGCTTGCGCTCGAGCGTGTTCCTCTTTCAACCTTAGCAGTTCCACATCGTGTTCAGCTCGAGTCTTAGCAGCTCGTTCGTCGTGAATTCTCTGCAGCTCCTCCTGTCTGGCTCTGATCTCAGCTTCTTGGAGTTTCTTCTGCACTCCTAAAAGATGCTGAGCTCGGGTCTCATCTTCCTTGCGTTTTTCGGCTTCAACAGCAACCCGTTGCTCAGCTAATCTCTCCAACGCTTCCAGCTGTTTGCGCTGCTCCACTTGAGTTCTGCGTTGAGTATCAGACATCTGAGCGTTCGCAGCCTGCAGTTTCCGGTATTCTTCGTGGAGCTTAGTCTGTTCACGTTGATTGTCCTCCAGAGCTGCTTGCAGTCGAGCTTCAGTGTTCTTTCGTTGCTCTTGTTCCGCAGTAAATCGAGTCCAAGCAGTAGCTTCCCGCCAAGTCAGATCTTGCTGAGCTGGCAGGTTGTCCGTGTTCACTTGAGCGCTCGGGCGGCCAAACCAGAAACCCTCTAGTCCAGCGCGGACACTTGGAGATGGTCCCAAGTCGGGTCTAGCGGCAGCGACTTCGGCTTTGCTCTCAGATGTTCGCTTAGACTCCGGACTACCAGGCAGTGGGATCTGAGCTGGGTGCTCAGCCATGGGCACTCCTGTTTCAGCTCTTGTCTGAGTCGGATGAGGCTGAGGCGGATCTGGCGTGATGGAAATCGTCATTCCCGGAGCTGAACTCCGCATAACCCCCGCAGTCGATCCTCGCATCATTGTTGCAGTTGACATGGGGAGATGCGTCCCTGACCCAAGCATGTAATCCGTGACAGACAATAGTGACGAGCCAGATGAACTGAACGACACGTTCACGCCCTCATCAGTCGCCATCAGGGACAGATCAGAATTGGGACCGGCACCCACCATGCTGGGCACTGAGTCACTCATAGCTTCCGGTCGAACTTCAGAAGCAGCGTCACTGGAATCACGCCAGCTCGGGATGGAACAACTAGCTGCCGACCTCATCAGCAGCGGACGTTTACGCGCAGGTTCTTCCTCGAGACTTGACGCTGGGCTTCTAGCTCGGAGGCCAGTCAGCTGAAGTCGCATAACCACTTCGTGACCCAAGAACAGTCGAGTGTCTTCATCCATGATAGCGTCGCCATCCTTATCCAACACGAAACCTGTTCCAGGATCACTCGCCAGGGCTGAAGCTGTTAGTTGCGGATCTGAGGGGGATCGAACATAACATGGCGTTGACCCCACCGCGAACTTCCAAGCAGTCAGTTCCGCTCGGATGAAATGCCCAATGCGCTCGACTTCCAACCTGATCTGAGTTTCCGGCACTCTTGACACCTCAGCCAGAGTGTGCCACACCGGGACTTGGTTCCGGAATTCATAACCAGCTTCATGCAGCATAGTCTGAAGCAGGGCGACGCACGCGATGGGCGGCATCAGTCCCAGCGCAACTCGGACTGCTTTGAGGTCAGACACTATCGGAATTCGGCGTCGCTCAGCATTAAAGACGTTCAGCCATCGAGCTGCAGGCGATCGAGTCACTGACATCAGGTGTCTCGCAGTAGCTCCGGCTGCTCGGATAAAACCCCAGAGATCATAGCCTTCGTGGCGCGGAGCATATGCCATGTCGACAGGATGAACGACTCCAGGAGGGAGAGACATCCACATCTCGAGTTGAGATCGGCCATAGGTGATCATCTCAGCTTCGGTCATCTCAGAAGGGTGGGTTAGGCTCAGATTCTGGGCTTCTCCTCCTTCCGGCACACCTCTCAGTCGTTGAAACGATCGCTGATCTGGCCAGAGTGAAGTCGACCAAGCTCCGCCGCTTTCTGCGCCAAAATAGCCTGCTCCCGGAGCGTAATTGAAGCGAACAGGGTCCGTCCTAGTCCAGTCTGGGTTCTGTTCTCTCAGCTGCATCTCACGACTTCCCAACAAACTCAGTACACCACCCTCGACTTGGCTACTGCGAAGGTTCGCAGCAGTTGGCTCCGGGTTAGCATGGGGAAGTCGGGAGATCGACGTCGAAGCCTCGGAATTATCTTGAGGTGCAATGTTCTGGTGCTCAGCGGGCACCGCTTGGCTTCGACCTTCATCAGTTCGGGCGCTCGGATGAGCACCCGCTTCGTCACCTTGACTAGCCCCAGATGGTTTCATCTCGGGCGAACTTAGGGACGGCACAACATCCTCCGGCATCGGGGGAGCTTCGGGTTCAGCGCTTGGCTCGGCCTCACTTGGGTGTGACACCTCCACTTCAGCGCTGGGTGCCGGGACTTCTAGGGTCGAACGACTCGATCCAGACTTCTCGGTTTCCTTCGGCTCCACTTCAGCCGGCAATCCAGCAACACACAGGCTCCGCCGAAGCGAAGACTCCGTCTTCTCACCTTTCCTCTTCGACGCACTTGGACTTGGCTTAGTCGACATAGTTGACTCTCGTCCGTCCAAAGTCGTTTCCTGATCCGGGCACGCGCACCAGTTGTGGTGAGGTGCGGGCAACTTCCCAGCGTCCAGAATAAACCTTGAATGTAACTTGAATCAGCAAACCTTGAATCTAAGTCCAGGGGGGCTCAGAGTCTTGGAGTCTCAGCTGAAAGGTCTCAGCTGTACTCGACGAAGACTCGGCCACCACCTCTGAACCCGAACTCTTGGTCTGACGCGGCGTGTGCGCCTCCCTTGCGATCCCCTTGACGGTTCTTGCTGGGGCTACGCTTTGGGCCCAGACGTCAGCCAACCACGTCTTCTTGTTCCTTGTCCAGTCGTCCCTTGGTACTCTCCGAACGAAGCCGGCTCCTCGCTCAACAGGCCTTCGCTCGCACGTGTCCTCAACCCGATTTGCCCCGGGGTTTTCTTTATGTAGACACGACTCCACACACACACTTGTCTGTTCCTTCCAAGACCGCAGACCCGGTCTTCCTTGCTTCTCCTCTTCCTCCAGGCGGCTCCAGCTGAGAGCCGCGTACACAGGTCTTCACTCGCCCCCCGACCTAGGGTGGCTCCGAGAGTTGGCTCGAGCTGAGCCGGTCTTGATCCAGGGTTCTCGCCTCTGCGCCCTGGGACTTCCGCGCGGCACTCAATCTGAGCGCCGCGTACACAGGTCTTCACTCGCCCCCCGACCTAGGGTGGCTCCGAGAAATCGGCTCGGCTTGAGCCTGTCGTAATCCAGGGTTCTCGTCTCTGCCCTGGGACTTCCGCGCACCACGTCTTGTCGTAGACGGAACGGCTGAGCGGGGAAAACACGGTCCCAAGCTCAGCGCCAAAGTGATATGAAATACGCGTCAGGTACAGCCGCCTAGTCGACCTGCCAACGCGTAAGGAAATATGAAATAGTCTCTTGGGTACCCCTTCACACCGAGGTACACCCAAAAGGTCTATATGGGACCTGAGTTCTGTTGGATTCTCCTAAGACACCCTTTTCCGCAGCAGCAAACTTAACGCTGTGGCCTTCGGGGCAAATTCGATTCTGATTGATACTTTACACATGCAAACAAAGACCTATCAAGGGAGGGCGCTCGGCTTCCTTCGGAGCGCACCCAAACAAAGGTGAAAAGAAAGATATCGTCTTGCGAGCTGCCTGCAAGCCAACTGCGAGCGGCGCTTCAACATGAGTCGGGCCAATGACTGGCCGAGCTCAGCAAAGTCCAGCGACGTCAGGAAGTGACTCAGTGATGCTTCATCGATGAGTGGCAGATCTCGGACTTCTCATTGGCTGGTCGGAGTGAGTCATCTGGGTTCACCGGATTGCGCCACAGCTGATTTGTTCCCGGTCATCATCTGATGACGCGACCTTCCAGCGTGTGGCGACCATTCACCCAACAGTCGGCGACTAGCCAAGACCCCCCGGGCTCAGATGAGATCCACCTTGACACTCTCAGTGTCAACATCCGTCAGCATCCATCTCATGCTGAAGTCCCTTGCAACGCGCTGAGACCCGATACGACTGGCTGAGCTCATGTGCACATATCCGCAGTAGCTGAGCTCCAGTATAACCGGAGTGAACATCCCCTCGCTGAGAGTCACCATCTGCAAACCCATATCTCCCGAGTCTAGCGATTCACTGCTGAGGCCATCTGAGCTCAGCTATACTTGACTTGACCACTTCTGGGCTGAGCGGAAATACCATGGTCTTCGCTACTCCAAACTCCATGAGCAATCTGTTTAAGCAGGACGAGCTCAGCCACGCATGACCTGTCTATTTCAGCACATCTCGGTTGCTCCACTGCTCCAGACTGAGAGTAGACGAGGCTGGGCACATTGCTTTCGAGCTCAGAAAGGGTTCACCGCGGAGCGAGCAGCTCAAATATGCTTGGTTCGTGGTCACCGGATGCTCAGCAGCTTCCAAGGTGTCATTGCGCAGACTCCATCACCTTCAGTGTAATCGGGCTGAGCTGTCTCTTCAGCATGACTGGGTTGTCCCTACTTCACTTCGACTCATCTCAAGCCGGTTGAAGATGGGGGCAGCAGGCGTTGGGTTCAGCCATTGTCTGGCCAATCACGAGTGAGTCTCATCTGAGAGTGGTCGCTGGCAGATGCTTGAGGAACTCTCCCAGAAATCTGGGGGGAGCCTCGTCACATTCTTCGTCAAATAGATCTGGTGTAACCGATATGCAGCTCCAGTCGGTGGAGACAAGCCAATCCATGTCTGCCCGCCAGTGATCACACTTCTTACGGATGCTGTAAAACTCCTGCATTCGGTGGACGACGCATCTATGTTGCAAAATGTATCAAAACGTTAATTAGTTTCCGGCAACACTGAAAGCAACACATCAATACAACACTGCAAGCAACACATGTTACCGCAACACTGTCAGCAACATTAGACTGGAGACAAACCTGGAAAACTTGGGTGTTTCCGCCGAGAAGAAAGCGACAACCTCGTCTGGGGTATGACCAGCCTCCACCGCGGAGAAAACCGACGCGAAATATGTGGATGGTGAGCGCTTCCTGTTTTCAGCTCTCAAAACAGCGTCCAACTTTATGACCAGACGATTAGGAACCACGAAATTGTAGTCGAAATCACCGGGCTGCGCTTGGACATGTTGACAGCGGGCAGTGCGTGCGTTCCAGAAGTCATCCGTCATAATAACGGGGTAGCTCGTAAGAATCTCACTGACGTGGTCCTTGTCCGCGGTGTTGCGTGCCCACTCGAGCACTCGATCTAGCTCGGGTATTTGCTTGTCCGGTAGAGTTAATACTGACCATTTTTGCGTGGCTGTGTTGGTCTTCAGTCGGGATTGCGTCAGTTTCTTTCGCTGGTTGCGACGGGGTTTTGGCTGAGGAAGCTTTAGTACTTCAATCAAGCCATGCTTACGAACATCCTTTGTCGCATTTTTGCCCACATTTGTCCGTACCGCCGCTTTTGTCAAGAGGGCCTTCTTTTCAGTCTTTGCCACGAACCCCTTTGCATTAGGCGGCGCTGCAACGGCTGAGTCCTCATCTCGTATCCGTCCCCAACTCTGTGTCAATGTTTGGGGGGGGGGGGTAGTGTCCGCGTTATTCTTCACGACGTCTGAACCGGCATTGGTCGCAAGCACATCTGACGCTTCTGCACCAACAACCATGTTTTCCACCAGCGGCACATCCTTTTGGGTAGGCACGCAGTTTAATTCCGCTGCAGCAAAACTGAGGCCATGTTCCGTTTCTTCGAGCTCTCGAAAATCATGTTCATGCTGTCAATTAAATCCGCAGGAGCGATATCAGAAGCTGTATCAATCTCCCAGTTGTCATCAAGATCAGCTATGTCCGATCCCGAGTTTTCATCTGGAATCGATGTCGCATCCGATGAGGAAGCCCCTACTTCTTCCATACCGCGAAGTACTATTTGTTTCCACGAACGCAATGCTGCATAGAACGCCGGACTTGGCAGCCCTGCCAGATGATCCATCACAGGTTCAAACGCAGCCTTTGCGTAGCAATACTTCTCTTCCGAGGACAGCACCACAACATTTGCACGCTCTCGACGCCGCATCTTGACGTATATGACTCGACTGCTAGGCTGATGACGCTTCCGTGCCTCTTTCTTGCTTTCAAAACAATGTGTTGCATCTAATGTTGCACCCAGTGTTGTATCGTGTGTTGCGCCAAGATCTAGTGTTGCATCAATCCCTTGTGTTGCTCATCTTCAGCATGTCCTTCCGTAACCTGCGTCAAACCATCATGCTCGAGTGATTCGCCAGCGGCTCTCATCCTAGTCTGGACAGCACGCAGCGATGCTACTCCACGTGAAAACGCTTGCTCCAACGTTGACATTGCTTCCATGCTCCACCGTTTTGGGATAGACGACAACGGTAGGCACTCGAATCGGTGAACACGCTCTGCAATGTACATCAAATGCCGGCACGGAAGGTTGTAGCTGCAGCTAAAAATACATGAACAAGTCCATTCTAGGTCTTGACACCGATACGTCTGCCCGCGAGTTCTTACTTCCCATTCTCCCAATTTGGATCCGCGCGTAGCGCATGTCGTATGCGCCAAAAACACCATGTAGCCGTCCCACTCCCTTCGAACTCTTGCCAGCATATCATCACTTAAATGCTTCGCCACGAGTGCAAGAAACACTGGTACTAGATCGGGGTGTCTCGATGTCGTGGAGTGCTTGCGCGTGACAGTTATCAATTGCCGAATTATAGTTGCTTGATGAGCCAGAAGACGGCTAATTGTAGCGTCAAGTCTTGGCCTCTTTCCCAAAAGAAGCTTGACCTGATTCCAATTTGACTCTATCCGCTTAGTCGTGGTATTACCCGCGGTGAAGAACTTTCCCCTGGTGTAGTTTGCCCACATCAACGCACAGGGTTTCCAGTTTGTCATGAAATAGCTAAGCAGTTCCGGGCACGCCTTCTCACAAGCGGTTTTGAAGCTAGCGAGCTCAGCGTCAAACTTCGATTTGGTATTGCTTCAAAACAGATAGAACAACACATATAGCAACACATACAACAACAAAAGAAGCAACATGTCAAGCAACACGTCAAGCAACACATCATAAACTTCAAGATTCCTCCGCTCAAACGTACCAGTACATCAACTTCGCGAATGCTGCTTCCATTTCGTCCCGCTGCACCATCGTAAGATTGAATTTAACTCTTGTGCAAACTTTGCGCCAATATGTCAGCGCATGAAACTGGCAGAGAAGCACTTTAGCGTTCGGAACGCTTTTTCGAGGACCCTCCACTCGACAAAGTCCTTGTCAATCACGATTGTCTTGATTTTCTTCCAAGTCGGGTTACGCTGCTTGAAGAAGTCGATAATCCGCTCCATGGTGTCAGCTTTCTGATCCAGCGCGAGAAAATCAATCACAGGAACCCCTCTTCCAGTAGCAGATGTAACGACTAGGCTGCCTACAGCAAAATGATGATTAGAATATACAATAATACATCATCAAACAGGTCATACAGTATAATACGTACCAAGATGATACCCTAGGTTATTGGTACCATGCGTCCAATCCATTACAAGCGAGTCTCCCCACTCCAGAAAACACTGTTTTTGGATCCATGTCTGGATTGCAATGACGCAGCTAATGCCAATCTGATCTTGCACGAGGAGGACGTCATTGCCGACGTCCTCGTCAGCAAAACCGTCAAGAAGAGTCTTCGTGCGTTCGAGGATGCTGCTCCCTAACACGTGTTGAAGGATGTTTCTCGTTTGTTGTGGGCTTAGAATCATATCTGTTTTCGAAAAAAAGAAGAAGAAAAAGAAGATAAAATGAGATAAAACAATAGAAACCATAAATCAACTTGAAAACAGCATCCAAAACAACACATGCAACTGCAAATTCACCACATGCACCCACCAAGCTTGTTCGACAGGTAGCGGTTGATATCGGCAGTGCTTGTGTTCACTTGCTTCAGCAGACCAAGCTCCTTGCGAACCTGAGGCGGCAGCGGCATTGACTTCGCGCCACGGTAAGAGTCGTAAATGATCTTGTTCGTTTTGTGGTTGTGCGTGGAAATCTATGACAAATAATGTACATGTTAGTTCATCATTCGGTTGGCATTCATGACTTCTGTGACTCACCTCCGTCCCAGGGACAACGCAAACCTGCCACTTCGCTTGTCCTTCCGATATCACTTCTTCCGAACGCACCAGATATCCGGCCTCACAGCCAGTAAATCTGGAATCTTTGTCTCGGCGACCTTCACCTCGCGGAGCCTGCGTGGATCCATGCGTGCACCACATGCGTCTGAAATAGTATCCAAAGCCGGCTGGAAGCTGAGATACATCGGGTCGACTTAAGCAACATAACATTGAAAAATACAGAGCTGGTCAGATGAAAGCAACATATTATGCAACACAACATAGTGTGGTATTGCAAAACACACAAATCGTCAATTGTGGGTCCTCGCAAACAACCAACAACAATAGCCGAGCTAGTCGGCTGAGTTGGCCTGCGTGGGGTCTCTTTCGGGTCCCCAACGGTCCGGCCCAGCCGGGACAGTAGGTGGCGTGTCTTCGCCGAGTTCCAACCAACTGGTTCACTCTCCAGAGACTCGCCTGAGCCGGGCAGTCTCCGTTCACAAAACCCGTGCTGTCCACCAAAGGATGGTACAGTCGCGGGCCGCCGAGTGCAAAGGCAGCTCAGCTGAAAGGTTGCGGTGCCCTGGGACTTACAGGCCCACCGGCTCGCCGAGTTCGGCGAGACTTTTCTCCGCGCTTGGCGAGACTGCCCCTTCCGGGCCTACGTTATCTCTTGGCGCTACCTGTTGGTACCTTACAAGCTATGCCTCTCAGGTACCAACGGCAGACATACCCCGGCCCTATGCAGGGACTTACCGAAGAAGTGTACACGTAGGAAAATTCTGCTCTGTTTGTTTGGTTATATCTTTCGGGCGCCCTGAAGGGTCGCCTCTACTGTTCCTGAGTTCCTATACAAATACCTAATGAAATGGAGTGGTTTCGGATCTCGGCCGACCCTTCGCCGAGTTCGGCGACCTCTCGTGCCAGTCGGTCCGGATACAGCGCTTATCCGGATCCGCGAACTCGGCTGGTCCGGATACTGAGTTATCCGGCCGGTACTCTGTACCCTCCAGCCGAGTTATCACCGTCGCTCTGTTATCCTAAGCTTGTCTGGTACAGGTACCAGTGTGTGCCACTCGGCGAGATTGTCTTTGACCGCTCTGAAGCTGAGACACTTGACCGCTCTGAAGCTGAGACAGTAGACCGCTCTCACTCTGAGACAGTATGACCGCTCCCATTCTGAGACAGTCTAGTGTCCCCGATATTCGGTGTCTTGCCACATGAGTCACCGAAACTTGATGTTTACTACACCACAACTGCCCCGGCCATGCTACGAGCCGGAGTGGTGAGTGGCCTGGCCCAACTGGAGTGTCACACGCCTGGTCCTGTCCAGTCAAATCCATCGCAATCACTCTGCGTTCACATTCCCGAAAATCGCGCCACCCCAAGCTGCTGCAACGCTACCTCGGCGCCATCACCCTGCAAAAGTGAGGTTTCCCCACGACTTGTGACTTTGCCCGCATCTTGTCTGACATGTGGTCTCCGTGTCCCAATGTGTCTGTACACGTAGAGATGTCTCAGTCGTCGTCACCAAGCCCCGCCGTTCAGCCAAGTTGAGCGCATTCAAGCTCAGGTGGCGACTTCCACGGGGACACAAGTGGGCTGCGCTGGACACAGGGAAGTCAGCTGGTGCCCCTGCCGACGTCAAGCGTCGAAACATCGCTGTTGGTTCCCCAAAGTCGAGTCACGTGAAGATACCAGTGCTGAGACACGTGGGGAAACGTCGACTTCACACACGCCCGCGGTTTGAAGCCTCACGATCGACTCAGCTAACCAGGTACGCTTATGGTTCCGTGTCCGATGAGCGAAGTTGAGCCTAAGCGTGTTGATGCCATGTTGTGGGTCATATAGAGGTCGGCGAACTCGGCGAGCTCGGCGAATCGACCGAATGTTTCTGTACGAGCTCGGTGAACTCGGCAAGTGGACCGAACGAACTCGGCTGAGCTCAGCCGCCAGTTTGTCAGCTGATCCCGAGCTCAAAGTAAGACAGCATTTTGGACCCGGTTGGACCTCAACTCAGCTGAAGTGAAACCCGACTAGGCGAAACTCGGCTTCGCTCCAACTCTTCACATCTTGAGCTCGGATACGCTTGAACTCGGCTTCACTTTGCGCGAACCTCGCTGGTACTCACAAAACCGAAGGTGCGAGGCGCTTGAACTCGGCTGTAAAGTCGATAACTCCAGCGATGTCGCACGTGGCCTCCAAGACTCAGCGGGACCTACTAGCACCTGGCTGACACATCGACGTCCGGTCATAACGCTCCAGATGCAGCCACCCGGTCTCTCGTCACTTCGGCGCCATCTTCAAGCTCGACTAAGTCTCCAAGTTCCCACCAATACGTCAGCCTTCGGCCACAGCAGTTCTGGATACAAACGCGGAGTCTCCAGCCGCTGCCCCATCTTCGAGCTCAGCCGGGTCATTTCTGCACCCAAGACTTGGTGGTGACGCTCGCAGGAGCTGGGAACTCAGCTCGGGGCTCCGCAATTATTACCTGGTGCTGTTTCGGCAGATTTGCAGGTGGTTTCGTTGCATACTCCAGTGCCCCAGCGCTCAGCGTCGAGGTCGGGATCCTTGCCATTCCGTTTCGTAATCAATATAATTATACATTTTGACGCAGTAGTTGTCTTCGACTCGACTCAGCCTGTTGTCTTCACTGGGTCGGCGGATTTCTTGATTGACGCAGTATCTTTCTTCGACTCGACTCGGCCTGCTGTCTTCACCGTGTCGGCGGATTCATTTTCGTGGAGCGTTAGTTCTCGTCTGTCACTTGCACCAATTTTTGATGTGTCTTCGCTGTGCTAGTCGAGAGGGGTAACTCGTCGTCCAAGATAGCTTCCACTTCGTAGCGGTCTTCTCCTTCGCCGGGTTCCCAGCTATCTTCAGGCAGCAACTCTTCGTCAAAATCAAACTGCTTGGCTTTTCTGGGTTCCGGTCGGAGCCGAGTCGTGGGTCTTTCACCATTCTCTTTCACAGCTTTCAATCGTGATACATGAACGACTGGGTAGAATCGATATCCACTTTTGCCAGGCAGTTCGAGTTCGTACGCGAATTCTTCGACCTTCTTCTTGATCATGAAAGGTCCGTGCCATCGGTGAGTTAGTTTCTTGGTCAGTCCGGTCTTAACACGTTCTATCAACAACCACACTTGGTCGCCTTCCTTGAACAGTGCCTGGGTTAGCTCAGCTGACGGGCTCTCCGTATTTGGCAACTCGGCTGATGGCGCTCCGGAGGTTGGCGACTCGGCTGAGTGCTCTTCAATGGTCGGCGACTCAGCTGCGTGCTCGTCTTGCGTCGGGATAGCTCTCCTCTCGACTCGGCTAAGAGCTTCGTTGTGTTCCTTCGCTCTCCTTCCATTATCTTCAAAGTGAACTCGGCGTGCTTGGCTCCGGGTTACCGCGGCGATATTCGGTGCCACCTTGTCATCCTTCGCCGAGTTGCGGTCCACATACAGCACTTCCTGGATCCTATTTAGCACTTGTAACTCGGCTTTTCGGTCGGCTCTTAGTATCACGCGTCCAGCTTTAGCCTCTAGTGCTTCGGTGGCGAGGGCGTCTGCCGCAGCGTTGTAGGTGCGCAGAACATGCAGATATCGCGTTGAGCTGAGTTGTTTCGTGAGTGCCTTGTGGCGGGCTAATTCCACCTGTAACGTATCTTTCTTGCAGGCAATCACCCCCATGGATTGCTGGATTGCAAGCCGCGAGTCTCCGACGATAATCAAGTTGGTGATGCCCCGGTACAATGCCGCCGCCACCCCATGATTCATTCCAGTGTACTCGGCTATGCTGACCGTGGTAGACGAGAGGTGCGCACTCGCAGCAATTTCGATGTCCCAAGTAGGTAACCGCCACAGAATCCACGAGCAGCTACCGTATCCTCCATTTTGTTCCGTCTTAGCTGAGCCATCAAAGGATAATACATGACCCATGAAGTCGCTTGGCACCTGCGCGTACAATAGCTCCGGGTCGGTCCGGACGCTAGTCGAGCCCTTTGAGGGTGGGGCTATAGGTGTCCACTCATCCTTCCGCCGAATCATATGTTTCTCACCCCCCAAGTCGGTTGTCGTCTTGTCACCCCTGTCGCTGACCGCAGTTATCTGATCGCTGGGCGCACAATCCGCCGCGTTTTTACTGCCGGGTTAATTTGTATCCAAGGAGCCAGTTATGCCCGGATCCCACCTGTCACCCCGATCCGGGGTAACAATCGGGCGGCCATTACTGGGAGACTGTGACACAGGAGCAGCCGGGGGGTACACCTGGTCGCCTGCCTTGAGCGTAGAGTCAATTGGCTCTATTTCGCCGAGCTCAGCTTCTTCCTGTGGGGTCGTCGAACTCGGCTGATCGCGCAGGAGTCGTTCCGTTTCCTCTTGGAGCCGTTCGAGCCGCTCCCACTGTTCGGCACATGAGAGCCCGCGCTGGGGAGCTCCTTCTCCACTGTCTGGCCGCTGTCGGATGCCCGTCGGTGTCACATAGTCGGGTCGATCGACGGCTGCTGGCTGATGTCTCAGCCACTCGGCATACAGTCGTTGCTCTTTTTTCAACAAATCCCGGTCGATAACCGCGTCATACGCCAATACTTGCCAGTCTCTGTACTTCGTCGAGTCGACCCGTACGTATCCCTCCGCGAGCGGTAGAACTTCGTGGGGTACCCATTGCACCACAGGAAAATGGGCGGGGCAGGAACCCGGCTTTTCCCCTGTGTTAGTCAGTAGAACTCGGCTGGGTCGTCCTTTCTGTGTGTACCTCACCGTCGGCACCAGTTGGTTGACCCGTCGTACCCATAGCTCGTGCGTAGCTTCATCCGGTGGTCGGCGTTGTAGCCTGAACTCTGCTGTGAACCGACTCGAAACGTTCATGCTCTCGATCGGTCCCCCGCAGATGGCGTTACCGTAATTGGTGTCTTTACGCGCACTAGCCGACTTGATCAGGTTAATCTCGATCTCGTCGGGCAACTTAGCTTTCGAATTGAACAAGTCTAACCTGATCCCAGCTGGGATCATGAAATCCGTACCCAGGATCAAATCCACTCCGGCGTGATGGTCCAATATCCACACCTCAAACTCATAGACCACTTCCCAGCCGAGTGTCACTTTCACCATAGCTCGGGTTGTCGTCTCGACTTTGCTCTTGCCGATCCCTTGCACATCAATCTTCAAGTCGGTGTTCGCCAGCCGCTTCAGACGCAGCTTTTTGGCAAACGACTCGGTTACAGCCGAGACGTTGGCCCCAGTATCCAACAGTATCTTCGTTCTCACGTTGTTGACCGCTCCCATAACCAGGGCTCGCATCCGAACTCTGCGGTCAAACTTCCGCGACGACCACCAGCCGAGTCGTTCACCCGGTAGAAGTCTCCATCTCTTGGATTCGCCGATTGTGACTGCTGATCGCCGGGTCGTAACTGCACTTGTTATGGCCCTTGCCGAATCTTCCGCCGACTCGGCTGTCGGATCACTGCCTTCATCATCTCCGCCAGCCACATCTCCACTCGACTCGGCTGGTGTACCCTTCCTATCTTCACTCTCATCTCCGTTTCCCGTATCTTTCTCCTCTCCTTCACTCCATTTCCCAGGCCGTTCTGCTTCGCCGACAAAGGCGAACACATAGTTCGCCTCGATAGCTGTCGGCTGAGGTGACTGTGGCGGCCCGCTTATACCCAACCCAGTCAAAGTTGGCGAGCCGCCTAGTTTAAATCACCGGGCGTGTAAAGGTCTTGGAGGTCAGCCGGGATAAGGGATTTGTCGACAGATGACTTCACGAACTCGGTCAGTTTCTCGAATCGTTGGAAGAGCTCACAACTTCCCGCGTCGTGTACTTGCATGCAGAACTTGCAGCGGCGCCTGCAGAAGTGGGCGTCGTGACCGTCCGCGCCACAGGCTCCGCACGGGCTGTAGCGCCGACGCTCACCGGGCTCACCGTGGCGGGAAGTGTATCCCCTAGAATCGGATCAACCAGGGAATCGCGGAGCCGAGTTGTGGCGGGAACCACTCGAGCCACCCCTGTAGAACATGCGCTTCGACTCGGCTGTCACTCCAGCGTCGGAGTCTGAGTGGGACGACGACTCGGCTGCTGCATCTCCCTCGCTCCCTTCGCTCGAGAAATCGTAGAAGTTGGCCTTGTGACTGGTGCGACGCTCGTCGAGGGCGGCTCTGAGGTCTTCCACACTCGCATCGGCCAAAGTGACTCGGCGTTCACGGTCTTCACTGCGGCGTCCGCGGCGGTCATCACGTCGGTCGCGTTTGTCGCCATGGCGCTTCTCTCGGTAGCCGTCATTACGTCTGGACTCACTGCGTCGGTTTCCATCATCTCGGCGCGACTCGCGAACTCGGCTGGATGCTGTGCGATCCCGCTGCTTCTTCCTCTTGTCACCGAGCAGCTTCTGGTTGATGATCTTCTCCACCCGCTGGATGTCGCTGAGTCGCTGCGGGTACAGTTGGTCCATCACGGCGTCATCCCCGCAGTGGAGCAGGAAATGCTCGACGTGGCTTGCAGCTTGAGGACCGCCGGCTTCATACTGGATCTTCGCAGCTCGCGCGTACCCGTTCAGCCTCAGGAGGAAGTCGCAAATGTGCTCGTTCTCCTTTCGCCGAGCTGAGAAGTAGCGCGTCTGGGCCGTCTGGTCGTACTGCGAACAGTAGTAATCCAGAAAAGCCGAGCTAAGTAGACTCCATCTCAGCTGAGTCTTCTTCCGGAGCTGTCGGAACCAGCTCTTGGCCGCTTTTCCGAGGCTGAGCGAGAACGGTTCACACCATGAATTGCTGGGCAGTCGAGTGCCCTTCATCTCATAGATGAACCGCTTCAGCCAATGCAACGAATCTTCGGACCGGTTGCGCTTCCCGTCGAACACCGCGATCTTGTCCAGGGGTGCATGAGTGCGCACTTCCAGAACGTCCGATCGACTTCGATCCGGATCCTCCAGACTCAGCTGTTGGATGTGGTGTCTTGGAGACTCATACGGATCGGCTTTGTTTTCCCTCGCGTCATATTCGTCGTCGGACTCGGCTGCACCAGCCGAGTCGCGGGACTCATCGAATCGAGTTGCTCGGGGTTTTTCACGGGACGGCGTCTGCATGTCGGTGTCTCCGAAGTATGGAATGCTCACTTGGGCGCGGGATGCTTCGCGGCCACGTTTGACGTCTAGGGTTTTCGGCAGCGGAATCCGGTTCGGGTTGACTGCCATAGCTGCGGACTCGGTTGCTGGGAATGGGAGCTCTGCTGCCGTGTCCGCCGAGTTCATGGACTCGGCTAAGCGCGGCACTTGAGGTCGGGCAACATCAGGCATGCGCTCAAGACCGAATTCGGCTATCAGCTTTCGCTTCCACTGCATGACTTCGCTCCCAGCAGTCTTGAGCGTCCATTTCTTTTGATCGAGTCGAGTTGGTCGCCCCATGCACTGGAAACCCATGGCCCGGAGGAGGGTCGATGTTTCGTAGACCAACTCTGGCAGGGTGGAGCTACTCACTGGGTGAGTCAGCTCAGGACCGAGCACCGACCACTTGGCTTGCACTACCGGCCTCGGTTCGAACTTCGACAGCCATCCATCAGCCGACTTCATTTCTTCGCCCAGTTTGGCCAGCAACTTGTTGGCACTCGGCGTGTCCACGTTCCTCGTAGCGCGAGGGATTCTTGGCGGACGTTGGCTCGGGACCACATCTTGTTCATCGTCGTCAGCGTCTTCGCCGAACTCGGCTACGAGGCTGCTCTTCACTGGGCGCGGGGTACCCATCTTGGTCACTTGGAGCGACCGTTCTTCCGCATTTTCATCTTCAGTCATCTCGGACAAGAACTCCTCCTCTTCGTCGCTCTCGTCCTCCTTCTCTTCACCTTCGTCTTCACTCACATGACCTTGGTCGTCGACGTCTTCAAACTGGACTCTCGGCGTGTCGTCCGGCGTCATGATTGCCACCGCCACACTCGCCGAGTCCGCTTCGGACGGAGTCGGGCCCCTGGCTCTCCCAGCCGGGCTGGCACTCCTCGAGGACGATCCCTTGGCCATCTTCTCTCTCTTCTCTCTCTCTTCTTGCTCGTAACTTGAACTTGGTTAGTTGGCACCGCCAAATACAAGCACACCCCTGTTCCCGGGTCGCGACACCAGTTGTGGTATTGCAAAACACACAAATCGTCAATTGTGGGTCCTCGCAAACAACCAACAACAATAGCCGAGCTAGTCGACTGAGTTGGCCTGCGTGGGGTCTCTTTCGGGTCCCCAACGGTCCGGCCCAGCCGGGACAGTAGGTGTCTTGTCTTCGCCGAGTTTCAACCAACCGGTTCAACTCTCCAGAGACTCGCCTGAGCCGGGCAGTCTCCGTTCGCAAAACCCGTGCCGTCCACCAAAGGATGGTACAGTCGCGGGCCGCCGAGTGCAAAGGCAGCTCAGCTGAAAGGTTACGGTGCCCTGGGACTTACAGGCCCACCGGCTCGCCGAGTTCGGCGAGACTTTTCTCCGCGCTTGGCGAGACTGCCCCTACCGGGCCGACGTTATCTCTTGGCGCTACCTGTTGGTACCCTACAAGCTATGCCTCTCAGGTACCAACGGCAGACATACCCCAGCCCTGTGCAGGGACTTACCGGAAGAGTGTACACTTGTCTTGGACTAGGAAAATTCTGCTCTGTTTGTTTGGTTATATCTTTCGGGCGCCCTGAAGGGTCGCCTCTACTGTTCCTGAGTTCCTATACAAATACCTAATGAAATGGAGTGGTTTCGGATCTCGGCCGACCCTTCGCCGAGTTCAGCGACCTCTCGTGCCAGTCGGTCCGGATACAGCGCTTATCCGGATCCGCGAACTCGGCTGGTCCGGATACTGAGTTATCCGGCCGGTACTCTGTACCCTCCAGCCGAGTTATCACCGTCGCTCTGTTATCCTAAGCTTGTCTGGTACAGGTACCAGTGTGTGCCACTCGGCGAGATTGTCTTTGACCGCTCTGAAGCTGAGACACTTGACCGCTCTGAAGCTGAGACAGTAGACCGCTCTCACTCTGAGACAGTATGACCGCTCCCATTCTGAGACAGTCTAGTGTCCCCGATATTCGGTGTCTTGCCACATGAGTCACCGAAACTTGATGTTTACTACACCACAATAGTGTACCTGTTGTACTTTTCTGCAGATTCGGAGCTCCGAACGCGATAACACAGGCAATGCTTAGCTTCGTAGCTGCGTCGAGCAGCCTCAAACTCCTTCCAACTGCTGAATGTTTTCTGGGGTAGCTCTGGCACAATGTTATCGACCGATACATGGGCCGTCTTCATCTTCTCGCGGGATTCCCAAGTTTTAGTTCGACGTGTCGGCTTACGACTGAATGGACGCTGGAACTGGTTCGTGGAATTTGGGGGCGTAGGTCTGCTGCTCGTGCGTGCAGTTTTGATACCTCTGGTATCATCGCTGTCTGTGCTGGCTTCATCGTCATCAAATGCCTGTTTGCGTTTCAGTTTTTGCGCCGATTTAGAAGAGCGCGACATCGCCAATGTTGCTTGAGCATATCGTGTGATCGCTACAAGTCCAAGTATAACAGATTTAAGACAATAATTTAGCAACATAAGAGGCAACATAAATTGCAACATAAACAACAACATAACTAGCAACATAATTAGCAACACAGGCCCTGCAGAAGCCTCACCTGGAATACGGGCATAGTGCGGCGCGTTGTCGTCATCGTTGCCAGCAGCAGACGCAACTGGTACGCCTTCAACGACGCCCATTGCGTCATCCGCATCCGCAGCATCTCCCACAGCGCCACCAGCATCAACAATATCTGGCTCTCCCCCGCCAACATCGCCAGCGCCTCCACTGTCGCCATCGCCACCGTCAACAATCCCATCATCGCCATCGCCAATGCCTCCACCGTCAACATCTCCACCATCATCAGCTCCAGCGCCTCCACCGTCAACATCACCAGCGTCAGCATCTCCACGATCACCATATCCAGCGCCTCCCTCGTCGCCATCGCCACCGTCAACATCGCCAGCGTCAGCATATCCACCATCGCCACCGTCGACATCGACAGCATCATCATCTCCACCGTCGCCAGCGCCTCCACCGTCAACATCGTCAGCGTCGTCATCTCCACCGTCGCAAGCGCCTCCACCGTCAATATCACCAGCGTCAGCATCTCCACAGTCACCAGCGCCTCCACCGGCGTCATCACCACCACCGACGTCTCCACCACCATCATCGCCAGCGTCTCCACCCCCAGCATCGCTATCACCGGTGAGGGGGCTCTCCGCGTCTCCGAGATCCTGCATCTCGTCGTCCACGCCGTCATCTGGGTCTTCGTCGGGCTGATAGTCACCGTCGTCGCTGTCGTCTCGAGCGAAGCCGAGAGTCGCTTGGACGTAGTCGACGGGTGCACGCGCACGAAGCGTAGGACGACGGGGAAGCCCTAACACAGAGTACAAACGTAGAGCAAACCTAAAAATAGAGCGTTAGTTGAGTTACAGTGCGTTGTTGTGCTTCGGTGCATACCTGTAGCTTCCGTAGTGGCTTGCTCTTTCGGCTTCGGCTGCACCGCCTTCTTTGTTGCCTTCTTCGGCTTCTTCCCTCCAGTGCCAGGCGTTGTCGGCGGGCTGGCTCGCGCTCCTTTCCTCCCCATGTTCGTTCCCCGCGTCGCTCGCTCCCAACCGTTGACCAAAACGAAAATGAGAGATGAGGGGGGAATCGTACTTAAGAGATCCAAAATATATCGCAAAATTTCGAGTTCAAATGTGAACTTTCTGCGTAAGAAAAAAATGAATAAATTACCCAGCAACACTAAACACGATTTGTGTTGCTCTGAGCGGGTTGTCGTGTTGTCGTACTAATGTTGTAGTAACGACACCGGCACTGCAAACGGCACCTGCAAAGGTGTCTCTACAGTGAATTTTATGCACCCGGTACCAAAATTTCCAGTCACAGTAAAATTCCTCCCATCAGTGCACTGCAAAACACCACACGTCAACCCCCCTCGAAAATGGCGGAGAACACGGACTGGAGAGCACGGTTGAAGCGGCTCCGCGAGGCGCATGCTCAAGGAGAAGATGACGACGACGCGGAGATGCTGCTGCTCACTGTGGTCGCCTCGTGCACAGAGCTAGTGTCTGCTTAAGGGGCACAAAGGTAAACAAGCCCCCCAAGTATACACAAGTCCGGACGTGTATACTTAATGTATAGTCTAGGTATAGTCAATGTACCCACACATCACATTTACACAATAGCACTCTGGCGCCACAGCGCGCTCGACGCTCGCCATCAAAGCGCTCATTAGAAAAGATCCCCCGCACCGCCCCCGCACCGCCCCCACTCCGCACCTCATGGCGTCGTGTGAGTACGACGTCAGCGTCGACGCGGAGGCTTACACCTTCAACGCCGTGATGCAGGCGTGCGCCTCGGAAGAGGGAGCTCTTTCGTGGTGCATGCAGGTCGGTCTCCTCGCAGACACCGCCGCGTGCCCCAAGTGTGGCGCCTCCATGCAGCGGACGGCGGCACGCTGGCGCTGCCGAAAGGCGAGCTGCCGCGTGGAGCGGAGCGTGCACAAGAAATCTTTCTTCGCACGCTCCTCGGCCCCCCTCTCCAAGCTCGTCAAAGTGCTGTTCTTCTGGGCCAGCGGGACGCACCTCATGGAGGCTGCCCAGCACGTCGAGCTCACGCCAAAGACCGCCGGGCAGTGGTACGCATACGCGCGTGACATCTGCTCGGCGGAAATGCTGCGTTGCGATATGCAGGTAAGCTATGCAACAATTAAACAAACATGTTCAGTGGTCTAAGCGTATATATTTGTATGTAGGTTGGTGGTGACGGTCATGTAGTCGAGATAGACGAAACGAGCATGAAAAAAAAGCAAAAGTACAACCGTGGCACGAAGCATCCTGACTACTGGGTTTTTGGTGGCGTGGACCGGACGACGAAGAAGTGGTTCGCGAAGGTGGTCTACGATGACCGTACGAAGCCGAATCTCTCTCGTAGCATCAAGACCTACATCGAGCCAGGGTACTGTGGATGTTATTTTTTTTATTATATACTGATACTGATTATCTATGTAACAGTACTTTGATTGTGTCGGATCAATTTAAATCCTACGTCACCGAGGTGCTCACCGGCCGCCGCAAGGGTACGCTGCATGTAACGGGCTGGTTACGGTTACGTAAGTAGGTAGACAGAGTTACATAAGTAGGTAGGAGCCTCATGGCTACATACACAAAAGTAGGTACAGGCACACGGCTAGCGTGTGCACTGTTGTCATTACCTGATTGGATGGAAGTGGGGAGCCAGACCCATTTCAGCCAATCAGGCATCGACTTAGATTTGAGTGGTTCACAAAGAGAACGGGAGCCCCCGCTCCCGTTCCATAAATAAACAGAGTTAAATTTGCCCCAAACCTGACACTTGGTTCTACTATTGCGAGCTTCCTCTTGCATCTATAGTGTACGCTAGTGACGGTACTTCTTACCCCGTTACACCTGGTAGCACTTCGTAGTCCTTCCAATGACCAAGTTCGAGATGAGTGAAGGCACGCCGTCGGTGGCCCCAGCGATGACGCTGGAGCACACGGCATTTCCCCACCTCACCACTATTGAGTGGCAAGCGCTACACCGCCTCGCGGCGGTGTCCGGAGAGTTCGTCGTCACGTCGCTGCTGAGCTCAGCGACCCCCGACCAACAGCGCCAAGCCATCCAAGAATTCATGGAGCGCGAGCTCGCCGAAGCGAAGCGGCGAGTACCAACTCCCTCGCACTCCTCACGGCACGACGCTGTGAAGATGGAGACGTCGTCCTACTCCGGCGCCGGACAAGACCGGCTCCCACTGAACCGCTGGTTCCGCGAGATCGACATCGCGATCGCTTCGAGGTTGATCGAAGCGCCGACGGCGAGAGTCAACTTCCTGTTGTCTCGCCTCTCCGGAAAGGCCAAGGAATGGGCCCTTGGCAAGCTCGTCGTCGACCGAGATGCGTTTCCGACTCTGGAGAGTCTCCAGAGTGACCTCCGACTCGCGTTCGAGCCTCCGCAAGACGAGTCGCGCACGCGTGCGACGTTCTTCGCCCTTCGGCAGGGCAAGATGTCCATGCGCGACTACGTGCAGAAGACCCGACACCTGGTTTCGTGCATCGTCACGAACCCGATCGACGTTGCCTCGCAGGTGCACGTCTTCATCTTCGGGATGCGTGAGGGCATGACACGGTACTGCCTCACGCGAGCGGAGCCGTCGACACTCGAAGCTGCGTTCGCACTCGCGCTGCGCGAGGATTACACGGTCGCGTCCTCCTACGCGCGAGCGCTGACGCCGGACGCTCGGGCCTCCGCGCCCGAGCCCATGGAGATCGACGCCATCGAAGCTGAGTCGAGGTCGCGGTCGACCTCGACTGCACGTGGTCCAAGGTTCAACAACGACAACCGCCCGCGCGACGGTCGTCCACTGGTCTGCTACCGCTGTCGCAAGTCCGGTCACCGCGCAGCGGTGTGTCGCGCGCCAGCTCCAGTCCTGGCAAGCGCTGAAGTCGTCGGCGAGGCCGACGACACGTTCCCGACCGCTCTTCCAAAAAACGGTCGGGACCAGTAGGTGCGGGGCGCCCTACTGGCTGGAACGGAGGTCCGGGTCCCCCGGTGGCAACCCGACCTCCTAGCCCCCCCGTGCTTTACGCACACTTCAATGCCACCACCACGAACGGCGACTCGAGACTGATCCTCATCAGTCTCCACGTCGCCGGCGCGGATCGTCCGCTCCGCGCGTTGCTTGACTCCGGGGCCACGAACAACTTCATTCGTGACGGCTGCCTCGCTCTCCTCCCGTCGCATGTGCGGGTGCGGGAGGGACCGGGCGAGATCGTCGTGAAGTTGGCTGACGGCAAACCCCACCGCGCTCCGCGGCGGGCTGTGTCGTTGGCGTACGCCTTCGACGGCTTCTCCACCAACGACGACTTTTTGGTGATCGAGCTGAACTACGCCTTCGACTGCATCTTGGGGATGCCGTGGCTCGCTCGCTACCAGCCGGAGATCGACTGGTTAGCCCGTTCAGTTCGCCGACGTGTCGGCTACGACGTCAGTGAGGTGTTCACTCACCTACTCGTCGCCCCGTCGCGTCACGTCGCAGTCGTGGATCGGACATCCACGACACAGCCCCCACCACGAGAGAGCGATGGCCCTCGATGTGTGGAGTGCGCGGCCTCCGTCATTGGTCCAGTCAGCAACCCGCCCTCGCGAGTGCGCGAGGGCCTGAAGAGAAACACGGTCGAGCAGTGGCTCCCGTACGAGAACTACGCGGTCGAGCAGGGGCTCCCGCACGTGAAGAACGCGGTCGAGCAGGGGCTCCCGCACGTGAAGAACGCGGTCGAGCAGAGGCTCCCGCCTGTGCTGAACGCGGTCGAGCAGAGGTTCCCGCACGTGAAGAATGCGGTCGAGCAGCGGCTCCCGCTCGAGGATGCGACGGTCGAGCAGCGGCTCCCGTTCGCTGATGATTCCGTCGCGCAGCAGGACCTGCGCGACACCGGCATGGTCGAGACCGAGCTCCCATGCCTAGAGGAGGGTGAAGTGTCATCCAGCGAATCCTCATCCAGCGAGACTTCGGCCTCGAGCAGTGGCTCGAGGCGACTGAGGAAGTCCAAGCGCAACCGATCCGGACGCCGCCGTCTGCGCCGGAGGTCTACCGCGGTCGACCAGGCTCCGTCGAGCGAGATCCTCAACGTCGTCGAGTATTGTGAGGGCTCTCCGAATCAGGTTCGCGCGATCGAGGTGGCGAATCCTCCCACCGACGCGGCGACCATCACGCGGCTTCCAGGTCTCTCCTGGAAGCATTTCCTGCGCGACCTGAAGGCCGGTGAGATCGAGCAGGTCTGTCTCCTCACCGGCTCCGACCAATCCGACGTACTTGCCCACGCAGTCAGCGACGACACCTCGTCGTCGCGACCGAAGGCGGCTGAGCCGAAGTCTGTTCGCGAGGCACGCTTCGCTGCGCAGTCTTGGCAGGCTCTCCAAGACTCGAACAACCCCGTCTACTCGCTTGCACGCGAGTTCGAAGACATCTTCCCCGAGAAGATTCCGGCGGAGCTTCCTGCTGAGCGAGGCGTTCGGCACGAGATCGACCTCGTGCCCGGGTCGAAGTACTGTGTGACGCGGCAGTGGCCACTGCCGCGGGATCAGGTCCAGGCCATCGACGACTTCTTCGAAGGCCGCCGCAAGGCTGGCCATGTGCGAGAGAGTATCTCTCCGCACTCGAGTCCGACGTTCTGCGTGAAGAAGGCGACTGGCGGGTGGCGCATTGTCCACGCGTTCAACAAGTTGAACGACGCCACCATTCCCGCGCAGACGCCCATTCCCCGGAAGGACATGGTCCTCGACACCATGTCTGGCAGCGTCATCTACAGTGCGATCGATCTGACAGACGGCTTCTATCAGATCCTGATGAGAGAGAGCGATATTCCTCTCACGGCCGTCAGCACTCCCAGCGGCATGCTCTGGGAGTGGCTCGTGATGCCACAGGGTTTGAAGAATGCGCCGGCCACCTTCAACAGGATGGTTTCGCATGTGTTGCGTCCGCTCCGTGCTTTTGCACCGAGCTACTTCGACGACATCTTTGTGCACAGCCGCGCTGAGGACGGCCTCAGCGCCGTCGACGTATTGTGCCTTTCTGATCAAATGGCCAATCGGACTACAAAAAGTAGGTCCTAAGCAGGAGGGGTTAGGGCTCTTGGTAGGATTTGCGATGCAGATGGCTGGGATTTACCTTTGCGTCCGAGGTCCTACGTAAGGGCTCACCTTTGGTCTAAAGGGTACCTTTAAGCAATTAAGGTCCGAATGGCCATTTTTCGCCGGCCATTTACTCCTACGAAAGAGCTGCTGCTCACCCATCTTCCATTATCGACTCTTGTAACATAGGCCATGCTAAATTTAATTACCATCAGACTATCATTTAGGAGGTCTTACGTAGGACCGCTACTCCTACGTAGGACCTTAAATCTGAGGGCAAAATGGCCGAAAGGGACAATACATCTCCGGCATCTGCGCAAGGTTTTCGAGAAGATGCGCGAGAACAAGTTGTATGCAAACCTCAAGAAATGTGTATTCTGTGCGCCGGAGATTCCGGTGTTAGGCTGCTACGTCAGCAAGAGCGGCGTGCGCGCCGATCCTGAGAAGATCTCGTCGATCTGTTCTTGGCCGACGCCCAAGAACCAGACGGAGCTGCGTCAATGGCTGGGCCTCGCGAATTACCTTCACAAGTACACGAAGGATTACGCCGGCCTGATCCAGCCGATGTCTTCGCTGCTGAAGAAGGACGTGGCATGGAACTGGCGTCCTGAACACCAGGACGCATTCGACGCCGTGAAGAAGAGCCTCGCGTCTGCGCCTGTCTTGATGCTGCCCGACACGTCAAGACCCTTCCACGTGGTGTGCGACGCGAGCGACTTCGCCATCGGATGCGCCCTCATGCAGTTTGATGCTGAGGGCCGTGAGCGTGTCGTAAGTTATCAGTCACGACAGATGAAGCCGGCGGAGAAGAACTACCCTGTCCATGACAAGGAGCTCCTCGCGATGCGCTACGCTCTGATCAAATTCAGAGTGTACCTCCTCGGCGAGCAGACGTTCGCAGTCTACACGGACCACGCCTCGCTGCGGACGGCGATGAAGAGCCCACATCTCTCTCAGCGCATGGCGCGATGGCTCTCGTTCTTTGCCGAGTACAACTTCGTCGTGCACTACAAGCCGGGCAAGAATAACATTCTTGCCGACGCGCTGTCCAGACGGCCCGATTACGATCCTCGGCGCTTGACGCGTCATCAGGATATCCCTGACGACGATGACGATGATGATGACTGCGCGACTTGCGTGACGCTGGGCATCAACGCCACAGTGTCGAGCCCCGTTCTGCCGCTGCGTCAGCAAATTGCTGACGCGTACGAAGAGGACGCCTTCTACGCTGCAATCATCAGGTATCTGCGCAATCCAACAGCAGACACGCTCGCCAAGTTGACGCGCCCAACGCGTGATGCGATCACGCGTTATGACCTCGACGGTGATCTTCTGACGTACGCCATCGACACATTCGACACGCCGCGTGTCGTCATCCCCGCGGATGATGACCTTCGTGCTCGTCTGGTGCACGAGTACCATGATGCACCCGCCGGTGGTCATCTCGGGCGCGAGAAGACGTTCGCGGCGCTCTCACGTGACTTCTTCTGGCCTCGCATGTACAAGTGGATACGGAAATGGGTCCGTTCCTGCGAGATCTGCCAGCGTGTGAAGCCTGCAGCGTCCAAGCAGGCTCCGCTTCGTCCGCTTCCCATCGCCACGAGCGCGTGGCGATCTGTCAGCATGGACTTCATCTTCGGCCTTCCACGTGACGCCGAAGGCCGCACCGGTGTCCTCGTCTTTGTGGATCGCTTTAGCAAGATGGTCCATCTTGCTCCAGTCGCGGCAGAAGTGACAGCCGACGAGTCGGCCGAGTTGTTCCTCGACGTGGTGTTCCGCCACCACGGCCTGCCGGAGTCCATCGTCTCGGATCGCGACCCCCGTTTTACATCCGCGTTCTGGACGCGGCTGTTTGCGCTGCTGGGCACTCGCTTGCTTATGTCCACGGCTGCCCATCCAGAGACGGATGGGCAAACAGAGCGCGTCAATCGCGTCCTCGAGGACGTATTGCGCAGCTACGCAACGTCTTTCGCGTCTTGGAGCTCCTTCCTGCCGATGGCCGAGTTTGCACTGAACAACTCGACCCACGCGTCGACAGGCCTGACGCCGTTCTTCGTGAACAACGCGCGGCACCCGCGCGTTCCGGCTCTGCTGGCCGTCCGAAGTTCGAATGCAGCAGCGGTCTCCACTCTTGGTGGGGGAGGAGTGGCACCGACATCGAAGTCGGTGCAGGAGTCGAGTGATCCACCACTGCCCCAGCCGGCTGAGTCCAACACGCAAGACTCTGCAGTCGAGGGCCACGCCCTTCACGGCGTGACATACGAGGAGTTCTTCGCAGTCGACGCGGCTCCGCCTGCCGCGTCCGCCGTCGCCAACTTCGCCCCGAAAGCAGCTCCGAGGCCGATCGACTCTGCAGCAGTGTCGGAGTTTCTACTTCACCGTCAAGCCGTCACGCGGTTTGTGCGTGACGCGCTCCAAGCCGCTGTGGATCGACAGAAGGTGAATGCAGATCGACGGGGCCGGAAGAACATGTCGTCCTTCCGGCGAGGCGAGCGAGTACTCCTATCTACGGATGGCATCCAAGGCACGGCTGTGACGAACTTGGGTGCGAACAAACTCGCGCCACGCTTTATTGGACCGTTCAAGATTTTGAAGGTTATCGGTGATGCCTATACACTGGATATTCCTACTGCGATGCGACTGCACCCGACGTTTTACGTCGGGCGCCTCAAGCCCTACATTCCTGCGACGATCCCTGCACCGGAGGCCGAGCGTTCGCGGCCGGCGCGTAATCCGAACCGCCCTGCTGTCAACGCTGACGCCGAGTCGGCAAGGACCCTCGCTCCTCACGCGAGGGCGTCGCCGAGCGTGACACGAGGGACTCCAAGTGACGAAGCCACTTCGACATCACGCGCTGGGCCTGCTCCGATCGAGTCGCAGCAGTCTTCGCAGCCGCAGTACGCTCGCGCACAGACTCAGAGAGGTTCTGAGTCTCCATCGCGCCGCCCCTCGCCTAATCGGTCCCCTGCTCGTTCGTCAGGCGCTCCGAGTGACGTGTCGATTCGGAGCAGCGTGACCTCTCGACAGTCGCCGAAACCGCCGAAACTGCCGAAACCGGCGACCCTTCAGAGTCGTGGCTCTGAAGCGACGCCTCGCCCCTACGAGACGACCTTTCGTCGAGATGGTCCGCCCCCGCTTGTCGATGCGTCAGGCGCTCGGCGCTGGATTGCCGAGCGCATCGTGGATCATGAGACGCGCAGGACACGCGCAACGGGCACGGCGCCGACGTCCCGTCAAGCGCGTGCGACCGAAATGTACTATCGGGTCCGCTGGCTTGGATTCCCGCCAGCGGAGGACACGTGGGAGCTTCGCGAACGTCTGGTGGAAGACATTCCAGACGTTGTGAAGGAGTACGAGGCCACCCTCGCACTGATATCCGACGACAGCGACTCAGAAGATGATCACGACCTCGTGAGCGCCATTGCTCACGAGTATCCGCGATACGAGTCCATCAGCACCTGCGACGCCATTGGGACCGGCATAACTGACGAGCATCCAGCGAACAGTCGCGACGTGAACAGTCGCGACGCGAACAGTCGCGACGCGAACAGTCGCGACGCGAACAGTCGCGGCGCGAGCAGCCGTGACCTCAGCGATGACGACCACGCCGCCAGGAGTGTTGACATGGACGTCTCAACAACCACGTCGTCCGCTACGAGATCCGCCGCTCGTAGCGCCATGCTCCCTTCGGCCTGCACTTGCATCGAGCGCGCGTAAAGACCTTGATGCCCATTGCGAAGCGCCACACTCGGCTGCACGTTGCCGAGCGGTTCACGACGACACCATGGATTGAAGTTTGAGCGCGCAGCGCCTCCGCTGCGCGCGCCCGTCGGCCAGTTCGTCTCTTCGATCACTTCCCGCTGCGCCAGCACTCACCGTGGGTGAGTGCAACTTTGAGAGGGGGGTGATGTAACGGGCTGGTTACGGTTACGTAAGTAGGTAGACAGAGTTACATAAGTAGGTTGGAGCCTCATGGCTACATACACAAAAGTAGGTACAGGCACACGGCTAGCGTGTGCACTGTTGTCATTACCTGATTGGATGGAAGTGGGGAGCCAGACCCATTTCAGCCAATCAGGCATCGACTTAGATTTGAGTGGTTCACAAAGAGAACGGGAGCCCCCGCTCCCGTTCCATAAATAAACAGAGTTAAATTTGCCCCAAACCTGACACTTGGTTCTACTATTGCGAGCTTCCTCTTGCATCTATAGTGTACGCTAGTGACGGTACTTCTTACCCCGTTACACTGCACACCCTTGAAAACAACAAGTGGCTCTCTGGTATGCGGTACACGCATCAGTGGGTGAACCACTCGAAACATTTCGTGGATCCACGCACTGGTGCGTGTACTAACCGGATTGAAGGCATTTGGGAGGTCAAGCTGAAGGCTCGGATGAAGAGTGAGCGGGGCATGAAGAAGACCAAGGTGCCAGGATTCCTGGATGGGTGCTTGTGGCGCTCGTGGTACTTCGACCAGTCCAGGAAGACGAAGACAAGCGAGTTCTTCCATGGACTGATCATCGGCATTAAGCGCAAGTACGTGGTTTAGGTGGCTACACCGCTTATGGCTACACAGTATACTTTACTAAGCATAAGTATACAACGGGGTTTCTTTTCATAAGTGTGCAACGGTGTTTCTTTTCATAACTATACGACAGGGTTTCTTTTCATAACTATACTATTCATCATCCGGACTTGTGTATACTTGGGGGGCTTGTTTACCTTTGTGCCGCTGAAGGTCCCCCGAAGAAGTGTGGGGGCTCGCGGCCCGGCCGAAGCCCGAACGCTAAACGAGATCATGCTGCTGGACATCGCCGCCTCTACCTCGACTACTTTGGGAGCGACCCAGTCTACAACGCACGGCTCTTTCGACGTCGTTTTCGCATGCCTACCCGAGTCTTTGATCGTCTGATGAACGGAGTGCTCGAGATGGACGACTACTTTCGCCAGAAGCCCGATGCTACGGGCAAACTTGGGCTGTCGCCTCTGCAAAAAGTGACTGCGGTGCTCCGAATGTATTGCTACGGGGTGGCAGCAGACGCCACGGATGAGTACGTGCGGCTCGGAGAGAGCACGGCGGCTGAAGCATTCCAGCGCTTTACCAAGGCCGTGCTGAACAAGTTTGGGTCTGAGTATCTGCGCGAGCCTCCGCTGCCGATATCCAGCACCACACACGCATCAACGAGCAGCGCGGCTTTCCAGGGATGTTTGGCTCACTGGATTGCACACATTGGACATGGAAGAATTGCCCGGTTGCCTGGCAAGGCATGTATCAGGATAAGGACGGAGTTCGATCAGTTATAATGGAGGCTGTTGCAACTCAAAACTTGTGGATTTGGCACTCCTATGTTGGCCTTCCTGGCTCGAACAACGACATCAATGTCGTGGATCGGTCTCCGTTCATGGTGAATTGGCTTAAAGGAAATGCACCGTCGCATTCATACACAGTGAATGACAATGCTTACAGCATGTGCTATCTCCTATGTGATGGCATTTACCCGGAGTGGTCAGTGTTCGTTAAAACAATTAGCAACCCGAGTGGGGAGAAGGAGAAGCTGTACGTGAAGACGCAAGAGGGGATGTGCAAAGACGTGGAGCGTTGCTTCGGTGTCTTGCAGGGACGCTTTGCCATACTTGCCCGACCAGCACTGTTTTGGGACCAAGGACTTCTGAACGATGTGTGGTATGCGTGCGTTGTAATGCACAATATGATCATTGAGGCTGAAGAAGAAGAGGATGAACAAGATGATTATATTGAGCGCGTTACTTCGTCTTCGGTGGCAAGTGCAGACATCACCTTCGACTCCCTATTGAGGCAGCTGGCTCATATTCAAGATGAAGGCGCGCACATTGCGCTACGCGACGATTTAGTGGAGCACTTATGGAAACGCAAGCGGGTCCTTGGCCGCTAATCTGAGGAGCCTATGCAGTGTCTAGCTCGAGTGATGTGTCGGCGTTGTCAGAACCCGCGATAGCAGAATTGGCTACCACGACAGGCGGGCACCTGATACTCGCTCCACTGCACGGACTCAAACTTTCCCCTGCGGTTGTGTTGTCGGTCCGATTTTCATTGCTGCCGGACTTCGTCGAAGCGAGAACAGCAGATCGGCGTAGGCGAAAATACTCTTGAGCATCATCATCCAGTTCGTCGAGTCGAATAGTGAATAAAGCGTAGTTGTTGGCCTCTTCAAGCGCTCTAGCGCGCTTCTGACTGGCTTGGGCCATTTGTTCCGTAGCTTCGGCCAAGCGTTTCTGTGTATGCTCCAGTTGAGCACGTGACTGGCTTGCCAACTTGGTGGCTTTGGTCCCGATTGGTCTTGGCGCCCGCGCGGACAATGTAGAGGCTGATACTGAAGGCGAGTGTGTAGCAGTACGCTTAGGATCTCGATGTGCCTGCCATTTGGACTCTATTGAAAGCACGCGCCAGCAGAGCACGAACTTGAACGGTTTGTTGTCCTTCACACCCTTTGAAGTGTGTGTGCTCTGATACAGCTGCATAGCAGTAGCGACGTCATCGTCTTCATTGGTGCCAGATCGATTCAGGTCCACCACTGTTGCCATGCACCCGCAAAACTTGGACACATCATGCTGAATTACAGCCCATTTAGTCTCTAGTGAGCGCAGAGGTCTGTGGTCAGCGCCATCAGGCCGATGCTCGTTGTAGTACTCCGCTACTCGACTCCAAAACTTTGCTGCTGCTTGTCCTGTACCTGTCCCGGCGTCCTTTCCGATGTGAAGATACGCCTTGCAGAGCATCTCCTCCTCCTCGGCCTCAAAGTTTCTCCCTTTCGTCCTGCATACTGCGCCCAAAGGTTCGCGAACTGCCTGCGGGGGATTCGTGGGGTCTTCCCCAAGCAGAGCCGAGGACATGATCGTTATCACGCTTGGTTTGCAGTCACAGCGGGGCGCTGGCTGTCGGAGAACATGACCTTTCACGCACCAATCGCCAGCAGCTCTGAAATTGCCGGTCTCACTGCAAATGGTCGCTGTTTGCCGGGCTACCGGCAGATTTTGACGTGTTAAATTTCCCGTTTACCGATACAGTGCACCGGTGGGGGATAAAATACATTCTATACGGTAAAATATCACTGTACATCTTTGCCGTTACCGTTTGCAGTGCTCTTAGAGCATCTCCAGCGGTGCACTGTAAGCATTGCTAAGTTAGCAAGGGTATCACCCACCCTAGTTTTAAACCCGTTGCACAATGGCGGAGCCCAAGCGCAAGGACACTCGGACGCACCTGACGCTGCAGCAGAAGGCCCAGCTCCGCGCCTTCCTGACGGCCAACCCGAAGCTGCCGCGGTTCGCTGTGGCCGACTGGGTGCGCGAGCACTTCCACGTGCGGCTCGGGCGCACGACGCTCTACCGCATCCAGCACACGCCCGAAGCGGCGTTCGCGTCGGGAAATCTCAGCCGCAAGAAGCTGCGCCGCGTCAAGTTCCCAGACTTCGAGCGCCGTCTGCTGGAGTTCTACGAGGACAGGCGCCAGCGGCACGAGGACGTGTCCGACGACGAGCTGTTGCGCCAGGCGGCCGAGTGCCGCGCGGCCTGCGGCATCAGCGACACGGAGCTCAAGCTCTCGAACGGGTGGCTCTACCGTTTCAAGATTAGACATCAACTTACGAACACGCCCCCGCAGGCCGGCGGGAGTGTGACTGAGGACAGGCCAGATGAACTGGTAGAGGCAGAAACTGCTACTGCTGCTGCTGCCGAGGAGATCACGCTGTCGGCGCGAGCACTTACGACGGTGAAAGCCCCCGGGTTCTTCAACTGGGAGCCCGTCGGCGAAGTGCAGCAGGACGAGATTGCAATCGTCGCGGACGGCGTGTTGCTGCTGCAGCCGGGAGTGTATGAACTTAGTGTCCGTGTACGACACAGCGCTCCGAGGGCGGAGGCAAACTGCGTTTTCAAGGTCTATTGTGGTGACCGGGTGGTGGGACAGTGCGAGTCGCCGACGCAAGTAGAGAGCGACGTGGCTAGTAGCATCTGGGTGGGGGCCAACCTGCTAATTGGTGCCCAGGAGATACTGAAGGTGGAGTTCCTCGCACATGGCTATGCGTTCTCCGATAGCAGTCTCGTGCTGCGGCGCAGAATACAGTAGAGGGGAGTTGGCAAATGGAGACGCCGTGCAGAACAATGAAGAGCGACAACAGACTGCATTTTTGGTATCGGCCCCGCCGCTTTCCAAATGCCTACCATGGCAGCAGGATCACTGTGGAAGTCCGAGGCTCTTCAAGATACGATTCCAAGCAATCCATATTTGAAGAAGAACCAGACGCACCACCCAGTTACGGTGATCGTTGTGAGAAGTTCACGATTGCTGGTAAGTGGGCAGCATGTCTGTCCGTAATGGGCAACCACACTTGTTGAAGCGAATGCTGAGCACAAGTCTTGTGCTAACGTCATTCCACAGCTAGAGATGCACCAACCCACTGCGTCTGAAGTATGAAAGTTAAAAGTGCGTTTTCATCTGAGTTTATCCGTTTCGGGGTGGGAGGCGCTTCAGGTTTTGGTGAGACGATGTTACTCATTTAGCAACCGGAGCACTAGCCGGCTACCGCCATGTACGACACCTGACCCATGATACTCGACTCGAATCACTGTCTGCGCTGGTAACGTGCACTTGAGCTGCAGCACACTCAATGCTTGGTCGCCTTCACTTCGAACAGAGGATTCACATTGACTCAACAGCTCGACTCCAGCCCACACTTTGAAGATGACTGGCGGGTGCTCAGTCGACAGCGCACTGTGCTGCAGCTCCACATTGAGCTGAATCATCACGTTTGTTAAAACGGCAACACCGTCGTTGTCCACTGAGAAATGTTTGGTGTGGGCCATCCCGCTGTTTAATTTCCATCGCACAAACCCCACCGCCATCACGGGGTCTACTGAGATCGCTGAAAGGTAAGTAAGTGGCCGAATGATAGCAGACGCGCTAGCTGTTGCAAGTCTCAGGGAGGCTTCCAACGTTGTAACCGGGGCATCGCTACCAGCCACGAGTCTCCCCTGAATGGTGGCGCTGGCTTCGACAGCGCTCCCTCCATCTGCCACTTCAGTCTCAGTACAGTCGAAAATGTCATTGGTATCAGCTTTGCCATCAAGGGCACTCGCAACGCTGCCGTCGATCCTGCGCCGAGTCGCTCTCGGCTTCCGCTTGGGTTTCCCACTGTCCCCTGACTCGGATACGGTCTGCGTTGCATCTGCGTTATCCGTCACCGCCCGCGCAAACACATTATCCTCTCCAGCTGCTTGTGATGCGACGCGCAGTGCATGCCTCTCCTTGAAGCGGTGCAGCCAGCCGTTGCTCAGCTTGAGCTCCGTCTCGGAAATGCCGTGGCGCGCGCGCACCTCTGCGGCCACCCGCAGCAGCGCGTCGTCGGACAGCGCGGCCCCGCTGCTCCCATTGGCTCGTCGGTTCTCCTCGTAGAAGACCAGGATGTCCCTCTCCAGCTCGGGGAACTTGACGCGCCGGCCCTTCTTCTGCTGCGCGTTGCCTGTGAAGGCCTCAACTGGTGCGTGGTAGATGCGGTAGAGCGTGGCGCGGCCCACGGACACGCCGAAGCGCTCGCGCACCCAGTTCACGACGGCCTGCAGCTGCAGGTCCGGGTGCTCGCTCCAGAACTGCTTGAGCTGCAGCTTCTGCGCGTTGGTCAGGAACGTCCGCTGCTTGCGCTGCTGCTGCTGCTTGGGCGGCATTATTCGGCGCGATTGATTTGCCAAAAAGCGGGGGGATCAGATTTCGGTGACTGACTGATGCGGCCGTTACGCCCGAGCTGGTTTTATCCATGGATAGTGCCGTGGCTGCGGCGCAGGGCTGTATATTCGTGGGAGGAAACGCTGGCTGCTTTGCATTGATGCAGCGGATGCGGGTTGAAGGCGCGAGCCCTAATGTCGCTGACGGCCTTGAAGGAGTGACGTGGCCTCTTTTACGCATGGGATTCCTGCAATGCATACCCTTGTCTATATGCTCAATCTAAAATGAGAGGTGACACACTCTGTATGACGCTTAAACTGTTTAATTGCATACCTGTGTATGACAATATAACAACAAAGCATACTTTAGTCGCTTCCTGCTCTTCAGAAACCAACTCGCGAAGTCGCTGAGCACGTAGGAGTCCACCTCGCTCCTCCTACTTCGCGAGCATGCGCTGCTCCTTCCCACGCGCGCTGGCAGCCGCCTTCTGGGCGGTCGCGCTCTCCTGCACCCCCGCTGCGAGCTCTGACGTGTCCGAGGCGCGCGCGTCCGGTACAGCCTTCGCTTGAGCTTCGTCTTCCCCTGCTCCGTTCTCTCGCTCTGACTCCGTTCTCCCTTCCCTGCAGACGCCATCGCTCCGCCTTCGCCGCTCGCTGAAGCCCTGCGACGTGTGCAGACCGACAACGCGGCGGTGCGCGACCTCAGCGACGCCGCGCTGTCCCCGCTCGTGCCCCGCGCCGAGCGCCGCGACGCGCTGGTGCAGCTGGGCGACATGTACTTCTACGGCAACAGCTCCCTGGACACGCGCGTGAACGGCACGCTGGCCATGAGTCTGTACGCCGAGGCGGCGGCTCTGGGCGCCTCGCGCGCGCAGTTCCACGTGGGCGTGGCCATGAGCTACGGACTCTGGGGGCTCCCGCTGGACGAAGCCGGCGCCATGACGCACTACTACTTCGCAGCGCTGGGCGGAGACATGGGCGCCGCAATGGCGCTCGGTCACAAGCATCTGCTGGGACTCGGCGCCCCGAAGAAGTGCGAGTCAGCGGTGCGCTACTACGAAGTGGCGGCCAACGAGGCGGTCGCGCGACGCGAGCAGAACGCCAGCCGCCCGGCCATCTACGACGTGCCGCACCGCCGTCTGAAGACGATGGCAGAGACCCAGCACAAGAAGAACTTGCCCGGAGACAGCGCCATCGTGGACTACTACCAGTTCTCGGCGGACAAGGGCGACCCCGACGCTACGCTGAACCTGGCCACGCTCTACTACTACGGCGCTCGCGGACTGGCGCAAGACTTGGAGCGGGCCGCGGCGCTTTTCCAGAAAGCCTACGACCTGGGAGCTAGCGGCGGAGCGTATCACCTCGGACACATCTACAGTCTGGGCATCGGCGTCCCCCAAAACAATGTCACGGCGCTCAAGTATCTGGAGGAGGCGGTGAACGAGGGCAACACTGCAGCGCAGAATGAACTGGCGCATATGTACTTGCAGGGAAAAGGCACGAAGCCGGATGAGGAGCAGGCTGTGGCGCTTTTCAAGTCGGCAGCTAAGCAGGGCAGCATGGAGGCCTTCTACAACCTTGGCGTGCTACACATGCGGGGCGGGGGCTCAAAGGGCGCAGTGCTCGCCTCAGAGCACCCTGAATACGAGGTCGCGCATGGATATTTTCAGGTCGCAGCTCACCAGGGCCACACGATTTCCAGTCACAAGCTCGGTCACATGAGCCTGCACGGTATCGGCACTACTCGTTCTTGCAAAAATGCTGTCGAGTCATTCAAAATGGTGGCGGAGCGTGGTGAGTGGGATCGAGTAGTCTCTCAGGCGTACAAGGACTTCAAGCGCCAGGACTACGAGGCGGCCTTCATGAAGTACGCTGTCATGGCGCAGCAGGGCTATGAGGTCGCTCAGCATAACGCCGCGTACTTGTTGGATTACGACTTTTTGACGCCATCCGCATTTTCGCCCATGCTGTCGCTGACACCCTCGGGAATGGAGCTCGACGAGGATGTTGTGGCCTCGACTGCTGTCATGCTGTACAGGCTGGCAGCGCAGCAGGGGAACGTGGATGCCAACCTAAAGATTGGCGACTACTATTACTATGGAAAAGGTGGTCACCCCGTGGACTTTGTCAAGGCTAGCGCGCACTATTCGCTTGCGAGTAAGCGCTCCAACGCACAGGCAATGTTCAACCTGGCGCTCATGTACGAGCACGGAATTGGAGTGGAGCAGGACTTTTACCTGGCTAAGCGCTTTTTGGACAAGGCACGTGTAGCACATAGCGACGCTAGTGTGCCGGTAACGCTTGCACTGTGGAAGCTGCGAGCGCACAAATCGCTTCGATCGTGGAAGAGGTGGTGGGACGAGCTTGTGGGCAATGTCCCGCCATCCAAGAAGATTCCTGCTTCCTCCGCTGCTTCGTTGGGCAGAGTGTCTAGCAACAAGGCAGACGTGACTGGGGCGACATCGAATGCGGAGTCGTCTCTCCTGTCGCTGCTGGAAAAGTGGTGGCCTGGCGACGCCAACATGAGCACAGACACGCTGCTGCGAGACATCTTCAGTAACTGGCGTGAGGTTTTGCAGTCCGACAACTTCCTCATCTTTGTATTGACGATCGCCCTCGGTGTCGTTCTTTACATTCGCTCCGAGCGCCAATATTTACAAGCACCGCCCGTGCAGCAGCCGCCACAGTGAGGCAAGTCAGTAGAGGGAATAAACAGCTAGATGGGGGAGAAGACCACAATGGAGCGAGCCTAAGCTGCAACATCGGTATGATTATTGCATTCAATCACTGATTTTCTAGTAGTAGCGCGTCTGTTTTGCTGTCCACCGAGTAGGAAACGCGCGAGGCTTCGAGTTGTTGCTGCACTCGTAGAAGCAGTTCCTGTTGGCTTTTTAGCGTGTGTTTGAGCTCGATCATCTCGGACTCAAGGTGCTGAAGCCGGGTTTCGCTCTCATCTGCGCGTTGTTGCTCCCGCTTAAGGGCTTCAACGACAACGGGTACCAACCGCGCATATGCCACGTATTTGAATCCGTCAGAGTCAGTGGAAATAACTTGGGGCACAACTCGCTCAACTTCTTGTGCGATGAATCCCAATTCACGCCGACCGTCGTGTGGGAATTTTTTCGGGAACTCATCCGCGTTATACGCGTACTCAACACCACGTAGCTTCGAGACAATTTCGGAGGCGTTGCTGATCTGGTGGACATTGGTCTTGAAACGCTGGTCCGATGCATCCACATAGGCCCCTGATCCCATGACCTGACCATCCACGGTCACACTGGAACCGAAAAAGGCCTCGTCCTCGACGAATAGCTCGCCCTGCACTTCAACCATCTCGATAGCTGTCATATTGACATTGCTGATGTGGCCGCCAATGATATCTACACCGCGTAGCTCGCTCTCGCTCATATCGATGGAGCCGCGCATACGCTGTGCCTCGATTTTTTCGGCTGTAAAAGTGCCCGAAGCAGCTTCGAAGCGTAGACTATCGTGCTGCTCAAGAACACCACCTTTGCCATACACGGCGACGAACCCGGCACGCTGACCAGCAACTTGAACTGACTGCACGGACAGCGTGACCTCGCCTAAGTTGAGATCATTCGCTGCCTCGAAGGTTTTCACCCCCGTGAGCGACGATGTGTCAAAGGCAGCTGCGGTCAACGGACGCCATACACCGCCATCGAATACGAATATCGCTGCTGCACCGGCCGCTACGTTGAGATCGCCCCCTAAAGGCTGCTCGTCGTCATTCTGGATAACAAGAAGTTGTCCAGCATACGCGTGCTCGCGGTCGATTCGTGCGGTATTGGAAGATGTTACACCATCGCTTGTGATCTGAACGTAGCTGTGCGTGCTCGGAATGACGAGATCCTCCGAAGCGTGAAGCTGAACACTGGAAAATACTGCCTGAGCCTGCGAGATAAGCGCACCATTAGCAATAATACGACCGCCGCTTGTTGTCGCGATATCTCCATGAGTCTCCAGGTTGCCTAACGAGTCTACGGAAAACATGGTTTCTGTTGGTGCTTCGTAGCTGCCTGGATCAGTGGTTTTCAAGGCTTCAATGATACGGAAAGGCGGTCTCTCTCGGTGTTGGTGCGATAGATCAAAGCTCAGCAACGCCCCTGCGAAGTTTGTGTTGGTCGAAGCTACTTGAAGTGCCTTGCCGTTCACCTGGTCCGTTCGAACTGTAAGCCCGCCGTCTTCGATGGCGAAACCATCCCTTGTTGTAAGGCTCCCAGACTCGATATGTACCCCTCCAGACTCCACGCGTAAGCCACCAGACGCGATAGTCTGCCCCCCAGACGCGATGGTCACGCCACCTGCAAGCACGTGCAATCCGCCACCATGGACGAATGTAGCGCCCGTATCCTGAACTTCAAAGACCTTGCTCTCACTGCTTCTAGCCCCCCTCGCTTCAATCAGTGAGCTAGACGGCGATGCGCCTTCATTGTTGTCGCGTTGCACTAATAGCACAGGACCAGCGGGGGCAGCGAGTGTTGTCTGACCATTCTTTAGACTCAGTATGCCAGACCGTACAGCTAAGTTTCCGCTTTGCACATCAAGCCCTCCACTCATGACTTTGATTCCGTCAGAAAGCACCTGGATACCACCGCGCTCGAGCCTGAGACCGCCATTCAAAATCTCTAAGCCACCGCCGTGGATGACAGTCTGGCCTGCACCGTTCACTCGTAAAATGGGACCCTTAGGTTGCGAGATGCGGACAAAATCTGGCAACTCCGACAATTCCGAGGTTGATGCCGGAATAAGCCTCTCGATAGTAAGCAGGGCGGCTGAAGAATCAGTGGCGCTTTGTAGCTGTAAATGAAGAGGGGTGTCTTCCAGCCGTGCACGACCATCCTTCATCTCGAATGTGCTGTCTTTTTGCATCTGAAAGGCACTTCCACCACTCATGTACAGACCCCCTTCGCGCAATTGGAGTGAGCCGTGGTGCCATGTAGTGTCTCCGCGGCCGTTCATCGTAAACAAAGCTTGACCACCCACGTCGGCTCGCATGAAATGAAACTCGGATGATAAACCGCGCGATGCTGATAACCGGAGTACATTCCCCTTGAAAAACGGCCCCAGTGCTGGCCCAACCAAAACGTCTTCCTCGTCTTTATTGTTGCCGCAGTGATCTCCGTAAAACCCCTCGTGGCAAGCGCAGATCCCTTCGGCAGCGTTGCAATCGCCGTGTCCACTGCACTCTTCGTAGGACTTCACGTTGGTATCCGTGATACTTTCGAACACGCACTGCACTGATCCCGACGGCGACGAAAGCTGGACATTGGCTGTGTCACATCGGAACTCAGACGTTGGTGGGTTACCATCGTGGTAGTACAGGTTGTTCATGATAGGGAATGTTGGAAACGTTCGCAGCATAATCTCGAAGGTGGCCTCGGAAGACGTCTCCAAAGCTAGTCTTTCACACGTCTGCGCGATGAAAACAAGTGTTAGTATCAAAACCACGAAGTGTAACACATATATAGTCACTTACGAGGTCCCCGAGGTTTTGGAAACGGCGAAAAATGGAGGTGCAGACGTCACTCGTCACCTGCGCGAGTGGCATTTCAAATTCGACTGTATGCGCTTGGAACGTCATCGACAAAGCCCCACCCGTGACTTCAGCATCCCCAGTAGTCGAGACACGCAGCCGGAGCTTCTTGTCGTTCTGCTGGGACGACGTGGGGTTCGCCCCATGCGGGCACATCTCTGCGAGATCACACACAGCTTGACATTAGAATATCAGCAAAGGGTTCGGTACAATTAGCTGCACGCACTCCTTGAGCAGTCTGGCGAGTTGTATCCCCACTGGCAATTGCACACGTGCTCCCCCTGTCGGTTGATCGCACACGTGCCGTGGTGCGAGCACTGACTTCCTTGGCCGGGACAATGCGTCCCCTTCAACTCCACGGCGTGCGCGAGTCCACCTCCAGCCTGTTGGAGAGCAGCAAGCGCGAGGCATACGAAGCAGAGCAATGCAGTGCCTCGCGCGCGACTGTAGTGCGCAGGGATTAGCTTCGGCATGGTAGTGAGGGCTGGAGCCGACGTTGACCAGAAGCTGAAAGCGAAATGCGCGAAGATCGCGATATGCTTGACAAGCAGATGACGCCCTTTCACGCATAAGATACGTTCGGTGACAGGAGACCAGCTGAAGGGGCATTCGATGGTAAGATTGTGGAACTAAAAATGGCTACATTTGGGCACGATCAGCAAGTCACCGAGTGTTAGTGTCTCGGGTCATTCGCAGTTCGCTCGCGAAGTTTAACAGATGCAACTCAACTATCTGTTCGTGCTCGGTCTTCTAGCATGTGCAGCCCACAAGCTCAGCGTTGCGATCGGTTTCGACTGCGAGATCATGTACTGCCCCGACGACTACGACCCAGTGTGCGGCACAGACGGAAACAAGTACTCCAACCTGTGTGAGCTTACACTCAAGGCGTGCAGTGACACCACTAAAGAACTCGACGTCGCATCCAACGCCACTTGCTGATGGATAGCTCGCACTCGAAAGGAGCAACGGGAAGACCAGCTAATATTTAATGAATTCACGATTCAGGCTTCCCTTCTAAGCACGAGAATCACACCTATCTGAACAGCACTTTTCGTACCAACTGCCGTCATGGTGGTTAGACTCGTGAAGGTTTGTCGTACACCTTGGGATCTTCAGGTATGTCCGCAGGCTTGAGAGTAGCCAAGAAATTCGAAGGCTCTGATAACAACAAGACATCAGTGAAGGTCGCCGATTGCTTCGTTGGTGTGCTTGCATCGGCTGCTACCTCGGTCGACTCCGCAGACTCTTGTGTGCCCGCTGCTTCCTTCAAGTCTGAGCTCCCAGCGTCAGTCGACTCCGTATTCTCTTCTTTTGCTTCAGATTGCGTTGCTGCAGGAGTAACTTCAGGCGTAGACGCGTCGGTACCATCCGACGCTGAAGAATCGGTGGTGTCAGACGGCGATGGCTCGGTGATCGAGCCCTCTGTGTCGGATGTTGGTGCTGGCGTGGACACCGCCTCCGATGAATCGGATGCCGAGCTCTCTGTGATGTCCGACTGCGTAGGCTTTGAATCCGATGAGTCCGTAGTGTCTGTTGGTGCTGGCGTGGGAGACGCCGACTCGGTCTCTTCGGACGACGAACTATCTGCACTGTCCGATTGCGTAGGCTCTGATGCCGATGACTCCGTAGCGTCTGTTGGCGCTGGGGTTGCATCAGACGGATATGAATCGGCTGTATCGTACGAAGATGCGTCTGTGGCATCCGATGGCGCTGGAGTCGGCTCCGATGTCGATGCGGATGCGTCTGTGCTATCTGCCTGTGCTGTGTCTGACCCCGAAGTCGGTGCTGGTGTGGGTTCCGCTGCCGTGGGTTTGTCCGCACCGCAAGCGTATAACTCCGTCACTTTGGTCACTTCCACGAACCAGCTCTCATCGTAATCCTCGTTTCCGTCAAACAGCGACTCAGTGTCGACGCTGGACGCCGAGTCGTCTTCGTCGTAGTCCCATGTCTCGCAAACCTTTTCTTGAGTTGCCGGGGCAGCCGTGGTAAGTGTTTTCCCACTGCACCCCACGGACGGGAGCACGCAGCCCCATGTCGAGTCTGCCACCAGTGCACATACAGCGTCTTCCGGCGCTACGCAGGCGCCGCTAGCGTACGACGGTAGGTTCTCGAAGCAGTCGGCGCTCGCTTTGTCGCCCTTCAGCGGACAGGCCGTTCCCGGGGGGATCGGATCGGCTGACGCGCAGATGACTCCTCGGTCCTCAGGCAAGTCGTAGGTGGCGTCACCGCAAACGCTCACCTCGATGGCCTGCGAGGTCGCTGCAAGCACGAGCAGCGCTCCAAGCACCACCGAAAGTCTCCGCATTGTGTCTACGTTGTCCTTCGCCTGTCAAGATGTGGACTGTCCCCCATTGCTCCATACCCACCCACCCAGTCGCCACGGCAGCCCCATCCGGAGAGAATTTTGCGTTAAGTCGCCCTTATCACGGCGCCAGGTGTACGCGGGGTGGCAACGCGCACATCCGAGGATCCATTCGTTCGCGCGCCAGGACGGGACGCGAACAACTCTCTATGCAGGGCGGACGCCGTCTCTGCATGAATCCATGCCTCGTCTTGACAAGTCACCGCGCGGGCAAACTGATAACCTGCTGGATCCCGAAAAACAGTCGCCTCGAGTCGTCTCGGTGAGCCCAGTGCTGAGCACGATGAGATGGAGGTGACCGCAAAGGCGAGTCCGCGGGTCAAACTTTTATCGAAAAAATGCTCTGCAACTCTGTCAAGAGAACGCGCAGCGAAATCCAATACATGCAGTGCATGTCTTGTGCATGATGCACATGTATCCTGAAGACTGCAGCGGAGCTGAATTTTGAAGTAGATTAATCCTTAGTTGCTACCGGGTACCTGCAAGCTACCCCAGGTCTTAGGAAAGGCAGTTCTTGTCGAGTTACTGTTGTCTACGTGGTAGATACGCACGTTGGTTGCGGTGGGCACGGCTCGGAGTCGCACTTGGAGCGCAGCAGCTTGCAAACTTTGCCCTTGCTGCAGCTCATGTTGGTGCACGTATCGGCGCAGAACCTGGTTGTGTCTGACTCCAGTTCCATCATGCACTTCTGCGAACTCGTGCAGAGCGTGCCGAGCCCGCAAGTCCGACGCAGCGTGCTGATCTGCGAGCACGGCTTGTAGTCGACTACCCAGAGATTGCCGCCGGCCTTGCACCTCGCAGCATTGAATTGGCACGGGTTGGTGTACGTCAAGTCATCAGAAGCGCACATCTGGAATCGCTCATTGTTGCAAGTGTTGTTGCACGAATACTTGGAGCTGGAAGTCGAGGTGACGGTGCCAAAGAGACTAGGACGACTCTTCGATTCGGGGACGTAGCCTTCGCAGGCATTGGTAGACTTCAGCGACAATGTTTTGTCGCGACAGGCGGCGTTCATGTACAAGCAAAAGTTGCGGTAGGTGACACCGTTAGTGCCGCACACCGGTGAGTCTTCATCTTTACAGTAGCCGTCACAGGGGCTCGAGTAGCCCTCCACTGACGGCAGGAGGCCGTGGAACAGCAGCAGCATCGTCAGCGTCAGAGCCGAGCGTAGTGGCATTGCGCATGCCATTCGGCGCATACTTGCCTTGGTAGGTTGGGAGGTCGATCCAGTGGGGTAGCTAATTCGCGTGTGGCCGATGCCCGAAGACGACGACGAGGCAAGCTAGCTAGCTGTGGACAACTAAAATAAAACGCGTCTTATCTTTCGCAGTTTGCGTTCCGGCAAAGGCGTCGCGCATCGTGATCACTTCAACTTGCTTGATGTGCATGATGTGCACCACACAAGTCTTACCGGTGCCCTGGGTGAGTAGCTACATGACTACCAGGAAGTAACTACTAGGTAGACTGGCTGAAATGCATGTTGGGTGAGTGGCAAAGTTGAGCAAAGCTCGTTCCTCATGATGCTGCGTCACGTGCTGACCGCTTCGCCAACGCGGGTGCAAGCCCGCCGCGTCGGCAGCCGCAGCCTCTCGTCTGTGCCGACTCTGGAGCGCGGCGATGGCTGCAAGTCTCTGCAGGTGGGCGAGACGTACCACAACTTCACGCTGGAGCGGGTGGCCACTGTGCCCGAGTACGGCGTGGACGCGCTGGAGCTGCGCCACGAGCCCACGCAGGCCAAGTACCTGCACCTGGACGCCAAGGACCCCAACAACGTCTTCGCCGTCATGTTCCGCACGCCGCCCAGCGACTCGACGGGCGTGGCGCACATTCTGGAGCACACGGCGCTGTGCGGCTCCAAGCGCTTCCCCGTGCGCGACCCGTTCTTTAACATGATCAAGCGCAGCCTCAACACGTACATGAACGCGCTCACGGGCTCGGACCACACCATGTACCCGTTCTCCACGACCAACGCCAAGGACTGGCGCAACCTCATGAGCGTGTACCTGGACGCGGCGTTCTTCCCCAACCTGAGCAAGCTCGACTTCCTGCAGGAGGGCCACCGCCTCGAGATCAACGAGGAGAAGGATGGAGAGGGAGAGCTCGTCTACAAGGGCGTCGTGCTCAACGAGATGAAGGGCGTGCTCTCCGACAGCAACAACCTCTTCGGCACGAGACTGCAGCAGGAACTCATGCGCGGCACCATCTACGAGCACGTGAGCGGCGGTGACCCCAAGGACATCCCGTCGCTTACGTACGAGAACTTGCGCACCTTCCACGCTAAGAACTACCACCCGTCCAACTGCTGCTTCTACTCGTACGGAGACCTGCCGCTCACGGACCACCTGGCTTACCTGGACCAGGAGATCCTCAACAAGTTTGAGTACCGTGCTGACTCGGCGGCCACGCGCGTGAACACGGAAGGGTTTAGTGTGCTCAAGACGACGGCGGAAGACCCAGAGATCATCGTCATTCGGGGACCCAGCAGCAACATGAGCGGCGAGGCTGCCGACCCGAACACCAAGTTTTGCATGAGCAAGTTCGTGGATGTAAGCTCCACGGACCCATTTTCGACCTTCGTGCTGCGTATTGTAGGCTATTTGCTTACGAATGGGCCGGCGTCTCCTCTGTTTAAGGCGCTGATCGACTCCAACCTCGCGCAAGATTTCTCCGTGGGTACGGGCTTCGACACATCGACGTATTACCCTACTTTTGGTGTCGGCGTTGAAGGGATTGAAGGCGGAGAAGTCGCTGTGCCTGCAATTCGCAGGGCTGTGCATGATGCTTTGGAGAAGGTGGTTGCGGAAGGTTTCGAGGAGGAGCGCGTGACCGGACTGCTCCACCAGCTGGAGCTGAGTCTCAAGCACGTAACCGGTAACTTTGGTCTTCAGATGATGCACGGTATCAGCTCTGCCTGGGCTCATGATGGAGATCTCATCAAGAACCTGCAGCTAAACCCGCTTCTTGAACGCTTAAACGAAGAGATGGCTCGGGACCCGAAGTTTTTGGAGAGCTATGTTCGCGACTACCTCATGCGAGATGACCTGCGCGAGGTTCAGATGCTGATGCTGCCTTCCGAAGACTTTGTCCGCGACCAAGAACGTCACGAGCGTGCGAATCTGGCCGCTAAGCTTGTTGAGCAGTCCAACGCAGACCTGGATTGGATTGCTCGCACGACGGAAAAGCTTGAACGCCACCAGCAAAAGGAGCAGCCTGTGGAATGCTTACCCACGCTGACCCTGGACGACATTCCAAGGGTCGAGGAAGGCAACTTCGA
The DNA here is from genome assembly GCA_033557925.1 of Phytophthora x cambivora. Taxonomy (NCBI): domain Eukaryota; phylum Oomycota; class Peronosporomycetes; order Peronosporales; family Peronosporaceae; genus Phytophthora; species Phytophthora x cambivora. Next base: position 170,738 of record JAUCEB010000029.1, on the reverse strand, counting down.
TCACATCGATAAGACGCAACTCAACTCAACCCCCGCAGAGTTTGTGCGCGTGCCGTCCACCAACGAGATCTCGTACTTGCGTCTTCTCTTCGACATGACCGCGCTTCCGCAGGCGTATCACCAGTACATGAACGTGTTCACGACAGTGTTTGCATCCCTGGGTACTTCGCGTTACGCGTACGATGAGCTACCCACGGTGATTGCGAACTGCAGTGGCGGTGTATCGTGCTCGGCTATGACGGCGCCATCGCTGACAGACGTGCATGGCGAGCCCAGCAAGCAGTCTCTACTCCTGGGCACGATGTGCCTGCCGCACAAGGTGGATGAGACACTGAGCTTGATGCACGAACTGCTGACTGATACACAGTTTCTGAGCGAGGAGAACTTGCGTCAACTACGTCTCATTTTGCAGAGCAGTGCTTCCACTGCTAGTAGCAGCATTTCCTCCTCAGGCGCCGCGCTTGCAGGAACACGTTCGCGTGTTGGGCTCACACCTGCAGGCGTGTACGACGAACTGTACAGTGGCCTCACGCAAATCGAGCAGCTCCAAAAGTGGGCACAGTGCTCCGACGATGAGCTGCGTCAGATTGCTCGCGTGCTGCAGGATATTGCACGCGTGGTGTTTTCGCCCGACAATCTTCGCCTCTCTGTCGTAACGGAGGACAAGTTGCGGTCTCAAGTGGAGCAATCGCTCAAGTCCAAGTTGCTTGAGCCACTGGCTGGGTCTTGGTCGCTGCCGGACGTTACGTCTCTCACGCTTGCAACGGAGGAGCTGAAGCTGCCTGCTGTGTCGCCCAAGAACTACTTTGCTTTCCCAGTCTCCGTGAATTTCGTAGTGGAGACGCAGCCGTCCGTGTCATTTACGCACGAGGATCATGTGCCGCTTACCGTCTTGGCTCAGATCATGTCGTCCTGCTACCTGCACCAGCAGGTGCGTGAACAAGGTGGAGCTTACGGCTCAGGTGTCTCGCAGAATGAGGGTTCCTTCTCGATGAGCTCTCACTACGACCCGAACACATTCAAGACGCTCAATGCCTACGCTGGCGCTCGTCAGTGGGCGGCCAGTGGAGAGTTCTCGGACCGTGACGTACAGGAAGCGCTGTTGTCCGTGTTCGCTAGCGTCGACGCCCCGAAGACTCCGTCCATGAAGGGCCGTATGAGCTTCCTTCGCGGTATCACGAATGACATGCGTCAGCAGCGTCGTGAGCAGTACCTCTCGTTGAAGCGCCAGGATCTCGTGGACGTTGCGCGCAAGTACTTCAGCGAGGACGTGTCTGACAAGAGCACCGTGATCATCGGCAAGAACGGTGACAATCTGCACGAGTTCTCTGACAAGGGCTTTGACGTTCAGCGCTTTGCGTCAATGGCCTCAACGGAGAAATAGATGCTAGACAAACCACGTGTGTCGGCGTGGTCTTTTAGAGCACTGAAGCTTGGAACTCACGCATTATTGTCACAACACGATTTCAAGCATAACTATATATTTCGTTGCAGCGCCACGCCTCGCCTCGCCTTCCATGGGCGGTGGAGCACGCGCACATTCATTCTTCATCTGCTGCCGGCTTCACTGGTGGTAATTGTTGTTCTCTTCTTCGCCTGAGATCGTGCGGCAAATGGGGCAGTCAAAGCGAGTGCGGTACCACTCGTTAATGCAGTGCTCGTGGAAGAAGTGTCCGCAGGGCGAGAGTACGAGCCGGTTGCCGTCGAGCTCAGCCCACTCGCAGAGACAGATGGGGCAAGAGTCCGAGTCCACCTGCACGTCGCGCGGGTCGACGTATTTGAGCTGGCGAATGGATCGGACGTGCTGCTGTTCGTGCTCCAGCGGGAACTGCAAAAACTCCTTGACCATGAACCTCGTGGACGCGATCTCGCTGCACGACTCCACCTCCTGCTCTGCAGAGAGGTACTCGCACATGGCGACGATGAACTCCTCGAGTCCAGCGGTGCGTCCCCCCACCAACGCCGACGGGTCCTTGAACATGACGATGCGACGAGGGAAGCCCACGTCCTTGAGCTGGTCGCGCACCGCGCCGCACACTCCGCACCCTCGGTTCTTCTTGTGCGCCGCGAGACGCGCGAGCAGGCGCTTGCGCAGGCGGTAGAACTCTGAGTAGCGCTTGCACACGACCCACTTCTGCTTGTAGTAGTCGCACGTGATCTCCAGGTGGTACACGTAGTAGTTGCCCGAGGCGCCGCGCACCAGCACGGCCTGGCAGCGCATGGTCAGCTGCGTCATGGACTCCTGGTGGATGCGGCGGATGAGCACGCGCTTGGCCGCCACGCCGTGGTCGGCCACGAGGCCGATGGGCATGTCTTGGAAGCGCTGCTGGCCCACGGACTTGGCGGGCAGGCGGTACGGGGCGGCCTCGGGCTGCGGCGCGAACTGCGCGCCGTAGAACGAGGTCATGTCGCCCTCCACGTCCTCCACGTCGATGGACTCGGCGGCCGACACGGCGGGCGGGCGCTGGTGCTGCCGCTGGTTGTCCTCGGCCCTCCAGCGCGCGGCGGCGCCGCCCTTGGCGTTGGGACTGCTGCTGAACATGCTGCTGATGTCGTCGTTGGAGCGCGGGCTGTCCTCCAGCTCGCTGTCCAGCCACTCCGCGTCCTCGTGCTCGTGGCGGTGCACCTGCGCCATGGTTCGTGCGCTGCGTCGGGTACTTGTCAAGTGGGTGTGTGCCGCTGAAACTCGCTTCTGGGGTCGGAAAAAATTGACGCCGCGATCAGCATACAAAAGTCAAGTGTTTTTCCTCTTCCGTGCGCGGAAAAACGATGTGGCGCTGCATGCGTCAGCGGATTGGCCGGGAGCGCCAACGCCTGCTCGCGATTGGATGAAAATGACGACGCCGAATAACGGACGAAGGCAATCACAGCTGCACTGGTAAGCAAAAGTGTACAGTACCTATTGCCAGCCATGCCGAGCAAGGAGTGTCTGACGTGCAAGCCCGGCGACGATACGCACCACCAGAGCGCCGTGGAGAACACGGGCTGCGAGGAGAGCTACCTGCGCGTGGACGGTGAGTGGCCGTTGCGGGGTCCGCCGCCGTTGCGCGTCTCTCGTCGACACTCGACTCTCTGCTGACGCATGTTCATGTGATGATTGCCAGCCTGCATGAAGCTCAACAGTGGCCGCGTCTCGGCCTGCACGGAGGTGAGTCGAGTCGGGGTGGCTGCTGTGATCGCTCAGTACTAACAACGCATTGTGTGCAGGAGTGGGAGAAGTTCCGTCAGTGCCACGACCAAGGCAAGACAGCGCCTAAGCGCAGCGGCGCCAGCCAGTGACCTCCCGGCACGAATGCGAGCGGCAGCGTGCCGACCAGAAAGTGATCAGATCTTAGGCTAAATCGCACAATAGACGCCAAATTACTCCTCTCTGGGCCAACGCTCACGTGCGGACTCGTAACGCCGGTTTGCGACTTCAGCGTCGGGCGAGAAGGAGCCGTTGAGCTAGCAACGCCGGTATCCATGCGTTGGGTGGCTATGGGAGCTCTTTACTCCGGCGAGCAGGTTGCGTTGCCTGTCAGTAGCAGCCGTGCTGCACCATGAATCAGCACCACACGTCGGAACGCATATATCAGCGGCGCTGGCCTCGCAAGCTGCGAGTCACAGCAGCTGTGTAGGCGCTGTACATGTACGTCGATAATGGTGGGTGGACGGCTGGGACACCGCCGCCGTGCTGCACTGCAAGCGCCCGCGCGTTCCGGTCTAGCTCTGGTAGACTGCCTCGCGCCGTGCGCGCGCCCTCGTCCAGTCAAGACGGACGCTGCAGACAAGGGCGCGGCAGTGTATCCGGAGCAAGTTGAAGCGGTCTGTCGCGGGCCGAACCTCCGAGGCGTCTGGCCTCGCGGCTCAGCTGCAGCTGATCCGGGCAGCTCCAATTTCGCTGGTTTCGCCGGCACTGTCAGCAGGCGTAATCGGTGCAAACGAACAGCGGAGCCCGGATACTGCAAACGGCGACGTTGTAAGCCTTATTGCGCGGCGGCACATGTCTGCATGCAACACCGCTCGGCGACCGAGGGGCTGGGCGTTGTGGGCAGGGTTTGGTAGTACTAGCCAAAAGTATTAGCGATATCAGTGATAATATCACTGATATTGCTATTGATATTGATATATCACCGGCTTTGTTCCACTAATAGTGATACAGGCATCCCCGCCTAATTTGAGGGAGTGGTACTAATAAACAGTGCAGAGTTACAAAGTTCGCACAGGTTTTACATAGATGCAAATCTACTGACTTACTAGGTATTGGAGATGCCGCGCATCGACATTGCTATCTGCAGTGTAACACATCTCCCATAAAACCTAATCTAAATCAGTAAGATCGTAGATTACGCTGTGCAAATCTTGAGCACGGCCTGCACTTCCTGTGCGAGGTACATGGAGAGATAGAGGGTCAAATTAGGCGGGGATGCCTGTACTATCAATATTAGCGAAATCTAGTGACGGTATCAGTGATATTATCAGTGATAATATCACTGATAGTTTGCGGAAGCTCCACAATCACAGCTTTCAGCTCTCTTCGAGAAATTGTGGACAAGTACAGCGAAAACTTAGATAGTGCCGAGGGTTAGTGAAGATTACAAACTCAATAGAAGACAGGCTATCTATTTTCAACGATAACCAAACCGATTTGTATGATAATGCATCCAGAATCGATCATAATTAATCCAAATGTGATAATATTTAGCCCGAAAACGGTGATAATCATCCAAAAGCCGTCCACTGTCATTTACCCCACATTTAGTATGGATAGATAGATCCTTGTTTTTGTGGATGCCTAATTAGTACCGAAGCTACTTTGAATGCAAATGTTGGCGCATTACTCGGTGAGTGGCTGGGCCTTCGAATTGATTGGGCTGAGGTAGCGAAAACCCAATATCCTTCTCAGATGAGTACGAAAGAGTTCTCGCCAAGCTGAGTGTGCGAGATAAGAAACGAAATGTGCAGGTTTGAAATGTGGAGCAGCTGTGCGGGAATATCGACGTGTGTCGGTGGTTTGCTGATGTCGGGCTGAAGGAATATCCTTAAATTGCGAAACTCGCACGCGTCTGGCTGGGACGAGGTGTCTCCACTGCGTTCTTTTCGACAGGCTGGTTCGTTCTACTACGAACGAGGTCCGATAATGAGCGAGCTCAACGCCAGTTGATACTGCGCTACAATCGTGCTGAGCTGAGACGCATGGAGGAAAGCGAGCGACAGATCTGGTGAGTCAGTATCATAGTATTACTAATAAAATTAGTGATATTATCACTGATATTGATATCTTCATCGGCTTACTAATAATATTAGTATTAGTGATATCGGTTTGGCATCGACTATTAGTATTAGTATCACTAATAGACCGAAATTATCACTACTACCAAACCCTGGTTGTGGGACATCTGCCAGCTGGGATCATCGCGAAACCAGGGCGGACCGAGCTGCCGCTGTCCCAGCGAGTCCGCCCCACTGTGACAGCATTCGGTCAAGCAGACGGTCAGCCGGTTGGATCGGCGGCGCCGCGCGGTCTGCTTGCCTTCAACCGCAGCGCCTTCAACTGCAACACCTTCAACCCGCTGAAATATGTAGCTTCGGCTGCTGCGTGTATTATCGACATGCTCTGCTGCTGCTGTCGCCTCGAATCCAAATGCTGACGGTCTCCTCTACGTCGACCAGCCGATCGAAAGCGCCGCTGCAGCTGGCGGGCGACTGGTCAGTGCGCTGGGCTCGATCGTCGTCCTGGAAGGCGGCGCCGGTGGCAGTGCTGGTGAGCGAGAACGTCTTCGACGGTGGAAGATTTCTATCTTGCGGAGGACGAAGCAAGCGAAGCGAGCCTTCATGGCGTCGGCTTGAAGCTGCCGTCTGTTTCTGCGCCTGTTCGTGGATGTTTACGCATGAGCCGCGCGGTTTAGGGGCTCCGCGACGCTTTGCTTGCGGCTCGCCCCGCTGCCGCGCGCTGATTGGTTGGCGAAACCCTTGCTCGATTTTTGGGCCCAGGGTTGAGCGATCACAATTGAATCGGAGGCGGCGGCGACGGAAAGCGCACGAACAGCTCAGCGGCAGCACCACAGCATCCCACACATACAGACAGATCCGTTCCGGTGGCCGCCACGGAGGGAACTCACACAGGAAGCAACAGCCCCGCGACGACGGAGCCCCACACAGCAAACAGACGCCACCCGGCCCGGCAGCAGCATGATCGTGGTGTTCGGCAGCTCGAACGCCTTCGGACGCGACGTGAGCGAGCGGGAGATGATGGTTCTGGCCGGCACGGTCTTCGTGGTCTCCGTGCTGCTCGTGCTCGTGTACAAGCTGGCGCGCGGCTGGGACGACATGGACAAGGACGACTTCGGCGCCAGCGTGTTGCCGCTGCACGCGCCGCGCGCCACGAACCGCTGGGTCAGCAGTCGCAAGACGCACTTCGGCCGACTCGGCACGATCCAGGAGAACGAGGTCTTCTCCTTCAGCTCCAAGATGCGGTGATCAGCACGGCCACAGGGGCGGCAACTCTAGAATCAGCATCACCAGCAGCAGCAACGGCAGACAGGAGGACCACGCCGCATCCGCCTTGGAGCCAGGCCGGCGCACGCGGTCGAAGGGTGCGCCGGCCCGTGTAGATTTAGATGACAGCCAGTATTTAAGCCCCGCCGGACCGGACGGGTCTGGACGGCGCGGGCTGGCGGCGCTCCAGCCACCATAGATGTCATATTTATCAAGACGTTTCTCGTTTTACGGTTAACCTGCTTGTTGGCAGTTTGCGTCGGTTTAACGTCGCCGCCCCAGCGCGTGGTATCGCCATAGGCTCGCTGCCGCCGTTTCGGCGCACGTGCGCACAACGCGCGAGTGAATATCCAGGCGTGTCGCTGCGTTCGCGCCATTCACATCTGGCGCGGCATCTGGAGCGGCGTCCGTGTCGGCACCATCTTCAGCAGCTTCTGTGCTGTCGTCGCCAATTGCGCTACCATCTCGTTATGTCGTCAGAGAAGGGGGTCGAGTGATCAAGAGCGGCGAATGAGTCTGCATCAGAATGAACGCTCCTTCCAGAATCTAACCAGTCACCGGTTCTGCGATGCACGGTGCCAGAGGATGCCAAACACACCAAAGCGAGAGGCAAAGTACATCTTGTTGAATCATTCTAGCCCGGCAGCACTACACCTGAAGATGGAACGGTCTCCGGCTTCCTGCTCCACCCACTCTCAGTCTCACCCGCAGTATTTGTCCCGTACCGGTAGCTTGTTAGTACGGCGGGGGCGGCGGCGCGTCCAGCATGCCGTAGTGGTCAATGAAGAAGAGCGAGATGGGCCAGAACACGAACAAGCCGATGAACGAACCGGCTAGCACGTCGGTCGGGTAGTGGCGGCCAAGCGCCACGCGCGAGAAGTTGATGACCAGCGCCCAGACGACGGACACCGCGACCAGCACGGCCGGCGCCACGCCGTAGAAGAACTCGCGCAGGATCCACGGGTGCGTCTCGGCGAAGTAGACGAGCATGGCCACCATGGCCCACACGCGCGTCGAGTGGCCTGACGGGAACGAGTGCTGGTCCGGCCCCACGAAGCGCATGTCCGCCTCGTGGAAGGGCGGGCGCTGGCGGTGGAACACCATCTTGAGCAGCATGATGGCGATGATGTCCACCGTCATGACGGTGAAGAGCGCCGACAGCAGCATCTTGGTGGCCGGCTCGAAGGGGCCGATGAGGCCGGCCGCCCAGAGCAGCCCCATGAGCGGCGGGATCGTCAGAATCCACAGGAAGCCATCGCCCGAGTGCGAGAAAATCTCCCAGCACAGACGCGGCGTCGGGTCGCGGCCGAAGCGCTGGTAGAGCTTGGTGGACCACGTCAAGTCGTAGGCGTACACTCGGTCGGCGAGGCTCATGGCGGCGGCGGCGTGCTGCTCCTCGAGGTCTGACTTGGCCTCGGCGACGTCCTCTTGAGGGATGGAGCCGTAGCTGCCCATGCCGGAGGGGGTGAGTGTGGCGACCAGCAATTGATTGGTTGAAAATGAGTGCACAGTGCAGACCATTGTCGTCCCATGATGGGGCGACAACATGGGACTCCCATCATCACCTGCCTACAAAGTGCCGAACGTAGTCAACGCATTTAACCTTTAAAATTATCTGAAAACTGTAGCCTACGGCACGCCTCCCCTGGGCGGCAGAGTGAGCAGTGCGCGCAGACTTTCCTTGGGTTGTGCCACGTTGCCGTAGCCCTTGAAAGCGTTGTCGTGGTACGCACCAAAGAGCTTCGCCTTCTTCATCTCCGACTCCATGATCAACCGGTTCACGGTCAACATAGATGCGTCCAGGAGCGTCAGCTGCAGCAGGGTCAAGGTCAACAAACGAAGGTCAGTTGAATATCATCGGGCTGCAGGACAAGAACAAAGGCGCCCTCCATGTACCTGTTCCGTGGTTGACCCTAATTGCTGAAGTGCCGAGCGCTGAAGGGCTTCCACGCTCCGCGTGACGTTCAATTCGCAAGACAGCTTCTCTTGCTGCTTGTCGGCCTCCGCCTCGCCCTCCCCTCGAGTGGCGCCGCTCTCAGCTTCACCCTGTGCGGACGACCTATCAGCCTCCAACGTCGTCTTCATGTCTAGCCACTGCGTCTCTTCTTCTTCCAAGCTGCACGAGATAAGATAGCGTTAGCGTCTAGCTTATAAAGGCATTGATACCTATCGCAAACCCACCTTTTGATCCGTTGTTCGTACGTCTCGATCGTTGCGCGCATCCGTGCATTTTCTGGGTTGGGTATCTTGATCTATAGTTCGACAATTTTGTTAGCTACCAGTAGTTTATGGCACGAAGGGCAGGAGATTTGTGTCGTACCGCAACATTCCCTGGCGGATGCTCTGCCATGAAGGAGATCAGCTCCTGCTTCATGGCCTGTAAGCTCGTCTCGCTCAGCTGCATGATGTCCCGACGAGCGGCCGACGTAAGAAACTCCTTTCTTACTTTGCGAAGCTCGCGCTTCACCTGACGCTGCACCATGTGATAGAGCGAGACCTGGTCGGCCGACAGCTTCTTGTGTTTCATCTCCTCCTCATTCAGCGCCTCGCGTGTCGCCTCCTCACGCTTCTTTTGGCGCACCAGCCGCCGCATTTCGGCCCTTGCTGCCTTCTCCTGCTTGGCACGCAGCGCCGCCGACGCCGCAGCCGCATCCACGGCATGTTGCTTCCCCACGTCCTTCTCGTCGTCCTTTCGCACGCGGAAGACGAATGTGTTGTCCTTTGCGGGCGTTCCAGGCTTCCTCTTTCCTACAGGCGTGGCCTCAACGGGCGCTTCGTTGGCATCCTCCTCCTTCTTGTCGCTGAACGTGAAGCCTCGTCGGGGCCTCCGCCCGCTGTCGCTGTGACGAAGAAACAAAAGACCAACTAGTCAGCGGCCTTGTACGCCGCCTACTGAGCGCGAAGGGGGCGGGGGAACGAACCTCGGGTCGATGGCCTTCCGCCGTCTCCGCTTCTCGCGTCGGACGACCAGCGGGGCGGACGGCGCAGCGGCAAACGGCGGCGCCATCATGACACGGAGCAGCTCTGCGGTGAACTTTCGCGCCTTTGCGCGCTCTTTTTGAATGTTCAAACCACCCCATTGGCCAGAGAAGAAGAAAAATCATCGATGATCCGGATTGGTGGGAAATCGGAATTAGCGGCGTGTAGTTGAAGACAAGTGCAAGAAGATCGCTGCCGAGGGGGCTAAGGCGATAAAGCAACGTTACATGCATGTACTGCGGGGTTGAGGCGATAAAGTACATGTACTGCATAGCGTTCACTAGAGCTAGTGCTAGCCCAGTGTGGCTCGTATCAATAAATACATCGGACGGTGGCGGGGTCTGCGCGCTGCGTTGGCGCAGCCCCACACGCAATGACGCTTACATCCAACATCCATCAGCTTCCGTCGACCGCTTTTAGGCCGCCTCCGCTTGTGTGGCGGCACGCGGCGGAGTGAAGTGCAGCACGTCAATAGTGATGTCATCGTGGTAGTCCCTCCGGTTGCCAGGCAGGATGTTCTCCAGGTCCGCCGCGGTCGTGCCGTAGATCTCGGCGATGCGCTCCAGCACGGCCTCACGCAGGGCCTGGCTCACATTCTGCACCCCGTCGTCACGGAAGCGCCCCACGAGCTGCACAATCTCTTCGTTTTTCAGCTCACCGAAGAGTCCATCCGACCCGAGCACAACGAACTCTGGCTTGCGGTCGTTTAGGTCGACCTGGAAAATGTCCGGAACGGCTGCAGATTTTCAACCATGCACACACAAAAGTCAGAACACATTTCACGCGAGTCATCGATACTATCCAACTAGGACTCACCAGAAATGTAAGGTCGACGGAAACTGCCGCGGATGCGCAGACCGCGGGGCATCGGAGACCGGTTCACATCTTTCACCTTCATGTAGGTATCGCCGATGGATCGAGTCGGCTGAAGGCGGCCCTTGACGTAAAAGTTCTTCAGTCCAATCTCGCACACGATGTCGTAGTCCTCTGGATACAGCACGCGCAGGCGCCGCTGCTCGCGCTCCTCGTTCGCCGAGTGGTCGAATGTTATCTGCTCTACGCTGAGCGATCCGTCCGCCTCGCGATATGCCATAATGGCACGGCAATCGCCGCAGCTCGCAACGTATAACTTTTTCTCGATGACAAGAGCCATCACCGCGCATGCACCCACCGAGCACGACGACCACGAGCCGCGCTCAAACTTAATCTGGCTGCGGCGCTTGAACTCTTCCTCTGTATCCTTAAATCCTGTGATGATGGAGTGGGCTACTGGCTCGTCATTCTCTGCCAGGTGGCTGCGAATATTGGCGTATAGTTTCTTCTGAACAAAGTCGACCGCCTCTTCCCCGCCGTGGCCGTCGTAGCACCCGCAAAAGAACACAGGCGACTCAGAGCTTCTGCCGGGTCGCATTATAGAGTCCACAACGTACTGAGATCTGTCTTCGTTCTTGCGGTTTGCAGCATAGCTGTCCATGTCGTACCGCCAAAAGACAGCAGAGTCATTGCCAGGAAGCACTTCAGAGAGCTGCGATGGCACGGACGTTATTGGGATCTCTTCGAGGGGGGTCTCCTCAAGATCAATCTTCTCCTTGGTCCACTCGGGCTGGATCATCGCAAACAGTGCTATAAGCATGGCGCTCCACGACGACTCCGGCGGCTGTGGCTTGTCCGATCGGTTTGGGGCTTGATCCAGCGGGAGGGCGCTCGTGACCAGGTCGTTTTTAGGGGTGGCCACGGTCGTTAGTGTGCCAGCTGTGGGCTGGGTCAGCCGCGCGGTGGCGTTTGTGCTGTCCTCGCTCGAGGATGCGGCCGCAGCCGCGGCTGCGGCAGCCACCGCACTCATGGACGACGACGAGTCGGGCGCGGCGCTGGCCGAGCGGATGGCGGTCGTCTTGGCTAGGGACTGCGTGGTCCTGACCTGTTTGGCGAGCGCCACAACGGCGCTGGAAGTGGTGGGCGTGACGAGCATTCGGCTAGTTGTGGAGTTGTGCTTGATGTGGCTCTGTTGCTGTTGCTGGAGCTGGCGGTGCTGTTGTTGATGGCGGCGACGAGCCACCGCTCGTTGGGCGCTTCGGTACCAGAGCAGCGAGCGATGCCGGCGTGAGTAGCTCAGCAGAGACATCTCCCACTGCCACGGGTTCAGCTCTTCGAAGTCGGTGGTGAGCTCAATTGTGTCGAGGTCGCGGGGCTGCCAGGGCGCGGCGGAGCAGTCGTGACTCGCTGGCGAAAGCGCGTGTGGCTTGCCCCGTCGGAGACTCAAAGACAAGATGAAGGCGAAAGAAATGCGAATCGGACAGTGGGACAGGGGGTTCATACTTTCTTCCACACAACATCTACGTTTCTAAGTCGATGAGCGAAAACTAGAGGGTTTCGTTTGCGCCGACTGCAGCTCTCTCGCGGAGCCGAGTGAGCGATGCGAGCCCAGCTGCCTGACTGCCGGCCACCAACACGGCAGTGACATGCTGTCTGAGTGCTGGTCACATGTCAGCGCCTCGTACACCAGGACGGCAGAGCTCTTAGCCGCTTGGGCGAAGTTGGCCATTTGGGAGTCGCTCGCAATCAGACATACTGAAACCAAGTGAACCCAAGTTGAAGTTGCTCCATCGAAAGTACCTATATTGACCAATCACAGCGCTCACAGCGGCGGGACGATCTCAACATACATGCCGTGCATGCACATGCATGTCATGCACGTGCAGGCAAGCGCCGCTAGCGGCGGGCTTGCTTTTCTTGCGCTTTGGGCTTCTGCGGTCCGCTTTTCTTCCTGCTTGCGGATCTGGCGGACGAGCTGCTGCCAACAGCAGCAGCAGCAGCAGTCGGACCCGCGGCAAACGTCTCGCCCGCCGCTTTCCTCGCAGCTTTGCGCTCCTTCGCCTTCTTCTGCTTGTTCTGCTTGCTTTGGCTGTTACGGGCGCCATCGACTGCAGTCGACGCGCTGCCGCTGGCCACGGCACTGGTTGGCTTCCGTGCCCGTCTGCTGCTCCCTGACACCGCTTTGGATCGGTGACCGCGGCCCTCATCAGTGCCAGTCACCGCCGCTGCTGCAGCAGCAGCCCGGGCCTTGGCCGCTTGCTCGCGCTCGATCTCCGCCAGAATCTGGCGCTGCTGCTCGATGAACTCCTGCTCCTCCTGCAGCTTCTGCACATCCGCAAGGGAAACATGGTCGGGTGGTCGACAAAGTCCCCAGCTATTCACCGTCGACTGCGACCGCCGAGCAGGAGCCACGCCGCCTCCAAGACGCGCCTTGGCCTCACGCTCGCGTGCGGCAGCAGCTTCTTCTTCTTGCTGAATCTCCTTCAGCGTTTTAGACTTCTGCTCAGTATTGGTCGCAGAATGGCTGCTCCACGTTGGGGCTGCGACCTTGCCGCGAGCGCCACGACGCGCGGGCTGTTTGATGAATGCATCGAGCGAGAATGCTGTCGCTTGCTCGTATTCGACGCCGTCGTAGCCCAGCATGTGCTTGCCCGAGACCGGCAGCGGCGAAAAGGAGATCCGCGGACTTGCTGAAGGATGACTTCCGATGCTTGCCTTGCGCTGTCTCTGAGAAGCTCCATCGAAACTGCTCTTACGCAGAGAAGACGCTGGTAAGGGGAATGCCTCGGGTAATGCATTTGCAGCTGGGATGAACACTGGCGACGCAGGGGACGCGCACTTGCTCTGGGACGATGGTTTCTTGTCTTCCAAGTGTGCGGAGGAGGCTTGAAGGCCCCACGGGGTACCAGCGTCACGTGTGGGCGTTGTCACAGGCTTGTTCGCCATAAACGACGTCAACGGGACAAACTTGTTGTTCTTGCTCTTTCGCCGTCCATTCGGTTTACTCGGTGGCATGGGAGTATCACCGAAAGAGCTATCTGCACGAGTCTCTACTAGCACGTCCCCACGTGCATCCTTCTGAGCGCCAGTTATCAATGTAGCGACTTTAGTTGCACTCGTTTTCTTGCTCGAAGACGAAGATGGCAGCTTTCCAATTCTCTTGTCCTTGGTAGGTTTCTGAGCAATGTCGATCGAAGCGATACCGGTAGCACTGACCTTTTCTTCCGGTTCCGGTTCCTCCAATTGTGGCAACATGATCTCAAAGAGTGTATCCATCCGGTCTCGCCCCACGGCATCCAGCACAGCGTCCCAATTATTTCGCATGTAATCAAGGCAATATTTCTGCAACCGGAACGCAGCGTAGCGCTCGGCATACTGCCACACCAGCACACAATTAGCCACGTCTACATAAGCCGCAACCTTGCGCTCCACAAGCTCCACCAAAGAGGGCACCGCGTCCGGGGCTGCTACACCTTCTGCAGAGTTAAAGTCTGGGAGGATAGGTGCTACGAGCACTGCCGTGTGCTGGTGGCCTGCTGCTACTGCCACAGCTTTCTTCACACCAGATACACGCTTCGGACTCGGCTGCCACGTGTTGCCACGCCCATGACCCAGTACACCTTGCTGACCGCAGCCCCAGGTCACGAGATCGCCTTCTCGGGTGACCACAGCACAATGATCTTGGGAAGCACAAACGCTCGTTACAGGGCCGTACTGGCCGAGCTCCACTTTCTGCGGGGCACTAGGCGAAGGTGTTGGTAAAGCATTACTTCCCGACTGGTGCGAGAGTGCTGGAACATTGTGCCCCCAAGTGAAAACAGCGCCGCTAGCACTCAACGCAATCGAGTGGTTCTGCGCGCATGATACTTCCACAACGTCCATGCCACGTTGCTTGCACATGGGTACCCATGTGTCACACATAATTGTTGCAGCAGCACCGCTACTACCAGTAGCAGCATCAAACGGAATGTTCACACGGCTAGGACGATACGAGCCATATCCAAATTGCCACACCTGACCAAGGCTCCGACCATTGTGAGAGCAGCGCAGCACAACGCACGTGTGCCAATCCGAGAGTGCCAATTTTTCTGCCTGCACAGAATCGTAGTCACCATACACGACGCACATCGGATGCCGCGGACGCAGTGCATCGACACTGCGTGGAGTCGAATCAGGCTGGTCCGTACCACATCCTTCTTTGCGTCCAAGTTGACCTCGGCGATTGCTACCCCAGGTGTATACAGCACCATCAGCAGCATCGATTGCAGCAGAATGGCAGCCTGAGGCCGCAATGTCCTTCATCACGTGGAAGCGGAAAGTGTCAACACGCTTCGGTGTAAGACGACTTTGTGAAGAGCTTGATCGTCCAATCTGACCGAAACTATTGGAACCCCACGAGAAAACTTGACCTGAACGAGAGAGAGCCAAGGTATGGTTCTCACCCGCAGCCACCTTCTTCATGGGCGTGGTTTCCAAAGACACCAATCGTGTCGGCTCGATTCGGCTATCGATGTAGAGGTAACGACCACAATGGCGGTTAGCAACACTACCGATGTACTGTACAACGCTGTATCCGACATACTTACTCAAATTCATTTCCAGTGCCTAGGCGACCGCCCTTGCCAAAGCCCCACACAAAACACTCGCCCGCTGCATTGAGCGCGATCGTGTGGTACTTGCTAGCACTCAGTTGAACAATCGGTGAGGTCGCGGGGAGCTCCACGAGCCGCGGTGAGACTTGCACGTCCGCATTTGGCAAATGATAGCCCAGCTAAAGGTCATCACAAGCATCAAAGTAGCGAGGGTGAGCATCACTGCGGTGGGGGCAAACAAAGCACCTCTCGCCAGTACCTGGTAGTCTCGCTTTCCAAAAGTGTAAACATGGCCACCATCGCACGCCTCCGTGGAGGTCACAACTTCTCCGCCAGGTTTTCGCTGATGCTGCAGTATCGTAGACAGTAGCTGCATGGGGCTCTGGTGGGCATGATCTCGTGTTTCATGCAAGTATTTCCGAGCAAATTTCTTGCCAAACCGGGTCTGAGCGTGCCGCAGGAGTAGTAGCGTTGCTAAAAAAAACGATTCAGCGGCACAATGAGACGTCAGCACGATGCTGCCGTGGGCGGCGATGACCACCTCCTTGACCAAGCACACACTCACTGGACAAATGCTGGTGGTACAAACTGCGGTGCAATGGTGTCCAGCCAGACTCCTGCTCGGCACGAAGAAGAGGTGGTCAGTCGGGCGCCCCTCTCGAGTCTCCACCAGTTTGCCAGACGCTGTTTAACGCACCCAGTCCGCCGCCAGGAGGTCTGCCCCATAGCACAACAGCAGTTTCACTGCTTCGTCATTGCCGCGCGCCGCCGCCACGTGCAACGCGGTCTCGCCAAGGTCGTTGCGGTCGTCGGGGGGCGCCGCATCTCGCAACAGGCGCGCAAGGGCCGGCGTCGCCTCGTGCGTCCGCGCGCAGGCCCACAGGTCCGCTTGCTCGTCGTCGTGCGTTGGAGTTTGCATAGTTGGATTCGTCGTGTGCTGTTGGTTGGCAATGATCTTCTCTCCCCTCATTCTCCTCCGTTCCGCCTCCTTAGGCCGCCATTGTGGTCACCATTTTGAGGATTTCTGCCACTGACGCCGTCCGTACACAGGACACAAATAGTTTGAGATTACTGTGTGCTACATGGTACTTGCATCCTTATGTTGAAGTGAAAAATAGTTGCCGTTTTTGCCATCTCGACGCCATGACCCACGCGCTGCGCTCCCCAGCACTCAAGTCCACGCGAACGATCGATGGTAGCGCGGTCGAAGCACGTGGAGAGGAGGAGGCCCCCGCCTTCTCCTTGTCGGGCTCTTTGTCCCCGGCCGCGCCTCGTCACTCCCGGCCTCGAGAGCCGCCGCCACTCGAACGCGCCGTTGTCTCGCGCACGAGATTCCACATCTCGCTGCCGTCGCCCCAGTCACCAGGCAAAACAGCGATAGGAGACGAAGCAGATCAGCGAGGGTGGAGCAGCCCACACGGCGAGCCTTACCGCCCGTTGGGCCGCCCCGAGCTCAATCTCAAGTTCTCCCCGCAGCTCGTCTACGGAGTCAGCCCCATGCTGCAGAACGCGCATCGAATGCGAACAGTCGAAGGCTCCGGGGGAGCTAGTGGCGCTTCAGGAGCAGGAACACACTCGGGCTCGGAAAAGGACAAAGAGCTGCGTGAGCCATCGTCGTGTACGTCCACTGGCAGCACGGGAACACCCCTCACGACTTTTGTGGACCAATTTGTCACATCACTAACAAGCAGAAAGCGACCACTACATGTAGACGAGCGGCAAGTCAAACTTGCCCATCGACTTCAAGCAAACGTGGATGGCTTCTCGCCCGAGAAGGTCCGTGGACTGCAGCGACGCAAACCCCTAATTCAAGAGCAGGACAACACCGGCGGTGATCACACTCCACGAGGTGACACATCCTTCCAGCTCCTCCGCCAAGCCATTGATGAAGGCACGAGTCGGCTGCGCTCCACGCGTAATGGGGCAAGCTTTTTGCAGAAGCTGCCTCCGTCTGATCTCCATAGACTCCAGGGGCTGGAAGAGCAGTACCTTCGCGCTAGGACGAAGACGCCACAACTAATGAGTCGCAGGGGCGGTAGTGGAACTAGAACAAGTCCTCGGGTGCTGCTCGGGTCCAAGACGTATGCTGAAGCCTCTGCGAGGCACAGAGAGCAAGTCAGCCGAGATGAAGACACCTCTCAAGGATGCATCGAAAGTAAGGATAGCAGAGCCCCCTGGTACTTGCCATACACGACCCGGCAACTACAGCGCTCGCCTCATCGACGTCTACCGTCACTAGAGGAGTTCCGAGTCAGGATAAAAGACGAGAAGCAACCCTCGAGACCCTTTCGAGCATCGAGCAGTATCAAGTCAAACGCACTTCCAAGCAGGCTGCAGGCTAGCCCAGTACGATCCAACCTTGCATCTTTGACACCAAGGCGGGGCTCCATGGGTACTACCGGCGGAACGCTTAATACTGTGGGGGAGAGTATTGACGACTACAGCCACGATTCCAACATGGCAGCATCCTCAGTTGCTGGGACTAAGGGTGCGCCCTCTCCATTTGCAATTCCTACTGCCTCCCCGCCCCCTGCGGCGTCGCCACCACTACACAGCATCGAAAAACTGCAAGCTGCAGTAGATGCTCTGGAGGCCACCAAGTACCAACAATCGGCCAGACTGGCTACTGCGCTAGAAGTGCTTGAACAGGATCGCCACGAGTGTCTGGCCGGGAAATTTCGTAGCTTGCATGTGCGCTGCGATGCTGCTGAGGACCTACGGTGGATGCGGGAACGCTCTGAACGTTACCGGGGACAGCGATCACTTGAGGTGCTATCCAAAACAACAGATTGGTATTCGGAACTGCTGCGGCGCCTGCTTGCACGAGAAGTAGTTAGTGCAACTAGCACCGGGACAGCAACTGCAAATGGTGGGGGACTTATAGTACCTCTACATGCCGCAGAACTGTTCATCATTCAAGCCGTGCGCCGAATCACTGACGATGGATGCGAGTTTCGAGCGACACAGCTTTTCCAGGTAATATTACACTTGCATCACGATGATCTGGAACTGCTGCAGGTGCAACAGCTTCTCGTATTTCTTCGCAATGCATTGCAGATAAACCACGATGAGTGGTTGCAATTTTTTGCTGCACACGATCTCCCAGAGCCCAATGATGACATTGCAGAAGACCGCAAGGAACCATTGGAGCTACCGCGACACGGGTAGCTCTCTTGCTGCAACGCTTGGAACCAAGTGTAGGTAGAAGCAAGCACGATACAGGTCTGTACGGGGAAAATTAGCGGAGGGTGTTTCTCTTTGTTAGTCCCGGCCGGGGATCCTGTTTGCTGATCTGTCACGGCTGTGGCATTCTGCATGCTGCCTCCGCTTCTGCTCCTCTAATTGCCGTCTCTTAGCTACCTCAATCTTCTCATCAAGCAATCGGCCCAAGATGCTTAGGAAGAGATTTTCGTCATGCACGTCATCATCCAGTACATCATTCAGGACTTCAAACTCGTCCTTGTCATCTTCGGCGCCGATGAAGGAGGATGTAGGAGATCGAGCACCATTATGCTCCAGCGAGACCTTGTGGCCATTGGAGGGAGCACTCACGGGAGTAGCGATCGAGCCGGTGAAGCCATTCTCTACGTGTTGGACAGCGTCCGAGAGAGCGTTTGATGCCATATCATCCCAACTTAGTGAGAATCGTGGCTTGTCGCTCCCATTTAGCGTTGAATGTCTTCCAATCCCGTTCGGCGTGGGAAACTTTGGACAATCTGGCACCACATCCTCATCTTCTTCGTCCGAGCTGAACGGAGCATAACTTGCCCAGAATCCAGGTGGAGAACGTGCACCACTAGCAACCGGAGAGCGTCCAAAGGAAGAAGATTCTCGAAGGGAAGGAGGATCGATTGACACTCGCAAATTCCGGAATGCCGCTCGAGGAGATGATGGTACTGCTATCGGTGCAGTATCTTGCTCTTCTTCTGTTGCAATCGCCTCATTCGCCTTGATGACTGGTGTGATCGTTGGTTGCAAATAGAAGAGTGCGTCATTCTGCTTGCGTTGTTTGACAATCAGCAGCTGATGAAAAGCCTCGATGCACAGCTGCTCTAAGGTGGACGGCACGTCCAGATCTTCACGACACATGATCCGAGCAATCTCGAAGAGTACAAGGTCGGCGCGCACGCCCTTCTGCATAACCATGCTTGCGATAATCATGTTTCGCCGACACGCGCGTCGCAATGGAATCCTTTTCGCTAAACGATCTGTGTCTTCCTGGGCAGATAATGATAGCACATACGCCCGGTCCTCTGCGCTCAGCGGCTTCTGAAGCTGGGGCCAGTTGTACCAGCACCAATCACACCAACCAATCTCCAGGAACTGCGGCAAGCAGTAGCCGTGGTCAATCGGTATTAATTCGTACTCTGCATGGCCTGTAGTCGCTGACCGCCGTTTGCGCACGAGAATATTGGCGTCGTTGCGATCTGTGTTCAGGAGCCGCATATCCAAAAGCACAATCTTGTGCACTTGATGGGTCGAGAACTGATTAGGTGCCAAGTCACTCACCACATCATCGTGCCGGACAAACTCCTGGAGAGATCCAACCTTGAAATGCAAAGCGCCAGCACTGCCTGCGTAGTTAAACACGGGATGCCGGGACTCCACGAGAGACGTAGCTGGAACTCCAGCAAAATGGTCCTGTAGGTGACAAAAAATAAGTCGTTAGTGCCACTGCTGCGCTCTGTAAACGCTACAAGAAAATAGAGCTAGGGGCTATGGGTAGCCATCAACGACTCGCCCTCGATGAATAATTTGCGAACAAGCTTTGTGATGCCATTACCTTGTCTAGTAGGTACGCAGCCAGCTCGCGTTCACAGGCTTCTCCAGAAAGAATGCCTCTTCGAAGCCCACTCTAATGAACAAGCCCACAAATTCAATATTAGAATACTAGCGAGACAGCTAAAAGCTTGGCAATACGACAAACCTGGCCCAATTGACCCACAAGTCCGCGCGGATTGTTAGGCCCGAACGGCTCCTCATCTTGAGGTTTGAAACAGCCTACGTTTCGGTGGGACGGATCCTTGAAAAAATACGTACCGCCGGTGCCATCCATTGCCAATACCGGTGCAAGTCCGAGAGCGAGACCTTGTAGAGCCTACATGCCACCGATTAGACAACATTGATAACCTCTACACCATCAAGGCACCATAGCACAACTGAAACATACCTGATGTGTGATCTTCATTAGGGCCATGGGCAGCAGATGCGCGCCGTATGGGTGGATGTTCACTACGGGCATCTGCTCGGGGCGCATATTCTGGGACGCCTTACCATTCACTCGGCCAGACGCAGCACTTTTTGCACCGCTCTCCTCACCGCTATTTCTGCTGTTGCTAGCATTGCTACCGCGCTCTTCGTCGCACTCGCGCGTGTAGGCCATAGCAAGATTCTGCGGTCTTCGTGCCACAAAGTCCACTACAGCGTTGTCCTGATAGATGCCGCACTGCTGCAAATTGTGCGCATTCTTGAGCTCTCGCCCCTGATAGAAAAGCTTTTGGGCGTTGGACGGCACGTTGAACACCACCTGCAGCTGGTCCTTGATGTCCTTGATGCTGGCCCACGGCCGCAGCATGAGCTTCTTACGGCGCTCCAGTGGGTCGCGGAAATCCTTTACGAACACCACTACAGCCCCATGACCGCTCTCCAGCCAGCCACCCGGCAGCGAGCGCGACATCTTCGCCTCGTCCTTCTGCATCGCTGGTCACTCAGTCGCGAAAGCCCGACACCGGTTCCCGGCCGCACGCAATTGACACGAAAGGAGCGCACCAATGGACGCGAGAAGCGCGTATGAGTGCGATACACAAGTGCAGAGAGTCTCAAGCGGGTTGGACACGGAGACGGAGTGACGCAGAGCGAGAGCAAGCGCGTGGCGAGCTCCGACGTGGGCTTTGAGAGTTACGTGACGAACCACAATAAAGTGTAATTACGGCCAATGAGCGGCATGGCTACAGGAAAGGCGTTTGATTTGTCGAAAAGGTTAGGTGGGTGTTCTGGACCAGAACTTATGGTTGAATGAAAAATATACGATTTCGATTGGACAATATTTTCGGAAGTAGTGCAAGGCTACAGTGGGGGGGGGGGGGTTCACACTGCCCGGCTCCGGCTTAGCCTATAAGGGGGTGTTTCATTCGGGGGCAGGTTAGATAGGGCAACTTTTACTCGCAAATTCTATTTTATTTTGCATGAATACATTCGAACAGGTAATAAGTTATTAGCGGACAAAAGGGTTAGTCGCGCATCGCCACACAATCACCCCAGTGGTCCTGCGTGAGAGGAGCGGTCGCCACCAAGTCGCGCGTAAGCAGCACAACCAAGCTCGGCGCCCCCGCGAGCGCGGTCAGGTCTAGTGCCAGCATCGGCACCAAGTCCTCCACCAGCTATCTCCTGCACCGCCAGCTCCTCCTGCGCCGATTCTCATCGAAGGAGCTGAACGAGATCATTGGTCTCATCGCGGACGCTTGCTTCACGGACGGCGAGAAGGGGTGCGAGCAGGGAATTCCAATGGAGACGATGTGCGCGGCCTACGGCATCTCCCCATCTCCTGCGTCAGCTCCAGCGTCAGCTTCTCCCCCAACTCCAGCACGAAGTTCTCCGCCCCCAGCTTCTGCGTCAGCTCCGGCGCGATCTCCTCCGTCGGCTCCTGCGCCATCTCCTCCGTCGGCTCCTGCGCCATTTCCTGCACCACCGGCTCCTGCGCTTGCTCCTGCGCCAGCATCGTACATCAGCAACATAATTGCCGCAAAGGCCGACGCCGTAGGTCTTGCATTAGCATGTATAGACCCTGTGGCTTCAGCGATACACGCAGCTCTTGCTAATATACCGCCACAAACTGATTCCTCTCCACTAATTGGTTTGAACAGGGACTAAAATAGCCGAGTTGCCCCAGCTGCCCTGACCTTTTGGGCCAGGACAACTGGGGCAACTTCGGCAAATAAATCCCTGTCTAATCTGATTGGTGTTGTAACCATAGAAGCACTGGTTGTCATCACTCACAAAGTCACTGACTGAGATAGTCATGGAGGGCATGCCCGACGAGCTTCGTGCCATCTTGGAGGGCCCGGCACTAGCTATCAGTTCGCCCACCCCTGTCGCACGTATACAATCAGCAGGGGTAGACACTACGCGAAGCGGATCACCAGAGCCACCTGCCCAGGGTCACGCCCAAGATCAGACCCCAACACGAAGTCTTAACTGGACTGCAGAAGAAGTACGTTAGTCATAACTCTACAGTTTCTTAATACTAACATTTTCTATGTGCCCCAATTGACGATCAAGCTGCTCAAGCTCAGGTTTAAGGACGTAGTAATCCTTGAGCAGTTTGCTACTCAGTGGGGTATTGTCAAATTTAAATTAGTATTTATGTATAATAGCTAACGACCTCCTCGGTTGCTTGACGTTTTAGAAAAAAAAGACGAGGACGACAACTGGGAGCTCGTTGCAGCTGAATTCCCTATGCGGAGTGCTGGAAAATACCGCGATCGTCTGAAGACACTCGTCAAACAATACAAGGTTTGATGTTATCATTGATCTTATTCGGAGGTTTTATCGCTTATTAATGTGCTACATATGACATTTATGATATTATTTTAGCGACTTACGCAAGAAATTTTTACAGCAACAGGAAATCGCAAGGGCCCCAAATATCCCCATATTGGGATCTACTTGTAGATTGCTTGACTCCGTTTCCTGGTTTGCGTGGCCTTCCGGTGGGAGGATCCCAAGTTGAAACGCCAGAAGCGGCGGGAGGGGGTTTACGTGAGGATACCCGGGACTCCCGCACTTCTGGAGCTCCTCCCAGCAAGAAGCAGAAGATTTGTGGCTCCAGCAAGAAGGCTGCTACCGTAGCACCGGTTGCTCGAATTTGCGAGTCAATCGAAAAGCTAATTGGAATGATTAGACCTCGAGACAACGAAGCTGCCGTTGTGCCACCTGCGGTACAAGGAGAGTTAGCTACGCTCCGTTCGGATCTGTCATCGGTAAATGCCAAAGTCGATGCTCTAGCTGATACTATTGGAGAACTAGTTCAGCATCTGCGAAACTCAGTAGATTCTATTAACGAAGGCATAATTGCCGCAAATAATAGTTCCTTTTGGTCTCGCCTAAACGTAATTCACTTGGTCTTGAATTAGGTATGTCTTGGTCATCTTCATTTTCGTGCAGAAGCATTTCGTCATCTACAGAGTTGTGGAGTAGCGCCTTCACAGAAAACCAAAGTCTTCCGTTAGTTCGTCCTCGCACAAACTCGTCGCGTCGGTATCGCTGGCGCGTCGAGTATTTTCCCGGTTGTTGGAGTAGCGTATCTTCGTAATACAGGCCCAAGTCTTCGCAGGCTTCAGAGTTGGGGGGGGGGGGTTCTTGGTTGACGCTTGTTCCTTGTCGTAGGGCGTCGAGCCCCGGGCGTGCGGCATTATCGGGCCGGCGTTTCCTTGGCGTTCCCGTCGGGCGTGCGGCGTTATCAGGCCGGCGTTTCCTGGGGCTTGTGTGGCGTTATCGGGCCTACACGGGGGGTCTTGTGCACGGCGGTTATCAGGCCAGTGCGGTCCTTCGCCTAGACAGCGCGTTATCGGGCGCCACCTAAACGGTATACGTTTAACGTGCCTTTGTTCCAGCACGGGTCTGTGGGGGGTTGAGTACCCGAACCAGCAGGCGTCGGGGGGGGGGGGGGGGGGGGGGGGGCGCGATATCGAGGCGGCTCTACTTGCCGGCGCCTGGTGGTTCCCCTGGAACCGAGGTAAAGACGGGAGGTCTTTGTGGTTCAGAGAAATTTCGGGATTGAGTCCTTACCCTATCCTATGTCCTTGCTACTGGCTACTCTGTCCTACTGCTTGCTAAGCCTACCGCTCTGCGCCTGTCCTTACTTCTGGCGTGCTTGCACTACCGTCCTTCAACCTGATTTGCATGGCGTAATCAAGATCTTACCTCGGCGCGTTTTGGTCGGCGGGGTTTGGGTCGGCGTGTTTTGCTCGGCGGGTTTTGCTCGGCGGGGTTTGCTCGGCGGGGTTTAGGGTTGGCATGTTTCGCCGAAACTGGCGCGTGAGTTGATCTGTCGGATGATTGCGCGCCGTACTGGATTCTGGCGCCGTGTCCCACGGCTCGTCACCCATGTCGTATCTCCCGTCGAGTTGTCGCGCCTATCAAACCCCGCCGTGCTTCTCCCGCCGCGTCGAAGTCCATCACTCAAGCCCGCCGACCTCCATCTCGGCGCCTTCTTCCTCCGGCGCCCGGTGTGCCCGCTTCCCCCGCGGGGCACTACACCACATTCGTCCCGCTGCCACGCACGCGCACCCCCCAGGTGGGTGTGTCGTCGCAGAACCTGCCCCGCGCCGTTTGGCTTCGTCTCGACTTGTCTCGCCGCGTTCTTAAGCTCCATGGCTCACCGTCGCGGCGTCGAGGCCGACGACATTGGTCTCGTGGAGGGCGAGCTCGACACCAACGACCTCGAGGCTGCTGGCTGCGTGGTCTGCGCTCTCGGTGCACGTCGTCCCCATCTTCCTGCCGCACCCCAAGTCCAGCTTCCAGCTCCCGGCGCCCACGTTCATGCGGTGCCGGCCCTCGTTGCGGACGCCCATGCCCTCCAGGACGAGAATCGAGAGTTGCGCGCCCAGTACGAGCTCGTCTCGGCTCACAATGCGGGTTTGGCTGCTCACGCGGCCGTGTTGCACGACCGTAACCTCGCCATCTTGCATCGCGCTCGCGAGGGTTACCGTGCAGGCATGACTCGGCTCGAGCAGGCATTCCTCTCTCAAGAACGGGTCGAGCGGGACTACGCCGAGCTGGAGGGTCGAGTGGCCGACTTCCGCGCTCGTGCCGATCGCACGGAAGCTGCCGAGACCCTGCTCCGTGTCGAGCGAGATGCCTCGGCCGAGCAATATCGCGATCTTCAGGCTCAGCTCCAGACGGCGCAAGATCAGGCTGCCGATTATGCCGCTCAGCTCGCGCGCGCTGCTGCTGCGCCGCCTCCGTCTTCCGTGCCGCTAGCGCGGCTATTTGCTGCTCAGGGCGAGCGTGACGACGCACGCGCCGAGCGTGACGACCTTCGCATGGCACTCGCGGCCGCTCAAGCACGCGCGGACGCTGCAGAAGCTGAACGGGATCAGGTACGGCAGGGGATGGCCACCGCTGAGCAGCAACGCGATGCCGCCTTCGCCGAGCGGGACCGCGTGGCCCACGTCCTTGTGGTCGCAGAGCAAGTGTGGAGTAGCGGCCTTGCAGAAATCTCGCAGGGTCGGTCTCGCACAAGCTCGGCGCGTCGTGATCGTGGTCGCGTCGAGTTGTTTACCCGGTCGTTGGAGTAGCGTATCTTCGTAATACAGGCCCAAGTCTTCGCAGGCTTCAGAGTTGGGGGGTTCTTGGTTGACGCTTGTTCCTTGTCGTAGGGCGTCGAGCCTCGGGCGTGCGGCGTTATCGGGCCGGCGTTTCCTTGGCGTTCCCGTCGGGCGTGCGGCGTTATCAGGCCGGCGTTTCCTGGGGTTTGTGTGGCGTTATCGGGCCTACACGGGGGGTCTTGTGCACGGCGGTTATCAGGCCAGTGCGGTCCTTCGCCTAGGCAGCGCGTTATCGGGCGCCACCTAAACGGTATACGTTTAACGTGCCGTTGTCTGGCACGGGTCTGTGGGGGGGGGGGGGGGTGAGCACCCGAACCAGCAAACGACGGGGGGCCGCGATATCGGGGCGGCTCTGCTTGCCGACGCTTGGTGGTTCCCCTGGAACCGAAGAGAAGACGGGAGGTCTTTGTGGTTCAGAGAAATTTCGGGACTGAGTCCTTACCCTATCCTATGTCCTTCCTACTGGATACTCCGTACTACTGCTTACTAAGCCTACCGATCTGTGCCTGTCCTTACTCCTGTCGTGCTTGCACTACCGTCCTTCAACCTGATTTACGTGGCGTAATCAAGATCTTACCTCGTCGCGGTTTGGTCGGCGGGGTTTAGGGTCGGCACGTTTTTGCTCGGCGGGTTTTGCTCGGCGGGGTTTTTCTCGACGGGGTTTAGGGTTGGCGTGTTTCGTCGAAACGGGCGCGTGAGTTGGCCTGTCGGATGATTGCGCGCCGCACTGGCTTCTGGCGTCGTGTCCCACGGTTCATCACTCATGTCGCATCTCTTGTCGCCCATCAAACCGCGTCGCGTTTTCCCCGCCGCGTCGAAATCCGTCACTCACATCCATCAACCTCCATCCCGGCGTCCTCCTTCCCCGCCGTCCGGTGTGTCCGCTTCCTCCGCGAGGTGCTACACCACATTCGTCCCGCTGCCACGCACGCGCACTCCCCAGGTGGGTGTGTCGTCGCAGAACCTGCCTCGCGCCTTTGGCTCCGCCGCATCTCCTGTCTCGTCGCCTGCCTCGCTGTACCTCTAGCTCCATGGTTCATCGTCACAACGTCGCCGCCGACGGCATTAACCTGGTGGAAGGGGAGCTCGACACCAACGACCTCGAAGATGCTGGCTGCGTGGTCTGTGCTCTCGGCGCGCAGCGTCCTCGTCTTCCCACCGCGCCTCAAGTTCAGCTTCCGACTCCGGGCGCCCACGTTCACTCGGTGATGACTCTCGTCGCCGACGCGTATACCCTCCAGCGCGATAACGAAGAGTTGCGCGCCCAATACGAACTCGTATCGGCTCACAATGCCGGCTTGGCTGCTCACGCGTCCGTCCTGCACGATCGCAACCTTGCCATCCTGCGTCGTGCTCGTGAGGGCTATCGTGCGGGTATGGTCCGGCTTGAGCAGGCGCTCCTCTCTCAAGAACGGGTCGAGCGGGACTACGCCGAGCTGGAGGGTCGAGTGGCCGACTTCCGCGCTCGTGCCGATCGCACGGAAGCTGCCGAGACCCTGCTCCGTGTCGAGCGAGATGCCTCGGCCGAGCAATATCGCGATCTTCAGGCTCAGCTCCAGACGGCGCAAGATCAGGCTGCCGATTATGCCGCTCAGCTCGCGCGCGCTGCTGCTGCGCCGCCTCCGTCTTCCGTGCCGCTAGCGCGGCTATTTGCTGCTCAGGGCGAGCGTGACGACGCACGCGCCGAGCGTGACGACCTTCGCATGGCACTCGCGGCCGCTCAAGCACGCGCGGACGCTGCAGAAGCTGAACGGGATCAGGTACGGCAGGGGATGGCCACCGCTGAGCAGCAACGCGATGCCGCCTTCGCCGAGCGGGACCGCGTGGCCCACGTCCTTGTGGTCGCAGAGCAAGTGTGGAGTAGCGGCCTTGCAGAAATCTCGCAGGGTCGGTCTCGCACAAGCTCGGCGCGTCGTGATCGTGGTCGCGTCGAGTTGTTTACCCGGTCGTTGGAGTAGCGTATCTTCGTAATACAGGCCCAAGTCTTCGCAGGCTTCAGAGTTGGGGGGTTCTTGGTTGACGCTTGTTCCTTGTCGTAGGGCGTCGAGCCTCGGGCGTGCGGCGTTATCGGGCCGGCGTTTCCTTGGCGTTCCCGTCGGGCGTGCGGCGTTATCAGGCCGGCGTTTCCTGGGGTTTGTGTGGCGTTATCGGGCCTACACGGGGGGTCTTGTGCACGGCGGTTATCAGGCCAGTGCGGTCCTTCGCCTAGGCAGCGCGTTATCGGGCGCCACCTAAACGGTATACGTTTAACGTGCCGTTGTCTGGCACGGGTCTGTGGGGGGGGGGGGGGTGAGCACCCGAACCAGCAAACGACGGGGGGCCGCGATATCGGGGCGGCTCTGCTTGCCGACGCTTGGTGGTTCCCCTGGAACCGAAGAGAAGACGGGAGGTCTTTGTGGTTCAGAGAAATTTCGGGACTGAGTCCTTACCCTATCCTATGTCCTTCCTACTGGATACTCCGTACTACTGCTTACTAAGCCTACCGATCTGTGCCTGTCCTTACTCCTGTCGTGCTTGCACTACCGTCCTTCAACCTGATTTACGTGGCGTAATCAAGATCTTACCTCGTCGCGGTTTGGTCGGCGGGGTTTAGGGTCGGCACGTTTTTGCTCGGCGGGTTTTGCTCGGCGGGGTTTTTCTCGACGGGGTTTAGGGTTGGCGTGTTTCGTCGAAACGGGCGCGTGAGTTGGCCTGTCGGATGATTGCGCGCCGCACTGGCTTCTGGCGTCGTGTCCCACGGTTCATCACTCATGTCGCATCTCTTGTCGCCCATCAAACCGCGTCGCGTTTTCCCCGCCGCGTCGAAATCCGTCACTCACATCCATCAACCTCCATCCCGGCGTCCTCCTTCCCCGCCGTCCGGTGTGTCCGCTTCCTCCGCGAGGTGCTACACCACATTCGTCCCGCTGCCACGCACGCGCACTCCCCAGGTGGGTGTGTCGTCGCAGAACCTGCCTCGCGCCTTTGGCTCCGCCGCATCTCCTGTCTCGTCGCCTGCCTCGCTGTACCTCTAGCTCCATGGTTCATCGTCACAACGTCGCCGCCGACGGCATTAACCTGGTGGAAGGGGAGCTCGACACCAACGACCTCGAAGATGCTGGCTGCGTGGTCTGTGCTCTCGGCGCGCAGCGTCCTCGTCTTCCCACCGCGCCTCAAGTTCAGCTTCCGACTCCGGGCGCCCACGTTCACTCGGTGATGACTCTCGTCGCCGACGCGTATACCCTCCAGCGCGATAACGAAGAGTTGCGCGCCCAATACGAACTCGTATCGGCTCACAATGCCGGCTTGGCTGCTCACGCGTCCGTCCTGCACGATCGCAACCTTGCCATCCTGCGTCGTGCTCGTGAGGGCTATCGTGCGGGTATGGTCCGGCTTGAGCAGGCGCTCCTCTCTCGAGAACGTGTTGAGCGGGACTACACCGAGCTGGAGGGCCGAGTGGCCGACTTCCGCGCTCGTGCTGATCGCACTGAAGCTGCCGAGACTCTGCTCCGTGTCGAGCGAGATGCCTCGGCCGAGCGATACCGCGATCTTCAGGCTCAGCTCCAGACGGCGCAAGACCAGGCCGCCGATTATGCCGCTCAGCTCGCGCGCGCCGCTGCTGCGCCGCCTCCGTCTTCCGTGCCGCTAGCGCGGCTATTTGCTGCCCAGGGCGAGCGTGACGACGCCCGTGCCGAGCGTGACGACCTTCGCGTGGCCCTTGCGGCCGCCCAAGCGCGCGCGGACGCTGCCGAAGCCGAACGTGATCGGGTGCGACAGCAGGTAGCTACTGCTGAGCAGCAACGTGATGATGCTCTCACCGAGCGAGACCGCGTGGCCCACGTTCTTGTAGTTGCGGAGCAAGCGTGCGACGCCGCCCTCGACATGCGAGATCAAGCGTGTCAACTCTCTTCAGCCCTGAGGCGCGAGCGAGATGCCGCTATCACCGAGAGGGATCAGGCTCGTCAAGCCGTGGCTCCTCTTGAGCAGCAGCGAGACGTTGCAGTCGCCGAGCGAGATCGAGCTCGTCAAGCTGTGGCACCCCTCGAGCAGCAGCGAGACGCTGCCATCGTCGAGAGAGATCAAGCCCGCCAAGCCGTGGTTGTCCTTGAGCAACAGCGGGATGCTGTCACCGCGGAGAGGGATCAGGCTCGCCAAGCATTGGCCGCCCAGAGGCAGCTGCGCGCCACGGTCGCCGAGGAGCTCCGCGTGGCTCGCACGTCGCTTTCACAGAGCCGGGCGGAAGGGGAGGCGGCCCAGAACCTGAACGCCCCGCTACAGGACGATCTTCGGCTAACGCACTCCTGGTGGCCCACGCCGAGGAGCTTCGCCGCGGCGCGACTCGTATCCACGAGCTGGAGGGGTCCGTGGCCACCGCTACGACCCTCCGGGTGGCTGCCGAGTCTGAGATGGCACGAGCCCAAGCCGACGAACTTGGCGCCGTATCTCGTGCGGCGCAATATCGAGCTGGATGGATATCCGTGCGGCGGTCATCTCAGCGGCGTCAAGGAGCCACTGGAGCTCAGGTCCACCGTCTCCACGCCCGGGTCGCCGAGCTGGAGGGGGAGCGCGACTTGGCTGTCCGAGAGCGCGACGAGCGTGCTCTGGCTTGGCGTCGGATGCTCCGAGACGCACGTCGGGGTCGAGAGTTGGCGCAGCGGGTACGAGACGAGCTCGCCGATCGTCTCGCCGACGTCGTGATGAGCGCCGGCGGGCATATCGACACCGCTGATCTAATCCGTCAACTCGAAGCCACTTTCGCGGCGGCGATCGACTCGGCCGTCCCTCTTCCTCCTGCTACCCCGACGTCTGCAGCGGTCCCTGCAATATCTGTCGCGTCGACTCCTGTCGCCTCCGCCTCTGCTCCTTCTGCGTCGAGCTCTGGTGCTCGTACTGGATCGTCGACCGCGGCGACTGGCGTTCCCATGGGCACTCCTCCGGCTGGTCCTTCGGGTTTCCATTCGACTCCGGCTCCGTCTTCGTCAGGTTCCCAGCGGTCTCGTCCGGGCGCGTCGAGTCATTTGGGCTCCCGGGCGCGTGCGTCGGGGCCTTCAGGAGCGGCGTCCGCCCCGTCGTCTGGTCCTTCCCCCTCTCGGCGCAGCCGGCGACCCTCCACGGTAGCCGACACTGCGGCTTCGTCCCGTACTGCTGCCCAAACTTCTTCAGCCGCCACGCTCTCGGCGGCTGCCGCAGCTGCGAGGCGCGCCCGAGAGGACGCGGCGCTCTTTGGTTCCGAGTCTTCGGATAGTGACGACCAAGCGCGACCACCCCCGTCCAAGCGTGCTCGGACACATGGCCCTGGGTCTCGCTCGTCGTCTCCGGCCCGCCGGCCTCCTCGCTCGCCGTCGCCTTCCCGCCCGTCTCCGCGTTCACGGCCCGTTTCGCGTTCACGCTCGCGTTCGGCCTCGTTGGCTTCAACACGTTCGGTGGGGTCGGCGCGTTCGGTGCACTCAGCGAGGTCAACGCACTCCGCTGGGTCGGCTACTCGGCGCCGTCGATCTCCTGCGCCGCCGACGCGCTCTTCGCCGAGGGGTCATGGAGCATCGAGTGGGGGTTCAAGTCCCGGTCCCGGTAGTCCGGGCGACTCTAGTGGCGACGACTCGTCTTCTTCGTCGTCGTCCCGCGCTTCGTCTTCGAGCGCTGCTTCCAGTGGCTCGGCGGGGAATTCGCCATTGGTCCCCTTCTTCGGCCCCGTGATCCCGCCCGCCGGAGCTCCATCTGGCTGGGGGCAGCCCCGTTACGCCCCTTGGCCCAAGCGAGTGCGACGCCTTCGTCTTCACCTTATCACTGCGCAAGAGTTGAGGACCCTCTTCCTGCCGCCGCCCGGCTGGATCATTCCACGCCTCGCTTCGCCCGAGCCCACCAACTGGAACCACGCCCTCGTGACCCCGGCCAACGTCGACGCATTGTATGCGACTCGGCCATGGCGGTATCTCGCTCAGACGGCTGAGACGCTTCTCTTCGCGTCCGGCGATGCGGCGTTCCGTCCGTTTCTGCGTAGGCTCGAGCGTCACCTCGAGAACTGGGCTCAGGCATACTGGGAGTCTACCCATGAGCTTCCAGTTCAGGGTGCGGCATGGAAAAGGTGGCGTACGGCTCGCAACTCGCGTCGTTCTCACGCCGGCAGTCACCTCAGCAGCGTGCTGCAGCTGGCGATCGCGTTGTTCAGGCAGGGGCTAGCAGATATGGATCTACTATTGGATCCGACGATGCTCCACTTCCCGCCTGCGCACACGTCGATCGGACGGTGGTATCCTGGTCTGCAGCACGCGACGTTACAAGCTGCGCTCTCGACATCGATGCGCAGGAGCCTTGGCGTCGGTTTTACCGGACGCCGCTCACTGTGGCCGAGATGAATGCCCAAGTGCCTTGCCGTGTGACGCGCGACCATCCCGCCTTCCACGTGCCGCGTCTTGCCGATAAGTTCGTCCAGCAGGTTTGAAGTTAGCTCGTCGTAATCTTCAGACTAACACGTAACTTTGATCCATGTCCTTCGTTTCTTTCCACTTTGTCACATCCTTTTTTATGAGACGGCCCCCCGCCGTCCCATCTTCACCCACAGGCTGGTCCTCCTCACTTCCCTCTCCCAATCCCTCGCTCCAGCCATCCCCAGAGTCGAGGCTTCCCACCTGTCCTCCCATCGGCAGCCCTCCTGCCGACTTCATCACGCCTGTGGGTTCCTACCCACCAGGCCCCGCTGCCTCCGCGTTCTCATGCGACTGCATCACCTCGAACCGGTGGCGCCCTGTGCGCTCGCGCAGGAAGTCGTACAGCAGCCCGCCGCAGTTCAGGTCAAGCTCGTCGACCCACGTCGTATCCGGGTAGCCCTTCCACTTCACTTCGAACTCGCGTCGCGTGCGTCCGTATCGTGTGGCTCGCCCCTCGCGCATGTCCAAGATCTTCTCGACCTCGAAGACGTCGTCCTCCAGCTCGCGTGTGGCTTCCCAGCTGTCTTCAGGCAAGAGCTCCTCGTCGAAGTCGAAACGCTCTTCGACCGGCGTCGTCAGCTGTGTCGCGGGTCGCGACGGGAATTCCCGGACGGGCTTCAGCTTGGAGATATGGACGACAGGGTACAGCTGATAGGGTGTTCCCGCCGTTTCGAGGCGCACTGCGAACGCGCTGACCAGCTCGGCGACACGGAATGGCCCGTGCCACATGTGTGCGAGTTTGCGCGCGTATCCGGGCTTCACACGATCCAGGTACAGCCAAACCTGCGAGCCCGCCGCAATTTCATGTTGCGTTGCTCTTTCGGTTTGTCGGCGCGCTCTCTCTTCGACAGCCTCTCGGACTAACTCCAACGCTTGCGCTCTTGCCACCTTGTAGTGTCGCTGGATACGGAGCCTCCATCGCCTCGCCTCGGCGTCCCTGGTCGACGTGTTTCCGACGGCTAACGTCGTTTCCAACGTCGACCTAGGATCCCAGCCGTGCACCAAGAAGAACGGGGTCTCGTCCCTCGTCCGGTCGTGCGACGTGTTTAGTGCGAAGGTAAGGCGCTCAGCGTATTCGTCCCAGTCGCGTTGCTCCACGTCTGTGATGTACATCTTAATCGCTCTTGTAACCGTCTGTACCATCCGTTCTGCAGCGCCGTTGGCTTGTGGACGATAGGCAAGCGTTGCTCGCTGCCTCTGACCCATGAGTCTGCTGAACGCCTTGAAGAAGTCCGACATGAAGCCCGGCTCACGGTCGTGGCGAATAGCCTCGCTCGCGCCGAAGCGTCTGAATACAGCTTCCTCGTACGCCTCGGCCACCGTCTGTGCGGTCCGTGACGCATTCGCTTTTACCACTACGAACCCCGTGAAGAGGTCAACCCAGACTAACAGCTCTGTGTTGCCTTTGTAGGACGCCGGTAAAGACGGGATATGGTCCATGGCAATGACCTGGAACGGGTATGTCGCGACAATATTGCCTGGCGACTCTCCCTGGATGGTCGGCCGGCCTTTTCCTGTCTCGCAGTCGGTGCATTCCCCGACGTAGCGCTGGACGCTTATGAAGATCCCTGGCCAATGGAAGTGGCGCCTCACGCGTTGGTACGTGCGACCGATGCCCTGATGTCCGCCTTCCAGACTCGTGTGATAGTGATGGAGTATATCTTCCCGGAGAGTCTCTGGGATCACCAGCTTCATCATCTCATCACGCCCCTCGGTGGAGTCCTCGTTTCTCGTCTGGTAGTAGAGCAGCCCACTTTCGCCTTCTTCGTACTGAGGCGCCAGCTTTTGGCAGTTCTTCACTTCGCGTCGAGACAGGTCTCCCACGTCGCCTCGGAGATACTTCTTGAGGTTGACGATCCAGACCTCCTCGTCTTGGGCGACGCGGATCCGGTCCAGGCGCAGTCGTTGTATCACCAGCTCCTCCAGGACTTCGGGCGATCTGCTCCTGCGTGTTGTCGCGCGTGCGGCAGCCGAGCGTGTCGTCACCGCAAGGACTTGCGTCTTCTCGCGTCCCGCGTCCGTGGCCTTTCCGACGGGAGCATCAGTGTCTCGCGTTCTTGCGTCGCCGTTTTCTGCGCCGAGGATTTTCGCGTCGAGATTATTCGCGTCGAGGTTATCCGCGTCGAGATTGGCTGGAACCTCCATCTCGGGACTTGATGTCCGCGGTCGGATGACCTCTTCTAAGCGGTTCAGCGTCTTCAGGTCTTGGATCTCCTCCGGACTGTGTACGTTGCGGCCCCCCTGACGTTGCAGAGCTTGCCCAGCCAGCATGTCGGCGCTGGCGTTTCAGTCTCGTCGTACGTGAAAGAGCTCGCAGTGCGGCCATGCCTGGAGGGCGTTCCGCGTCTTCTGTCGCAGTAGCTTCAGCCCGGGTGACTTGCAGTCCATCTCGTCGCGCATTTGTCTGATAACCAGGTTGGAGTCTCCGCATACGACGAGACGGGTGACGTCGTCGAGCTCTTCTAAGAGTGAACATCCCAGCAACAGTCCGCGGTATTCCGCCTCGTTGACCGTGAGGTCCGTCGCGTATCCCGACGCAGCGTGCACGATCTCCCAATTCGGCAGCTGCCAAATGACGGCACTGTACGCCCCGCCTTCTCGTTTCGGCTTAGCCGATCCGTCGAAGCTCAGGACATGCAGGACCTCGTCGTGCGTCACGTTGGGGACTGGAATGGCTACAATCCTGGATGCCCGTTTCCGTGGGGCGATCTCTTCCAGTGCTGCGTCTACGAAAGCTCGCGGTGTGATGCTCGCGGCCAGCGTGCCGAGGAGTTCCTCTTCTCCCTTCATGGATCGGCAGATTTCCAACTTCCACGGCGAGAGGATTGCGGCCCACTGTGACAGTCGACCCTGTAGTCCCTTGGACCGGAACAACCAGGCGAGCGTGGTGTGACGCGTCAAGACACGGATTGGTTTTCCTGCTAGCATCGTGTAACACTCGTTCAGGACACGCAGCAGGGCCAAGATCTCCTTTTCGACGATGTCGTAATTCAGCTCGTTGGGCTTCAACGTGCGACTGGTGAACTTCACCGGCATGTACACATCGTCGTGGACCTGCGAGAGCACCCCGGAGATGGCCCAGTCACTAGCATACACAATTACGACGGATTCTCGGTTCTCGTCGAAGTGTTTCAGCATTGGGGTCTCGGCGAGTTTCGTCTTGAGCACGTCGAAGGCGCGCGTCGCGTGGGTCCACTTCTCTTGTTCGCGGAACTCTGGGCGCGTGACGTATTCGTCAAAATCAGTCTCCGTCAACGAATACAGAGCGGTCGCGTACACCGCGAAGTCTGCGATGAACCGGTGGTAGTAATTGAGACTACCCAGAAACGATTGTAGACCCTTGAGCGTGCGCGGGAAGTCGAGTGTCGTCAGCGACTCCAGGTTCTTCGGCTTCGCCTCGAGGCCGAGTCCAGAGACTCGATGGCCTAGGTAGTCGACCTTGGACATGCCCCACTCGCTCTTCTCGACGCTGATGGACAAGTGCCATTGCTCGCAGACATCTAGCAAGCGTTCGACCTTTTCGCACAGGTCGTCCCACGACGTGCCTCCGATAAGGATGTCGTCGATGTACGACCTCCGTCCCAGTACCGAGTGAATACCTGGCTTCGCTGGTTCGCCGTTTTCGAATACGTCCCGGGTGCTGTCCTCCGGTGACA
The DNA here is from genome assembly GCA_033557925.1 of Phytophthora x cambivora. Lineage (NCBI taxonomy): Eukaryota > Oomycota > Peronosporomycetes > Peronosporales > Peronosporaceae > Phytophthora > Phytophthora x cambivora. The sequence continues at coordinate 135,489 of JAUCEB010000029.1, read as the reverse complement.
GCTTCATGAACCCGTAGAGTGCGTTGTCGATTAAACGTTGGTAAATCTGCGGCGCGTTACACAGGCCGAACGGCATGCGCAGCCACTCGAACAGACCAATCGGCGTGATGAAGGCCGAGATGAGTCGGGCTCGGTCCGTCATGGGGACAACCCAAAAACCACTCGCCATGTCGAGGGAGCAGTACCACAGGTACTTGTCCAAGTCTTCGAGTAAATCGTTGACGAGAGGCATGGGGTACACCATCAGCTGCGTCAGCCCGTTGATGAGCCTATAGTCGATGCAGAGCCGAATGTCGACGCCGTTCTTCTTTATAATCACGACAATGGGCGACGCCCACGGTGACTTCGACTTCTTGATCATCCTCGCGCTCAGCAGCCCCTTGATCAAGTCGGCCACCTTCTCTCGGAACTGTGGCGGGAGTTTCCGGACGCGTTGCGCCACGGGTTTTGCGTCGCCCACGTCGATGTCGCAGACCACTCCCAGGGCGGCTGGTGGCAAAGCGTTTCCTTTGCCGATCAACCACTTTCGTCGCCTCCAGATGATTTGGCGTAGCCGCGTTTCTTGTTTCGCGGCTTCCTCGGGTGGAAGTCCCGTCGGCATCCCGACCTTCAAGTCCTCGATCTTCACCTCGGCGGTCAATGAGAGGTCTGGCAGCACCACCATCTCCGCCTCGAGATCCTCTGCGAAGACGTCGGACCCCTCGTGAATGAGGACCGCGTCGTCTTCCTCCTGCCCCTCACACTTCGGCTCGTCGAGTTTCGGCTCGTCGAGTTTTGGCTCGTCGGGTTTTGGCTCGGCGAGTTTTGGCTCGGCGCGTCCTGGCTTCGGCGATTCTTTCACCGCGGTGCTTCCCGCCATAACTGGAGGCACATCGAGTTCGTCTTCTACCGCCCCTTCGTCGGCACTCAGCTCGTGGTTGTCGGACGGCGTCTTCACCTCGCTTACTTCCGGTGTTCTCGCGACTGCCGCCAACACTGGGGTCACAGCGCGTCGCGTCCCGAGTTGCCTCGGTTCCGGGCGCAGAATGGCCCTAGGCGTCGGGTATGCGGGACGATCCGTCATCGGCCCGTCGGGCTTGGCTGGGATCCAGTTTTCTTCTGCGTCACGCGTCGCGCCGTACGCCACATTCTGCCACTGCTGGTATCGAGGGGAGCCCAGTCGAACAAACCCGCGACTCCGAGGCTGAGCGTCAGACGGCGTCCACCACCCCAACGTCTCATGTGCGTCGAGGGTCACCGCTACGTCTCCAATGTTCGTGACGCGTAGGTAAGTCTTCCTTCCGGCTCTCCCTTTGACAAAAGTCGTCACCCACGATTCTGCCCGCGTTACCCACAGGAACGGCGCGTTTCGGTCTGGCCTCAGCGGAACTTCGTGTGTGTCCCCCGGCTCAAGCCTCACAGGCGTCTTGACGTTGACCGGGCTCATCCGTGTGCCATACAGCGGTCTTCGCCCGATCATCTGGATGTGTACCTCGTCGGGGAGGCACGCCGTGCCGTCCGCAGTGTCGATGCGCACCCCAGCTGGCACCATGAAGTTCATCCCCAGGATTGCGTGTTGGCCGACCAAGTCGCCGACCCACAGGTGCATGTAGTACACCAAGTTCCCGGCCAAGGTAATCTTGACTCTGGTTCTCCCCACCGTGTAATATGTCTCATCACGAATTCCCACACATTCTTGCGTGATCTCCGTGTCGATCAGGCAGCCTACCTCACGAGCAAAGGTGGTGTCCAAGATGGACACCTCGGCACCTGTATCGAGCAATAACACAGCGCGGTGGTTGTTCAGCTTTCCATGAATCTTGGCCTGCTTGTACCACTTGTGCGGCGCGTAATGTTTCCAGTATCCGCGTCGTTCTCCTGGTTGCAAGTCGACTTCGTCCAAGGGTGGTTCCCGTGCGAACTCGTCGTCCGGTGTACGTCGGACCGCCAAGACTTGCGGCGCACTTTCTCGCATGGGGCTCTCCAGGTTGGTTTCACATGTATTATCATTCAGGGAAGTCCGGTTCTCACTAAACGCCTCTCGCGACTTCTTGGTCACATATGCATAGACGGAAACAGGTCGCTCGTCTCGTACTGGTTTCCAAACCAGCGAGCGGCCTAGTTTAACATCTTCTCGGCGGCCGGCGGCAGCATTCCCGCGTGTTTGTTCGGGTCAAACCACTGGCGCAATTGGTTGAAGAACTCCTCCATGGGACATTCTCCGGCTTCGTGCAGGTCACCACAGGCCTTACACACCTTCAAGCATCGCTCCGTCGGGTGTTGGCCGCCGCACTTCTGGCAGGTCAACATCTTCCAGCAATCTCCTTCAGCGTGGCGGCGTGAGCCACAGTGGCGACACCGCGGGCGGTCGCGTCCCGAGTCATCAAGATCGAAGTTGCGACGCGCCTGCTCCCCCGGCGGGGCCTGTCCCGCGACGAACAACTTGGCGCGTTCCTCGTCTTCCTCGTCCTGGTCGTACTGGCGGTCGTCGCTGTCGCGACTTTCGCGTTCCGAGTCGTACTCGTCCTGTGCGACGTGGACTGCATGTACGGCGCGCACCGGCGGGGCCGGTGGGGTCGGCACCTTTTGGCGGAACTTGTTCGAGCCGAAGAGGGTTTTCTTCTGGTGAGCCAAGCCACGTTGTCGGGCGCGCAACTTCTTTTCCAGCGCCTCCGAGTCGGCGACCTCCATCAACGTGAGGCGTGAGGCGAGTTCGGCCTCCTGCGTGTTCAGCGTCCGGATGAAATGTTCGACATGTTCCCGCTTCTCTTCCGTCGTGCCATCGGCGTACGGCACGTTGGCCCTCAAACCTGCGACGTTGAGCCGGTACAAGTAATCCAGAGGGGCCTCGTCGGGGCGTTGGGCCGCATGGTAATAGCGGCTGGCCATCGACACCCCCTTGCCGCAGTACTGCACGCGGAATTGCTCCATCAGCTCAGTCCATGATTTCTTGACCGTCTTGGACAACTGGAGGTACCATTGGCGCGCTGGGCCGCTCATCAAGTCGCTGAACTGCCCACACACTTCTTCGCCCGTCATCCCGTCGCGTCGCGCGGCGGACTTCAGACGGTTGAGCCACAGCCTGGCTTTCTCCTCACCGGCGTCTCGTCCCGAGAACTCTTTCAGCTCCGAAGATGCTGAGAGGCGAACTCGAGCGAGACTTACGCCGCCGGCTGTCGCCATCGAGACGGCGGCTGCGGTTCTCGGCGCTCCAATGTCCAAGTCGAACAGGTCGTCGGGGTCCTCGTCCGCGCGTCGAGTTTTGGACTTCGTCGAGGAGTGCGAACTGACCGACTCCATAGCGACATCTGCTGCCTCATGGAGACGGGCCGCCGCGGGGATTGCAGCGGTGTTGGCCGGCGCGGTGCTCATTATCGTCGTCTGCATCAACTTGATGATGGAATCTCTCAAGGCCTTGGGGAGCACCTCTTCGGCGGGTTTCGCCACCTCTGTGCGCGCGGGCGCTGCGGATAGCTGCATGGCGCGCGGCGGCCGACTCATTGGCATGCGCTTGGGCGATTCGAGACTGCTGTCGGAGTCTACGCTCGATGGGTATCGAGGTAGAGGCGAAGGCGTGGTCGTCGAGGTCTGGGCTGGGCCCGCCGAGGGGTTCGGCGCGTGTTTTCCCGTTGCGGGACTCGTCGTGGCCTGCTTGACTGATCCAGCCAGAATCGCCAAAGGCTCTTGCACGACGCGAATCGCGCGCAACCAAGACTTGAGATCCCAGTCGCACAGCCTTTCCATCTCGAAGGCCCCCAACACGAACCCCGAATCACGCAGCATTTGGAAGAGGGTCGGCGCGGCGTAGGCGACATTGGTGAGACTGTCGAAGTCTGGCACCACGAAAGGGCCCGTGAAGTCGCTCATCAGCATGGGCTCGAGGAAAACCAAGATCGGGTCTTGCTCTAGCAGACGGAAGAGCTCCGTGCGCGCCATGACGTATCGTATTTCTTCGGCGGTGTACTGGCGTCCCGCATCCTTGCCTTGCGGCTTGGACACCGACTCTTCCGCCGAGTCTGGCGCGCGTAGCTTCTTCTTCTTCTTCTTGGACGACTTGCGCTTCGCGGCTGCCTTGGCAGTGGTTGTTTGTTGGTCGTCGGCCTTTGCAGGCTTCCGACCGGTAGGACCGCGACTTGCGTCGCGGCCCTTGGCGGCTCCCTCGTCGGGAGCCGTATCGGGAACGGCAAACTGTTCTTCGTAGCCCTCTGGGTCGTCGCTGGCCCCGTGGCCTGTCGTGAAGGTTCCCTCAGAGCTCCACGACGCGACAGGTCTCTCTCCGTGCTCTCTTGCGGTCGGCGACCTTCCAGCCGACTGCGCACCTGCCTCCGATGCCTCTTGGATCGTTAGCCCGTCATTCGAAGTAGTACTCCCGGGTCGCGGCACCATTGTGGAGTAGCGGCCTTGCAGAAATCTCGCAGGGTCGGTCTCGCACAAACTCGGCGCGTCGTGATCGTGGTCGCGTCGAGTTGTTTACCCGGTTGTTGGAGTAGCGTATCTTCGTAATACAGGCCCAAGTCTTCGCAGGCTTCAGAGTTGGGGGGTTCTTGGTTGACGCTTGTTCCTTGTCGTAGGGCGTCGAGCCTCGGGCGTGCGGCGTTATCGGGCCGGCGTTTCCTTGGCGTTCCCGTCGGGCGTGCGGCGTTATCAGACCGGCGTTTCCTGGGGTTTGTGTGGCGTTATCGGGCCTACACGGGGGGTCTTGTGCACGGCGGTTATCAGGCCAGTGCGGTCCTTCGCCTAGGCAGCGCGTTATCGGGCGCCACCTAAACGGTATACGTTTAACGTGCCGTTGTCTGGCACGGGTCTGTGGGGGGGGGGGGGGGTGAGCACCCGAACCAGCAAACGACGGGGGGCCGCGATATCGGGGCGGCTCTGCTTGCCGACGCTTGGTGGTTCCCCTGGAACCGAAGAGAAGACGGGAGGTCTTTGTGGTTCAGAGAAATTTCGGGACTGAGTCCTTACCCTATCCTATGTCCTTCCTACTGGCTACTCCGTACTACTGCTTACTAAGCCTACCGATCTGTGCCTGTCCTTACTCCTGTCGTGCTTGCACTACCGTCCTTCAACCTGATTTACGTGGCGTAATCAAGATCTTACCTCGTCGCGGTTTGGTCGGCGGGGTTTAGGGTCGGCGCGTTTTTGCTCGCCGGGTTTTGCTCGGCGGGGTTTTTCTCGACGGGGTTTAGGGTTGGCGTGTTTCGTCGAAACGGGCGCGTGAGTTGGCCTGTCGGATGATTGCGCGCCGCACTGGCTTCTGGCGTCGTGTCCCACGGTTCATCACTCATGTCGCATCTCTTGTCGCCCATCAAACCGCGTCGCGTTTTCCCCGCCGCGTCGAAATCCGTCACTCACATCCATCAACCTCCATCCCGGCGTCCTCCTTCCCCGCCGTCCGGTGTGTCCGCTTCCTCCGCGAGGTGCTACACCACACAAGCATGCGACGCCGCTCTCGACATGCGGGATCAAGCGCGTGGACTCTCCGCAGCTCTAAGACGTGAGCGAGACGCTGCTGTCACCGCCAGGGATCAGGCTCGTCAAGCCGTGGCTCCTTTTGAGCAACAGCGAGACGCTGCAGTCGCCGAGAGAGATCGGGCCCGTCAAGCTGTGGCTGCCCTTGAGCAACAGCGAGACGCTGCCGTCGCTGAGAGAGATCGGGCCTGTCAAGCCGTGGCACCCTTCGAGCAGCAGCGAGATGCTGCCCTCGCTGAGAGGGATCAAGCTCGTCAAGCGGAGGCTGCCCTTGAGCAGCAGCGGGACGCTGTCGCCGCTGAGAGGGACCAGGCTCGTCAAGCATTGGGCGCCCAGAGGCAGCAGCGCGCCCTGGTTACGGAAGAGCTCCGCGTGGCTCGCTTGTCGCTCTCTCAGAGCCGGGCCGAGGGTGAGGCGGCCCAGAACTTGAACGTCCCGCTACAGGACGACCTTCGGCGCACCAACGCGCTCCTGGTGGCCCACGCCGAGGAGCTCCGTCGCGGCGCGACGCGTGTCCAAGAGTTGGAGACGTCCGTGGCTACTGCCACGACCCTCCGTGTAGCCGCCGAGCCTGAGATGGCGCGAGCTCAAGCCGGCGAACTTGATGCCGTATCTCGAGCGGCGCAGTATCGCGCTGGATGGTTATCCGTGCGGCGGTCGTCTCAGCGGCGTCGAGAGGCCGGCCAAGCTCAGGTCTGCCGTCTCCATGCTCGGGTCGCCGACTTGAAGGGTGAGCTCGACTTGGCTGTCCGAGAGCGTGACGAGCGTGCCATGGTTTGGCGTCGAACGCTCCGCGACGCGCGTCGGGGCCGAGAGTTGGCGCAGCGGGTGCGGGACGAGCTCGCTGATCGTCTCGCCGGCGTCGTCACGGGCGCTGGCGGGCATATCGACACGGCCGGCTTAATCCGCCAGCTCGAAGCCACTTTTGCAGCGGCGATCGATGCTGCCATTCCTCTCCCTCCTGCCGTCCCGACGTTGGCGGCTGTTCCTGCAATATCCGCCGTCTCGACTCCTGCCTCTCCTGCTCCTGCTCCTGCTCCCTCTGCGCCGGGCTCTGGCACTTCGCCTCCGTCAGGTTCCCGGCGGTCTCGCTCCGGCGCATCGGGTCGCTCGAGTTCCCAGCCGCATGCCTCGGGACCCTCAGGAGCAGCGCCCGCTGCGTCATCTGGTTCTCCCTTCCGACGTAGCCGGCGGCCTTCTACGGTACCCGACACTACGGCTTCGCCCCGCGCTGCTGCCCAGGCTTCTTCCGCTGCCACGCTCTCGGCGGCTGCCGCAGCTGCAAGGCGCGCTCGAGAGGACGCGGCGCTCTTCGGTTCCGACTCCTCGGATAGCATTGATCAAGCGCGGCGGGCGCGGTCCAAGCGTCCCTGGTTGCATGCCCCTGGGTCCCGTTCGCCGTCTCCGGCTCGTCCGCTTCCTCGTTCGTCGTCGCGTTCCCGCACGCCTCCGCGTCCGCGATCTGGTTCACGCTCGCGTTCACGTTCGGCTTCCTTGGCGTCGGCACGTTCAGCGGGGTCGGCGCGACCGACGCGCTCTTCGCCGAGGGCCCGCAGGGTAGCGAGCGGGGGGGGGGGGGGTCCGGTCCCGGCCCAAGCAGTTCGGGCGACTCTAGTGGTGATGACTCGTCCTCCTCTTCGTCGTCCCGCGCCTCGTCGTCAAGTGCCGCTTCCAGCGGCTCGGCAGGGAGTTCACCCGCGGTCCCCTTCTTCAACCCCGTGATCCCGCCCGCCGGGACCCCTTCTGGTTGGCGGCAGCCGCGTTACGCTCCTTGGCCCAAGCGAGTGCGACGCCTCCGCCTTCACCTCATCACCGTGCAGGAGTTGAGGGCCCTCTTCCTGCCGCCACCCGGCTGGATCATTCCGCGCCGCGCTTCCCCCGAGCCTGCGAACTGGAACCGTGCTCTCGTGACGCCGGCCAATGTCGACGCGTTGTATGCGACTCGGCCATGGCGGTACCTCGCTCAGGCCGCTGAGGCGCTTCTCTTCGCGTCCGGTGATGCGGCGTTCCGTCCGTTTCTGCGTCGACTCGAGCGTCACCTCGAGCATTGGGCTCAAGCCTACTGGGAATCTACCCACGAGCTCCCCGTGCAGGGCGCGACATGGAAGGGGTGGCGTACGGCTCGCAACTCGCGTCGCTCCCACGCCGGCGGTCACCTCACCAGTGTGCTGCAGCTGGCGGTCGGGTTGTTCCAGCAGGGGCTAGCGGATATGGATCTACTGTTGGATCCTATGATGCTCCACTTCCCGCCTGCGCACACGTCGATCGGGCGGTGGTATCCCGGTTCGCAGCATGCGACGTTGCAGGCTTCGCTCGATGACATCGACGCGCAGGAGCCGTGGCGTCGGTTTTACCGGACGCCGCTCACTGTGGCCGAGATGGACGCCCAAGTGCACTACCGCGTGACGCGTGACCACCCTGCCTTCCATGTGCCGCGTCTCGCCGATAAGTTCGTCCAGCAGGTTTGAAGTTAGCTCGTCGTAGCCTAAGACTAACGCGTAACCTTGATTCATGTCCTTCGTTTCTTTCCCCTTTTCACATCATTTTATGAGACGGCCCCCCGCCGTCCCATCTTCAGCGACAGGCTGGTCCTCCTCACTTCCCTATCTCAATCCCTCGCTCCAGCCATTCCCAGAGCTGAGGTTTTCCCACCGGTCCTCCCATCGGCAGCCCCCCTGCCGACTTAATCGCGCCTGTGGGCACCTACCCACCGGGCCCCGCTGCCTCCGCGTTCTCGTTCGACTGCATCACCTCGAACCGGTGGCGTCCTGTGCGCTTGCGCAGGAAGTCGTACAGCAGCCCGCCGCAGTTCAGGTCGAGCTCGTCGACCCACGTCGTGTCCGGGTAGCCCTTCCACCTCACTTCGAACTCGCGTCGCGTGCGTCCATATCGAGTGGCCCGCCCCTCGCGCACGTCCAAGATCTTCTCAACCTCGAAAATGTCGTCCTCCGGCTCACGCGTGGCTTCCCAGCTGTCTTCAGGCAAGAGCTCCTCATCGAAGTCAAAACGCTCCTCGGCCGGCATCGTCAACTGCGTCGAGGGTCGCGACGGGAATTCCCGGACGGGCTTCAGCTTGGAAATGTGGATGACGGGGTACAACTGATAGGGTGTACCCGCCGTCTCGAGACGTACTGCGAACGCGCTGACCAGCTTGGCGACACGGAATGGTCCGTGCCACATGTGTGCGAGTTTGCGCGCATATCCGGGTTTCACCCGATCCAGGTACAGCCAGACTTGCGAGCCCGCCGCGATCTCGTGTTGCGTCGCTCTTTCTGTTTGTCGACGCGCTCTCTCTTCGACGGCCTCTCGGACTAACTCCAATGCTTGTGCTCTTGCCACCTTGTAGTGTCGCTGGATACGGAGCCTCCACCGCCTCGCCTCGGCGTCCCGGGTCGACGTGTTTCCGACGGCTAGCGTCGTTTCCAGCGTCGACCGGGGATCCCAGCCGTGCACCAAGAAGAGCGGGGTCTCGTTCCTCGTCCTGTCGTGCGACGTGTTTAGCGCGAAGGTAAGGCGTTCGGCGTACTCATCCCAATCGCGTTGCTCGACGTCCGCGATATACATCTTAATCGCTCTTGTAACCGTCTACACCATCCGTTCGGCCGCGCAGCAAGCGTCGCACGCTCTCTCTGGCCCATGAGTTTGCTGAACGCCTTGAAGAAGTCCGACATGAAGCCCGGCTCACGGTCGTGGCGGATAGCCTCGCTCGCGCCGAAGCGTCTGAATATCGCTTCCTCGTACGCCTCGGCCACCGTCTGCGCGCTTCGTGACGCGTTTGCTTTGACCACGACGAACCCCGTGAAGAGGTCGACCCAGACTAACAACTCTGTGTTGCCTTTGTAGGACGCCGGCAACGACGGAATATGGTCCATGGCGATGACCTGGAACGGGTACGTCGCGACGATATTGCCTGGCGACTCGCCCTGGATGGTCGGCCGACCTTTTCCCGTCTCGCAGTCGGTGCATTCGCCGACGTAGCGTTGGGCGCTTCTGAAGATCCCTGGCCAATGGAAATGGCGCCTCACACGTTGGTATGTGCGACCAATGCCCTGGTGTCCGCCTTCCAGACTCGTGTGATAGTGATGGAGTATATCTTCCCGGAGAGTCTCTGGGATCACCAGCTTCATCATCTCGTCACGCCCCTCGGCGGAGTCATCGTTTCTCGCCTGGTAGTAGAGCAGTCCGCTTTCGCCTTCTTCGTACTGAGGCGCCAGCTTCTGGCAGTTCTTCACTTCGCGCCGAGACAGGTCTCCGACGTCGCCTCGGAGACTTCTTGAGGTTGACGATCCAGACCTCCTCGTCTTGGGCGACGCGGATGCGGTCCAGGCGCAGTCGTTGTACCACCAGCTCTTCTAGGGCTTCGGGCGGTCGGCTGCTGCGTGTTGTCGCGCGTGCGGCGGCCGAGCGTGTCGTTACTGCGAGAACTTGCGTCTTCACGCGTCCCGCGTCCGTGGCATTTCCCGCGTCGCCGTTTTCCGCGTCGCGATTTTTTGCGTCGAGATTTTTTACGTCGAGATTTTTCGCGTCGAGATTATCTGCGTCGAGACTGGCTGGAGCCTCCATCTCGGGACTCGATGTCCGCGGTCGGATGACTTCCTCCAAGCGGTTCAGCGTCTTCAGATCTTGGATCTCCTCGGGACTGTGCACGTTGCGGCCTCCTTGACGTTGCAGAGCTTGCCCCGCCAGCAGGTCGGCACTAGCGTTCCAGTCTCGCCGTACGTGAAAGAGTTCACAGCGTGGCCATGCCTGGAGGGCGTTCCGCGTCTTTTGCCGCAGTAGCTTCAGTCCGGGTGACTTGCAATCCATCTCGTCTCGCATCTGTCGGATAACAAGGTTGGAGTCTCCGCATACGACGAGTCGGGTGACGTCGTCGAGTTCCTCTAGGAGCGAGCATCCGAGCAACAGCCCGCGGTATTCCGCCTCGTTGACCGTGAGGTCCGTCGCATATCCCGACGCGGCGCGCACGATCTCCCAGTTTGGTAGCTGCCAAATGACGGCACTGTACGCTCCGCCTTCTCGTTTCGCCTTAGCCGATCCGTCGAAGCTCAGGACATACAGGACCTCGTCGTGCGTCACGTTGGGGATGGGAATGACCACAATCCGGGATGCCCGTTTCCGTGGGGCGATCTCTTCTAGTGCCGCGTCGGCGAAGGCTCGTGGTGTAATGCTCGCGGCCAACGCGCCGAGGAGTTCCTCTTCTCCCTTCATAGATCGGCAGATTTCCAACTTCCACGGCGAGAGGATTGCAGCCCAATGTGACAGTCGACCATGTAGTCCCTTGGACCGGAACAACCAGGCGAGCGTCATATGACGTGTCAAGACGCGGACTGGTTTCCCTGCTAGCATCGTGTAACACTCGTTCAAGACACGCAGCAGGGCCAAGATCTCTTTCTCGACGATGTCGTAGTTCAACTCGTTGGGCTTCAGCGTGCGACTGGTGAACTTCACAGGCATGTACACATCGTCGTGGACTTGCGAGAGCACCCCTGAGATGGCCCAGTCGCTGGCATACACGATCACGACGGATTCACGGTTCTCGTCGAAGTGTTTCAGCATTGGGGTCTCGGCGAGGTTCGTCTTGAGCACGTCGAAGGCGCGCGTCGCGTGGGTCCACTGCTCTTGTTCACGGGACTCTGGGCGCGTGACGTACTCGTCGAAGTCGGTCTCCGTCAACGAATACAGAGCGGTCGCGTACACCGCGAAGTCTGCGATGAACCGGTGGTAGTAATTGAGACTACCCAAGAACGATTGCAGACCCTTGAGCGTGCGTGGAAATTCGAGTGCCGTCAGCGACTCCAGGTTCTTTGGCTTCGCTTCGAGGCCGAGTCCAGAGACTCGATGGCCTAGGTAGTCGACCTTGGACATGCCCCACTCGCTCTTCTCGACGCTGATGGACAAGTGCCATTGCTCGCAGACATCTAGCAAGCGTTCGACCTTTTCGCACAGGTCGTCCCACGACGTGCCTCCGATAAGGATGTCGTCGATGTACGACATCCGTCCCAGTACCGAGTGAATACCTGGCTTCGCTGGTTCGCCGTTTTCGAATACGTCCCGGGTGCTGTCCTCCGGTGACAGCTTCATGAACCCGTAGAGTGCGTTGTCGATTAAACGTTGGTAAATCTGCGGCGCGTTACACAGGCCGAACGGCATGCGCAGCCACTCGAACAGACCAATCGGCGTGATGAAGGCCGAGATGAGTCGGGCTCGGTCCGTCATGGGGACAACCCAAAAACCACTCGCCATGTCGAGGGAGCAGTACCACAGGTACTTGTCCAAGTCTTCGAGTAAATCGTTGACGAGAGGCATGGGGTACACCATCAGCTGCGTCAGCCCGTTGATGAGCCTATAGTCGATGCAGAGCCGAATGTCGACGCCGTTCTTCTTTATAATCACGACAATGGGCGACGCCCACGGTGACTTCGCCTTCTGGATCATCCTCGCGCTCAGCAGCCCCTTGATCAAGTCAGCAACCTTCTCTCTGAACTGTGGCGGGAGTTTCCGGACGCGTTGCGCCACGGGCTTTGCGTCGCCCACATCGATGTCGCAGACCACCCCCAGGGCGGCTGGCGGCAAGGCGTTTCCCTTGCCGATCAACCACTTCCGCCGTCTCCAGATGATCTGGCGTAGCCGCGTTTCTTGTCTCGCGGCTTCCTCAGGGGGGAGTCCTGTTGGCATCCCGACCTTCAAGTCCTCGATCTTCACCTCGGCGATCAGCGAGAGGTCTGGCAGCACCGCCATCTCCGCCTCGAGATCTTCTGCGAAGAGATCGGACCCCTCATGAATGAGGACTACATCGTCTTCCTCCTGCCCCTCAAACTTCGGCTCGTCGTGTTTCGGCTCGTCGAGTTTTGGCTCGTCGGGTTTCGGCTTGACGGGGTCTGGCTTGACGGGTTCTGGCTTCGGCGATCTCTTCACCGCTGCGTTTCCAGCCACAGCTGGAGGCATGTCGGGTTCACCTTCCACCGTCCCTTCGCCGTGGTCGTCGGACAGTTCCACCGCCTCACTTACTTTCGGTGTTCTTGCGACCGCTGCCAACACTGGGGTCACAGCGCGTCGCGTCCCGAGTCGCCTCGGTTCCGGGCGCAAGATGGCCTTGGGCGTCGGATATGAGGGACGATCTGTCATCGGCCCGTCGGGCTCAGCTGGGATCCAGTTTTCTTCCGCATCACGCGTCGCGCCGTACGCCACATTCTGCCACTGTTGGTATCGAGGGGAGCCCAGTCGAACAAACCCGCGACTTCGAGGCTGGCCGTCGGACGGCGTCCACCACCCTAGCGTCTCATGCGCGTCGAGGGTTATCGACGCGTCTCCAATGTTCGTGACGCGTAGGTACGTCTTTCTTCCTGCTCTCCCTTTGACAAAAGTCGTCACCCACGATTCTGCCCGTGTTACCCACAGGAATGGCGCGTTTCGATCCGGTCTCAGCGGGACTTCGTGTGTGTCTCCCGGCTCGAGTCTCACAGGTGCCTTGACGTTGACCGGGCTCATTCGTGTGCCGTACAGTGGTCTTCGTCCGATCATCTGGATGTGCACCTCGTCGGGGAGGCACGCCGTGCCGTCCGCAGTGTCGATGCGCACCCCAGCTGGCACCATGAAGTTCATCCCCAGGATTGCGTGTTGGCCGACCAAGTCGCCGACCCACAGGTGCATGTAGTACACCAAGTTCCCCGCCAAGGTAATCTTGACTCTGGTTCTCCCCACCGTGTAATATGTCTCATCACGAATTCCCACACATTCTTGCGTGATCTCCGTGTCGATCAGGCAGCCTACCTCACGAGCAAAGGTGGTGTCCAAGATGGACACCTCGGCACCTGTATCGAGCAATAACACAGCGCGGTGGTTGTTCAGCTTTCCATGAATCTTGGCCTGCTTGTACCACTTGTGCGGCGCGTAATGCTTCCAGTATCCGCGTCGTTCTCCTGGTTGCAAGTCGACTTCGTCCAAGGGTGGTTCCCGTGCGAACTCGTCGTCCGGTGTACGTCGGACCGCCGAGATTTGCGGCGCACGTTCTCGCATGGGGCACTCCAGGTTGGTTTCACATGTATTATCATTCAGGGAAGTCCGGTTCTCACTAAACGCCTCTCGCGACTTCTTGGTCACATATGCATAGACGGAAACAGGTCGCTCGTCTCGTACTGGTTTCCAAACCAGCGAGCGCCCTAGTTTAACATCTTCTCGGCGGCCGGCGGCAGCATTCCCGCGTGTTTGTTCGGGTCAAACCACTGGCGCAATTGGTTGAAGAACTCCTCCATGGGACATTCTCCGGCTTCGTGCATGTCACCGCAGGCCTTACACACCTTCAAGCATCGCTCCGTCGGGTGCTGGCCGCCGCACATCTGACAGGTCAACATCTTCCAGCAATCTCCTTCAGCGTGGCGACGTGAGCCACAGTGGCGGCACCGCGGGCGGTCGCGTCCCGAGTCATCAAGACCAAAGGTGCGACGCGCCTGCTCTCCCGGCGGGGCCTGCCCCGCGACGAACAACTTAGCGCGTTCCTCGTCTTCTTCGTCCTGGTCGTACTGGCGGTCGTCGCTGTCGCGACTTTCGCGTTCCGAGTCGTACTCGTCCTGTGCGACGTGGGCTGCATGTACGGCGCGCGCCGGCGGGTCCGGTGGGGTCGGCGCCTTTTGGCGGAACTTGTTCGAGCCGAAGAGTGTTTTCTTCTGGTGAGCCAAGCCACGTTGTCGGGCGCGCATCTTCTTTTCCAGCGCCTCCGAGTCGGCGACCTCCATCAGCGTGAGACGCGAGGCGAGTTCGGCCTCTTGCGTGTTCAGCGTCCGGATGAAATGTTCGACGTGTTCACGTTTCTCTTCAGTCGAACCATCGGCGTACGGAACGTTGGCCCTCAAGCCCGCGACGTTGAGCCGGTACAAATAATCCAGAGGGGTCTCGTCGGGGCGTTGCGCCGCGTGGTAATAGCGGCTGGCCATTGACACGCCCTTGCCGCAGTACTGCACGCGGAATTGCTCCATTAGCTCGGTCCATGATTTCTTGACCGTCTTGGGCAACTGGAGGTACCATTGGCGCGCTGGACCGCTCATCAAGTCGCTGAACTGCCCGCACACTTCTCCACCCGTCATCCCGTCGCGTCGCGCGGCGGACTTCAGACGGTTGAGCCACAATCTGGCTTTCTCTTCGCCGGCGTCCCGTCCCGAGAACTCTTTCAGCTCTGAAGATGCTGAGAGGCGTACACGAGCGAGACCCACCCCGCCGGCTGTCGCCGTCGAGATGGCGGCTGTGGTCCTCGGCGCTCCGATGTCCAAGTCAAACAGGTCGTCGGGATCTTCGTCCGCGCGTCGAGTTTTGGACTTCGTCGAAGAGCGCGAGCTGACCGACTCCATTGCGACATCCGCTGCTTCATGGGGTCGAGCCGCCGTGGAGATTGCAGCGGTGTCGGCGTGTGCGGTGCCCATTACTGTCGTCTGCATCAACTTGATGATGGAATCTCTCAAGGCCTTGGGGAGCACCTCTTCGGCGGGTTTTGTCACCTCCGTGCGCGCGGGTGCTGCGGATAGCTGCATGGCGCGCGGCGGTCGGCTCATTGGCATGCGCTTGGGCGATTCGAGACTGCTGTCGGAGTCTACGCTCGATTGGTATCGAAGTAGAGGCGAAGGCTTGGTCGTCGAAGTTTGAGCTGGGCCCGCCGAGGGACCTGGCGCATTTTTTCCCGTCGCGGGGCTCGTCGCGGCCTGTTTGACTGATCCAGCCAGAATCGTCAAGGGCTCTTGCACGACGCGAATCGCGCGCAACCAAGACTTGAGGTCCCAGTCGCACAGCCTTTCCATCTCGAAAGCTCCCAGCACGAACCCCGAGTCACGCAACATCTGGAAGAGGGTCGGCGCGGCGTAGGCGACGTTGGTGAGACTATCGAAGTCTGGCGCCACGAAAGGGCCCGTGAAGTCGCTCATCAACATGGGCTCGAGGAAGACCAAGATTGGGTCTTGCTCTAGCAGACGGAAGAGTTCCGTGCGCGCCACGACATACCGCACCTCCTCGGCGGTGTACTGGCGTCCCGTGTCTTTGCCTTGCGGCTTGGACACCGACTCTTCCGCCGAGTCTGGCGCGCGTAGCTTCTTCTTCTTCTTCTTGGACGACTTGCGCTTCGCGGCTGCCTTGGCAGTGGTTGTTTGTTGGTCGTCGGCCTTTGCAGGCTTTCGACCGGTAGGACCGCGACTTGCGTCGCGGCCCTTGGCGGCTCCCTCGTCGGGAGCCGTATCGGGAACGGCAAACTGCTCTTCGTAGCCCTCCGGGTCGTCGCTGGCCCCGTGGCCTGTCGTGAAGGTTCCCTCAGAGCTCCACGACGCGACAGGTCTCTCACTGTGCTCTCTTGCGGTCGGCGACATTCCAGCCGACTGCGCACCTGCCTCCGATGCCTCTTGGATCGTTAGCCCGTCATTCGAAGTAGTACTCCCGGGTCGCGGCACCATTGTGGAGTAGCGCCTTCACAGAAAACCAAAGTCTTCCGTTAGTTCGTCCTCGCACAAACTCGTCGCGTCGGTATCGCTGGCGCGTCGAGTATTTTCCCGGTTGTTGGAGTAGCGTATCTTCGTAATACAGGCCCAAGTCTTCGCAGGCTTCAGAGTTAGGGGGGGGGGGTTCTTGGTTGACGCTTGTTCCTTGTCGTAGGGCGTCGAGCCCCGGGCGTGCGGCGTTATCGGGCCGGCGTTTCCTTGGCGTTCCCGTCGGGCGTGCGGCGTTATCAGGCCGGCGTTTCCTGGGGTTTGTGTGGCGTTATTGGGCCTACACGGGGGTCTTGTGCACGGCGGTTATCAGGCCAGTGCGGTCTGTGGTATTGCAAAACACACAAATCGTCAATTGTGGGTCCTCGCAAACAACCAACAACAATAGCCGAGCTAGTCGGCTGAGTTGGCCTGCGTGGGGTCTCTTTCGGGTCCCCAACGGTCCGGCCCAGCCGGGACAGTAGGTGTCTTGTCTTCGCCGAGTTCCAACCAACCGGTTCAACTCTCCAGAGACTCGCCTGAGCCGAGCAGTCTCCGTTCGCAAAACCCGTGCCGTCCACCAAAGGATGGATCAGTCACGGGCCGCCGAGTGCAAAGGCAGCTCAGCTGAAAGGTTACGGTGCCCTGGGACTTACAGGCCCACCGGCTCGCCGAGTTCGGCGAGACTTTTCTTCGCGCTTGGCGAGACTGCCCCTTCCGGGCCTACGTTATCTCTTGGCGCTACCTGTTGGTACCCTACAAGCTATGCCTCTCAGGTACCAACGGCAGACATACCCCGGCCCTATGCAGGGACTTACCGAAGAAGTGTACACGTGTCTTGGACTAGGAAAATTCTGCTCTGTTTGTTTGGTTATATCTTTCGGACGTCCTGAAGGGACGCCTCTACTGTTCCTGAGTTCCTATACAAATATCTAATGAAATAGAGTGGTTTCGGATCTCGGCCGACCCTTCGCCGAGTTCGGCGACTTGGTTGGTCCGGATACTGAGTTTATCCGGATCCTTGAACTCAGCTGGTCCGGATACTGAGCTATCCGGATGGTACTTTGTACCCTTCAGCCGAGTCGCCATCGTCGACCTGTTATCCTAAGCCGCTTTGGTACCCTGTACCAGTGTGTGCCCTCGGTGAGATAGTACTGTGACCGCTCTGAAGCTGAGACAGTAGACCGCTCTCACTCTGAGACAGTAGACCGCTCTCACTTTGAGACAGTATGGCCGCTCCCATTCTGAGACAGTCTAGTGTCCCCGATGTTCGGTGTCTTGCCACATGAGTCACCGAAACTTGATGTTTACTACACCACAACTGCCCCGGCCATGCTACGAGCCGGAGTGGTGAGTGGCCTGGCCCAACTGGCGTGTCACACGCCTTGTCCTGTCCAGTCAATTTTGTCGCAATCACCCTGCGTTCACATTCCCGAAAATCACGCCACACCAAGCTCCTGCAACGCTACCTCGGCGCCATCACCCTGTAAAAGTGAGGCTTCCCCACGACTTGTGACTTTGCCCGCATCTTGTCTGACATGTGGTCTCCGTGTCCCAATGTGTCTGTACACGTAGAGATGTCTCAGTCGTCGTCACCAAGCCCCGCCGTTCAGCCAAGTTGAGCGCATTCAAGCTCAGGTGGCGACTTCCACGGGGACACAAGTGGGCTGCGCTGGACAAAGGGAAGTCAGCAGGTGCCCCTGCCGACGTCAAGCGTCGAAACATCGCTGTTGGTTCCCCAAAGTCGAGTCACGTGAAGATACCAGTGCTGAGACACGTGGGGAAACGTCGACTTCACACACGCCCGCGGTTTGAAGCCTCACGATCGACTCAGCTAACCAGGTACGCTTATGGTTCCGTGTCCGATGAGCGAAGTTGAGCCTAAGCGTGTTGATGCCATGTTGTGGGTCATATAGAGGTCGGCGAACTCGGCGAGCTCGGCGAATCGACCGAATGTTTCTGTACGAGCTCGGTGAACTCGGCAAGTGGACCGAACGAACTCGGCTGAGCTCAGCCGCCAGTTTGTCAGCTGATCCCGAGCTCAAAGTAAGACAACATTTTGGACCCGGCTGGACCTCAAGTCAGCTGAAGTGAAACCCGACTAGGCGAAACTCGGCTTCGCTCCAACTCTTCACATCTTGAGCTCGGATACGCTTGAACTCGGCTTCACTTTGCGCGAACCTCGCTGGTACTCACACAACCGAAGGTGCGAGGCGCTTGAACTCGGCTGTAAAGTCGATAACTCCAGCGATGTCGCACGTGGCCTCCAAGACTCAGCGGGACCTACTAGCACCTGGCTGACACATCGACGTCCGGTCATAACGCTCCAGATGCAGCCACCCGGTCTCTCGTCACTTCGGCGCCATCTTCAAGCTCGACTAAGTCTCCAAGTTCCCACCAATACGTCAGCCTTCGGCCACAGCAGTTCTGGATACAAACGCGGAGTCTCCAGCCGCTGCCCCATCTTCGAGCTCAGCCGGGTCATTTCTGCACCCAAGACTCGGTGGTGACGCTCGCAGGAGCTGGGAACTCAGCTCGGGGCTCCGCAATTATTACCTGGTGCTGTTTCGGCAGATTTGCAGGTGGTTTCGTTGCATACTCCAGTGCCCCAGCGCTCAGCGTCGAGGTCGGGATCCTTGCCATTCCGTTTCGTAATCAATATAATTATACATTTTGACGCAGTAGTTGTCTTCGACTCGACTCAGCCTGTTGTCTTCACTGGGTCGGCGGATTTCTTGATTGACGCAGTATCTTTCTTCGACTCGACTCGGCCTGCTGTCTTCACCGTGTCGGCGGATTCATTTTCGTGGAGCGTTAGTTCTCGTCTGTCACTTGCACCAATTTTTGATGTGTCTTCGCTGTGCTAGTCGAGAGGGGTAACTCGTCGTCCAAGATAGCTTCCACTTCGTAGCGGTCTTCTCCTTCGTCGGGTTCCCAGCTATCTTCAGGCAGCAACTCTTCGTCAAAATCAAACTGCTTGAGTTTACTGGGTTCCGGTCGGAGCCGAGTCGTGGGTCTTTCACCATCCTCTTTCACAGCTTTCAATCGTGATACATGAACGACTGGGTAGAATCGATATCCACTTTTGCCAGGCAGTTCGAGTTCGTACGCGAATTCTTCGACCTTCTTCTTGATCATGAAAGGTCCGTGCCATCGGTGAGTTAGTTTCTTGGTCAGTCCGGTCTTAACACGTTCTATCAACAACCACACTTGGTCGCCTTCCTTGAACAGTGCCTGGGTTAGCTCAGCTGACGGGCTCACCGTATTTGGCAACTCGGCTGATGGCGCTCCGGAGGTTGGCGACTCGGCTGAGTGCTCTTCAATGGTCGGCGACTCAGCTGCGTGCTCGTCTTGCGTCAGGATAGCTCTCCTCTCGACTCGGCTAAGAGCTTCGTTGTGTTCCTTCGCTCTCCTTCCATTATCTTCAAAGTGAACTCGGCGTGCTTGGCTCCGGGTTACCGCGGCGATATTCGGTGCCACCTTGTCATCCTTCGCCGAGTCGCGGTCCACATACAGCACTTCCTGGATCCTATTTAGCACTTGTAACTCGGCTTTTCGGTCGGCTCTTAGTATCACGCGTCCAGCTTTAGCCTCCAGTGCTTCGGTGGCGAGGGCGTCTGCCGCAGCGTTGTAGGTGCGCAGAACATGCAGATATCGCGTTGAGCCGAGTTGTTTCGTGAGTGCCTTGTGGCGGGCTAATTCCACCTGTAACGTATCTTTCTTGCAGGCAATCACCCCCATGGATTGCTGGATTGCAAGCCGCGAGTCTCCGACGATAATCAAGTTGGTGATGCCCCGGTACAATGCCGCCGCCACCCCATGATTCATTCCAGTGTACTCGGCTATGTTGACCGTGGTAGACGAGAGGTGCGCACTCGCAGCAATCTCGATGTCCCAAGTAGGTAACCGCCACAGAATCCACGAGCAGCTACCGTATCCTCCATTTTGTTCCGTCTTAGCTGAGCCATCAAAGGATAATACATGACCCATGAAGTCGCTTGGCACCTGCGCGTACAATAGCTCCGGGTCGGTCCGGACGCTAGTCGAGCCCTTTGAGGGTGGGGCTATAGGTGTCCACTCATCCTTCCGCCGAATCATATGTTTCTCACCCCCCAAGTCGGTTGGCGTCTTGTCACCCCTGTCGCTGACCGCAGTTATCTGATCGCTGGGCGCACAATCCGCCGCGTTTTTACTGCCGGGTTCATTTGTATCCAAGGAGCCAGTTATGCCCGGATCCCACCTGTCACCCCGGTCCGGGGTAACAATCGGGCGGCCATTACTGGGAGACTGTGACACAGGAGCAGCCGGGGGGTACACCTGGTCGCCTGCCTTGAGCGTAGAGTCAATTGGCTCTATTTCGCCGAGCTCAGCTTCTTCCTGTGGGGTCGTCGAACTCGGCTGATCGCGCAGGAGTCGTTCCGTTTCCTCTTGGAGCCGTTCGAGCCGCTCCCACTGTTCGGCACATGAGAGCCCGCGCTGGGGAGCTCCTTCTCCACTGTCTGGTCGCTGTCGGATGCCCGTCGGTGTCACATAGTCGGGTCGATCGACGGCTGCTGGCTGATGTCTCAGCCACTCGGCATACAGTCGTTGCTCTTTTTTCAACAAATCCCGGTCGATAACCGCGTCATACGCCAATACTTGCCAGTCTCTGTACTTCGTCGAGTCGACCCGCACGTATCCCTCCGCGAGTGGTAGAACTTCGTGGGGTACCCATTGCACCACAGGAAAATGGGCGGGGCAGGAACCCGGCTTTTCCCCTGTGTTAGTCAGTAGAACTCGGCTGGGTCGTCCTTTCTGTGTGTACCTCACCGTCGGCACCAGTTGGTTGACCCGTCGTACCCATAGCTCGTGCGTAGCTTCATCCGGTGGTCGGCGTTGTAGCCTGAACTCGGCTGTGAACCGACTCGAAACGTTCATGCTCTCGATCGGCCCCCCGCAGATGGCGTTACCGTAATTGGTGTCTTTACGCGCACTAGCCGACTTGATCAGGTTAATCTCGATCTCGCCGGGCAACTTAGCTTTCGAATTGAACAAGTCTAACCTGATCCCAGCTGGGATCATGAAATCCGTACCCAGGATCAAATCCACTCCGGCGTGATGGCCCAATATCCACACCTCAAACTCATAGACCACTTCCCAGCCGAGTGTCACTTTCACCATAGCTCGGGTTGTCGTCTCGACTTTGCTCTTGCCGATCCCTTGCACATCAATCTTCAAGTCGGTGTTCGCCAGCCGCTTCAGACGCAGCTTTTTGGCAAACGACTCGGTTACAGCCGAGAAGTTGGCCCCAGTATCCAACAGTATCTTCGTTCTCACGTTGTTGACCGCTCCCATAACCAGGGCTCGCATCCGAACTCTGCGGTCAAACTTCCGCGACGACCACCAGCCGAGTCGTTCACCCGGTAGAAGTCTCCATCTCTTGGATTCGCCGATTGTGACTGCTGATCGCCGGGTCGTAACTGCACTTGTTATGGCCCTTGCCGAATCTTCCGCCGACTCGGCTGTCGGATCACTGCCTTCATCATCTCCGCCAGCCACATCTCCACTCGACTCGGCTGGTGTACCCTTCCTATCTTCACTCTCATCTCCGTTTCCCGTATCTTTCTCCTCTCCTTCACTCCATTTCCCAGGCCGTTCTGCTTCGCCGACAAAGGCGAACACATAGTTCGCCTCGATAGCTGTCGGCTGAGGTGACTGTGGCGGCCCGCTTATACCCAACCCAGTCAAAGTTGGCGAGCCGCCTAGTTTAAATCACCGGGCGTGTAAAGGTCTTGGAGGTCAGCCGGGACAACGGATTTGTCGACAGATGACTTCACGAACTCGGTCAGTTTCTCGAATCGTTGGAAGAGCTCACAACTTCCCGCGTCGTGTACTTGCCTGCAGAACTTGCAGCGGCGCCTGCAGAAGTGGGCGTCGTGACCGTCCGCGCCACAGGCTCCGCACGGGCTGTAGCGCCGACGCTCACCGGGCTCATCGTGGCGGGAAGGGTATCCCCTAGAATCGGATCGACCAGGGAATAGCGGAGCCGAGTTGTGGCGGGAACCACTCGAGCCACCCCTGTAGAACATGCGCTTCGACTCGGCTGTCACTCCAGCGTCGGAGTCTGAGTGGGACGACGACTCGGCTGCTGCATCTCCCTCGCTCCCTTCGCTCGAGAAATCGTAGAAGTTGGCCTTGTGACTGGTGCGACGCTCGTCGAGGGCGGCTCTGAGGTCTTCCACACTCGCATCGGCCAAAGTGACTCGGCGTTCACGGTCTTCACTGCGGCGTCCGCGGCGGTCATCACGTCGGTCGCGTTTGTCGCCATGGCGCTTCTCTCGGTAGCCGTCATTACGTCTGGACTCAATGCGTCGGTTTCCATCATCTCGGCGCGACTCGCGAACTCGGCTGGATGCTGTGCGATCCCGCTGCTTCTTCCTCTTGTCACCGAGCAGCTTCTGGTTGATGATCTTCTCCACCCGCTGGATGTCGCTGAGTCGCTGCGGGTACAGTTGGTCCATCACGGCGTCATCCCCGCAGTGGAGCAGGAAATGCTCGACGTGGCTTGCAGCTTGAGGACCGCCGGCTTCATACTGGATCTTCGCAGCTCGCGCGTACCCGTTCAGCCTCAGGAGGAAGTCGCAAATATGCTCGTTCTCCTTTCGCCGAGCTGAGGAGTAGCGCGTCTGGGCCGTCTGGTCGTACTGCGAACAGTAGTAATCCAGAAAAGCCGAGCTAAGTAGACTCCATCTCAGCTGAGTCTTCTTCCGGAGCTGTCGGAACCAGCTCTTGGCCGCTTTCCCGAGGCTGAGCGAGAACGGTTCACACCATGAATTGTTGGGCAGTCGAGTGCCCTTCATCTCATAGTTGAACCGCTTCAGCCAATGCAACGAATCTTCGGACCGGTTGCGCTTCCCGTCGAACACCGCGATCTTGTCCAGGGGTGCATGAGTGCGCACTTCCAGAACGTCCGATCGACTTCGATCCGGATCCTCCAGACTCAGCTGTTGGATGTGGTGTCTTGGAGACTCATACGGATCGGCTTTGTTTTCCCTCGCGTCATATTCGTCGTCGGACTCGGCTGCACCAGCCGAGTCGCGGGACTCATCGAATCGAGTTGCTCGGGGTTTTTCACGGGACGGCGTCTGCATGTCGGTGTCTCCGAAGTATGGAATGCTCACTTGGGCGCGGGATGCTTCGCGGCCACGTTTGACGTCTAGGGTTTTCGGCAGCGGAATCCGGTTCGGGCTGACTGCCATAGCTGCGGACTCGGTTGCTGGGAATGGGAGCTCTGCTGCCGTGTCCGCCGAGTTCATGGACTCGGCTAAGCGCGGCACTTGAGGTCGGGCAACATCAGGCATGCGCTCAAGACCGAATTCGGCTATCAGCTTTCGCTTCCACTGCATGACTTCGCTCCCAGCAGTCTTGAGCGTCCATTTCTTTTGATCGAGTCGAGTTGGTCGCCCCATGCACTGGAAACCCATGGCCCGGAGGAGGGTCGATGTTTCGTAGACCAACTCTGGCAGGGTGGAGCTACTCACTGGGTGAGTCAGCTCAGGACCGAGCACCGACCACTTGGCTTGCACTACCGGCCTCGGTTCGAACTTCGACAGCCATCCATCAGCCGACTTCATTTCTTCGCCCAGTTTGGCCAGCAACTTGTTGGCACTCGGCGTGTCCACGTTCCTCGTAGCGCGAGGGATTCTTGGCGGACGTTGGCTCGGGACCACATCTTGTTCATCGTCGTCAGCGTCTTCGCCGAACTCGGCTACGAGGCTGCTCTTCACTGGGCGCGGGGTACCCATCTTGGTCACTTGGAGCGACCATTCTTCCGCATCTTCATCTTCAGTCATCTCGGACAAGAACTCCTCCTCTTCGTCGCTCTCGTCCTCCTTCTCTTCACCTTCGTCTTCACTCACATGACCTTGGTCGTCGACGTCTTCAAACTGGACTCTCGGCGTGTCGTCCGGCGTCATGATTGCCACCGCCACACTCGCCGAGTCCGCTTCGGACGGAGTCGGGCCCCTGGCTCTCCCAGCCGGGCTGGCACTCCTTGAGGACGATCCCTTGGCCATCTTCTCTCTCTTCTCTTCTCTCTCTCTCTTCTTGCTCGTAACTTGAACTTGGTTAGTTGGAACCGCCAAATACAAGCACACCCCTGTTCCCGGGTCGCGGCACCAGTTGTGGTATTGCAAAACACACAAATCGTCAATTGTGGGTCCTCGCAAACAACCAACAACAATAGCCGAGCTAGTCGGCTGAGTTGGCCTGCGTGGGGTCTCTTTCGGGCCCCCAACGGTCCGGCCCAGCCGGGACAGTAGGTGTCTTGTCTTCGTCGAGTTCCAACCATCCGGTTCAACTCTCCAGAGACTCGCCTGAGCCGGGCAGTCTCCGTTCGCAAAACCCGTGCCGTCCACCAAAGGATGGATCAGTCACGGGCCGCCGAGTGCAAAGGCAGCTCAGCTGAAAGGTTACGGTGCCCTGGGACTTACAGGCCCACCGGCTCGCCGAGTTCGGCGAGACTTTTCTTCGCGCTTGGCGAGACTGCCCCTTCCGGGCCTACGTTATCTCTTGGCGCTACCTGTTGGTACCCTACAAGCTATGCCTCTCAGGTACCAACGGCAGACATACCCCGGCCCTATGCAGGGACTTACCGAAGAAGTGTACACGTGTCTTGGACTAGGAAAATTCTACTCTGTTTGTTTGGTTATATCTTTCGGACGTCCTGAAGGGACGCCTCTACTGTTCCTGAGTTCCTATACACATATCTAATGAAATAGAGTGGTTTCGGATCTCGGCCGACCCTTCGCCGAGTTCGGCGACTTGGTTGGTCCGGATACTGAGTTTATCCGGATCCTTGAACTCAGCTGGTCCGGATACTGAGCTATCCGGATGGTACTTTGTACCCTTCAGCCGAGTCGCCATCGTCGACCTGTTATCCTAAGCCGCTTTGGTACCCTGTACCAGTGTGTGCCCTCGGTGAGATAGTACTGTGACCGCTCTGAAGCTGAGACAGTAGACCGCTCTCACTTTGAGACAGTATGGCCGCTCCCATTCTGAGACAGTCTAGTGTCCCCGATGTTCGGTGTCTTGCCACATGAGTCACCGAAACTTGATGTTTACTACACCACAGGTCCTTCGCCTAGACAGCGCGTTATCGGGCGCCACCTAAACGGTATACGTTTAACGTGCCTTTGTTCCAGCACGGGTCTGTGGGGGGTTGAGTACCCGAACCAGCAGGCGTCGGGGGGGGGGGGGGGGGGGGCCGCGATATCGAGGCGGCTCTACTTGCCGGCGCCTGGTGGTTCCCCTGGAACCGAGGTAAAGACGGGAGGTCTTTGTGGTTCAGAGAAATTTCGGGACTGAGTCCTTACCCTATCCTATGCCCTTGCTACTGGCTACTCTGTCCTACTGCTTGCTAAGCCTACCGCTCTGCGCCTGTCCTTACTTCTGGCGTGCTTGCACTACCGTCCTTCAACCTGATTTGCATGGCGTAATCAAGATCTTACCTCGGCGCGTTTTGGTCGGCGGGGTTTGGGTCGGCGTGTTTTGCTCGGCGGGATTTAGGGTTGGCATGTTTCGCCGAAACTGGCGCGTGAGTTGATCTGTCGGATGATTGCGCGCCGTACTGGATTCTGGCGCCGTGTCCCGCGGCTCGTCACCCATGTCGTATCTCCCGTCGAGTTGTCGCGCCTATCAAACCCCGCCGTGCTTCTCCCGCCGCGTCGAAGTCCATCACTCAAGTCCGCCGACCTCCATCTCGGCGCCTTCTTCCTCCGGCGCCCGGTGTGCCCGCTTCCCCCGCGGGGCACTACACCACAGAGTTCATTTCTTGATCCGAAATAACAATGTCGTTTAGCGTCTCCAACGCATTGGCATCTTGCATAATGCAAAAATTGTGTAATACAACGCACGCACCAATGACGGTGCCGTCGATTTGCTCATTGTGGCTCTCTAGCTCACGCCGCAGAATTTGAAATCGTCCTTTGAGAGCTCCAAATGCGCACTCTACAGGAATGCGTGTCCGGGAATGTGCCAGATTGTATCTGTTGATATCAGGAGACGTTCGAGCATCATGCTCAAACGGGGTGAGTAAATACTCTCGAAACATATACCCACCGTCACCAAGGATATGATGGTTGAAGGTAATCAGAGTCTTGATATTGGCGCCAATCCAGCTGCCCGACCATAGCGTGCAGTCGTTGCTACTGCCAGGTCTAATGGTAAATTCCATGAACAGCTTGTTACTGTCCACTACTGCTTGCATGTTGTAGGCTGTAAAATGCTTCCTACAATACCACCCCCAAAAATTGGCTGGGCGCGATCGCTTGATGAGAGTGCCATATACTGCACCAGCCACGCGATCAAAGCCGGCAATATCCTTAAAGCCTTTAACTACCTCGTTCCAATCGGTGTCAGTGCGCGGGAAATAAACGAAGTGCTTGCGGTCGTCGTATATGTGGTGTAGGAAACGTCAAGTTTTGTGGCGCACACTGGTACAAGGTACCGAAGCAGCTTAGGATAACAGGTCGACGGTGACAACTCGGCGGGAGGGTACAGGGTACCATCCGGATAGTCCAGTATCCGGACCAGCCGAGTTTGAAGATCCGGATAAACGCAGTATCCGGACCGACTAGGCGCGAGAAGTCGCCGAACTCGGCGAAGGGTCGGCCGAGATCCGAAACCACTCTATTTCATTAGGTATTTGTATAGGAACTCAGGAACAGTAGAGGCGACCCCTCAGGGCGCCCGAAAGATGTAACAAACAAACAGAGCAGAATTTTCCTAGTCCAAGACACGTGTACACTTCTTCGGTAAGTCCCTGCATAGGGCCGGGGTATGTCTGCCGTTGGTACCTGAGAGGCATAGCTTGTAGGGTACCAACAGGTAGCGCCAAGAGATAACGTAGGCCCGGAAGGGGCAGCGCGGAGAAAAGTCTCGCCGAACTCGGCGAGCCGGTGGGCCTGTAAGTCCCAGGGCACCTAACGTTTCAGCTGATCTGCTTTTGCACTCGGCGGCCCGTGACTGCTCCATCCTTTGGTGGACGGTACGGGTTTTGTGAACGGAGACTGCCCGGCTCAGGCGAGTCTCTGGAGAGTTGAACCGGTTGGTTGGAACTTGGCGAAGACAAGACATCTACTGTCCCGGCTGGGCCGGACCGTTGGGGACCCGAAAGAGACCCCACGCAGGCCAACTCAGCCGACTAGCTCGGCTGTTGTTGTTGGTTGCTTGCTAGGACCCACATTTGACGTTTTGTGTGTTTTGCAATACCACAACTGGTGCCGCAACCCGGGAACAGGGGTGTGCTTGTTTTTGTTAGGTGCCAGCTAACCAAGTTCAAGTTAAGAGCAAGAAGAGAGAGAGAAGATGGCCAAAGGATCGTCCTCGAGGAGCGTCAGCCCGGCTGGGAGAGCCAGGGGCCCGACTCCGTCGAGGGTTTAGGGTTTAGGGTCCATATACACCGGAGGACATTATAGTGAAATCAAGTCAAACCGGAGCACCACTAGCCGCTGCTCCGTGTCCTCCACCTTTTGACTTGGGTTTACTATGAAATTGCTCCGTGTCTTCCTCGAGGTCAATGTCCTCCATGTTTTGGCTCGGGTTTTCTATATTAAGACTCCGGAACAATTTTGACCAGGTTTTACAGCTTTAGTGCTGAACACTGGAGTGATTATATGTTAGTTCGCGCGTAGATCAGTGCTACAACCCCTGTTTAAAACACGCCCGTAGTTATAGAGATAGCTCAATTTTTGATTAGGGTAGTGTAACGGGCTGGTGGTTACGTACGTAAGTAGGTAGACAGAGTTACATAAGTAGGTAGGAGCCCCATGGCTACATACACAAAAGTAGGTACAGGCACACGGCTAGCGTGTGCACTGTTGTCATTACCTGATAGGATGGAAGTGGGGAGCCAGACCCATTTCAGCCAATCAGGCATCGATTTAGATTTGAGTGGTTCACAAAGAGAACGGGAGCCCCCGCTCCCGTTCCATAAATAAACAGAGTTAAATTTGCCCCAAACCTGACACTTGATTCTACTATTGCGAGCTTCCTCTTGCATCTATAGTGTACGCTAGTGACGGTACTTCTTACCCCGTTATTGTACTCGAAGTGATTGGACCCAAAATTATAACCGCCCGCGGCAGGCGGCATAACTCGGCGGGCGCCCAGCGGACGAGGCTATAAGTAGTATTAATAGATTGGTGAGGGTGTTAAGCAGCTACTTAGCAACTTGTCGAAGCTCAGCGATGGCAAGCACGACGCCCACGCACGAGAAGCTGTCGCCCGGTCAGAAGCAGTACGTGGCAAGGTGTTTCACCTTCATGGCCACTGCGAAGGAAGTAGGACTCTTTAAAGGCCACAAGACCCGGGACTTGGTAGCTGAGTGTCTTGGCAACGCTCATGGCACAGTCACGACGATCATAATGAATTACAACGCGAACAAGGAGACCAGCTTTGAGGTGAGTTCCAGCTTTCTTGCCGCTAGCAAGTATTAACATATAATATCGTTAACCTCTATAACTATATATGTGCATGTGAGAGAAAACTGATGGAAGCAGAAGCCAAACTCTATCTACCTCTAATAACGAATTTCAGATCATCTCATTTGCACATCGGTGTTCGAATCCCTCTGTCGGATCGTTTTGGCAAAGTTGGCTTCTCTCGTGAAATCCCAGCTGGTTTTGAGTGTTGGCCAATGAAACAAGCGCCTGAAGATCAACCCGTTTCCCGGAACTTTGGCGATATCTGGATGGCGTTTTCAAACGTCTGTTTGAGCCACAAGGACTGTGAAATCGAGTATTCTGACCCCATTTTTGCAATCTAGACGTGCGACAACCCCTTATATCTAACTGTTGCTATAGGATTTTGGTCAACTTCCTCTCATAATGAATGGCTACATTTGGGTCCAATCACTTCTGTCGAGTACAATACACCTGGTAGCACTTCGTAGTCCTTCCAATGACCAAGTTCAAGATGAGTGAAGGCACGCCGCCGGTGGCTCCAGTGATGACCCTGGAACACACGGCGTTTTCCCACCTCACCACTGTCGAGTGGCAAGCGCTACACCGCCTCGTGGCGGTGTCTGGAGAGTTCGTCGTCACGTCGCTGCTGAGCTCAGCGACCCCCGACCAACAGCGTCAAGCCATCCAAGAATGAATGGAGCGCGAGCTCGCCGAAGCGAAGCGGCGAGTACCAACTCCCTCGCACTCCTCACGGCATGACGCCGTGAAATTGAAACGTCGTCCTACTCCGCCGCCGGACAAGACCGTCTCCCGCTGAACCGCTGGTTCCGCGAGATCGACATCGCGATCACTTCGAGGTTGATCGAAGCGCCGACGGCGAGAGTCAACTTCTTGTTGTCTCGCCTCTCCGGAAAGGCCAAGGAGTGGGCCCTTGGCAAGCTCGTCGTCGACCGAGGTACGTTCCCGACTCTGGAGAGTCTCCAGGGTGACCTCCGAGTCGCGTTCGAGCCTCCGCAAGACGAGTCGCGCACGCGTGCGACGTTCTTCGCCCTTCGGCAGGGCAAGATGTCCATGCGCGAATACGTGCAGAAGACCCGACACCTGGTTTCGTGCATCGTCACGAACCCGATCGACGTTGTCTCTCAAGTGCACGTCTTTATCCTCGGGATGCGTGAGGGCATGACACGGTACTGCCTCACGCGAGCGGAGCCGTCGACACTCGAAGCTGCGTTCGCACTCGCGCTGCGCGAGGACTACACGGTCGCGTCTTCCTACGCGTGAGAGCTGACGCCGGACGCTCAGGCCTCCGCGCCCGAGCCCATGGAGATTGACGCCAGCGAAGCCGAGTCGAGGTCGCGGTCGACCTCGACTGCACGTGGTCCAAGGTTCAGCAACGACAACCGCCCGCGCGACGGTCGTCCACTGGGCTGCTACCGCTGTCGCAAGTCTGGTCATCGCGCAGCGGTGTGTCGCGCGCCATCTCCAGTCCTGGCAAGCGCTGAAGTCATCGGCGAGGCCGACGACACGTTCCCGACCGCTCTACCAAAAAACGGTCGGGACCAGTAGGTGCGGGGCGCCCTACTGGCTGGATCGGAGGTCCTGGTCCCCCGGTGGCAACCGGACCTCCTCGCCCCCCCCCCCGTGCTTTACGCACACTTCAATGCCACCACCACAAACGGCGACTCGAGACTGATCCTCATCAGTCTCCACGTCGCCGGCGCGGAGCGTCCACTCCGCGCGTTGCTTGACTCCGGGGCCACGAACAACTTCATTCGTGACGATTGCCTCGCTCTCCTCCAGCCGCATGTGCGTGTGCGGGAGGGACCGGGCGAGATCGTCGTGAAGTTGGCCGACGGCAAGCCCCACCGCGCTCCGCTGCGGGCTGTGTCGTTGGCGTATGCCTTCGACGGCTTTTCCACCACCACGACTTCCTGGTGATCGAGCTGAACTACGCCTTCGACTGCATCTTGGGAATGCCGTGGCTCGCTCGCTACCAACCGGAGATCGACTGGTTAGCCCGTTCGGTTCGTCGGCGTGTCGGCTACGGCGTCAGTGAGGTGTTCACTCACCTACTCGTCGCCCCGTCGCGCTACGTCGCAGTCGTGGATCGGACATCCACGACCCAGCCCCCACAACGAGAGAGTGATAGCCCTCGCTGTGTGGAGTGCGCGGCCTCCGTCATTGGTCCAGTCAGCAACCCGTCCTTGTGAGCGCGCGAGGGCCTGATGAGAAAAACGGTCGAGCAGTGGCTCCCGTACGAGAACTACGCGGTCGAGCAGAGGCTCCCGCACATGAAGAACGCGGTAGAGCAGAGGCTCCCGCCTGTGCTGAACGCGGTCGAGCAGAGGTTCCGGCATGTGAAGAATGCGGTAGAGCAGCGGCTCCCGCTCGAGAATGCGACGGTCGAGCAGCGGCTCCCGTTCGCTGATGATTCCGTCGCGCAGCAGGACCTGCGCGACACCGGCATAGTCGAGACCAAGCTCCCATGCCTAGAGGAGGGTGAAGTGTCATCCAGCGAATCCTCATCCAGCGAGACTTCGGCCTCGAGCAGTGGCTCGAGGCGACTGAGGAAGTCCAAGCGCAACCGATCCGGACGCCTCCGCCTGCGACGGAGGTCTACCGCAGTCGATCCGGCTCCGTCGATCGAGATCCTCAACGTCGTCTAGTATTCGGAGGGCTCTCCGAACCAGGTTCGCGCGATCGAGGTGGCGAATCCTCCATCCGACGCGGCGACCATCACGCGGCTTCCAGGCCTCTCCAGGAAGCCTTTCCTGCGCGACCTGAAGGCCGGTGAGATCGAGCAAGTCTCTCCTCACCGGCTTCGACCAACCCGGCGTGCTTGCCAGCGACGACGTCTCGTCGTCGCGACCGAAGGCGGCTTAGCCGAAGTCTGTTCGTGAGGCACGCTTTGCCGCGCAGTCTTGGCAAGCCCCCCAAGACTCGAACAACCCCGTCTACACGCTCGCACGCGAGTTCGAAGACATCTTCCCCGAGAAGATTCCGGCGGAACTTCCTGCTGAGCGAGGTGTCCGGCACGAGATCGACCTCGTGCCCGGGTCGAAGTACTGCGTGACGCGGCAGTGGCCGCTGCCGCGAGATCAGGTCCAGGCCATCGACGACTTCTGCGAAGGCCACCGCAAGGCTGGCCATGTGCGAGAGAGTATCTCTCCGCACTCGAGTCCGACGTTCTGCGTGAAGAAGGCGACTGGAGGGGTGGCGCATCGTCCATGCGTTCAACAAGTTGAACGACGCCACCATTCCCGCGCAGACGCCCATTCCTCGGAAGAACATGGTCCTCGACACCATGTCTGGCAGCGTCATTTACAGTGCGATCGATCTGACAGACGGTTTCTATCAGATCCTGATGAGAGAGAGCGACATTCCTCTCACGGTCGTTAGCACTCCTAGCGGCATGCTCTGGGAGTGGCTCGTGATGCTGCAGGGTTTGAAGAATGCGCCAGCCACGTTCAACAGGATGGTCTCGCATGTGCTGCGCCCACTCCGTGCTTTTGCACCGAGCTACTTCGACGACATCTTTGTGCACAGTCGCGCCGAGGACGGACTCAGCGCCGTCGACGTACATCTTCGGCATCTAAGCAAGGTTTTCGAGAAAATGCGTGAAAACAAGCTGTACGCCCACCCCAAGAAGTGTGTATTTTGTGCGCCGGAGATTCCGGTGTTAGGTTACTACGTCAGCAAGAGCGGCATTCGCGCCGACCCTGAGAAGATCTCGTCGATCTGTTCTTGGCCGACGCCCAAGAACCGGCAAGAGCTGCGCCAATGGCTGGGCCTCGCGAATTACCTTCACAAGTACACGAAGGATTACGCCGGCCTGATCCAGCCGATGTCTTCGCTGCTGAAGAAGGACGTGGCATGGAACTGGCGTCCTGAACACCAGGACGCATTCGACGCCGTGAAGGAGAGCCTCGCGTCTGCGCCCGTCTTGATGCTGCCCGACACGTCAAGACCCTTCCACGTGGTGTGCGACGCGAGCGACTTTGCCATCGGATGCGCCCTCGTGCAGTTTGACGCTGAGGGTCGCGAGCGGGTCGTGAGTTATCAGTCACGACAGATGAAGCCGGCGGAAAAGAACTACCCTGTCCACGACAAGGAGCTCCTCGCGATTCGCTACGCTCTGATCAAATTCAGAGTGTACCTTCTCGGCGAGCAGACGTTCGCAGTCTTTACGGATCATGCTTCGCTACGGACGGCGATGAAGAGCCCGCATCTCTCTCAACGCATGGCGAGATGGCTCTCGTTCTTTGCCGAGTACAACTTCGTCGTACATTACAAGCCGGGCAAGAATAACATTCTTGCCGATGCGCTGTCCAGGCGACCCAATTACGACCCTCGGCACTTGACGCGTCATCAGGATATCCCTGACGACGATGACGATGATGATGACTCCGCGACCTGCGTGACGCTGGGCATCAACGGCACAGTGTCAAGCCCCGTTCTGCCGCTGCGTCAGCAAATTGCTGACGCGTACGAAGAAGACGCCTTCTACGCTGCGATCATCCGGTATCTGCGTAATCCAACGGCAGATACGCTCGCAAAGTTGACGCGCCCAACGCGTGATGCGATCACGCGTTATGACCTCGACGGCGATCTTCTGACGTACGCCATCGACATGTTTGATACGCCGCGTGTCGTCATCCCCGCGGATGACGACCTTCGTGCTCGTCTGGTGCACGAGTACCACGATGCACCCGCCGGCGGTCATCTCGGACGCGAGAAGACGTTTGCCGCTCTCTCGCGTGACTTCTTCTGGCTTCGCATGTACAAGTGGATACGGAAATTGGTCCGTTCCTGCGAGATCTGCCAGCGTGTGAAGCCTGCAGCGTCCAAGCAGGATCCGCATCGTCCGCTACCCATCGCCACGAGCGCGTGGCGATCTGTCAGCATGGACTTCATCTTCGGCCTCCCACGTGACGCCGAAGGCCGCACCGGTGTCCTCGTCTTTGTGGATCGCTTCAGCAAAATGGTCCATCTTGCTCCAGTCGCGGCAGAAGTGACAGCCGACAAGTCGGCCGAGTTGTTCCTCGACCTGGTGTTCCGCCACCACGGCCTGCCGGAGTCCATTGTCTCGGATCGCGACCCCCGTTTCACTTCCGCGTTCTGGACGCGGCTGTTTGCGCTGCTGGGCACCCACTTGCTTATGTCCACGGCGGCCTATCCAGAGACGGATGGGCAAACGGAGCGTGTGAATCGCGTCCTCGAGGACGTATTGTGTAGCTACGCAACGTGTAATGGGCTTACTTAGCCCAATACTTTAGCTTACACGTGAGCGCACGTGTATGAGGAAGCGTAATGTGTATTTAACTTAGATTAAGTATACTTGCATCCACAAGTATAATTAAATCTAAATTCTCTGAAATTTATTTCAGAGCTAAGGAGTGGATCCCAGTGGACGTCTGATTTTGGAGCATCCTATAACCTGGTAATTTATATATAAAAGAAACATGCAGTTACGCAGGTACAAGTACAGAACCTTCACGAATCGTGACACACGATTTAATGCCCGACACAGTTAATAAATTACCTGCGTGTTGCCTGTGTCGTCCACCTCAGCAAAGTACGAAAGACAGATGTTGCGTGAAGGTTCTCCAAGAAGGCGCACGAAGTGAAGTGAAGTGGTGCACGAAGAAGCTCCTGGTCCTATTGACACCAAGCAAGTGGCATAAAGCGATATCCACCACGTCCAGCTGAAGTGGGTAGCGCATCAGCAAGAACGGTTTGATATGTTGCTGCGAAATCCACGGAGAATATATCCGCCACGATCGTCTACTGAGCTTCCCAGGGGTAATTATTCCACGCCGCTACGACAGCTACACCGCATTGAGCGGCTCTTTCAGACGTACACTACAGATTGAATGCTGCACGTTGGTTGCTGTAGTACGTCGATCTGACCGAAGTGCACGTAGTCACCAAGAGCTGGAGAAAGCTTGCCGACATCGATCGAGACGGCGGATTATCTCGTAGCCTCACAATGTTACGCCATGGTATACGATTGCCAGTCAATCGTGCTATTTATCAGCTTGCTAGGAAACACTACTGACAACCAATTGCAAAACAATGTCGCTCAGGCCCTCGAGCAGTTGGCAGCTCTAACGAAGTCACTGCAAGACCGAAAGGAGTAATTACACGCTATGTTCATCCTCTTGCTGCGCCGCACGAGGAGGTCATCCGTTTCTTTTACATACTTAAGTACACGGTGATCATGCAGTCTTCTGCTTCAATAAAGAACACCGATCAAAACATATCCTTTAGGATTAAATTTAAGCAAATTTGAAACTACTATGCATTTTGACCTCTTATCTAGAATTACCCTTACAATTTGTATATATATATCATGTGTTCCTTATTGAAACAGAAGACTGCATAATATATTTTAATATTTTCCTTCAAAGTATTACTACTATATAGTATATGACACACTGTATACAGTATGTCCCGTGAAGATACTGCGGCAGCGAAGCAGGCGCAGTAAATGCACAATTTCATGTCCATGCAAATGTAACATTAGAAGAACGTTATGCCGTGGGACCAGCGATACCAGCCCAACCCTCTGGTTAGTTTGTTAAGTATTTTTTTTTGTTTAAGTTAATTTTTGGCTTCGCGATCCCTGCGCCTTTGGCACCCTGGGCACGTTGGCGACCACTCCCGCGCCATCTCTAACTTTGGACGTTACCTAAATTTCAGAGCTTCTTCGTGCCCCGCACGACTTTGTAAAGGTACAAATAGTAGCTTTTGCGGTAAAATGAGAACTGAATTGAATGTTAACTGTGAATTTCCTCCTAAAACTGATATCTATAAAGAGAGGTTCTGCCAACGAGTGGTTGGCAGAAACTCCGACCTAATGCTTGAGTATTACTGGTAGAAAGACCCTGCTTTCTAGCCAATAGGACTGCTTCCTAATATGAATGGTGACCACACTGCGATGTGACCCACCTGAATGTATCCACTTAGTGCGTGTTGCACTAAGGTGAGGTTAGCCGGATGTGTAGCCCCGCTACACATTTCACATGGAATACGGGGGAGGCGTCAGTGGAATGCGGATGAGGCATATTTTTTTCATTGGCTGAAAAGGAGGAAGGTGGTGTTCAGTAACAGGTCTAAAAAGATTTAAGAGCAAAATGACTTTTTTGTAGCACGGCGCACTCGCGCAGCATGCCCGCGGGTGTGTGTGTATTCGGCCAGAGCGCGTCCAGCGCTCGGGTGATCGACGAGGTGCCGCGCAAGCAGCCGGCACTGCACTGGCAGGTCGTGGACAAGGGCGTGGTGGCCTTCTCCCCGCTCTACTGGAAGAACTGGTCCCAGTATTCCTGCTTGCAGGAGTCCTCGGTCCGGCGGGGCGACTACGCGTCGCTGCACCCGAGGCTGCAGGCGCTGCTGGGGTTTCCTGATGACGCACCCGCGTCGCCGCCTCAAGAGAAAGCTGCGCGTGCTGGGCGACACCAGCGTCGACCTGGTCGTGGACAAGGGCGCGCAGGACGCGCTCATGGTCGAGGACACGGCCGCGGTCCGACAGGACGCCACGCGCATGCTGCGGAAGATGCATC
Source organism: Phytophthora x cambivora (assembly GCA_033557925.1). Classification (NCBI taxonomy): domain Eukaryota; phylum Oomycota; class Peronosporomycetes; order Peronosporales; family Peronosporaceae; genus Phytophthora; species Phytophthora x cambivora. The sequence continues at coordinate 99,597 of JAUCEB010000029.1, read as the reverse complement.
GCGTGCTGGCGCCTGGCGGCCGCTACTGCTGCGTCACCATGGCGCAGGACTTCATCCTGCAGCACCTGCTGAGCTTCTTCAGCGCCCAGGATGAGGCCCGCCCCGCTGGGGTGTGGGCGTGCAGGAGCTGTATAGGTTTAGGATGGATTGTAAGTTTCAAGAATATAGTTTAGAAATTAAAATATAGTAGATAGTGTGTAGGAGGTAGGTAAATAAGTATAGTGTTAGGGTTTAGGGTCCCTACACACTGGAGGAAATTATAGTGAAATCAAGTCAAACCGGAGCACCACTAGCCGCTGCTCCGTGTCCTCCACCTTTTGACTTGGTTTTACTATGAAATTGCTCCGTGTATCCCTCGAGGTCAATGTCCTCCATGTTTTGGCTCGGGTTTTCTATATTAAGACTCCGGAACAATTTTGACCAGGTTTTCACGCTGTAAAGGGATTCAATCACCAATTCAACTGTTCAACTTCAAGTCAGTCGGAGTCAGTACACAATACTATACGTTACCAGCTCTGAAGCTAAGTACCGCTCAGTACGGTTAATATGTGTCAATCTGCGTCGATCGGCGCTGAAAACTTGTGTTCCCTCGGTTTTAAGCACTGGGAATACAACACTACCAGCCCCATGCGTCATGTGCGATTTTTAGTCCGGAACAGGCGGAGTAGTAACGCTGTATCACATGAAAATTACTCAACAAAATGGAGTTGTTTGGAAACATTCGCGTCAAGACATCCTGGCGTGGCCTCCGTTCATTAGAGCGAATGCGCGGTTTCCATCAGTGTGTGCATACGTACACCCCTTGAGTGTATTGGATTAAGATGTAGTTTTGACAACGTGTCTTTTATCTTTCCAATCAGAAGGTTCCCCACGCGGACATTCAGCATCTCAGCATCTGCCAGTACAACCCAGTTATCTCGCTTGTACAAGTTAAGATATTTCTCGATTTTTTCCAGTTCTTGTGGTAATGCTTAAGCTCGGCCGTTACGCCTTTTCATGCCCTCCGTGGAGCAGCTCCATCTACGTAGGAGCACAAACATGTTAACTCATCAATACCCCCCCCCACCCACTCAGTTCCACAAATCCACCGTACATATACAAGAGATTTAGGCAATGCGCAATCGATGGAGCATCAGCACAGTGATACGAGGGAGGGGGAAGTGGCTGGCGTGCGTCCAGGATCTGGTGAAGGAGCGATGCGTGTGTGGGTCGACCGTAGTACGCTCCGAGCTGCATCGGTGTGCTGCAAGAGGGCGGTGGGGGAGGCTTTTGAAGCGTGGCAAAAATGGCTGGCTGGCTGTGGTTTTTAGGGATGCAGAAACCGCTACAAATACGGGATATACCATGATAAATATGCATGTATCGAAGTTAGGACTAAACCGCTGTAAAAAAATAGAAAGTGGGGTTGATCACTGGAGGAAATATAGTGATATTGACGTAGATAGAAATAGGGATAAATTATTATATAATGGCAAATAATCCAATAACTAATTTTTAATATAGCTAGTATGGCAGCATCCTCAAACCGGTTGCTTGGGGGCGACTATAACATCGGTTAAGTACCGTTTTAAAGACGCCCCCCCCCCTCTTCTTTCAACTTGTTTTTTACAGACTTTGCCGCCACGACAGAACGCCAATGGCGCGCGTGGCATGTAAGGTATATATCGATCCCAAGGTTACCACTCATGGAGTACGCTTTCATATACGGGGTGCCACACGCTCCTCGCGGATGCCTAAAAAACGCAGTAGATTTGCATTTACATGTACATATCTGAAACCTGTGCGAATTTCATAAAAACAGTGTTTTTTAAAGTACAAGGGGCACCTGTAGTAAGATATCATCGAATTGAGCTCAAAATCCGTTTACTAATCCTACTCCAATGCAAAATGTTCACTCAGTGGCAAGCTCAGTTTGCTTATTTTGCACCCGGTTTCCGATGAAGACCATCAGTCCAAACCCTCTAGTCATTCAAACATACTTCTTAGTACTATCTTTACAATCTTTTACATTTAATTCGATTTGAATAGGTATTATAGCATCCAGAACGGGTGCGGATTTTACACGAGTAATCTTCGGATGGTTCCCGAGTACAGCTACAATAAAGATGCTCGCCGACTGCGCTTATCAGTTTTGGAATTACTCGGATGGTTAAAATTACTCGGATGCTTCAGACCATGCGTCTGTGTCTATACCGCAACATTTGTACACGGAGTTGCAAGAGTTCTGCAATTACACTTCAGTCGGGGATGTCACGATATGGAGGACATGGTTTGTCCTGGGTTTACGCCCGCACGCTGCGCGCACGGCTCGTAAACCGCAGGCGGGGTTGCTGCCTTCGGCAGCTGGAAGAAATCAAACAGCATGAAACTATCGCCCTACACGCGCTCCGCGCGAACCCAAAAAACTTGTAACGCATGAACCCTACCGCGCTTGCGCGCGGGAGTCGGCTCGCTGCGCTCGCTTAGTGCTTCTATATCAAAGCCATAACATCTGTACTCGCACTTCCACCTTTCGTATTTCACTCGTACTTGTATTGCCACCAATAAAATTATTGTACTCGCCGAGCATCTCAATAATGGGAACCATCCGAATTGTACTCGCCTAGAATCTTTTCCCATCCAGAACAAAACCACTCCACCAGTAAATATTTGACCAAAATATAGATTTCATGCGTTCTAAGCTTTCGATTCATTCAGCACAACGTTTCCACTCAAAGCTATTGTTTCCATTAATTAAAGAGGAAGCTACCACCAAACGCTATGCAGCCGCGTGGCTCTGAGAGTAGGTAGCTGTCAAACTGCAATAAATACACATACAAGCCAAACTGATGCTTCCGCTATACGCTTTTCGTAAAGTACAAGCCCTCCAGTAAAACCAGCAACAAATTTTCCGAAATTTGATACTTTTCTCGTTTAACAGCAAAAAAAACAATTGGAATCGCCCAGCTACTCCATTGCAATCCATAAACGATGAACTTTCGTCCATGACATATCGTTCCACGGAAAAGAAAAGGTAAACCTTGTGATGTTATGAATTTGAAGTGACCTAGGCTAACGCCGCCTAATGTCCATGCTCAGCAGATGCCATAACATTGTAATGTTGCAGCAATACTGGCTGACTACGCGTTCGTTGCTTCACGGAACAGCTCGGTAAGAGCATATAATTCGACGGAGCTTTGAAGCAAAGCGGAGTCGCTGAAAATCTCGCAGCATCTCTTATAACTCGAGGGTTCACTGCTGAGCCCACGAGTCCTTATACCATTTGTAGCGGGGCTACACATTCGGCTAACCTCACCTTAGTGCAACACGCTCTAAGTGGATACATTCAGGTGGGCCACATCGCAGTGTGGTCACCATTCATATTAGGAAGCAGTCCTATTGGTCAGAAAGCAGGGTCTTTCTACCAGTAATACTCAAGCATTAGGTCAGGGTTTCTGCCAACCACTCGTTGGCAGAACCCCTCTTTATAGATATCAGTTTTAGGAGGAAAGCCACAGTTAACATTCAATTCAGTTCTCATTTTACCGCAAAAGCTACTATTTGTACCTTTATTTAGATTTAATTTTACTTGTGGATGCAAGTATACTTAATCTAAGTTAAATACACCTTACGCTTCCTCATACACGTGCGCTCACGTGTAAGCTAAAGTATTGGGCTAAGTAAGCCCATTACACCTGGTAGCACTTTGTAGTCCGTCCAACGACGGACTAATTACGTATCGCATGAAATTCGATACGGGGGCCGAGGACCTGCCTGCGGACGCGAGTATGTCCACTGGTAACCCAACCACGGGTGCAACGCATGTTGCACGCGAAGACTGTCTCCACCTGGCGGATCCAGAGTGGGAGGCACTCCAACGACTGTCGACGGTCATTGGAGAAGCGGCCATAGCGAGGATGCTACGCACGCTATCGCCGACAGAGCAACACGGTGTTGCTCTAGGCTTCATCGTGAAGGAACAGCGCGAGACCGCTGCTCGCGCTACGGTGTCGAAGTCATTGAAGCTCCACGTGAACAGCTATGTTGGAAGAGAGGGCGAGCCTCTCCTCCGTTGGCTTGTCGAAGTCGACACTGCCATTACGGCTCGACGTATGGTCGACCCGTTGTCGAAGGATGCGTTCGCCATGTCATGCCTTGGCGGACGAGCAAGGAGTTGGGCGTACGGACGCCGACTCACTGACCCTACGTGCTTTAGCACGTACGAGGTGTTCAAGGAGGAGCTCAGACAAGCGTTTGAGCCCCCGCAGAATGAGTTCAGATCGAGGGCTGGGTTCCTCGACCTGCAACAGGGCAAGCATGACGTGCATGCTTACGCTCAAAGGGCGCGATACTTGGTCTCGAACATCGTGACCAACCCGATAGACAAGGCGACAAAGGTCGCCACGTTCATGAAGGGCCTGAGAGATGGGCCTGTGAAGACCTATCTCTTCCGAGAGTACCCAAGTACTCTCGAGTCTGCGATTACCCTTGCGATGCAAGAAGAGTTTAGCCTGCGACAGGCTAAGCTCCATGTGAACGTCCCGCGGCCGATGCCGCGACCGATGGTAAAGCCGACGGGAGGTCCCGAACCAATGGACCTCTCGAGTGCGACGGCTGCTGGATCTCAGCAGCGTCGTGGATCTACGAACAGGGCTGTCGGTTATGGCATTTTTATTTATTAGGTCATGCAGCAACTCATAAATAATTAGAGAAGGTCGCTTCAAGCGCCTGCATAAATTATGACATGCACTCCAGTTGAACAATAAATATTGCAATGCAACTTCAACGTCTATTAGTCACGGTTACTCACAATACGGTCGACTGTCGAATCATCCCAAAAACGGTCGTTTTCACGCAGAAACAAAATCGTTTCCAGCGTGGCAGGCTGCAGGCTATTGCGCTCTTGGCCGAAGGTCGTGCGGGCAACGCTGAAAAAGCGCTCGACCTTGTTCGAAGTCGGCGGAATGCTGGCGAGGAGCCCATACCGTGGCTTTCGCGCCTCGAGGCGGCGACGCTTCTCCAATCGCTGCACGAACGAAGCCCCCGCCGCGTCATCCTCCTCGTCGCTCGAAGTAGCAGGACAGCAAAGGAAAGGCCGCAGCGCTCGTTTTTCTGCCGCTGTGAGTCGAGCGCCGCTGTCTTTCAAGACACGGACACAGCCCGATTCGAAATCGGGGCTGTGGACGATAGTAGCGCGCGGTCCTAATATAGTATTTCACACAAATAGTCGGTTAGTACTTTTCAAAGTAGCAAATCAGGAGACCTGTACTTACTGATGTAGTTCGCGAAATTCGGGTGCGCTGCTATCATCCCGTCAAACCACACTCGCACATCGAGGAGAATAATATCGTTGGCTTGTAGAGCCTTCGATACAGACTCGATGTCTTTCAACTCCGCGTAGAGAGACTTCAGGCGCCGGTTGCAGGCCGGGGACGGCAGCAACTCCATGACGTCGTCGTCATCGTCATCCAGGATCCTGCCGGATGACGGGTCGCAGCGGTTTTGAGGCTGGTATTACAGGTGAAGCAAAACATATTAGTCGGTTAATACACAAAGTATTAATATTCATCCTAAAGTATGATTAATACAAAACTTACCGAAGTTTTGCAGACTGCTTGAGGGTGCGAAGCTTTACCATGAGAGCTTGCACGATAGCCAAATCTTCCACATACTGTTCGAGGTGATGCCGCACAGCAAGATTGAGTCTGTGACTAGCACACCCGACCTGCGGAACCAGCATGATGGTAGCCAGGCGCTTGTTTACGGAGCAGTTGTCACCGACCAGGTAAACACAGTCACTCAGCGCCTTGCCGAACGTCTCTAATACACCAGCCAAGTACTCGCGGTGGGTACGAGCAGAAAGGTCATCGTCGGGCTCTTGGATGATCGGAGCCATGCTCAGGAGAGCATACTTCGCGACACCGTCGACCGCATAGCATACGAATACGGCGACGTAGTGCACCGATGCATGGATCCAACCATCCAGCATGAGCCCGAAACGATCTGGGAGGTCTCCCGCGATGTCCAACCCCACCAACTGGGCGACCGACTCCTTCAGCGCCCTTAGGGTCTCGACCGAAATTGGTTCAAGGCTTGTGTACCTACAATAGTAACAACAAATCATTACTATTCATCAATAATATATCATTAATACATTGGTCGTACCTTCGAGCGAGAGGGTTCTCGCAAAACACGAGGGGAAGATTGGCCTTCACGACCCACTCCAGCCAGCTGAACCGATTAACGGACGTACGGCGAGCGTAGTGGATGAGCGAGCCGGTCTCAGCTGTTGTAGCTGCACGCATCTCAGCTTCGAAGCTGGGGTGCTCCCGACGGACGTGCTGCATCAGGTTGCTGAAGCCGTTGCGCCTCGTTTGCTTCCGCACGGTACCACACCGGCAGCGAAAGTATTCGGGAACAGGCTCGGGGTACTCATCACTGCAGGGTGTGAAGAAGTACGCCGAGACCTGAGCGTTGGAGAAGGATGGGCGAGGGCGTGGCGCGCGCAGCATGCTTGTTGAGGTGAGTGGGGGTATTGCCGGGTTAGAAATTACAAAATGGGGCTTAGGTGTGAGCTGCCGGTCACTTGCTAACCCAGGAATATGGGTGGTTTGCAGAGTAGAGAGGTAGTAAAGCAATCCGCATATATGTATTGTACGAATATAAGATTTAGCTTTGTTAACATACTATAGTTGTATGAGTCTGAGATGATATCATAAATTATGAGTGCAAAATAGTATTCAGCCACCATAAATAATGATACAGTCTTGGTAACACCTCATAAATTATGGGATACTATTTATGGCAATTACTTCAGCGTCAATTTATTTTTCGGCTGCCGTGTCTACGAATGTCCGCTGTTTCCGGTGTGGAAACAACGGTCACTACGCCCGTGAATGCACAGCGCCTGTGCAGGCGGCCAAGGGCCGGCGTGACGATACCGGGTATCGCCACGGGCAATAAAAATACTAGAACAACCAGCAGGCGCGGGGCGCCCTGCTGGTGATGCAGTCGAGCGTGTCGATATTGGACACGCCGTATTGAAGACTGCTGCCCCAGTGAGAGCCACTCTCACTGTAAGAAGCAAGATGACAGGCCATGTTGGAGAGAGTACACGGGGCGGCGTCTAACGCAAATACACACAACTTGTTAACTAGACGGGAAATCTTAGACTGAAGCCTGCCTGCGCAGCGCTTCCTCAAGTGCGCACTCGATGCGGCACTTTCTACCATCACTCTTACTCTTCTCATGTATACTTGTATACTAGCTATACCGCCGTATACCTCGCTGTTGAAGACCGACTCCAACACGCCCTCCTCCGAAGACAGCTACTTCGGAAGATGTTGCTTAGTCATGCCGATCATATCGTTCAACATCTCGAACCGCTCGCTAGCCAGCGGCTTCGTCATCAGATCGGATGGGTTCACGTCGGTCTTGACCTTCCACAACTCCACCGTCTTCTTAGCCACCTGATCGCGTACGTAGTGCCAGCGCAGTTCAATGTGTCGCGTCCTGCGACTGTAGGTTGGGTTCGTAGCCATCACGAACGCCGCTTGGTTATCAATCCCCAGTCGAAATTCCGTCTTCACATTTGGGAAGACTTCGGTGAGGACGTTGCGGAGACCTTGTCCCTCCATGCACGCTTCACACGCAGCAATGTACTCAGCTTCTGCTGTGGACTGGGCCACAATAGTTTGACGTCGGGATGCCCACGAAATGGCGCCTCCAGACATGCAGTGCCCGTAACCAGTCACACTCTTTCTGGTGTCGGGGTCGTTGCCCCAATCCGAATCGCAAAATCCGTCAAGGACGAGAGTTCCACTGTCGTTGGTCACTGCGTCCTTCGAGTACACGATTCCTTGACTTTTGGTACCAACAAGGTACATCAGCAGCCGTTTTGCTTCACGAATGTGTTGCTGTGTGGGACTCTGCACGTAGCGACTCAGTTGACCGACTGCATACGCCAAGTCGGGCCGTGTGCAGGTTGCTAAGTACATCAATGAGCCTACGAGCTCACGGTACGGGAACACTTTGCCGTTGCGAGGCACTTGTTTACGTGACGCCGTGTCCGTTTCATTCACCGTGAGTCTTAGTTTGGTCTCCATCGGAATTCGACTCGGATGTGCATCACTGAACCCAAATCGCTCCAAAATCTGTTCACAGTACCTGGTCTGGTGGATTTTGATAGATCGTTCATTCTGTTCTACTTCAATTCCGAGGTAAGTGTTCAACAGTCCTTGGTCCTTGAGGCCGTAGTCTTCGTTTAGCTGGTTGAACATTTTCTTCTTGAACTGCTCGTTCTTTGTCGCGCACAGGATATCATCCACGTAGAGCAGGACAATAGCATATTCACCATCTCGTTCATAGAAGTACAAACATGGCTCCGTGCTGCATCGCTTGAATCCGTAGCGAATGAACCAATTGGTGACCTCTGTGTTCCACTTTCGGCCGGACTGTTTGAGCCCGTAGAGAGCCTTGTTTATCATGTATACCATGTCATCCACCTCACATGGATATCCGTCAAGATCCTCCAGATATTGCTTAATCGTCAGCAAGGCATTGAGGTAGGCTGTATTTATGTCGCCCTGGTAGATATTCAGCCCCAGGAAGATACTCACTGCGACGAACAATCGAAAAGTAGCCATGCGAGCAACAGGGGAGAAAGTCTCCAAGTAGTCCAGCCCCGGACGTTGCTTGTCACCTCTGCCTACAATTCGCGCTCGAAACTCAGTCACGTAGCCCAAATGATCTTCTTTGAGATCGTAGACCCACATGGTCTTCAGTGGTTTCTGGTCTTTGGGCAGCTCACTCTTGGTATCATCTTCAACACGCCTTTGGCCCGAAGCGCAGCAACCTGCTTATCCATAGCTGCTTCCCAGCATGGTGCATATTTGGACCTTATGGCTTCGCGGCGAGTCCGTGGAATTTTCACATCACTAGCACGTATGCCTCCAGCACCGCGATGGTCAGTGTGTAGGGCTTTGAACGCTGAGTATACCTGGTAGTCCTCAAAACGTTCAGGTGGTCGCCTTTCGTGAATCTCACGAAGGCCTGGACGACGTGGCGTAGTCTCCGTTACGCGCTTTATGTCTACTTTGTTGCGTTTCCGTTCACGTGTCCGTCGCACATCGACCTCCCTAGGTCGTCGGTGACCAATGATCTGGTCTGGTACTGCAACTAGTTCATGATCCGTCACGGGAACCAACGCCCCATCATTGTCATCGTTCACATCATCTGCAACTTCACTCAGCTCACGGGCATCTGCCGGATCAAACAAACAATCGTAATCTGATCCTCCACGGAGCTCCGTTACCACAACGTGGGTCAGGTCCGTAATGTGTGCGATTGACTCGGAATAGTCCTCATTTACTTCAACTTCATGTTCATCTTCATTTTCATCCTGGTCACTGTAGTCACTCTGGCCTTCTGCATCATCCGCTGCGGTTTCACTAACTGCTTCAGCGCTTTCATTATCGACCTCCACATTTTCAGGAATAATCTCAGTTGTACTGTTGTTTTCAGCTTCTTCAGGATCCACCTCGGTGTCAGAATCACGTCGGCTTCCTGTACCTTCGCCCTCCTGCGTTTCCTCAAACGCATCATCATAGTCGGGCAGGGAGCTCGCACGAAGGATCTCATCCCACAGCTCTCGATCTGCACTGTTTTCGCTTGACACATTTTCCTGGTGTTGAAGCTGGATAGTAGGTAGTCTGCTACGTAGTCTTCCATTCCACACACCATGGGTATTCTCATCCTCGCTGCCAGCAACTGATTCAATAACCTCCATGTCAATGTTACTGCTCGCGCATCGCTCAGATTCAGCATCACAATCGGCCTGGTGCGATGAGTCATCGCCATCATGATCATCAGCAGCGAAGTCGTCAAACTCGCCCTCGTTGATGAACTCGTTGAAGGTCTGAAGCCACTTGTTCACCTTGCCTTTGTACCCGCTCTCGTGGCGGTCTTTGTACTTGTCATTAATCTTCACATCGGACACAAAACCCTTCTTGTGTTCAGTGGGGAAGTACACTTGACAACCCACCACGTCCTCACGATACCCGATCAAGAACCCCATCTTGCAGTTCATCGCGAACTTCTTCCGCTTGGATTTTGGAGTGTGGCAGTATGCGAGCGAGCCAAATGCTCTGATGTGGTGGATGTCTGGTTTTGAGCCGAACATTATCTCGTACGGAGTGCACCCAGCACCCTTACAAAATACGCGGTTCTTCACGTACACTGCTGTCTCCAGTGCACTAGTCCAGAACGATGCAGGCAAACCCGACTGGTGCATCATAGTTTTCACCATGTCAACTAAGGTCTGATGCGTACGTTCCACTGGGTTCAACTGTGACGCGTTTGGCCCGACCTTCGTATGCACGACACCTTTCTTCTTGTACCATTTTGCCATTGCTCCATTGCAAAATTCTTGGCCTTTGTCCGTGAGCACTTGCCTGACTAAGTTTTTGCTGGCTTCACAGTCATCATCTTCACTCCATTCTCGAGTGATCACCGTACCCACGCGGGTCCCATGCTGGCGCTCGGTCCAAGCAATATACTCTTGCATGTGCTTATTTACCTCTCCTTCGGCTGTTGGAGAGAGTACACGAGGCGGCGTCTAACGCAAAGACACACAACTTGTTAACTAGACGGGAAATCTTAGACTGAAGCCTGCCTGCGCAGCGCTTCCTGTTCAGTAAGCTTCTCTCCTGAACGTGCATACTTTGCCTGCGCTTTCCGTCCGCTGGGCTTCTCCTCCAATTCAGGACAGTCGCGCTTGTAGTGATCTGTTCCTCCACAGAGAAAACATCCGCCAATACTTGTCTTTCCAAACTTCTTATTGGGGTCGACATCCGAGCTCTGCTTCTTGGTGTCCATCTTGGCACTGCTCTGCTTCTGATGGGCCGTATTGCCTTGCTTGTTGCCGAAGGCATTGTTGTCCCAATCAGTACTCCTCACTTCAGCTGTCAAAATCAACTCCCGAACCACGTCCGGTGTATACTTTGCCATATTCGAGCTGAAAAGTACTTTTCGCCGCAGCTCATTGTAGCACGGCGCCGTAGGCAAACTTCGCAGCATTCTATCCACCATCTGCAAGTCGTTCACGGGCGCACCCAAGTCCTCGAGCTGCGTCTTGATGTCGAACAGCATGTACAGGTGTCCGCGCACGTCGTCCTTTCCGCGCAGGTTTGTCCTGTGCAGCTCGCGCTGGAGGCGATACACCTTCTGCGCTGTATCCGGTCACCCCGCACGGACACCGACGACTGAGAGGGTCGTCGGGAGAAAATGTGAGTCGAATCAGAAGACTCAGATTCGATCGGATTCGAGAGGTTCTCGAAGCGTCAAGAGTGACGCGGTTGCGTCGACTATTAGTGTCTACACACAAGTTCAACAAGAGGAGCCAATCACTAATAAGGACAGTGACTCGGACGCGTCAGCTCAGGGAGCTGATGCGATTGGCCCAAACGTCGAAAGACGCTCCGCCGTCAGGCGTCGAGGTAAAGAAGGCGCGCCGGCTCTGGGGGCCGACGCTGCAGGCAGTGCGGACGGTTGCAAACGTCCCGCACCGGAAATGCTTGCGTGCTCGCGTGTAGCCGGGCTGCACGACGAAGCGGTTCGCGATCAAGCAGGGCTTGATTGCGTGTGCCCGCGGGTATCTGTCCGCGGCCGGGCCCGGACAAAACAAGACGCGCGGAACCGGGTTCCGCACAAGAAGCGAACGGCGCAAGCGAGCAAAGCTCCGCAAGTCTCGGTCAGGGACCGAGACGCTACTTGCAGTGTCTGCCGGTCAGACACAGGAAAGTCCCCGCACAGAGCGCCTACGTTCTGTGTCAAGAAGGCACTGGGCGGGTGGCGCATCGTTCACGCTTATAACAAGCTGAACGACGCAACGGTACCGGCGCAGACGCCGATACCGCGAAAAGATGTGATCATCGATTCGATGGCTTTGAGCACTATCTTCAGTGGTCTGGATCTGAGAGACGGATTCTATCAGATCCTGATGCGTGAGAGCGACATACCTCTCACGGCGGTGAGCACTCCGAGCGGTATGCTCTGGGAGTGGCTTGTAATACCACAGGGGCTAAAAAAGCCCCTGCGACGTTCAACAGGTGCGTCACGCACTTGTTGCGCTCGGTGCGCAACTTCGCACCGAGCTATTTCGACGATGTGTTCATCCACACCCGGGCTGTGGACGGGAAGTCGGAAGTGGAGATGCACAAGGAACATCTCCGCAGGTTGTTTGCGCTCATGCGCAAACACAAGCTCTACGCGAACCTGAAGAAGTGTATCTTCGGGGCTAGCGAGATACCCGTCCTTGGGTGTCTCGTAGGGAAGAACGGCGTGCGCCCTGACCCGGGAAATGTCAGAGTGATCAATGAATGGCCTACGCCTTCCAATGTCAAGGAACTGAGACAGTTCCTTGGACTCGCTACGTACTTATGCAAGTACGTGAGCAACTACGCGGGCAAGATTCGCCCGCTGTCGCGGCTCCTAAAGAAGGACGCTGCATGGGTTTGGACTGCTGATTGTCAGCAGGCCTTTGATGCAGTCAAGCAGGGCTTGACTGAGGCGCCGATATTGGCGGTGGCCGACCAAGATCGCCCGTTCCACGTCGTGTGTGACGCGTCCGATTTCGCAATCGGATGCGCTCTAATGAAACACGATCGCGAGGGACGTGATCGCGTGGTCTACTATCAGTCGCGTCAGCTGAAGCCAGCTGAGCGCAACTATCCGGTACATGACAAGGAACTCCTTGCCATGAAGTATGCACTCGCGAAGTTCCGAGTGTATCTACTTGGGGGTAGACCATTTGTGGTCTACACCGACCACGCATCATTGCGTACGGCGGTCAAGTCGCCGCACATCTCACAAAGAATGGCGAGGTGGCTCTCATTCTTTGCGGAGTACAACTTCCAGGTTGAGTACAAACCTGGAAGGTTGAATGTTGTGGCCGACGCCAATGCAATTGGCGTCGCACGGACATCTACTCCCTCGTCGTCTTTGTTAGACGACGTGCGCTCCGCATATACGAAAGATGCGGACGCGAAGCAGTTGTTAGACTACTTCGCTGCGCCTTCTGACAAGTCTCGTCAGAAGTTGGCGAAACATCTCCGTGCACGTGTACACCGCTATCGTGTACACAATGGACTGCTGCTTTACAGCGCAGTCGACGACAACGCTGATCGTATTGTCGTGCCGGACGATCATGAGCTGAAGCTCAGGATCACTTACGAGTATCACGATGCCCCGACGTCGGGACATCCGGGTCGTGAGAAGACATACTTGCTTCTCACGCGTGACTTCTATTGGAGTCACCAGTACAAGTGGGTACGCAAGTACGTTCGTGCTTGCGAGGTTTGTCAGCGCGTGAAGCCTGCGCCCTTCTCGCAGGCTCCACATCAGTCACTATCGACTCCGTCGGAGTGCTGGCAGTCCATCTCAATGGACTTTGTGTTTGGCCCTTCGCCTGATATCAAGCGGAGGACTGGTATTGTGGTCTTCGTTGACCGGTTAAGCAAGATGGTGCATCTTGCTGCAGTATCAGCCGAAGTGACAGCCAAGCAGACGACACGTCTGTTTGTTGACATGGTGTTCAGACACCATGGCATGCCGATCGACATTGTGTCTGATCGTGATCCGCGCTTCAAAGCGCGTTTCTGACAAGAAGTGTTTGAACTTCATGGCACGCAGCTGTCCATGTCGACTGCGGATCATCCGCAGACCGACGGACAAACCGAGCGCGTCAACCGGGTATTGGTTGACGCCCTGAAGAGCTACGCTCACTCGTTCCAATACTGGAGCGACTGCTTGCCGATGGCAGAGTTTGCCATCAACAACTCGGTGCATGTCTCGACAGGACACACACCGTTTTACGTGAACGCCATGAGGCATCCACTCGTACCGAGCGTACTCGGTGCGGTAGCTCCTTCGTTAAGTGGAGGAGGGTATCCGGTTTCAAAACCGAATGAACGTCCCCAAGGTCACTTGGACGTTCGAAGCGGTCTGCCCGGCCTGACCGGTCCGGACCGTCAAGAGCTTTAGCTCCTGCCATATCTCGGCGAGCTCAGCCGTCTGGAGGCGCTCCACAGCCTCCAAACGATCCCAGACCTCGCCCGGCGACGGCCCGTGGCGTCTTCCCCCCGCCGCCGCCCCCGTTGCGAGATGCACGCGGGGAAACTCGCTGGATTGTCCAGCGAATCGTTGATCATCAGATCCGGACCCAAGGATTTTCGTATTCGTTGGTTAGGATACTCTCCTGACCACGATACGTGGGAGCCGCGGAACGTCCTGATGAGCGACGTTCCGGAAATGGTGACGGAGTACGAATCCCGCCACCAACAGCTCCGCCGAAGGGCGTAAAACTTGAGCGAGAGCTGTAGTTGCCTACAGCTCTCGGCTGAGTGTTGCGCTCACCCTCAGCACTCTCGGACGGCAACTGCGTGATTAACTTCTCACGCAGTGTCTTCAACTCCACAGGCACACTAACACCAGTGTACCCGAGAAGGTCCCGTTCGGACAGTCGCACTGCCCCAGCTTGGCAGCACTCGCACGCAACGCCAGACGGCACTGCGCACGGAATCCCCGCATCGACTGCACCATCGTGCAGCCGCAAAATCTTGGACCGCATCGAGATGCGCTCGTAGCGCTCACCCGCAGAGCGGGCTCGCTCACGGTAGCCTGAGGGATTACTGTTGAAGTTCTCAACGAACATCCCCCAGCTTTGACAGAGTGCCTCCCACTCTGTCACTTTACTCTTACGGGAAGTCTTCTTATTCCCGTAGAATCGGAGCTCATGGAAGAGCCCGATGTAATAATCACGGCTTTGATCCGTCGCCGGATCAAAATCGAGCTCCTTGGTGACATCGTCATCAACGATGGCGCTGCAGGAGTACAGCGCGTACTTGCTGGCCGGCGTGGTACTGCCGTAGCGAGATTGGATCTCGCTCGGAGACGGCATCCACGGGTCGCGCGCCGGCTTAGCGCGCGACGTCACGGTCGCAGACGGAGTGGAGTCGTCATCGTCTCCACCCCGCGGCGTAGACAACGCCCCAGCATCTGGGAGCGGCCTATCGCTACCGCTACGCGAGCGCTTGGAACTCGAAGAGTCCCCACGCTAGCTTCGTCGCGCCCTGTGGACGAGGAGTCTCGCTTCTCCTCGCCCTCCTCCATGTCGACATCATTGTCGACATTCGAGTCCTCCATGCCATCGAAGAGGGTTTCGTTGGCATAGGTGACTTTGCGCGCCTTGTGATACCCCCCAACCGAGATGGTACGCTTGGGGGAGCTTTGCGTCGTCACAGAGGAAGTGACGACGGACGCCGAAGAGGCTGGAGATGCGGCAGTCGTCGCTGTGTTGGCGACGACTGTGTTGCTTGCTGCAGGTGCAGCAAGCTCGTCGGAAGTCTGCGTCGTTGGCGTGCTCATTTCGAAATGAGCACGATGTTCTCTCCGAAGAAGACTTTGGATTGATGTGTCGAGACCGGCACATCAAGTCCTACCGGGGGGATGGTGTAGCGGGGCTACACATTCGGCTAACCTCACCTTAGTGCAACACGCACTAAGTGGATACATTCAGGTGGGCCACATCGCAGTGTGGTCACCATTCATATTAGGAAGCAGTCCTATTGGTCAGAAAGCAGGGTCTTTCTACCAGTAATACTCAAGCATTAGGTCAGGGTTTCTGCCAACCACTCGTTGGCAGAACCCCTCTTTATAGATATCAGTTTTAGGAGGAAAGCCACAGTTAACATTCAATTCAGTTCTCATTTTACCGCAAAAGCTACTATTTGTACCTTTATTTAGATCTAATTATACTTGTGGATGCAAGTATACTTAATCTAAGTTAAATACACCTTACGCTTCCTCTTACACGTGCGCTCACGTGTAAGCTAAAGTATTGGGCTAAGTAAGCCCATTACACCATTGGTCCTGTTGCTAATACTAAATCCATGGTGTATTGATCCTGCAGCTAGCTTTGAACGTCGCAATAGCAAAACTGCGTGTGCTCGTTAGCTTAGGAGGGTGTTGCGACGCTCAACTTCTAGTACTAATATCTATTAACTTGAATTAGTTCTCAGTACTACATATCCCCTCGACTTTTTACGGATTCACTGACTGCCATCCAGACTTTTTACGTATTACATTCAAAAGGTAATTTTACCCTAATAAAAGCCGGATGACATGGCTACAGAACTAAATCCGAGTTGACTCTTCCAAAAATCAGAGCTTGAACCGTCGCCGGTGGGACAACGAATTGTTTAAATTTCTTAGAAAATATAGCATATTATTGTGGTATTGCAAAACACACAAATCGTCAATTGTGGGTCCTCGCAAACAACCAACACCAATAGCCGAGCTAGTCGGCTGAGTTGGCCTGCGTGGGGTCTCTTTCGGGTCCCCAACGGTCCGGCCCAGCCGGGACAGTAGGTGTCTTGTCTTCGCCGAGTTCCAACCAACCGGTTCAACTCTCCAGAGACTCGCCTGAGCCGGGCAGTCTCCGTTCGCAAAACCCGTGCCGTCCACCAAAGGATGGATCAGTCACGGGCCGCCGAGTGCAAAGGCAGCTCAGCTGAAAGGTTACGGTGCCCTGGGACTTACAGGCCCACCGGCTCGCCGAGTTCGGCGAGACTTTTCTTCGCGCTTGGCGAGACTGCCCCTTCCGGGCCTACGTTATCTCTTGGCGCTACCTGTTGGTACCCTACAAACTATGCCTCTCAGGTACCAACGGCAGACATACCCCGGCCCTATGCAGGGACTTACCGAAGAAGTGTACACGTGTCTTGGACTAGGAAAATTCTGCTCTGTTTGTTTGGTTATATCTTTCGGACGTCCTGAAGGGACGCCTCTACTGTTCCTGAGTTCCTATACACATATCTAATGAAATAGAGTGGTTTCGGATCTCGGCCGACCCTTCGCCGAGTTCGGCGACTTGGTTGGTCCGGATACTGAGTTTATCCGGATCCTTGAACTCAGCTGGTCCGGATACTGAGCTATCCGGATGGTACTTTGTACCCTTCAGCCGAGTCGCCATCGTCGACCTGTTATCCTAAGCCGCTTTGGTACCCTGTACCAGTGTGTGCCCTCGGTGAGATAGTACTGTGACCGCTCTGAAGCTGAGACAGTAGACCGCTCTCACTCTGAGACAGTAGACCGCTCTCACTTTGAGACAGTATGGCCGCTCCCATTCTGAGACAGTCTAGTGTCCCCGATGTTCGGTGTCTTGCCACATGAGTCACCGAAACTTGATGTTTACTACACCACAACTGCCCCGGTCATGCTACGAGCCGGAGTGGTGAGTGGCCTGGCCCAACTGGCGTGTCACACGCCTTGTCCTGTCCAGTCAAATCTGTCGCAATCACCCTGCGTTCACATTCCCGAAAATCACGCCACACCAAGCTCCTGCAACGCTACCTCGGCGCCATCACCCTGTAAAAGTGAGGCTTCCCCACGACTTGTGACTTTGCCCGCATCTTGTCTGACATGTGGTCTCCGTGTCCCAATGTGTCTGTACACGTAGAGATGTCTCAGTCGTCGTCACCAAGCCCCGCCGTTCAGCCAAGTTGAGCGCATTCAAGCTCAGGTGGCGACTTCCACGGGGACACAAGTGGGCTGCGCTGGACAAAGGGAAGTCAGCTGGTGCCCCTGCCGACGTCAAGCGTCGAAACATCGCTGTTGGTTCCCCAAAGTCGAGTCACGTGAAGATACCAGTGCTGAGACACGTGGGGAAACGTCGACTTCACACACGCCCGCGGTTTGAAGCCTCACGATCGACTCAGCTAACCAGGTACGCTTATGGTTCCGTGTCCGATGAGCGAAGTTGAGCCTAAGCGTGTTGATGCCATGTTGTGGGTCATATAGAGGTCGGCGAACTCGGCGAGCTCGGCGAATCGACCGAATGTTTCTGTACGAGCTCGGTGAACTCGGCAAGTGGACCGACCGAACTCGGCTGAGCTCAGCCGCCAGTTTGTCAGCTGATCCCGAGCTCAAAGTAAGACAACATTTTGGACCCGGCTGGACCTCAACTCAGCTGAAGTGAAACCCGACTAGGCGAAACTCAGCTTCGCTCCAACTCTTCACATCTTGAGCTCGGATACGCTTGAACTCGGCTTCACTTTGCGCGAACCTCGCTGGTACTCACACAACCGAAGGTGCGAGGCGCTTGAACTCGGCTGTAAAGTCGATAACTCCAGCGATGTCGCACGTGGCCTCCAAGACTCAGCGGGACCTACTAGCACCTGGCTGACACATCGACGTCCGGTCATAACGCTCCAGATGCAGCCACCCGGTCTCTCGTCACTTCGGCGCCATCTTCAAGCTCGACTAAGTCTCCAAGTTCCCACCAATACGTCAGCCTTCGGCCACAGCAGTTCTGGATACAAACGCGGAGTCTCCAGCCGCTGCCCCATCTTCGAGCTCAGCCGGGTCATTTCTGCACCCAAGACTTGGTGGTGACGCTCGCAGGAGCTGGGAACTCAGCTCGGGGCTCCGCAATTATTACCTGGTGCTGTTTCGG
Source organism: Phytophthora x cambivora (assembly GCA_033557925.1). NCBI lineage: Eukaryota > Oomycota > Peronosporomycetes > Peronosporales > Peronosporaceae > Phytophthora > Phytophthora x cambivora. The sequence continues at coordinate 81,107 of JAUCEB010000029.1, read as the reverse complement.
CAGATTTGCAGGTGGTTTCGTTGCATACTCCAGTGCCCCAGCGCTCAGCGTCGAGGTCGGGATCCTTGCCATTCCGTTTCGTAATCAATATAATTATACATTTTGACGCAGTAGTTGTCTTCGACTCGACTCAGCCTGTTGTTGGGTCGGCGGATTTCTTGATTGACGCAGTATCTTTCTTCGACTCGACTCGGCCTGCTGTCTTCACCGTGTCGGCGGATTCATTTTCGTGGAGCGTTAGTTCTCGTCTGTCACTTGCACCAATTTTTGATGTGTCTTCGCTGTGCTAGTCGAGAGGGGTAACTCGTCGTCCAAGATAGCTTCCACTTCGTAGCGGTCTTCTCCTTCGTCGGGTTCCCAGCTATCTTCAGGCAGCAACTCTTCGTCAAAATCAAACTGCTTGAGTTTACTGGGTTCCGGTCGGAGCCGAGTCGTGGGTCTTTCACCATTCTCTTTCACAGCTTTCAATCGTGATACATGAACGACTGGGTAGAATCGATATCCACTTTTGCCAGGCAGTTCGAGTTCGTACGCGAATTCTTCGACCTTCTTCTTGATCATGAAAGGTCCGTGCCATCGGTGAGTTAGTTTCTTGGTCAGTCCGGTCTTAACACGTTCTATCAACAACCACACTTGGTCGCCTTCCTTGAACAGTGCCTGGGTTAGCTCAGCTGACGGGCTCACCGTATTTGGCAACTCGGCTGATGGCGCTCCGGAGGTTGGCGACTCGGCTGAGTGCTCTTCAATGGTCGGCGACTCAGCTGCGTGCTCGTCTTGCGTCGGGATAGCTCTCCTCTCGACTCGGCTAAGAGCTTCGTTGTGTTCCTTCGCTCTCCTTCCATTATCTTCAAAGTGAACTCGGTGTGCTTGGCTCCGGGTTACCGCGGCGATATTCGGTGCCACCTTGTCATCCTTCGCCGAGTCGCGGTCCACATACAGCACTTCCTGGATCCTATTTAGCACTTGTAACTCGGCTTTTCGGTCGGCTCTTAGTATCACGCGTCCAGCTTTAGCCTCCAGTACTTCGGTGGCGAGGGCGTCTGCCGCAGCGTTGTAGGTGCGCAGAACATGCAGATATCGCGTTGAGCCGAGTTGTTTCGTGAGTGCCTTGTGGCGGGCTAATTCCACCTGTAACGTATCTTTCTTGCAGGCAATCACCCCCATGGATTGCTGGATTGCAAGCCGCGAGTCTCCGACGATAATCAAGTTGGTGATGCCCCGGTACAATGCCGCCGCCACCCCATGATTCATTCCAGTGTACTCGGCTATGTTGACCGTGGTAGACGAGAGGTGCGCACTCGCAGCAATCTCGATGTCCCAAGTAGGTAACCGCCACAGAATCCACGAGCAGCTACCGTATCCTCCATTTTGTTCCGTCTTAGCTGAGCCATCAAAGGATAATACATGACCCATGAAGTCGCTTGGCACCTGCGCGTACAATAGCTCCGGGTCGGTCCGGACGCTAGTCGAGCCCTTTGAGGGTGGGGCTATAGGTGTCCACTCATCCTTCCGCCGAATCATATGTTTCTCACCCCCCAAGTCGGTTGGCGTCTTGTCACCCCTGTCGCTGACCGCAGTTATCTGATCGCTGGGCGCAAATCCGCCGCGTTTTTACTGCCGGGTTCATTTGTATCCAAGGAGCCAGTTATGCCCGGATCCCACCTGTCACCCCGGTCCGGGGTAACAATCGGGCGGCCATTACTGGGAGACTGTGACACAGGAGCAGCCGGGGGGTACACCTGGTCGCCTGCCTTGAGCGTAGAGTCAATTGGCTCTATTTCGCCGAGCTCAGCTTCTTCCTGTGGGGTCGTCGAACTCGGCTGATCGCGCAGGAGTCGTTCCGTTTCCTCTTGGAGCCGTTCGAGCCGCTCCCACTGTTCGGCACATGAGAGCCCGCGCTGGGGAGCTCCTTCTCCACTGTCTGGTCGCTGTCGGATGCCCGTCGGTGTCACATAGTCGGGTCGATCGACGGCTGCTGGCTGATGTCTCAGCCACTCGGCATACAGTCGTTGCTCTTTTTTCAACAAATCCCGGTCGATAACCGCGTCATACGCCAATACTTGCCAGTCTCTGTACTTCGTCGAGTCGACCCGCACGTATCCCTCCGCGAGTGGTAGAACTTCGTGGGGTACCCATTGCACCACAGGAAAATGGGCGGGGCAGGAACCCGGCTTTTCCCCTGTGTTAGTCAGTAGAACTCGGCTGGGTCGTCCTTTCTGTGTGTACCTCACCGTCGGCACCAGTTGGTTGACCCGTCGTACCCATAGCTCGTGCGTAGCTTCATCCGGTGGTCGGCGTTGTAGCCTGAACTCGGCTGTGAACCGACTCGAAACGTTCATGCTCTCGATCGGCCCCCCGCAGATGGCGTTACCGTAATTGGTGTCTTTACGCGCACTAGCCGACTTGATCAGGTTAATCTCGATCTCGTCGGGCAACTTAGCTTTCGAATTGAACAAGTCTAACCTGATCCCAGCTGGGATCATGAAATCCGTACCCAGGATCAAATCCACTCCGGCGTGATGGCCCAATATCCACACCTCAAACTCATAGACCACTTCCCAGCCGAGTGTCACTTTGACCATAGCTCGGGTTGTCGTCTCGACTTTGCTCTTGCCGATCCCTTGCACATCAATCTTCAAGTCGGTGTTCGCCAGCCGCTTCAGACGCAGCTTTTTGGCAAACGACTCATTTACAGCCGAGAAGTTGGCCCCAGTATCCAACAGTATCTTCGTTCTCACGTTGTTGACCGCTCCCATAACCAGGGCTCGCATCCGAACTCTGCGGTCAAACTTCCGCGACGACCACCAGCCGAGTCGTTCACCCGGTAGAAGTCTCCATCTCTTGGATTCGCCGATTGTGACTGCTGATCGCCGGGTCGTAACTGCACTTGTTATGGCCCTTGCCGAATCTTCCGCCGACTCGGCTGTCGGATCACTGCCTTCATCATCTCCGCCAGCCACATCTCCACTCGACTCGGCTGGTGTACCCTTCCTATCTTCACTCTCATCTCCGTTTCCCGTATCTTTCTCCTCTCCTTCACTCCATTTCCCAGGCCGTTCTGCTTCGCCGACAAAGGCGAACACATAGTTCGCCTCGATAGCTGTCGGCTGAGGTGACTGTGGCGGCCCGCTTATACCCAACCCAGTCAAAGTTGGCGAGCCGCCTAGTTTAAATCACCGGGCGTGTAAAGGTCTTGGAGGTCAGCCGGGACAAGGGATTTGTCGACAGATGACTTCACGAACTCGGTCAGTTTCTCGAATCGTTGGAAGAGCTCACAACTTCCCGCGTCGTGTACTTGCCTGCAGAACTTGCAGCGGCGCCTGCAGAAGTGGGCGTCGTGACCGTCCGCGCCACAGGCTCCGCACGGGCTGTAGCGCCGACGCTTACCGGGCTCATCGTGGCGGGAAGGGTATCCCCTAGAATCGGATCGACCAGGGAATAGCGGAGCCGAGTTGTGGCGGGAACCACTCGAGCCACCCCTGTAGAACATGCGCTTCGACTCGGCTGTCACTCCAGCGTCGGAGTCTGAGTGGGACGACGACTCGGCTGCTGCATCTCCCTCGCTCCCTTCGCTCGAGAAATCGTAGAAGTTGGCCTTGTGACTGGTGCGACGCTCGTCGAGGGCGGCTCTGAGGTCTTCCACACTCGCATCGGCCAAAGTGACTCGGCGTTCACGGTCTTCACTGCGGCGTCCGCGGCGGTCATCACGTCGGTCGCGTTTGTCGCCATGGCGCTTCTCTCGGTAGCCGTCATTACGTCTGGACTCACTGCGTCGGTTTCCATCATCTCGGCGCGACTCGCGAACTCGGCTGGATGCTGTGCGATCCCGCTGCTTCTTCCTCTTGTCACCGAGCAGCTTCTGGTTGATGATCTTCTCCACCCGCTGGATGTCGCTGAGTCGCTGCGGGTACAGTTGGTCCATCACGGCGTCATCCCCGCAGTGGAGCAGGAAATGCTCGACGTGGCTTGCAGCTTGAGGACCGCCGGCTTCATACTGGATCTTCGCAGCTCGCGCGTACCCGTTCAGCCTCAGGAGGAAGTCGCAAATATGCTCGTTCTCCTTTCGCCGAGCTGAGGAGTAGCGCGTCTGGGCCGTCTGGTCGTATTGCGAACAGTAGTAATCCAGAAAAGCCGAGCTAAGTAGACTCCATCTCAGCTGAGTCTTCTTCCGGAGCTGTCGGAACCAGCTCTTGGCCGCTTTCCCGAGGCTGAACGAGAACGGTTCACACCATGAATTGTTGGGCAGTCGAGTGCCCTTCATCTCATAGATGAACCGCTTCAGCCAATGCAACGAATCTTCGGACCGGTTGCGCTTCCCGTCGAACACCGCGATCTTGTCCAGGGGTGCATGAGTGCGCACTTCCAGAACGTCCGATCGACTTCGATCCGGATCCTCCAGACTCAGCTGTTGGATGTGGTGTCTTGGAGACTCATACGGATCGGCTTTGTTTTCCCTCGCGTCATATTCGTCGTCGGACTCGGCTGCACCAGCCGAGTCGCGGGACTCATCGAATCGAGTTGCTCGGGGTTTTTCACGGGACGGCGTCTGCATGTCGGTGTCTCCGAAGTATGGAATGCTCACTTGGGCGCGGGATGCTTCGCGGCCACGTTTGACGTCTAGGGTTTTCGGCAGCGGAATCCGGTTCGGGTTGACTGCCATAGCTGCGGACTCGGTTGCTGGGAATGGGAGCTCTGCTGCCGTGTCCGCCGAGTTCATGGACTCGGCTAAGCGCGGCACTTGAGGTCGGGCAACATCAGGCATGCGCTCAAGACCGAATTCGGCTATCAGCTTTCGCTTCCACTGCATGGCTTCGCTCCCAGCAGTCTTGAGCGTCCATTTCTTTTGATCGAGTCGAGTTGGTCGCCCCATGCACTGGAAACCCATGGCCCGGAGGAGGGTCGATGTTTCGTAGACCAACTCTGGCAGGGTGGAGCTACTCACTGGGTGAGTCAGCTCAGGACCGAGCACCGACCACTTGGCTTGCACTACCGGCCTCGGTTCGAACTTCGACAGCCATCCATCAGCCGACTTCATTTCTTCGCCCAGTTTGGCCAGCAACTTGTTGGCACTCGGCGTGTCCACGTTCCTCGTAGCGCGAGGGACGTTGGCTCGGGACCACATCTTGTTCATCGTCGTCAGCGTCTTCGCCGAACTCGGCTACGAGGCTGCTCTTCACTGGGCGCGGGGTACCCATCTTGGTCACTTGGAGCGACCGTTCTTCCGCATCTTCATCTTCAGTCATCTCGGACAAGAACTCCTCCTCTTCGTCGCTCTCGTCCTCCTTCTCTTCACCTTCGTCTTCACTCACATGACCTTGGTCGTCGACGTCTTCAAACTGGACTCTCGGCGTGTCGTCCGGCGTCATGATTGCCACCGCCACACTCGCCGAGTCCGCTTCGGACGGAGTCGGGCCCCTGGCTCTCCCAGCCGGGCTGGCACTCCTTGAGGACGATCTCTTGGCCATCTTCTCTCTCTCTTCTTGCTCGTAACTTGAACTTGGTTAGTTGGAACCGCCAAATACAAGCACACCCCTGTTCCCGGGTCGCGGCACCAGTTGTGGTATTGCAAAACACACAAATCGTCAATTGTCGGTCCTCGCAAACAACCAACACCAATAGCCGAGCTAGTCGGCTGAGTTGGCCTGCGTGGGGTCTCTTTCGGGTCCCCAACGGTCCGGCCCAGCCGGGACAGTAGGTGTCTTGTCTTCGCCGAGTTCCAACCAACCGGTTCAACTCTCCAGAGACTCGCCTGAGCCGGGCAGTCTCCGTTCGCAAAACCCGTGCCGTCCACCAAAGGATGGATCAGTCACGGGCTGCCGAGTGCAAAGGCAGCTCAGCTGAAAGGTTACGGTGCCCTGGGACTTACAGGCCCACCGGCTCGCCGAGTTCGGCGAGACTTTTCTTCGCGCTTGGCGAGACTGCCCCTTCCGGGCCTACGTTATCTCTTGGCGCTACCTGTTGGTACCCTACAAGCTATGCCTCTCAGGTACCAACGGCAGACATACCCCGGCCCTATGAGTTAAATTTGCCCCAAACCTGACACTTGGTTCTACTGTTGCGAGCTTCCTCTTGCATCTATAGTGTACGCTAGTGACGGTACTTCTTACCCCATTACAGCGGTTACTCCTAACCTCGATACATGCATATTTATCATGTTATAGCCCGTACTTGTAGCGGATTCTGCATCCCTAAAAACCACAGCCAGCCAGCCATTTTTGCCACGCTTCAAAAGCCTCCCCCACCGCCCTCTTGCAGCACACCGATGCAGCTCGGAGCGTACTACGGTCGACCCACACACGCATCGCTCCTTCACCAGATCCTGGACGCACGCCAGCCACTTCCCCCTCCCTCGTATCACTGTGCTGATGCTCCATCGATTGCGCATTGCCTAAATCTCTTGTATATGTACGGTGGATTTGTGGAACTGAGTGGGTGGGGGGGGGGGGGGGGGTATTGATGAGTTAACATGTTTGTGCTCCTACGTAAATGGAGCTGCTCCACGGAGGGCATGAAAAGGCGTAACGGCCGAGCTTAAGCATTACCACAAGAACTGGAAAAAATCGAGAAATATCTTAACTTGTACAAGCGAGATAACTGGGTTGTACTGGCAGATGCTGAGATGCTGAATGTCCGCGTGGGGAACCTTCTGATTGGAAAGATAAAAAACACGTTGTCAAAACTACATCTTAATCCAATACACTCAAGGGGTGTACGTATGCACACACTGATGGAAACCGCGCATTCGCTCTAATGAACGGAGGCCACGCTTGGATGTCTTGACGCGAATGTTTCCAAACAACTCCATTTTGTTGAGTAATTTTCATGTGATACAGCGTTACTACTCCGCCTGTTCCGGACTAAAAATCGCACATGACGCATGGGGCTGGTAGTGTTGTATTCCCAGTGCTTAAAACCGAGGGAACACAAGTTTTCAGCGCCGATCGACGCAGATTGACACATATTAACCGTACTGAGCGGTACTTAGCTTCAGAGCTGGTAACGTATAGTATTGTGTACTGACTCCGACTGACTTGAAGTTGAACAGTTGACTTGGTGATTGAATCCCTTTACAGCGTGAAAACCTGGTCAAAATTGTTCCGGAGTCTTAATATAGAAAACTCGAGCTAAAACATGGAGGACATTGACCTCGAGGGATACACGGAGCAATTTCATAGTAAAACCAAGTCAAAAGGTGGAGGACACGGAGCAGCGGCTAGTAGTGCTCCGGTTTGACTTGATTTCACTATAATGTCCTCCGGTGTATAGTGACCCTAAACAAAAAACCCTAAAACAAATAACTAAAAAAAACTAAAACCCTCAAATTTACCTCCTCTATTATCTTCTCTTTTTCTCTTATCTCTTAATCTCTTAACTCTAACCACTATACTAATAACTCAACATTTACCTACACCATATATTAAACCCTACATTACCATACTTAACCATTAACTATTATTTTTTATACTAAACCCCAAACACAAAACCTAAACTCTACCTCCTACTCCTTTATTACATTATTTCCTAACTTATACTTCTTAACTCTACACAATATACACAAACCCTTAAACTCTACCTCCTATACACTCTTCAATTCTTACTCTTAACTCATATATCTTAACTCTTCACATTATACACACAACCTTAAACTCAACCTCTTTAACTTCTACTCTCAAATCTAATCTCTTAACTTTATACATAATTCACCAAACATTTAACTCTACCTCCTATATACTCTTTAATGTTTACTCTTATCTCTTAACTCTACACATTATACACTAAATCTTTAACTCTACCTCCTACACACTCTTTACTCTCTACTCTTAACTCATATCAATTTACTCTACACATTATACTCAAAATCTTCAACTCTACCTCCTACATACTCTTTAATTTCTACTCTCAACTCTCATCTCTTCACTCTTCACATTATACACAAAACATTAAACTTCACCTCCTATATACTCCTAAATTTCTACTCTCCACTCTTATCTCTTAACTCTACACATTATACACAAAACCTTAAACCCTCCCTCCAACACACTCTTTACTTTCTACTCTTAACTCATATCACTTTACTCTACACATTATACACAAAACCTTAGTCTACACACTCTTTAATTTCTACTCTTAACGAATATCTCTTAAATCTACACGTTATACACTAAACCTTTATCTCTACCTTCTAACCTTACATATTATACACAAAACCTTAAACGCCATCTCCTATACACTTTAAATTTCTACTCTTACCTGTAATCTCTTAACTCTTCACATGATACACAAAACATTAAACTCCACCTCCTATATACTCTTTACTTTCTACTCCAAACCCAAACGTTTATAAAAATAATATTATATTAGCGGTTTAACGGGCATTTACTTCAATGATGTTTCACATACTAAATTGGTATATATGTTATTCAAACATTCGAGATTTTTCATCAAACAAAACATGTACCGATCAAAATGTTCAATACCAATGTCTTTTACTCATATAATATTGTTAGACTCTGATTTCCTTGTTATCCTATTTGTTTTCTAAACATCTCTTTTTGTTTTATTTTTATTCACTTGAACTTATATAATAACATCATTGGGGCGAAGCCCCCCCCTATAATCATGTAGGTCTGATTTACGGGATGCATTACTTTTTTATAGAGACCACGTATATAAAGTTCTAGAGTCGGTTAGGGTTTAAATCGATCATCGTGCTCCCGGGGGCCAAAACTAGCGCTTTTTTTCGTGTGTTTAAGGGCTCTCACAGAAGGTCGGTCAAAAACAAAAGCTGAAGAAACGTCTATAGGTGAGGTCGCACACCTCTTCAGAATGAGTTGACAGAAGCTAAACTGAGGGTCCGTTTTTGATGGCGGCAGTAAGGGACATCTAATAATATCACGCTTGCGAATAAGCATAATGTGGTGTAGTAAACATCAAGTTTCGGTGACTCATGTGGCAAGACACCGAACATCGGGGACACTAGACTGTCTCAGAATGGGAGCGGCCATACTGTCTCAAAGTGAGAGCGGTCTACTGTCTCAGCTTCAGAGCGGTCACAGTACTATCTCACCGAGGGCACACACTGGTACAGGGTACCAAAGCGGCTTAGGATAACAGGTCAACGATGGCGACTCGGCTGAAGGGTACAAAGTACCATCCGGATAGCTCAGTATCCGGACCAGCTGAGTTCAAGGACCCGGATAAACTCAGTATCCGGACCAACCAAGTCGCCGAACTCGGCGAAGGGTCGGCCGAGATCCGAAACCACTCTATTTCATTAGATATTTGTATAGGAACTCAGGAACAGTAGAGGCGTCCCTTCAGGACGTCCGAAAGATATAACCAAACAAACAGAGCAGAATTTTCCTAGTCCAAGACACGTGTACACTTCTTCGGTAAGTCCCTGCATCTGTTTATTTATGGAACGGGAGCGGGGGCTCCCGTTCTCTTTGTGAACCACTCAAATCTAAGTCGAGGCCTGATTGGCTGAAATGGGTCTGGCTCCCCACTTCCATCCAATCAGGTAATGACAACAGTGCACACGCTAGCCGTGTGCATGTACCTACTTTTGTGTATGTAGCCATGAGGCTCCTACCTACTTATGTAACTCTGTCTACCTACTTACGTAACCGTAACCAGCCCGTTACAACCGCTGTTAAAAAACTAGAAAGTGGGGTTGATCACTGGAAATATAGTGATATTGACGTAGATAGAAATAGGGATTAACCCTTTCGTGGTCAAAGGGTGCAATTTGCCCCCTTTGATGCATGTTTCGAAATCTTGAAGCAAAATGGCTGTGAAAGGGGTCATTTTGCCCCCTTTCACAGAAGTTCAACTAGCCCATCACCGCCTCCTATTACAGCCAATGCGATCGCGTTTTTGCAGATGATTTGCCGCGATATCTTACTTGATGTGGCACACATCCCGTAATATATGCGCTTAGGTGCGAAATATATCGCGATTGCGTCAGCAGAATGCATAGTTTACGATAATTTTGCTGACGCGCCTGCGTAATGCGGTGCTTTCAGAGCAAGAGGCCTGTCTCCTCACATTATTTCATACAATTTTCGACCGAATTTCTATACAAAACCTAAGTCAAATGCCTACTTCCATAATTGGTAACAAAACTAAGTCAATTGCCTGCTTGCCATGCGCACCACGTTCACTTTCGAAGATGACAAAGAGCTGGTGCAGCTAGCGTCCGCCCACGTAGATGCAGGGACTCGAATCTCATGGGCAGGCGTTGCTCAACGGATGCGGCGCGCGGACCACAGTGTCAGGGAGCTACAGCAGCGCCTTAGGACTCTGATGAAGAGGTGGGGGGGGGGGGGGCGGACATCTGGCTGTTCCCTCCCAGCTTATTCAAGCAGGTGCAACGACCCCGGGGTCGACCACCAGAGGTGACACGCCAGTTGCGCCAAGATGCTGCACAGCGACAACGGCGCGCGGCCGCACGTCGCCCGACTCCAGCGCCAACAGCATTTCCAGCGGCTCCTGCGTCTCCCGCGCCCCCTGCACGTCCAGCGCAGCCAGCACTTCCAGCGACTTCCGCGTCGCCAGTACCTTTAGCGCCACCAGCACCTCCAGCGCCGTCTGCACACCTGTCAGAGCTTCAAGCGCTTCTGGCACGACCCAGGCCTGCAGCAGCAACACCGGAGGCTCTGATTGCGGCCTCTCCTTCCTCTCTCGGTTCAGCTCCTATTTTGCCTCGGCCCCTTCTCCTCTTGGCTCGACTCCTTCCTCTCTTGGCTTGGCTCCTCCATAGCTAGCGGCGCCTCCGGCTTCCACGCGTTTTCGGAAAATGGAAATGATTGCATCCGTCGATCAAGTACCGGTATAACGTATGACAAGATCAAATCCGGTATAATAGCACAATAACATAATACTTTATAGCATTGACATATCAAGGCAATTGTGTTTGAAGAGACAATATTTCAATAATGAAATCAAGTTATTTGCCACATGACTTCCAATAATGAAACCAAGACACTTGCACAACTACCTGTTCCGCCAAGACTTCCAATAATGAAACCAAGACACTTGCACAACTGCCTGTTCCGGCAAGATTTCCAATAATGAAACCAAGACACTTGCACAACTGCCTGTTCCGCCAAGTTCTGAGCTGAAGAGCGAAGTCGTGTGCCCTTTTGGTAGCGATGGTCATTGTGCCGCGATAATCAGGCAATCGCACATGTACCGTATAGATGTAGTGTAGCCCAGATATCAATTGGGCCGTTATGATTCCTCTTGGCTCACGTTGTGGAGGCTGCGAGGCGGTGCGTGTAGCATACACGCCAGCACACGATATTGAAGTTAGCGCCGTAAAATATGAAGTGGGGCTCGTAAGTTATGATGTATCCGCACGTATCTGTCTTAGCTTTTCGTGCATTACGTGAACAAGCTTGACCAATGAGAATAATCGCCGTCGATTTTGCTCGCGACAACTGAAATATCAGCCTATGAAATTATTGCTCGAAAATATTGAAGGGAGTACAGTGAGTTATGAAAGGGGTCAAATTGCCCCACTTGACTTCCCTATCCCTCCCAATTACCATATGTGCATCACGTGTCTGATCTGGGCGAGTACCGTGATTTATGAAAGGGGTCAAATTGCCCCACTTGATACGGTACTATGCTAACTTTGTATACCATACAAATCAAAGAAAATAAGCTCTGTTCACGAAAGGGTTAATTATTATATAATGGCAAATAATCCAATAAGTAATTTTGAATATAATGATGTTATTATATAAGCTCAAGTGAATAAAAATAAAACAAAAAGAGATGTTAAGAAAACAAATAGGATAACAAAGAAATCAGAGTCTAACAATACTAGTATGGCAGCATCCTCACGAAAGTTCGCTCGGTTGTTAAGGGGGCGTCGCTGAACGTGTATGCTATATCGTAAGTTTCAGCACCGCCCCCCCCCCCCCCTCACACACGCACACACAGTCAACAAACAACAAACGCTCAAAGTTCATTTCTCGTCAATCCCCTAACCACGAGAAATGCGCTGAACCTGTCCAGCGCATTTCTCGTGGTTAGATGATTGACGGAAATGCAACCTAGCGGTTTGCTGGCAAAGCTTGGAGCTCACTTTGCCGAGAACCATGCAGCGAGACGAGCAGACCTGGCGGCAGGCGATTGCGGATGAAGAAGCTGCCTCTGCAGCTCTTGTTGAAGCCGAGCGTGTGCTTCACCTACAACTGCAGCATCACCGAGCGGGCAGTCCAACGGTGGACGATGCGGTGTCGGAGGTAGACCTGCGACGCACAGAATATGCAGTTGCAGTGCGTGCAACCGACGAAGCCGCCGCCTTGTACCACCGCGCCCATGGGGAGGTTATCGCTGCAGAGCGCGATGACCGTCGGGCGGACCATGTACAGCGCATTGAGGCGGTGTTGCAGCAGGCGCGAGCAGCGCAGCAGCACGCCGCTGCCACCAGTCCATCGGTGGCCAGGCGTGCGCACTCAAGCTCCAGCGAAAATGGATCGTCACCCAGGCCGACCAAGCGCTTGAATCTTGGGCCACCTTCGAGTGGTTCACCTATCCAGACTACCGGAGGTGAAGAGGGCACGGCTTGCAGCGGTGACAATGCTAGCGAACGTGCTGACACGGGCCGCAGCGGTGGCTCTGAAGGCGAGAGCAGTGTCAATGCTAGCGAATCCCCGCCACTTCCGCTCAACAGGCTCATGTCTATGGCCCTACTTTCTCCCCAAGCGTATGGTGTTCCGCCGAGCACGCCAGTTCCAACTCCAGCTGAAGCTGAAACTCAAACGCCTGAGTATCAACCTGCTGAGAGCGATGGCAACGAAGAGAATGCAGAAACCGACGGCGACGTTGAGAATGTGGAGAGCGGCGGCGACGATGAGAAAGAGGAGAGCGACGACAACGATGAGAATGCCGAGAGCGTCGAGTCGTCGGAGTTTGTTCCCAGCAGTGAAGCTGATGATTCCGAAACTGAAAGCTGAGATCGCGGATAAGGATACCTCGTAGCAGAAGAGTTGGAGATTTTGTAGGGGTACGTCCAGAACATGCAATACAATGTGGTCCTCCTTTTCGTTGCCCTTATGTACTTCGCTACATCTATTCTTGCCGTTACTGCTATCTGGGTTGCTTGATGCATAAAGTATGCTACATCGTAAGTTTTCAAGACCACCCTCTTAAAGCATACCGGGGACCTTTCATAAGATCAGTTCTCCGTTCTATTCCCCGCCCGCATTTTGAGTGCCAAGACGACTAGACGAAGCGCGGTGAGTCCGTCCATAGGAGAGATGGAGAAGGGTACGTAGGTCTACAACCTCTTCTAGGGTGCTAGGTCGTTGTGTTGCGCTCTGGCCTGTGTACTGACGAAGTGCCTAAATGCTGTACGGCGTGTATGCCCTCTTTGATGCTTGTGTAATACAGAAGCTACCGTACAGCCTCGCTGAGAATTGCTGGCCTCGTCGGACTCTGCTGAGACCACAATATCTGAGAATGCTGGCACGGTGCGTGAATACAATGAGGGGGGGGGCAACTTCGAGAAACTAAGTATGTAGGTGCAGGACACTTGGCAATGCCACTACGTTGGCGGTTGCACTCTGGAGAGATCATTCAAGCGCGGTGGTGAAAGGCATTCGCTTTGTGATATGCATCGTAAGCGTCAGAATACCCTGGCGCGTGTGCGCTATAAGCGGCTTGTTGCGGAGAAGAAAGCGAAGCAAGATCAACGTGCTTTCCTGGACGAATCTACTGCACCGGAGCGAGTGCATACCAGCAGAAAGCAAGCGTCCGGCAAGTCATCGAAAGGCAAGGAAACCCCGGAGATGCGAGAGAAGACTACGTCGAAGCGGAAAAGAAGACGAAGAGAACGCGACGAAGCTGGCTTGACGTCAGAAAAACGCCCACGGTCCTCTCACCAGGACGAACCACGCCAGGCATCTCGCAGACCCAAGGCGCCAACGCCGGGGGATTGTCTAGCAAAGACGGCTAGACGCGAGCAGCTTTCACCTTTGTGCAAGAAAAGCAAAGACCGAGTTGGCGCAGAAACATTGCCGGAGTTCGAGAAAGGGAACGCGTGCTGTACGTCTGGTTCACGAGCTGGTACGGACGCCGGTGGTGATACGAACAGACCGCTGCAAGAACAACGCTCTATTCACGAGGTGGTGCTGCTAGACAGCGATCCTCAGACATACTACATGTATGTGCCAGTTACGCTTCGCCAACCATGCTCGGTGAATGCGACTTCTCCTATGGACGCCGCGTTAGTCGCCGTTCCGATGATGCCAACCACAGCGGCGCAGAGAGACCAAGCGCGAACACAATCGCAGACCCTCCAGGCCAACGACTCTTCCCACCTCATTGGTGTTGTTGGCGCGGCGTCACGCAAAGCTGCACCTGGAACATATCTGCTTTCAATTTCATATCCAGCGAGGAATGTAGAGAGAGCAGTCGAACGCTCCAGTCGTGACCAAATATTGCCTGAGTCACAAGGCCAGATCACTGACGCAGAGCGCTACCTCATTCTTCAGCGCATTCTGAAAGACGACTGCTTTATGAGGAAGTGCGTCGCAATGTGGAGGGATCAATTTTGCGAGATCTAGTTGGGTAACCTGCGTGATAGTTTCTATTTTGTTTGTATTAGTTTTAAAATCATTCGTAAAAAAATTGCACGTGCCCATAAGCTATAACTGTTTGGAGGGCGCTAGATATCGCAATTCTCTCTTTTGAAAAAACTTAAACACAAAGCGAGCAGTATCTAATATTTAACTTAGTTCAGTCAGTATTTCACTCGTTTAGTAAGTTCGTGCTACATCTCGGAGGAACCGCTCGTACCGAACGTAACTGCAGCCCACCGCCATGCACCGTGCAGTAGTGCACCCGATACAGCGACTTGGAGCTTGGGTGCGTGGAAATCATCCATCTTAATGTAAACTCGCAGCAGCGTGTTTGGCCCGGAACTATGTTGATGCATCCCATGCTGATCTTGAACGATGGCAACCCCGGCAGGTGTCGACGTCGCAGGCACCGAGCAACATTGCTCGCACATCTCCGACCGTGAGCTGCTCCACCAACTTGAGCACCCCAGCTTGAACTCCTCCGGAAAAGTGGCTAATGTCCTGGAGTACTTTTCCAGGACATTAGCCACGACATCTACTGTCCTGATAGAAGCCCGCAGATTGAATCGACGTGCGCGGCGTGCAGCTGCCCTTGAAAGCTCCAAGCCTTTATCACGTCCGCGCTGCGAACGGTATGAAAGGGTCAATCGTGACCAGTGGGTGCTGCTTGAGGCACAGCTCCTCGTGTTACAGCTCAAGTCGCGGCCTCGGCGATTGAGTGCTGGCAGTTATGGGTCACCCTGAACCGGGCAAGTTCCTGCCCTACTCGATCGCAAGTTACTGTCTTCATGAAGGCGTTGGCGTGCGATGCATTGCAAAGAACTCAACGCGGCGACAGACCTTCATTGTGAGCCAATGCCACCTCTTTCATGTCATGAACTATCGCCGTAGTTGCGATTGTGGTTTTAGAAACAGCGCTCAACACACAGTCGTTTTCGCGTGGCAATCTTTTCGGGCGAGGCTGCTAGCTTGTCAAGTGTCAGACGGTGAGTTATCACAATCGAATTCCGGTGCTTAATTCTAGATAGTGCCACATATACAAAAGCAACATTTGGGATCGAGTTTGACTGAAAGACTACATAGCAGCATGTTAATCCTTCCACTTTGTGAACTGTCATAGCGTACGCTAGTCGGAGGGGGATTCCTCTTCGAACAACACGAAGGTCGCTCGAAGATTTACCCCATGATACGTCTTTTGGCGCAATAGGAACAATGTTAGGAACATCGTCAAGTAGGGAAGGTCCTATGTAAGCATCCATAATCTGTATCATAACGATTGGTAGTTCTAGGCCGGCCACAAACAAAAAATCGTACACTACTGCATTTGTTCCGTTGCACAGGCCAGCACTTTGTGCCATATTGTACGTCAAAGTGACCGGAGCTCCAATGCAAAGATTAAGTTTACTTGCCACGACCCGGTCACGATCTGAATTAGCTGTCTTTGCATCACTCAACAACGCACGGACAGTTCCGACGGGAATGTCCCGTTTGGTTGTCAATCTTTTCTGTTGCACAAAGTGCTGAGATGTAATATGTACAATGGATGCATTGGCGGCCTTTACTCGGTCTTCGTTTGCTGCGTTTACATCTACATTTCAATGAGCAATGTGTTTCGCTTGAGGGACCCAATCTGGTTGTCGGGTTGAAGCTAGACATCGTGAGTTGAAAAGTTCGATATCTGCAGGAGTCGGTGCTTTTTCCCGCAATCTACGTAAAGCTGCGAACCACTCCGGGTCCAATTTGCCTCTGTTTTGACTTGTTAGCATACACACGTGTTCAATGTTCGCCCATATCTCTTTCCCACGGCGCTGTACTTCGTTTGTGATCTTAGATATCGGAGTGGATAGTGCATATCGAACTATGGGGTCTAACTGGACAGCATCACCTGTAAAGTAAACATCTCTTCCTCCAAACATCTCATCTGAGTGGCTAGGCCAAAATTTCCCGCATCCGCTTATCTATCCAATACAGCATTCCACAAGAAATCATGCTGAATTCGTCAATAAAAACGAGGTGGACATCCTTAAAGCGTTGTTGTAGTTGCTTTAGCTTTGTAGGCCCTGTTTTCGAATTCGCTAGTGGAGTATACTGCACGGAAAATGCGGATCTACTAAAGGAATCAAACGAAAATGCTGAACAGAGTGTCATTCCTTTTATATTGAAAGCTGCAGTGCCCTGTTGAGCTAGTAATAGCGCTCGTTTGGACGTCCTTCGAGTGGCAGCGTGCTCACCAAATACGTTGTGCATATCCTTCACTATATGTTTTATTAACCAACTTTTGCCTGAACCACCTTCCCCATTAATAATCATTTGCAACGGCTTGCAATGCGAACTCTCAAGCGCGCATTTAAATCGTTTTCTAGACTGATTCATGGCTATTGCGAAAGGTGTCCACTGAGACTCGGCCATCGTTTCCACGGCGTCAGACATATCGTCACTATCATCAATCGGATATCGGTAGTTTGAGGACGATCGTTCGTTTTGCCTGAAAATACTACCTAGTTTTCGAGATTCATTTTTCTCTTTGATCCATGGCTTCAAGCATTCCTTAACAAAATCGCTAGCCTTACGAACAATTTCAGGCGAGTATTCGTGCCTACTCGTCCACTCCTGCTGATTGTTACGGCTATCATGCTCCTCATTGGCGCTGATATTGGGCTGCTCGGTGGGCACATCTGCATTACTAATGAAAACGTACTCCGAAGCTGGTAATGCAGTCACACTGCAAGCCCCATTGGTACTTTCTTTCAGCAAGTCTAATTTTCCTGTCTTAGCAACTTGGCGTTCGACTCTACTCTTAGTTCGCTATCAAGATGATTTTCTTGCTCTTTAAAGAAGTGCTCAATGCACTCTTCGTCAGTTTCGGGAAGATCGTCAAGAGAGCGCCATGGTATGTATATAAATATCTCTGAAAAACAGAAATTAGGGTCAGTGCTGTTTGGACGCACCCAAGGTGATTTTTGAACGACTACCGATTTTGATCTTCTTCTAATCCAGCCTTGGCCGTCGATGCACTTCCAGCTCTCAAGTGGGACTTTCTTTCTGGTCTTAATGGAATCAACGTGTTCGAAATCTTCAATAAATGTTGCCAGCGTCATGTTCTCAAAGAGATCGATAGTTGGTCTATTCATGTAAGCTTTTTCAACTTGTTCAATACGTATATCGCTAGATTCCGATTGTTCTGCTAACGCAGCAAGGTCTTCAAAACCCCGAGGCTCCACTCGATAATAACGCTGATTGTGTCTGAACGCTTTAACTTTGACTATGCATCTTGACTTACTGTGCATAGGTAAACTGCGAAGCAACGTATAGATTGCCTCAGGTGCTCCAACCTCGCGCACAGATAGGGTAGCATTCGCTACTTTTTTCAGAATAGAATGGTAAGGTAGGTGTGGATCACAACGCTGCACTGCTTTGGCGATAACTCGACTAAATCGAAGTGTGTCTGGCTCTGCCTTACTGACGTATGCTCCTGCGTACTCCGCAGCACCATAGGAATTTCCTATCAATTGTAAATCCATGTTAGCGCGCCAGCAAGACAGAATATGAGGTGAAAAATTATTAATCGTAGACACTTCGCGTTTCAAATGTACTTTCATGGATGGCGTCCCATCCGATGCTACATGTGTTTCGATTCTAGTATGTTCTTCTAACGCTTTTGGGAAACCAAAGCGACACTGTGAACTTTTCTTTCTACACGATGAATTAGCGTAGCATTCATGTTGTTGTACGCGCTGAACTAATCTAGACAAGTCGCAGGACCATTCCTCTGTTCCCACTTGTGGTGGTCTAGTTGCTAGAATATCTATTTCACCTTTTCGATTGGTGCTGCATGTCGAACACGTGCATTTCTCTAAGTCGCTGAGCGTCTTTGAAAGTACAGAAATACTCCTGTCCACGTATGCCGCAAGGACTGCGCGCCCTTCTTCAGTCTCAGACAACTTTACAACATCTGGTGCATCCTTTATCCACAACAAACAGTGAATGTGCGGTGACCCACGTTGTTGAAATTCTACGCGCCAGAAATGGTCTATTATTTCTCCGAGGGGTTGTGCCCGTCCGCACAAAACTGTATCGAAAAATGATTGAAATCGCCTATGAAAATGTCTGGCGCTAATGTCAGGGTTTTCGTTGAGGTACCGTCGTCTCTCCTCAACCGATAGCCGCGCGCACTCTGCTATTGTTAATGAAGGGTTACAGGCTCTAGCAAAATCCGGCCATATAGTATCAGCAGCACTCAGCGTAAGCAAAAAGGTTGGCCAACATGTCGGTAGTGCTCGATTTCCGATCATCGACATTAAATCATCACGTACGTTGGCCTAATACAGCCCGCTACCTTTTACAACACGGAAAAACGGTTTCAACGAATCTAAAACTTGCATCGCAGCACTGAGCTTCTCCTTTTCGTTCCCCTTGTCAATATTCCCTTGCTCTTCATTCTCATGACCCACAGTAGCCGAGGTAATATCAGCATCTCGATTTTCACTTCCTCTAACCCTTCGAACTAACCCGTCGATCTGCCGACGCTGAATTAGATTCATGCAGAAGAACTTAAAGTTCCCGTGAATAATGAAGCGTCTGTCATGCCACTTCATCAAGTGAGCGCAATACTCAGAAAGACCGTAGTCATGCATCCTGTTTTCTAGCTCACTCAAAGGATGCAATCCCCCTTGACCGTTCGGAAAAATAGTTGGGAAGCAACATTGCATTAAGCGCTCCGTTTGATATTCATCAATTGGATCGCTGCAGCAGCGCAGCTCGCCGATAGGATATGGTGAATCTGTACTGTCGACTCCAGCTGCCTCCATAATTTTCTCAAGCTCAGTTTTCTGGCTGTTTCGATTGCCCTCTAGTTCGAATGATTCTGTTAGATTTTCGAGAACATCTTCCTGTTCACAGCTCACGTTTCGATCGTTTGCAAGCGAGCCGACCGCACTATTCTCAAGAATTGTCGATGCGCTGGCTTGACAGACATTGTCACTACGCGTAAATGTAGAGGGATCTAACGAAGAGTTCATTTCAGAGTCTAATTCTTCTAGTGTTGAATTGCATGTATAAATGATGTCATTCTGTGAAGGCGGACACTGGGTGTTGGGTGTAATATTTTCTTCGGAAAAACAGCACACGCGCTCACTGCGTGCATGGTGATCGTTTGCAGCATCTGGACCTCTCTCTCCCTGAATTCTTCCTGCGTGGTTGTGTGCGCAAGCTGGCAGGAGATCAAGGTGGCGTGGAGAACCAAGACCTCTCTCTTGTGAGTCGGCAGACACAGAATCTTGTTGGTGGTGCTCGTTGATTTGACGCCTTTGTCCTCGTAGCTCTTGTACCTCCTCATCCGACACAGCAATTGTGGGTACATCTCTATCAGCGTCCAGCTCCTCGAGGGCACGAAGGTTTTCTTCTGAAATGCCAATATCTTTGTAGAGGACGTTGTTGCCAATGAGCCACTTCAATGCACGTCTAATCAAATCAGGTCGAACGCGAAAATATTTTGTTGTTTGATCCGTCTTTGAAGTCAGAAAGATGACACCGCACTCCTTCAACGGCCTAGGCAGCTGTGACGGGGGTCACACGCACAATAGCTAGGAGGAAGCGTAACACGCTAACCGCAACAGACGCCTGGCGTCTCGATTGCTGCTTGTGCAAAAGGCCCTGCCTTATCGATCCTCTTTAGTACCGAGTACTTAAAGAGACTTGCACACTTGTAGGTTAGAGTTAAACTGTCTTGTATCAATAACACTCTAAAGGTTCTATCTACTGCTTTCTATATGCATACTGAATCCCTATTTAAATGGCGATCTTCCTCAGCGGTTGGTCCCCGTGCGTCTTCGTCCTAAGTACGGCCATCATAGTGTGTGACACCCAGTCAATGTGGTCCACGCTAGAGAACATCCCTTTTCCTTGAAAAGGGTGAAGGCGCGGCCAAACGTTTCAAGGCGCGACCAAACGATTGGCGACGCGACGAAACGTTTCAAGCACTGGCCAATCCTGGCCCCATTACACACTCCCTCACCCAAACGGGAAGCACCTTTCCCAGGGGGAATCCAGCGGAATCGGCCAATTCACGCTCACAGAAGCCCACGCGAAAGCCAAAGAAGGTGGCCGCTTCTTCGAAGCCTGCTCCGAAGAAGTCCGTGATGAAGAAGCCCGCTGCCAAGCAGCTTCCGAAGAAGAAGGGCCCCATGAAGGAGAGCCCGAAGGCCCTGAAGCTGCCGCCCAAGCGCACGGATGTGCTGCTCCCCGGTCCTCGCGAGGAGGTGAGCAGCGACTCGTCCGACACGGACATCCCGAATCCCGGGTATGTCAGTGGCGCCAACTTGCCGGTGCCTCGAACCCGGGCGTCCGCGAGGGACCATGCAACTTCCTCGAAGGACGCGACCACTTCCTCTCCGGGGCATAGTCCTTCGCCCCATCCATCCTTGGAAGTGGACTATGAAGAGTCGGAACCCGACATTACCCACGAGGACGGTGAGGTCGAGGACCCTTGGTCGTCGCCACAACTCACGGATGAGCAACGGGTTCTCCACCCAGGGAGCCCCATGACTCCTAGGACTGTGGCGGCGGTGGCACGCGCCAAGGCCAAGGAGGTGTCCGAGTCTCGCCGAGACGACCCGCCCGCTGCGGTGTCGGAGCCCCAGGTCATCACCAACGCCGGCATCGACGAGGGGGTCCCGCCTGAGCTGCTTCAGCCCGAGAATCGGCAGCACCTGACCGATCGTTCTCATCGAGAGGCCTCTCAGGCGGTGGGCAACAAGCGGGATCGCGAGACCCACGCCCCTCGTACCCAAGACCAGCTACTCGCACTGCGATACTGGACTCGGGACGAGTACCGCGAGCACCTTCGACAGAGTCGCATGCCTGGCCCAGGCGCTCCGCAGTGCGACAAGTGTCCGGTCGTGCTCCTGGGGGACACAGGGTTCTCCCGCCAGCGGAACGAGACTGAGTTCGAAGGGTGGTTAGACCACTTGGGTTATCCCAGGCCCGAGTTCTTGAACTCACCCTATCGGATCGATTGGCTGGCTCAGCGTCGTCTTCGATTTCGCATGGCGAAGATGATCGCTGACAACACGTGGCCCAACCGATTCTTTGATCGCCACAAACCCATCCCGGGCGTCATCCTCAAGGAGGTTCTTCAGAAGATTCAGAAGTCTTGGCAGTCGCAGCCGATAGAGCCTAAGAGTGTTCTTGGCCCTGTCAGCGCCGACCAGGTCCGTGGTCACGCTCAAAAGCGACCACGAGGTCGTCGCAGTCCTCCTCGAGGCGAGCCCCAGGCTCCCACGAGTTATGACTACTCGGGTAGCCCCGCCCCTTTACCCGATACTGGTGCTGACCGCTACGCCCGCGGCGCTTCAGTAGCTTCTCGACATGGTAGTAGAGGACGCCCTCATTACCAAGCAGCGGCGGCGATGCCCGCGGCGGCAGTGGTCTCCGACCAAGACGCTCAGCGTCGCTCGACTGGCTCCCGTCCTGAACTGGAGGATCTTCTCTCCGGGGTGGAGTCTTGTCAGCGACTGCTGGATGGTCACCGGACCGAGATGGTGGCACTTCGCGCTCGTATCCAAGATGCGGAGGCCCGCCTGGAGAACCTCCGGGATGTCCGTCGGGACTTGGACTTCCTGCGTGACCGCGTGTGGGATCTGCCTCGGCAGCTGGACAACGCGGCTGCCCGCTTAGAGACCTGGCGCTCGCAAGGCGAGAAGAACGACGCGTCGGTGCGCCAGGTCTTGGAGCGATACCTGAACTGGATTCGTACCCTGTACGATCGTGTGGGGAGCTTGGAGGCCCAAGAGGCACGCCGCGTAGCGGCTCGTGCTCCTGATCCGACTCCGGCTCCTGCGCCTGCCCAGCTTCCCTCGGAAGAGCTCGTTCGGATGATGGCGAACGCCTTCCAGCAGTATTCTGCGACGCAGTCGGCTCCTCAGGCTCAACAGCCCCCACCGGGTGATAGGGCTTGAGCAAGCCAACGTAGAACGTCGGGTGCGTGGCCATGGGCGATGGCAAATCCAACGTGTAGGCGTGGCCGTGGACCCCGATGACCGTGAACGGCCCCACGAAGCGAGGTCGCAGCTTGGTGCTGCCCACAGCGGATACCGCCTGAGTGGGAAGGTTCTTAGCATTTAATAAGACTTGGTCTCCCAGCTTAAACACCTGTGTGTTCTTGCGCCCTTGGCGGTCACTTTGTTCCTTCTGTGTGTCTTGAGCGGCCGCCATGGCGTCACGAACCCGCTGTCTGACAGCTTCACCAGTCTCGATAAACGAGAGCAGGTTCCGTTTGACGGACGTTCGTAGACCTTTAAGGCCCCTTGGGTCTTCGGCATTAGCCTCTCCCCCACCCAAACTCGAGGCTGGAGGCAACGTCAGCGGCGTACGCGGGTGCCGCAGGCCGTTCACGTAGAACGGAGTGAAGCCCGTGGGCGAATGCACTGCATTGCTGAGCGCAAACTCCACTTGTGGAAGAAGCGCACTCCACTTCGCAGTGTCTGCTGCGCAGACACTGCGAAGAATGTCTTCCAGAACTCTGTTCACCCGCTCAGTCTGACCATCGGTCTGAGGATGGTCCGCTGTGGACATGTCCAACCTCGTGCCTATCAGGCGGAAGAGGTGTTGCCAAAAGTGAGACACAAACCGTGGGTCTCTGTCACTCACGAAAGCCTCGGGGAGGCCGTGATGGCGGAAGACATTGCCCACAAAAAGCTGAGCCGCCTGAGGCGCAGTCACACTCTTCCGCACAGCGGCCAGCCGCACCATCTTACTAAGGCGGCACACAAAGACCAATATGCCAGTGTGGCCCCTTGCATCCGCCGAAAGCTCAAAGATGAAGTCCATGCTCACAGAGCGCCAGCAGTCCGCCGGTACCGGCAAGATCATCAAAGGAGCGGACGCCGAGGGCGCAGGCTTGACGCGCTGACACGTCTCACATGTCTGTACGTACTTACGTACCCATTTGTACATGTGGGACCACCAGAAGTGGCGAGCCACAGACGTGTACGTCTTCTCCCGCCCTAGATGACCGCTAAACGGCGTGTCATGGGCCTCATAGAGGACACGATGACGCAGGTCCTCGTCGTTTGGAACGACAATGCGAGGCTCGTCGCCCCCTTCTACTTGGTAGTAGAGCAAACCCTCTACTACTGAGTAGCGGTGCAGACGTGAGCGTTGTCGCGCCGTGAGCTCGACGTTTGGCCGCGCCTTCAATCGTTTGGCCGCGCCTTCAATCGTTTGGTCGCGTCGCAAATCGTTTTGTCGCGCCTTGAGCTCGACGGCCTTGTTTGGAGCACTCAGTGCCTCCACTAGACCTGCAAGGTCGTCGTCATCGGCATACGCCTCGCGAATAAGCTCATAGAGCGGTGACTCGAGGTAGGCCAGATGTGCCAACTCGTAATCTGGCCGCCGGGAGAGCGCGTCCGCTAGGACATTCTGCTTTCCCAGTTTGTACTCCACCGTGAAGTTGTATTCGGCGAAGAAGGAGAGCCACCGCGCCATGCGCTAAGAGAGGTGAGGCGACGACGTCGCCGTCCTCAACGAGGCATGATCTGTGTAGATCACAAAGGGTTTTTGACCTAATAGGTGCACCCGAAACTTGACCAAGGCGTACTTCATCGCCAAGAGCTCCTTGTCGTGGACAGGGTAGTTCTTTTCCGCCGCCTTCAATTGGCGAGATTGGAAAGACACTACCCTTTCCTTGCCCTCGGCATTCACCTGCAGCAGGGCACAGCCGATGGCAAAGTCAGATGCATCGCATACCACGCTGAAGGGACGCTCCGCATCGGGCAGCGCCAGGATTGGAGCGCTCTGAAGGCTGCTCTTGATAGCTTCAAAAGCCTGTTGAGCCTCAGAGGTCCATGACCACACGGCATCCTTCTTGAGAAGATTCGTTAGTGGCCTTGCCATCTCGGCGTAATTGGCAATGTACTTGTGCAAGTAGTTGGCCAGGCCGAGCCATTTACGCAGGTCCTTCTGCGAGACGGGCTCCGGCCACTGTGCAATAGCACACACCTTCTCCGGGTCCGCACGGACACCGTCCTTCCCAAGGAAGCAGCCCAAAAAGGGAATCTCTTCGGCTCCGAAGATACACTTGTTGATGTTCGCATAGAGGCGATTCTCGCGCACACACAAGAGAACCTCACGGAGGTGGCCAAGATGGCCTTCGACGGCCGTCTTCCCTTCAGACGCACGACTGTGCACGAAGATGTCGTCGAAGTACGTCTGTACGAACTGCCGCATCGGCCTGAAGAGCTGCGTTACGAGCCTGTTGAACGTGGCCGGTGCGTTGGATAGCCCCTGGGGCATGACCAACCACTCCCACAACATCCCGCTGGGAGTGCTCACAGCAGTAAGCGGAATGTCCGACTCACGCATCAACAGTTGATAATAGCCGTCGACCATGTCGAGTGCACTAAAGATCGTGCAACCAGCCATGTTGTTCTGCAACACACCCTTCCGAGGAATAGGCGTCGACGCCGGAATGGTTGCCGCGTTCAATTTGTTGAAGGCGTGTACCATGCGCCACGTCCCATTGGGCTTGCGCACGCAGAACGTCGGTGACGAGTGCGGCGACTTAGACTCGCGCACCATGCCAGCGGCGTGCTTTGCCGCAAAGAAGGCGTCGATGACGTCAACCTGTTCCTTCCAAAGCGGCCACTGCCGCGTCGTACAGTACTTAGTGCCTGGCACTAAGTCAATCTCATGCCGCACGCCCCGATCCGGGGGAAGGACCGAAGGGGGATCGTCGCTCACGACATCCGAAAACTCCTTCAGAAGGCCGTAATACGGATCCGAGGGATCCTACAAGATGGCAGCGCCATACCGCGTCTGCCTCTTAGAGGTTCGTTACCGACCTCAGTGGGCCAGTGGTCACACCCTGACATTGAGACCGGGAGGCACAGGGATCGATACCGCCGAGTGCGGATCTTTCACCTTAAGCCGGAGATAGGCAATCTCGTGGACGAGCAACCACCCCCATAGGAGTGGCCGCCCTGCCAACCCGCACCCATAAAAAGGGCTGTGTGATAGTTGGGTGGGCTGGAGGCCCTACGTACCGAAAAATCCCCAAAGTGTAATGACGGGGTCCGGAACCCGGTCCCAGAAATGGGTCGGATAGCTACCAGCACCTGCACCAGAGGTGGGCTTAAGCCCTGGTGTACGGGTTCCGGTAGCTTAAATCTCTTAGAGGTTCGTTCGTCTTCCAACACCTCGGGGTCCATGACCGACGATGAGTTGAGTTCCAATGAGCTGCCTTCAGGGCGAAGCAGAACCACTTCTGCCAATTCTCCCACCTTGAGAGAATCCATGAACTCCACATACGAAAGCTCCTCGAGCTCAAGTAGCTCTGCTACTGTGGGTAACGGAGTCAACACCTCCCCCACCTTGGGTTCGCCCGTGAAGACGTCGACTACTTGAGGAACCTTGTCCTCAGCCGCGGAATCCGCATCGCGGCTAGACGCCTTTGCCTTGGGCGTGCTCGTGACCTTGTCACTCTTGTTGCTCTTGAAAGTGGGAGCCCCTACTCGACCACTCGTGGTTGCGCGAGCACCAGCTCTAGCGCCTTCCGTCGCGTGAGCTGAACCAGCTACAACGCCTTGCGTAGTGGGAGTTCCGACTCCACCACTCTTGTTGGCGCGAGCCACAACTCCAGCGCATTTCTCGACGTGGGCTGAACCAGCCACCACGCCTTGCGTAGGGGGAGCTCGGACGCTACCACCCCTTCCTGCGCGAGCTGTTGATGCGTCCGCGCCTTGAGTCTTCACTGCCCCTTGGGCAAGTGCAACTCGGTTGCCAACTGCAGAATCCTGTCCTATATCCAGAGAGGGACTAGGATCCTGCGGATCTTCTCCACCACCTACCTCGAGCTCCCGCGCTCGTGGAGGCAATGCCATGGGCAGTTCCAACACTTCCGAAGTGCCGGCAAACTGCCGTTCGCCTCGTGGCACCCGGTGCTCGTGCACAAACCCGTCTCGGGAAGAGGAGGGGACATGACCCGCCAGGGCTCTGTCCGCGAGGGGGTTGTGGCTGGCACCAATGGTGCGACTACGCCAGTCTATCCACGGCTCGTGCTTAGCAAGCCAAGGCATACCGAGGATAAGATCGTACCGATCATCCATGTCCAAGACAATGAACGGTTCGACCGAGTTGAAGTCGTCAAACTTCACGCTTAAGGGTACCGTAACCTTGCGTGTTGACACGATGGAACCAGTCGCTAAGCGAACAGATACATTGGTATTACTCTTAGAAGCTTCTAAAGCACTAGCATACAATGTACTGTTCCTAGCCACACTGGCTTTCGTTGCAAAGTTGAATGACGCCCCTGAATCTATCAGGACTGTCATCGGTTCGGGGTACCCTTTCACGCTGGCAGTGACGACCACGAGGTTAGACCGCGCGGCGGCTACGGAGAGACACAGAAGTGTCGTCCCAGGGACTTGCTCCTTTGGAGAGACTGGTGAGGGACTCACCTTCCTCGTAGAGGAGCGAAGTCTCCCAGCAGGGCGTCCCGCCCCTACTGGGAGTCGCCGTTTTCCGACTCTGTCGCCTCGAGGCTGTTAAGAGCCGGACGCGCCGCGTACTTCTTGTCGCGTGGCGCCTTCCAGGGGTTAGTGGGGCAGTTCCGGCGGAAGTGACCCGGTTGGTTACAACCGAAACAGCGCCCACTCGCCCGTTGCGTCTTCTGGGAGCAAGGGAGATCTCCATCGGAGTGGGACACTCACTAGCCTCGACATGAGGCGTGGGCCCTTGCGCTGAGCGCACGCAGTGGTCCTCCAACATAGCAATGTGAACCGCCTCATTGAAGGTCTTGGGTTGACGCCGGAAGAGCTCCGTCCGAACCGGACCCGTGCGGACACCGTCCATGAAGACCGTCACCTTGACGTCCTCAGAGAGGGGTGCACAGGCCATAGCGGCTTCGAGGTTGTGGAGCTCCATGACGTAGTCTTGAAGCGAGCGCTTGCCTTGCTTGCACCTCAAGAAACTGGAGCGGTGGCGGTATGCCACATTGGCCAGGAGGAAGGTGGAGCGTAGCTCCTGTTCTATGAACGACCACGAGGTGAAGTACCCCGGCGTTGCCGTTTCACGGGCCACAGCCCATGCGCGTGCGCGCCCTCCAAGGTTGGATAGCGCGAACGCCACTTGAGCCCGCGCATCATAGATCTGACCAGCGCTTAGCGCGATCTCGATCTCGCGAACCCAGAAGACAAGACTGTCTGAGTCTTTGCCGTCGAACGTCGGAACCGACATCTTGACGGGCTTCGTCGTGGTTGGACGCGCAGCGAATGAGGCCGCATTCGTGGCGGACGCTTGTGCTGCACTCTGTGCCTCAGCTCGCATCGTCGCACGAGCGGCTTCCTGCGCAGCAGCGCTCACGTGAGCAATCAGCGACGACTCGTACTTGTCGAAGCGTTCCACGCGCGCCCTTTGCTGCTCAGCAGGAAGGTTGGGGAATCCAGCGAAGGCTGCCTCGCCCAGGAGGATGACCATCTTCTCCAGCGTAGCCCAGTGGGCATCGGAAAGGTGAGGGAAGTCCTGCCGCGCCGGCAGCCGACTCCCTGAGTCTTCCATACTCAACGAGACCCTGATTGTAGAGATCCGCGTCGGTCGCGGGATTGACTACAAGTGCTACCAGGTGTGACGGGGGTCACACGCACAATAGCTAGGAGGAAGCGTAACACGCTAACCGCAACAGACGCCTGGCGTCTCGATTGCTGCTTGTGCAAAAGGCCCTGCCTTATCGGTCTTCTTTAGTACCGAGTACTTAAGGAGACTTGCACACTTGTAGGTTAGAGTTAAACTGTCTTGTATCAATAACACTCTAAAGGTTATATCTACTGCTTTCTATCTGCATACTGAATCCCTATTTAAATGGCGATCTTCCTCAGCGGTTGGTCCCCGTGCGTCTTCGTCCTAAGTACGGCCATCATAGTGTGTGACACCCAGTCAATGTGGTCCACGCTAGAGAACATCCCTTTTCCTTGAAAAGGGTGAAGGCGCGGCCAAACGTTTCAAGGCGCGACCAAACGATTGAAGGCGCGGCCAAACGATTGGCGACGCGACGAAACGTTTCAAGCACTGGCCAATCCTGGCCCCATTACAGCAGCTCTCGAACCACTGCTTCGGGGTCATTCCAATAATTGATCGCGTTTCCTCGCGTAAATTCTTGCCCATCACGGTGCAAGTTCACACACGTAGTGAAGGATATGCCTAGTCCAATTAGTCGAGCCTCCATACGGCTAAGAACAGCAAGCTCATCTGGGACCGCTGCAATTCGGAAACCACTACAGCGAGAGAATTTGGGAGTCTTACGCGCACGTAGTGACTGGTAGCATCTACTGCAAAGCCAAACGGATTCATGGTCATCCGACGCATCTCGCACGAGGCCTTCATCGATTACCTCCACAACACCTTGCTCGTTGCGAAGCGGCTTGAAGAAATCTGCTTCAGGATCGAAGCACTTTATCACAGCTTGGTCGGAATTTGCCATTTCTCCACAGCTACCACACACACGAAAAAGCGGTTTGTCAATAGAGACGAAGAAATCTGCATTCATGAAAAATATGAGTTTGAATCGAGTTCAGCTATAACGTATTGTATTTCACAGCTACTAACCTTTCCTATCTGCCTCTAGATTGTCTGTCTCACTGACGCCGATCCGAACACGGCACTTGCGTCGTTTTGTTGCAGGTGGAAGGAGCTGGGCAACCATGTCACGCTTCCTTGTCTCGTCAAAACGTGCAATCCTAGCGTCTTGCTTTGACTGCTCTCTGTCTTCTACGGATCGATGTTGTTGCGGCCTCGTCGAACAACGCGACGCCGTGTAAGCGGCAATCTTGTTTAGCGTTCTCCGAGCAGCCTTTTCACACCGGGCCATCGATTTCCGAACCGAAACCATGATGGTACGAAGGCGCCTGAATGCCGAGTGCCAAAGTGTAGGATATTTCGTTGCGCTTGGCAGCAACTCTCCGAGTGTCCGTCGCTGTTGCGCCAAGTATGGAAGCCAATCGTTTCAGAAGGATATGTCGTGCGAGCGCGCCATATCCTGAGTCGTTGAAGTGAAGTAGATTCAGGATGGGCTGCAGCCTTTCTTGTATTAGAGAGAATATTGCCACAATGACTACTTGCATGAACGACCTGGTAAACGGTGGATCTATCTAGATCCACTCATCGCGTGACAATGTTTGGCGCCGAAGAAAACTCAAACGCATTGTGAAAGAGCGGTAGCGCGGCCGTCCAGGCCTACAACTCTTTCGTTGAAGCTCGGCAAAAATCATCCCCTGTGACGCGCGAAGCGTAATGTGTTAGTTTGCAGAAAGGTTAGTCTCACAATAGCGAGCATGGATCGCTTGAAGTCCTGAGGAATGTAGTACTTCGCATGCATGGCGGCAACATCATAAATCTCTACCCAAGATGCAGAGCGGCCTTCAAAATGAAGATTAGACCATTGCCACAAATAGTACTATACTAACGACCAGGTAGACGATGGATCTATCCAGATCCACTCATCACGTGACAATGCCTTGCCACCGAACAAAACTCAAACACATTGTGAAAGAGCGGCAGAGCGCTCGTGCAGGTCTACAATTCTTTCGTTGAAGCTCGGCAAAAAAGCATCCCATGTGACGCACGAAGCGTAATCTGTTAGTTTGCAGATGTTAGTCACGATAACGAGCATGTATCGCTTGAAGTGCTGAAGGAATGCAATACTTCGCATGCCATGCAGCATCACGCATCTCTACCGAAGATGCAGGGCGGGCTTCATGATCAAGATAGGGTCATGCGTAACTCAAATGGAAGACGAAGCAACATGCAATGAACGACTTTTTCTCGTATACATCGTTTGTGTATACTGTTCACAACTCTAGCACCAACGCCTCGCATCTAAATCCATGTCTGCAATGACGGTGTCCCTGCCTCGAAGGCTGGTGCCGCTAGATGAATCCTCGACAATTTCCCGCGAGGCAGCAACATACTACTCGATTCTGTAGCAAAAAAAAAACAACTCGAACAGTAAGCAAGTTTGACAATTGTTGCGACGAAAACCACCGTTTTGCTCACCTGGCACCCGCGCGACAGACTTACACCATAGCTGATTGTGATCTCCTCACTCTCTCTTACATCGCGAATTGCGAATAAGCCGCAACACGTTTCTCCAGCCACTTCCCATCGCTGAACTTCGCAATTGGGATTGCAAGAATGGTTGGCAAAGCGGGCCAGCCCGCCAAATTGACGTGCATCGATCACTTCTTCTGTTGTTACGGCCAGTCCGTACATCCTAGTAGAATTGACAAGCTATTACAGCAGAGAACGCAAGTGTTAGAGTGATCTACTATCCATGGAAGTAACATCGTATACAGCTCTTACATGTCGTTCACGCTCACGGTACGTGCTAAGTGTAATGACTTCTCCCACGTACTGTGCAACGAGAGCACCTCCGGGGATTACCTCGTCCGAGAACAACCCAATTCCTTTCACTTCAACACTTCGAAGTGCAAGTCGCACTTGTTCGCCATTTTGCATGCGCTGATTCCCGCAATTCGTCCTAGTCGTACAGTGCCCTTGCACGCATTCTGTCTGCATCTGTTACAGGTTAGATTAATTTGAGAAATCTTTTCAGCGCAGCAGCTCTACGTACAATGCGATTTTCACAGCTTTCACCGCAGTTCTCGATCGAACCCGCAAGGGGCTGACAGCGGCAGTACGGAACTTCATCCTTCATACCATTACTATAAGTGCATTTCAACGTTGAACCCAAAAACTAATTCCTTGCGTAATACGCACGGGATCCAGCCGATGTCTTGACCTAGACATATACACATCCTGCATTACATCTTCGTACTCGGCAAACGCCTGCAACACAGAGCGGGACGCTCGCAACTATTGCAAATTAGTCCACACTCAAACAATCATCGATAGCTGAAATCCAGTACTGTATCTGGACACAACTCAAAGTTGCCAGGTAAATCTTCTCCACAGTCAAAAACGAATCGAGGGTTAGCTGACGCATCGTGTACCAGTCAAAATACAAAATGGCCGCATTGAGTAAGCTCTCGTACAAATCTGGCGCTTTTTCGTAGCATCGTACCTTCAACGCAATCCTGCCATGGTGTGCAACCTCTTGGATAGCAAGAATCATTTCAATACATCCGTCGACATTTGACTTGAAGTTTTTCGGACATGACCAACAAAACTAACAACACCAAAGAGCCAAATTCATTCAAAGCGATACAAAAGTAAACAACTACTAACTACGTACTACCCTGCCCTTGCGTAGTTCTACACTTCTCGACACCTAGTCAAGTTCATTGCTACGTGCATATGCATGCTCTTTGACGTTCAGCGCCGCAACGATTAGGCACCAACAGCACCATTGCTGCGCGTCCGCACTGCGACCGCTGGATTCTCCGACTTGCCCTCAGCAGCCATGATGACGTCTTCTTCATCGTCATCCTCCACAGTGCTCTGACTGGACGTTGCCTCTTGCGTCTTTGCCTTCGCCCTCTTCTTCCCAGCATCTCTCCCCGCCTTGCGCTTGATCACTGGTGGCAGCACCTCGATGATCTTGCCACCATCGCTATCAAACTGAGTGCGGCCCGAAGGGATATCCGCGTAGAATGACACGCCGTCGATCTGCCGAAACTCATACAATGCACCAGGGCGGAAAGCCATCCTCGGCGACCGCATGTCCCCCTTCTTCTTCTTGCCGTCCCAAACCGTGATCTGGAGGATGTAAGGTTTGCGCTTGCCCGGCGTGAGATCGTTGAGAGCTTCCGCCGTTTGCTCGAACAGCCCGTGCTGTGAACTATCGGTGGCGGTCACCCGAGTTCCGTTGTCAGTTTTGAGGCGCTCAGCAGATAGACAGCACCACTTGCCGGAAACGCCGACATCCGCGGCTGGTTTCGTCTCGGCGAACTCACGAAAGCCCACGACCGTGCAGAAATGGTTGACGACTTCTTCCTCTTTTTGCCGCAAGACGTCTTGACGAATCGAGTCGAGCAGATCCATCTTTGCGGGTTCGTAGAGGTTTCGAAGGCAGCACGGCGAGCTTGAGCGCAGAAGAACTTGTGCTTGACAGGGCGGATTGCGAAATGAGGAAGCTGAAAGCAGGTGCGATGACCTCGAGCCGACGCGCGCAAGGCGAAGCAGGAAATTTTCATATCGAAGCAAGGCCACACTTCTGTATTCTAACTTCAAATTGTTAGCTGTGATGACTGGCTAGAGCAAACTAAAATTTGTCCAGGCGATCTTCTAGCGCCGTAGCACACTGCAATTTAAGCTGTACGATCTTCTAGCGCCGTAGCACACTGCAAGTTAAGCTGTACGATAATGAAAACCTGTAGTTGCTGCACATTTAGCTCTCAATCGCTCGCATCAACAGCCAAATACAATTTTATCGCAACGGATCCGTGTCATTGTCACAATTTCACAGAAGCGGCCCTTCTCCGAGGAGGGCAGAGGAGTCCTTGATATTGAGATGTTGAAGTCGATGCAGTAGAGCATCACGAATTCGATCTTAGAGAGTCGCGATGGGCTGCATGCGGCTCGTAGAAGCCTTCCGGCTGCTTACCCCACCGACGCGTTTGGTGAGACAGTGCTTACAGCATTCCACATGCTCCTCCGCTACACTTAACACTATGACCTCTTTCTCACTACAGTCTGCCTCGCGCTCATTCAATTCTCACATCCAAACCGCTCTTACCTCGCGCCCAAATGCCTCTGTTCCTACTATGCCTGCATCTTGGCCTCCAACCCATATTTCATCCATCGTTGAAGATCCACGCGAGGCCTACTGCTGGCGTGACGCACGAAACGTGCGCTGCTCTAGTTCGTAGATTGCGGTGCATCACAAGATATATCTGATTTCATGGAAGAGTTTAACCATCTACCCGAGCTACACTTCTACCATCTTCGTCCTGTTTCCGGAAGAACTACGTCTGCCTACGTATGCTTAGTACCGGCGCCTTGCACACGTCTTGCAGCCCTTAGCGCTACGCCCTCAGCATGCCTTGCTGCAGCCCACTACGCTCCTACTCACCTGGTGATGCCTCCTCTGCACCACAGCTCTCAGTGCTGCGCCATGGCCATGCCTTGCTCCAGTCCACTACCCGCCAACTCACCTCGCGTGATACCACCTCTACATTGCAGTTCTCAGAGCGACGTCGCTCTGACCTTGCCTTGCTGCAGCCCACTTCGCGCCTGCTGTGATGCCACCTCTGCATTGCAGCTCTCCAAGCGACGTCGCTCTGACTTTGCCTTGCTGCAGCTCACTACGCGACTGGCGTGATGCCGCCACTGCATTGCAGCTCTCAGAGCGACGTCGCTCTATCGCCTCTGCATCGCAGCTCTCCGTGCTGCGCCATGACCATGCCTTGCTCCAGCCCTCGTTCCAGTCCACTACGCGCCTACTCACGTGTCGTGATTCCGCCTCTGCATTGCGGCTCACAGAGCGACGTCGCTCTGCATTGCGGCTCTCAGAGCGACGTCGCTCTGCATTGTGGCTCTCAGAGTGACGTCGCGCTGCATTGCAGCTCTCAATGCTGCGCCTTGACCTTGCCTTCCTACCGTCCTCTACGCGCCTTCTAACCTGGCGTGATACCACCACTGCATCGCAGCTCTTAGTGCTGTGCCCTGAGCTTGCCTTGCTGCCGCCCACTACACGCCTTCTAACCTCGCCGTGATGCGAGCCACTTAGCCGCCTTCGAACGTCTTGGGCTGCCGCTGACTGTGACGCTTGCTGAATGGCGGCCACTGGTGCTTGGGTACATCTAACCAAATTCAGTGCGGGATTCAGTACATTCTGCCGTACTTAGGCAGACTTTTTACACCTGCCATCCGCTTTACGCCTACGTGACGCTTCGCGCCAAATCGGACTGCCAAGATGCCCTTGTCTCCTTAATCATAGTCGACCATGTGACTAAAATGGGTTCAACAGACATGGGTGCGTAAAAACTCCACGCACAATCCGTCGCGTAAACTGTGACATTTTACGCAATCCTTCGATCGCACATCTTTTCTGATACAAAAGCGTCCCTTCCGGGTTTCCATAAAAGATCGTCCTCACTTTAATGGCTGTTAGAACCTTCCCAGCAGGTGCATACCGCGCTTTTCTATTTTAACGCCTGGACATCAATCTTCGAAAGTCGTTATAGGCAGGCAAATTTCAAACGAAAATGAGAATGGCAAGCTATGATAGAATGTCTAGCCCTAACCCACCTGTGGAAATTTATACATGTCTTCGTAAAAAGGAGTAAATGCATGTGGTAAGAAGGGTGGTTCGTTGATTATAGGGGGGCTACGCCCCAATTGTATGTGTCAAAGACATTGGTATTGAACATTTTGATCGGTACATGTTTTGTTTGATGAAAAATCTCGAATGTTTGAATAACATATATACCAATTTAGTATGTGAAACATCGTTAAAGTAAATGTACGTTAAACCGCTAATATAGTATTATTTTTGTAAATGTTTGGGTTTAGAGTAGAAAGTAAAGAGTGTATAGGAGGTAGAGTTTGTAGGTTTTATGTATAATGGGTAGATTTAAGAGATTAGAGTAGAAATTAAAGAGTATGTAGGAGGTAGAGTTGAAGATTTTGAGTATAATGTGTAGACTAAATTGATATGAGTTAAGAGTAGAGAGTAAAGAGTGTGTAGGAGGTAGAGTTAAAGATTTAGTGTATAATATGTAGAGTTTAGAGTTAAGAGTAAAAATTAAAGAGTGCATAGGAGGTAGAGTTAAACGTTGGTGAATAATGTGTAAAGTTAAGAGATTTGAGTTGAGAGTAGAAGTTAAAGATTTTAAAGCGGTTGAGTTTAAAGTCGTGTGTATAATGTGTGAAGTTATTGAGATAAGAGTAGGAATTTAAGAGTATATCGGAGGTAGTATATAGGAGGTAGAGTTAAAGATTTTGTGTATAATGTGTAGGGTTAAAATATATGAGTTAGGAGTTGAAATTAATGAGTGTGTTGGAGGTAGAGTTAAAGATTTTGTGTATAATGTGTAGAGTTAAATTATATGAGTTAGGAGTTGAAGGTAAAGAGTGTGTTGGAGGTAGAGTTAAAGATTTTGTGTATAATGTGTAGAGTTAAATTATATGAGTTAGGAGTTGAAGGTAAAGAGTGTGTTGGAGGTAGAGTTTGATTGTTTTGTTTATTATGTGTAGACTATATATATTCCCGGGTGGATACACGTGTATCCGGGGGTCCTGGGGGTCCCACAGCGGGCGTTACGTTGGGTATCCGGGGGTCCTTTCGACGTGTATCCGGACCCTTCGAACCCAATCGTAGGTAAATTGGGGAGTACGCACATACTACTTTGGGTAGTGCGAAACTAGGCTCCTCTTTTGACCTCACGATAGCATCGATATTTGGAGTTCGATGGAGCCGAAACTTCGTACCGAGATGTGTCATGTCATTTTACGCATCTTTAACACTTGACAGGGTAGAAACATGCAACACGGACCAATCAGAAATCATTAGACATAGTTTCCAGAATACACATCTGGTTGAGCTGAAAATTTGGGATGGTATGTTTTCGACCACGACGAAGTGGATGGCAAATCCAAAACATATGGTGCATATCATAATTGTAACCAATCAGCGATCGTTGACCGTTCTGGGCCCTATCCGGCTTGGCCAGGCGGGCAGACAGACTGTCCGAGAACTTGGTACCATAAATGAGGGATAGTAATGCAGAATGCACTTCTGAACAGTCTATGGCACACACTCCGCCCAATCAGAGATCATCGGGCGCCCTATACTCTATCTAAATAGTTGAAGGCTTCATATGCGGGTTGTGGACGATTGGTATGAAACACGTTGATCGGTACATGTTTTGGTTAATGTAAAAGTTAGAATGTTTGAAATACATATACGCCGATTTAGTATGTGAAACATCGTTCAAGTAAATGACCGTTAAACCGCTAATATATTATTTAGTGTATACTGTGTAGAGTTAAGAGTAGAAATCAAAGAGTGTGTAGGAGGTAGAGTTTAAGGTTTTGTGTATAATATGTAGAGTAAAGAGTAGAACGTAAAGGGTGTATAAGAGGTAGAGTTAAATGTTTAGTGTATAATGTGTAAGTTAAGTGATATGAGTTAAGTAGGTAGACAGAGTTACATAAGTAGATAGGAGCCTCATGGCTACATACACAAAAGTAGGTACAGGCACACGGCTAGCGTGTGCACTGTTGTCATTACCTGATTGGATGGAAGTGGGGAGCCAGACCCATTTCAGCCAATCAGGCCTCGACTTAGATTTGAGTGGTTCACAAAGAGAACGGGAGCCCCCGCTCCCGTTCCATAAATAAACAGAGTTAAATTTGCCCCAAATCTGACACTTGGTTCTACTATTGCGAGCTTCCTCTTGCATCTATAGTGTACGCTAGTGACGGTACTTCTTACCCCGTTACACCTGGTAGGACTTTGTAGTCCTTCCAATGACCAAGTTCGAGATGAGTGAAGGCACGCCGTCGCTGGCTCCAGCGATGACCCTGGAGCACACGGCATTTCCCCACCTCACCACTATTGAGTGGCAAGCGCTACACCGCCTCGCGGCGGTGTCCGGAGAGTTCGTCGTCACGTCGCTGCTGAGCTCAGCGACCCCCGACCAACAGCGCCAAGCCATCCAAGAATTCATGGAGCGCGAGCTCGCCGAAGCGAAGCGGCGAGTACCAATTCCCTCGCACTCCTCACGGCACGACGCCGTGAAGATGGAGACGTCGTCCTACTCCGGCGCCGGACAAGACCGTCTCCCACTGAACCGCTGGTTCCGCGAGATCGACATCGCGATCGCTTCGAGGTTGATCGAAGCGCCGACGGCGAGAGTCAACTTCCTGTTGTCTCGCCTCTCCGGAAAGGCCAAGGAATGGGCCCTTGGCAAGCTCGTCGTCGACCGAGATGCGTTTCCGACTCTGGAGAGTCTCCAGAGTGACCTCCGACTCGCGTTCGAGACTTCGCAAGACGAGTCGCGCACGCGTGCGACGTTCTTCGCCCTTCGGCAGGGCAAGATGTCCATGCGCGACTACGTGCAAAGACCCGGCACCTGGTTTCGTGCATCGTCACGAACCCCATCGACGTTGCATCTCAGGTGCACGTCTTCATCTTCGGGATGCATGAGGGCATGACACGGTACTGCCTCACGCGAGCGGAGCCATCGACACTCGAAGCTGCGTTCGCACTCGCGCTGCGCGAGGACTACACGGTCGCGTCCTCCTACGCGCGAGCGCTGACGCCGGACGCTCGGGCCTCCGCGCCCGAGCCCATGGAGATCGACGCCATCGAAGCCTAGTCGAGGTCGCGGTCGACCTCGACTGCACGTGGTCCAAGGTTCAACAACGACAACCGCCCGCGCGACGGTCGTCCACTGGTCTGCTACCGCTGTCGCAAGTCCGGTCATCGCGCAGCGGTGTGTCGCGCGCCAGCTCCAGTCCTGGCAAGCGCTGAAGTCGTCGGCGAGGCCGACGACACGTTCCCGACCGCTCTTCCAAAAAACGGTCGGGACCAGTAGGTGCGGGGCGCCCTACTGGCTGGAACGGAGGTCCGGGTCCCCCGGTGGCAACCCGACCTCCTAGCCCCCCCCCCCCCGTGCTTTACGCACACTTCAATGCCACCACCACGAACGGCGACTCGAGACTGATCCTCATCAGTCTCCACGTCGCCGGCGCGGAGCGTCCGCTCCGCGCGTTGCTTGACTCCGGAGCCACGAACAACTTCATTCGTGACGACTGCCTCGCTCTCCTCCCGGCGCATGTGCGCGTGCGGGAGGGACCGGGCGAGATCGTCGTGAAGTTGGCTGACGGCAAACCCGACCGCGCTCCGCGGCGGGCTGTGTCGTTGGCGTACGCCTTCGACGGATTCTCCACCAACGACGACTTCTTGGTGATCGTGCTGAACTACGCCTTCGACTGCATCTTGGGGATGCCGAGGCTCGCTCGCTACCAGCCGGAGATCGACTGGTTAGCCCGTTCAGTTTGCCAACGTGTCGGCTACGACGTCAGTGAGGTGTTCACTCACCTACTCGTCGCTCCGTCGCGTCACGTCGCAGTCGTGGATCGGACATCCACGGCACAGCCCCCACCACGAGAGAGCGATGGCCC
Source organism: Phytophthora x cambivora (assembly GCA_033557925.1). Classification (NCBI taxonomy): domain Eukaryota; phylum Oomycota; class Peronosporomycetes; order Peronosporales; family Peronosporaceae; genus Phytophthora; species Phytophthora x cambivora. The sequence continues at coordinate 42,435 of JAUCEB010000029.1, read as the reverse complement.
TCAATGTGTGGAGTGCGCGGCCTCCGTCATTGGTCCAGTCAGCAACCCTCCCTCGCGAGCGCGCGAGGGCCTGAAGAGAAACACGGTCGAGCAGTGGCTCCCGTACGAGAACTACGCGGTCGAGCAGGGGCTCCCGCACGTGAACAACGCGGTCGAGCAGAGGTTCCCGCATGTGAAGAATGCGGTAGAGCAGCGGCTCCCGCTCGAGAATGCGACGGTCGAGCAGCGGCTCCCGTTCGCTGATGATTCCGTCGCGCAGCAGGACCTGCGCGACACCGGCATGGTCGACACCGAGCTCCCATGCCTAGAGGAGGGTGAAGTATCATCCAGCGAGACTTCGGCCTCGAGCAGTGGCTCGAGGCGACTGAGGAAGTCCAGGCGCAACCGATCCGGACGCCGCCGTCTGCGCCGGAGGTCTACCGCGGTCGACCAGGCTCCGTCGATCGAGATCCTCAACGTCGTCTAGTATTCGGAGGGCTCTCCGAACCAGGTTCGCGCGATCGAGGTGGCGAACCCTCCCACCGACGCGGCGACCATTACGCGGCTTCCAGGTCTCTCCTGGAAGCATTTCCTGCGCGACCTGAAGGCCGGTGAGATTGAGCAAGTCTGCCTCCTCACCGGCTCCGACCAATCCGACGTACTTGCCCACGCAGTCAGCGACGACACCTCGTCGTCGCGATCGAAGGCGGCTGAGCCGAAGTCTGTTCGCGAGGCACGCTTCGCTGCGCAGTCTTGACAGGCCCTCCAAGACTCGAACAACCCCGTCTACTCGCTCGCACGCGAGTTCGAGGACATCTTCCCCGAGAAGATTCCGGCGGAACTTCCTGCTGAGCGAGGCGTCCGGCACGAGATCGACCTCGTGCCCGGGTCGAAGTACTGCGTGACGCGGCAGTGGCCACTGCCGCGGGATCAGGTTCAAGCCATCGATGATTTCTTCGAAGGCCGCCGCAAGGGTGGTCATGTGCGAGAGAGTATCTCTTCGCACTCGAGTCCGACGTTCTGCGTGAAGAAGGCGACTGGCGGGTGGCGCATCGTCCACGCGTTCAACAAGTTGAACGACGCCACCATCCCCGCGCAGACGCCCATTCCTCGGAAGGACATGGTCCTCGACACCATGTCTGGCAGCGTCATCTACAGTGCGATCGATCTGACAGACGGCTTCTATCAGATCCTGATGAGAGAGAGCGATATTCCTCTCACGGCCGTCACCACTCCCAGCGGCATGCTCTGGGAGTGGCTCGTCATGCCACAGGGTTTGAAGAATGCGCCGGCCACCTTCAACAGGATGGTTTCGCATGTGCTGCGTCCGCTCCGTGCTTTTGCACCGAGCTACTTCGACGACATCTTTGTGCACAGCCGCGCTGAGAACGGCCTCAGCGCCGTCGACGTACATCTCCGGCATCTGCGCAAGGTTTTCGAGAAGATGCGCGAGAACAAGTTGTATGCAAACCTCAAGAAATGTGTATTCTGTGCGCCGGAGATCCCGGTGTTAGGCTGCTATGTCAGCAAGAGCGGCGTGCGCGCCGACCCTGACAAGATCTCGTCGATCTGTTCTTGGCCGACGCCCAAGAACCAGACGGAGCTGCGTCAATGGTTGGGCCTCGCGAATTACCTTCACAAGTACACGAAGGATTACGCCGGCCTGATCCAGCCGATGTCTTCGCTGCTGAAGAAGGACGTGGCATGGAACTGGCGTCCTGAACACCAGGACGCATTCGACGCCGTGAAGGAGAGCCTCGCGTCTGCGCCCGTCTTGATGCTGCCCGACACGTCAAGACCCTTCCACGTGGTGTGCGACGCGAGCGACTTCGCCATCGGATGCACCCTCATGCAGTTTGATGCTGAGGGCCGTGAGCGCGTCGTGAGTTATCAGTCACGACAGATGAAGCCGGCGGAGAAGAACTACCCTGTCCATGACAAGGAGCTCCTCGCGATGCGCTACGCTCTGATCAAAATCAGAGTGTACCTCCTCGGCGAGCAGACGTTCACAGTCTACACGGACCACGCCTCGCTACGGACGGCGATGAAGAGCCCGCATCTCTCTCAGCGCATGGGGAGATGGCTCTCGTTCTTTGCCGAGTACAACTTCGTCGTGCACTACAAGCCGGGCAAGAATAACATTCTTGCCGACGCGCTGTCCAGACGGCCCGATTACGATCCTCGGCGCTTGACGCGTCATCAGGATATCCCTGACGACAATGACGATGATGATGACTGCGCGACCTGTGTGACGCTGGGCATCAACGCCACAGTATCGAGCCCCGTGCTGCCGCTGCGTCAGCAAATTGCTGACGCGTACGAAGAAGACGCCTTCTACGCTGCAATCATCAGGTATCTGCGTAATGCAACAGCAGACACGCTCGCCAAGTTGACGCGCCCAACGCGTGACGCGATCACGCGTTATGACCTCGACGGTGACCTTCTGACGTACGCCATCGACACATTCGACACGCCGCGTGTCGTCATCCCCACGGATGACGACCTTCGTGCTCGTCTGGTGCACGAGTACCATGATGCACCCGCCGGTGGTCATCTCGGGCGCGAGAAGACGTTCGCGGCGCTCTCACGTGACTTCTTCTGGCCTCGCATGTACAAGCGGATACGGAAATGGGTCCGTTCCTGCGAGATCTGCCAGCGTGTGAAGCCTGCAGCGTCCAAGCAGGCTCCGCTTCGTCCGCTTCCCATCGCCACGAGCGCGTGGCGATCTGTCAGCATGGACTTCATCTTCGGCCTTCCACGTGACGCCGAAGGCCGCACCGGTGTCCTCGTCTTTGTGGATCGCTTTAGCAAGATGGTCCATCTTGCTCCAGTCGCGGCAGAAGTGATAGCCGACGAGTCGGCCGAGTTGTTCCTCGACCTGGTGTTCCGCCACCATGGCCTGCCGGAGTCCATCGTCTCGGATCGTGACCCCCGTTTCACATCCGCGTTCTGGACGCGGCTGTTTGCGCTGCTGGGCACCCGCTTGCTTATGTCCACGGCGGCCCATCCAGAGACGGATGGGCAAACGGAGCGTGTGAATCGCGTCCTCGAGGACGTATTGCGTAGCTACGCAACGTCTTTCGCATCTTGGAGTTCCTTCCTGCCGATGGCCGAGTTTGCATTGAACAACTCGACCCACGCGTCGACAGGCCTGACGCCGTTCTTCGTGAACAACGCGCGGCACCCGCGCGTTCCAGCCCTCCTGGCCGTCCGAAGCTCCAATGCAGCAGTAGTCTCCACTCTTGGTGGGGGAGGAATGGCACCGACATCGAAGTCGGCGCAGGTATCGAGCGAACCCCTGCTGCCTCAGTCGGCCAAGTCCAACACAGGCGACGCGCCACTCGAGGGCTACGCCCTTCACGGCGTGGCATACGAGGACCTCTTCGCAGTTGACGTGGCTTCACCCACCACGTCCGCCGTCGCCAACTTCGCCCCGGCAGCAACTCCGACGCCCATCGACTGCAGCAGTGTCCGAGTTCCTACTGCATCGTCAAGCCGTCACACGGTTTGTGCGTGACGCGCTCCAAGTTGCTGTGGATCGACAGAAGGCCAATGCAGATCGGAGGGCCGGAAGAACACGTCGTCCTTCCGGCGAGGCGAACGAGTACTTCTATCTACGGAAGGCATCCAAGGCACTGCAGTGACGAACTTGGGTGCAAACAAACTGGCGCCACGTTTTATTGGGCCGTTCAAAATTTTGAAGGTTATCGGTGATGCCTATACACTGGACATTCCTACTGCGATGCGACTGCACCCGACGTTTTACGTCGGGCGCCTCAAGCCCTACGTTCCTGCGACGATCCCTGCACCGGAGGCCGAGCGTCCGCGGCCGGCGCGTAATCCGAACCGCCCTGCTGTCGACGCTGACGCCGAGTCGGCAAGGGCCCTCGCTCCTCACGCGAGGGCTTCGCCGAGCGTGACACGAGGGACTCCGAGTGACGAAGCCACTGCGACATCACGCGCCGGACCTGCTCCGATCGAGTCGCAGCGGTCTTCGCAGCCGCAGTACGCTCGCGCACAGGCTCAGAGAGGTTCTGAGCCTCCATCGCGCCGCCCCTCGCCTGATCGGTCCCCTGCTCGTTCGTCAGGCGCTCCAAGTGTGGTATTGCAGTGTGGGAATTAGAGAAGCCGATCGGCCGTTGGCGCAAGGCTCCCAGATGGATGGATCCTGACTACGCGACATGCAGGCTTTAATTCGGGACGGATCGAGATGACCGTCCCATAAAGGCCAGATACGGGACGGATCCCGCAGGTGCCCCGTATTGGACGGATCCGGATAACGGATCCGTATCAGATGGATCTGAGTCGATAGTTATATTAAGATGTAGGTCGAATGAGAGGCTCAGAGCGCTCGGGGTAGAGGTCCAGTTAACACTTAAATCAGAACCGAATTTGCACTGGAAGACTCACTTGGCTTTAGTATAGGGGGTTATTATTGGCCCCATACTTAGATCAAGTGTATTTTGGTTATCTTCCTGCAGTACGTGGCAGCCCCTGGATAGCTTGGCCAGGCAGCGCGCGCCCTTCGGACTCTCAACCCCCTCAAAGATCCCGCTATTGGAAGCGGCAAGCAACGTAAAGGAACAAGGAACACCCCGTAAGGGAACAAGGAACCCCCGCAAAGGAACAACTCCGGATCACGCATTTCTATTGCGGATCCACAAGGCCTGCTCAAGTAGATCAAGGCCGACCCCATCCGGAGCCCGTGCGCAGGAATACCCGCACGGATCCATCAACCTCTCAAGTCCCCACAAGGACGTCCACCGCTCATCAGTGCGCATCTCGTGTCAACGAGAGAGCTGTACCAGCCCGCCGACGGGTACACAAGGTGAACCACTCAGCAACTACACGGCCGTCGGAGTACCCCCTCCGTTAGTCGGTGTCTGGGCGCAGTGAGTGCGAGTCGGGATCCCTAGAAAATCTAGAGATCCGCTCCACCACAATGGTGCGCGTGCCCGGATCTCTTGGCGACGCGGGATTTCACCGCGATTCCCAAGATGATGCGCAAGTGAGCAATGGATCGGGAGACGAAACGCCGACGGAGACTGGATCGCCGACGGCGTCGCTGAATAAGAGATCCACGGATCGGCCGAGCCCCGGGAGGAGCTCTGCCGACGGAACAGAGGAAGATCTGGCAACGGATCTGGAAGAGAAACCTCGCTTTCGTCCCAAGGTCCCTTCGGGGACCCCCGCGGATCCTGACGCGAGTCAAGACCCGCCGGAGGAAGATCCACTCGTGAAAACGAGGAGATCTTCTCCCAACAACAACACCCTCGCTCCTCAGGTGCTGCGTCGAAGAAGACGAAGGCCGCAAGGAAGAAACTCAAAGCACCAGATGCGGAAAGCGAAGATCAGACCATACTCAGTTGGTCACAGTCTAAGCTGGAGATGGCATACCTACACGCAGAGCTGAACAACTTCCTGCGTGAGGACCCGGTGATGAGAACCATGCATCTGAAGCTGCTAGGAGCCCTCACGGGACCTGTGCAGGCCCCACTGTCTACAAAGAACAAACTGGACGCGGCGATGGATCTGCTACGGCTGCTGAAGGTAGCTGGGCTCACAGCGGGGGCATTCGATGCCGACGATCTCTTCCACTTGGAAGTCGACGAGATCAGGATCGCCACCGCAGCGCTATTCAACTTGTTGAAGCCTATGGTAGGAGAGCTGCCAACAGCGAGGCGACCCAAGCCTTTCAGCCTGTTGAAGCCTCTCTCGACGATGAGCAGCCGGCAGTTAAACCCGCGGAGCCCAAGAGTGCCCAGGTCCAGTCGCCCGAATACCACACGGGATCCTCCCAGTATGCTTCGGCGACGTCGGAAGCTGGCTCCGACAGCTCATCAGGATCGCGACGGATGTCTCTAGGACCGTCTGGAGCAGCAATGCTGCAGGCACGTGCTGCTGGCGATCTGAATGTCAAGATCCCGACGCCTCGGCCCGCGAAGGTCACGTCGAGCAGAGTCTCTCCGAGAACTCCGCCCCAGGATCCAGCCAACAGCCTGGGGTCGTACTTCCAGGCCGCTATGTCGCGCTTCCTGAGCGAGCGACCGGAGATGAGAACCCCACGGCAGAGAGCCGCCCAGTCGAAGATAGGAGAGCGAGATGTCGACATGGAATCAGTAGTATCACAGGACCACCCTGAACTCTGGGAATATGACCCCGACGACCTTGACATGGGGACGACCCGGCGAACGGCGGCAACCGCAGCAGCGGTCGCACCAACAGGTTCTCCAGCAGTCCAACGCGTCAAGATCTCGGCGATCTCGGACCTGAAGGAATTTACAGGCAAGGACCGCGACGAAGAACGAGCGAGAGGATGGATCAGCAAGGTGAAGTCAGCGTTCACAAGAGACCAAGCTACAGATGAAGAAAAATGCCTCACCTTTGCAGATCTGCTCACAGGCCCAGCAATGAACTGGTACAGGCAGCTCGGACGGTCAACACGGACGAAGTGGAGTGATCTACACCAGAGTTTCCAGACGCAATACTATGGACTGGGTGTCTCAGTAGCGTGGCAGTACTACCACGCACGCAAGCGGTCGGAGGAGTCACCACTGGAATACCTCCATCGCCTCAACGTCGCTGGTATGCGTGCGCGCCTGAAGATTAAGGACGGGGATTCGAAAGCCCACCGTGAACATGTGGAACACTTCATCGAGACGCTAGGAGACCCGGACCTGGCAGACCAGCTCACGCTGCTAAGACTGGCAGATGCGGACCAACTGGAGGACGTCCTTCGGGCACGCGAGCGCGCGAAGTCTAGACAGAAGAAGTCGACGATGCCCAGCAAGTACCGACCCAAACCGTCCACGCCAGCGCCACCAGCAGGTCAGACGAGATCTGTACGCGCGATCCAAGTCGCGGAGACCAGTTCCAAGTATGGATCAGACCCGGATGATTCGGGATCTGACGGAGAGCTCGTCCGCGCATACGTGGCGGCCGCGAGCGACCAACCACAGGCGTCCATGACGGTGGACCCACCAAGATCACAGGATCCTGGACGCCCGAGCGACACCCCAGGAGATAGCCAGCCACAAGAACACCGACCACGTTTCGGCAGGGACGGCCAGCAACGCTGTTCGCATTGCGGATCACACCGACACTCAGATCTCGGGTGCTGGAAGCGGCTCACCTGCCAAAAATGTGGTAAACGGGGACACCCCTCCGATCGCTGTTTCTTCGTGTGCCGGGGCTGTGGTCAGCTCCATGACCATGGAAAGTGCCAGATGGAAGAGTTTTACAACCTGATCCGTCAGTGGTTCGACCCCAGCAAACATCCTGGACTCCTACCCGAAGCAGCGGAGAAGATGTTAAACTAGGACGCTCGCCGGTGTTGAACCCGGTACGAGACGAGCGTTCTAGCTCTTTCATCTATGCATTTGTGGGGAAGAAGCCAAAGGATCAGGTTAGCAAGCTGCGGACGGATCTATTCGGTAATACATGTGAAGTTCATGAGAAACGTACGGCTAAAGTTGGAAGTTTACGGCCTGTTGATGACTATCAGCGGTCAGAGGCAGAAGTGACGCTGGAACTGCAGCCGGGTGAGTCGCGTGGGTACTGGAAGTACCATGTCCCAGGCAAGCACTTCAAGCAAGCTAAGGCAAACAGCAAAATCAACAACGTGAGAACCGTAGTGCTTCTTGACTCGGGATCCGAGGTATCGATTATCGATGCCACCTTTGCTCGTAAGGTAGGATGCTATATCGACACAAGTCAGAGTCAAGAATGTCTGGGGATCGGAGAGAAGCTGTACGTCGCAACTGGACGAACGAAGATCAAGCTCACGCTGGCAGGATCTTTGGTATACTTGTACGAGGTCTGGGTAGGGGATGACCTGCCTCCAGATTATCAAGCGATCCTCGGAATGGATTTCATGGTGCCGGCAGGGATCCGTCTGGATTTGGGGGACGGGTCCATGTGTCTGCCTGACGAGATCCGGGTCATGCTTCACGGACGGCGACAGATTTTCAGTGATAAGGCCCGTCCGGTATGTGCAGGAGAACACCTCACGGTTGGAGTCGCAGGATCTGTGGAACTACCGTTGCGCCTACGGGAAGCGGATCATGAGAAGCTGTGGCTGACGAGAGGACAAAATTGGGTGCCAACCTTGATGAAGGGTCCCGGCAAGCTGCGCTATCTGCACATCACGAACCTGAGCGACCAGAAGCTGATCCTACAGCGGGATGTGCAGGTCGGACTACAATTGAGTGGAGATCATGTCCCTCGACAGCCAGGTTTTGTATCGGTGGGGTCGCGCCGGTATGCGGAGTGGCAAACGCTAGCGTGGGAAGCCACCACTGACGCCGCGACCACGGCAGCGGCATCACAGCCTACCGAGGAAGATGGGTCAGCAGTCGACCGGCCGGAATACACCACCCCGCGACGGATCCTCGCCCGACCCCAGCCGGCCGTCACCACCGAACGTGGAGATGCGGCTAATGATGGGGGACGGGCAGTAGCGATGTGTACTGCCCGGGGTGGTATGTCGCTCGTCGAAGAGGCATCGGACGAGGAAAAGGGGGAAGACTCGGATCACGAAGAGACCTGTGGAGACGCCGACCGCCCAACCGAGGGAGAGTCTGTGGTTACAGGTTCACCAGAGGCCCCAGCCGCCACGGCGGAAGAAGTCGTGGTGTCGTGCGGACAAGAGAAGGACGGGGCGCGATCTGATGAAATTCGGGATCAGGAGTCGAGGCGTAAGGTCGAATCTCAGACAAAAGATACGACTAGATCCCCAACGCAAAGCGCGACGATGCAGGCTCCTCCCGAGGAGGGTTGGGCCAACGTGACTGCACCGACGCCTGACATGATGCCGCAAGCCCCCCCCCCCCCCCCCCCCCGAACAAGCCTCTAACGATCCGAGGCTAATCCCTGAACCAGAGACTCCTAGGGGTGAGTCAGGAGGCGGGCCGGAAGTGTGCCATCACGACGGAGGTACCCTGGAGGCAGAAGAAGTCGATGGGGAGTGGGCAGTGCTGCCCGAAGTGTCGCCAGCTACGATAGAGGTGCGGATCGAGGATCTCCAAGTGGGAGACTTGATGGACAGCACCGAAGAAGAGACTCGTAAGTTACGTGATATCATTTGGGCGCACCGACACCTTCTGATCGGAAAGGGCAATGCGCTACCCCCGGCCGCCGTGGGAGCAGTATGCGACATCGATGTCGGAGACGCGGTCCCGATCGCTCAACGAGTACGGAAGATCGCACCCCAATTCCGCGAGAAGGTATCGGATCTTCTCAAGGGGCTACTATCGGCGAAGATCATCCGACATTCGACTTCCCCATGGGCGTCGCCTATTGTGGTGATCATCAAGAAGAATGGTGTGGACATACGGTTATGCATCGACTATCGTTTAGTCAACGGTCTCACCAAGCTGATGATCTACCCGATGCCACTGATTAATGACTTGTTGGAAGATCTGGACAAGGTACTGTGGTATTGCTCTCTGGATATGGCTAGTGGCTTTTGGGTGGTGTCTATGACGGATCGAGCTCGTGCGATCTCGGCGTTCATCACCCCGTTCGGCCTTTTCGAATGGAATCGTATGCCCTTCGGGCTGAAGAATGCACCCCAAATTTACCAAAGGCTGATCGACAATGCGCTGTACGGGTTCCTACGGATCCCAACCGTGACAGATCAGAAAACACTGACGGATCTCTTCGAGGAAGGGCGGCCCGAGGAAGCGGGCGAACCCTCGGCGTTGGGGCGACGATCGTACATTGACGACATCCTGGTGACAGCAGGGTCCTGGGACCTACTGTGCGATCGCGTGAAGGCGCTGTTGGAAGCGTGTAATAAGTGGAACATCTCTATTAGCGAGACTAAGAGTTTCTGGGGGTTGAAGAAGGTAGACTACTTGGGCCATCGGGTGTCGAACGAAGGGCTAGAGGTCCACCCGAAAGATCTGAGCGCCTTGACGGATCTGCCGTTCCCGAGAACCCTGCGCGCTATGCAATCGTTCCTAGGCAGCCTGAACTATTACGGGCGGTTCATCGAAGATATGGCGGTCTATGCTTCGGTGCTATACGAACTCCGGGAGGTAGACTTCGCCGCCATCCGTGATCAAGCCGGACGTGAAAGGACTGGCCCGACCGTGGGGCCTACGGAGGACCACCGAGACGACCAAGCGACTGCGGATCCTAAATGGACTGAAGCAGAGGCAGCGTTTTCGAAGTTGAAGGAGAAGATCGCGGCGACTCCCATCCTCCGACACTTCGACACAGAAAAACGACCAGTGATGATCGTCTACGCCAGTGAATGGGCAGTATCGGCCTCGCTGGTGCAGGATCATGATGGTGCATACCTACCAGTGATGTTCACGAGTCGTACGTTGAAGCAGAACGAATTAAACTACGGGATCGTGGAGAAGGAGGTGTTAGCCCTCCTGCGTATGCTGGACCTTGGTTACTCGATGCTGGTAGGTCGATCCATCCAAGTGCTGGCTCGGCACTCCACGCTGGCCTGGTTATTCCGGGCCGCAGGATTGCAGGGACGGTTAGGCCAGTGGGCCGCTCTACTATCCCCGTGGACCCTAGAGATCACCAAGTGTACTCGGGGGGAAGACGAAATCCTAGGAACCCTGGCTGCTGCGATCACACCACGTGCCGAGGTGGACCAAGCTCTCACGGCCATCGCCCCTCGCAAAGAACCACGACGATCTGTGGACACCCCAGTGCCCACGGTGGGACAGGGAGAGGTACTCCTGGTGGCTAGTTTTGATGGATCGGCCCGGGTCAAACGAGGCGGAGGAGCGTTCAGCGCGATCCTCTGGAAGCTACCGGAGTGGACAGTAGTCAAAGCAGTCTCGGGATGGAAAGCGGACATGACTGTTAACGAAGCGGAGTACAGTGGCTTATTACTCTGTTTCGACCTGTTAGAAGATCAGGATCGGACGCGCCTGGTGATATGTGGTGATTCTAATTTGGTGATCCGCCAGATGAAGGGAGAGATCGAGTGTAAAGCTCCCGCGCTGACCCTGTTGAGACAGAAAGCCTTACGCCAATTGGGGACGTGGCCTGCTCATGATTTACTCCATGTGAAGCGCGCGTGGAACGCGAGCGCCGACAGCCTGGCGAGTGCCGCCCTGCAGCGAGAGGCTGGAGTGGTAGTACAGGAACAGGACTGGGATGATTTGGTGACGTTGAACAGGCTGCCGGAAATATTGACAGCCCCGGCGGAAGAAACTACGCTAAGGATCTCCGCCATGGCCACCCGATCCCGTCGAAAGGTGCCCAACCAAGAAGTTCTGCAAGAAGATGCCGTCCGCCAGTTGCGAGTAGATCGGATCCGGAAAGGACAAGACGAAGAGAAGTGGATTGCGAATCTGAAGCACTATCTGCGAGGACAGGTAGCGGATCTGGAGAAGGAAGAAGCTCGCACGTGCAGCAACCTCGCGGACGACTTCGAGATGGACGAACAGGATTTGCTATATTACTGCCCCCCTTTGCGAAAGCCGGATAAGGAGAGGGACGGATTGCTACGCCTAGTCATCCCGGAGACTCTCCATCAGGACTTGCTCCACCACTACCACGTGAGCCTGGAAGGCGGCCATCAAGGAATCAGCCGCACTTACCAACGGATCAAGGATAAGTTTTACTGGCGGGGGCTGTTTCAGAGTGTGCAACGCTTCATAGGAGAGTGCACGGACTGCGAGACGGGGAAAGGAAGACCAACCCTCCGTGGAGAATCGCCCGGCAACGTGCAGGCAACCTATCCTTTTCAGATATTGGCGATGGATCACATCCCTTCGCTACCCAAGTCCTACAAAGGGCACACCGAGCTCCTGATCTGGGTAGATCTGTTCACCGGGTATGTCATCGCCAAGGCGAGCGCATCGCGGACCGCTCAGACCATTGCCGAGTCGTATGAAGAATGTGTCTTTCGGCGCTTTGGCGCTAGCGAGACGATCAGGCACGATCGAGAGCCAGGTTTCATGTCCGACTTCTTCAAAGCTTTCAACAGGATCCTGGGCCAGAGACAACGCGCTACCATGGCCTACAGACCACAAGCGAACGGCACCGCAGAGCGTATGGTGCAGACTATGACGAGGGCACTCAAGATGTACGTGGCAGACGAAGAGCAGCGGGACTGGGATGAATACGTCGAGCGTCTGACTTTCGCGGTGAACACCGCCCACGACCGGATCCGAGGCGATACGCCTTTCTTTCTGGTCCACGGGTGGGACCTCAAGACCACGCTCGAAGCGACGATACCCCTCGGCAGTACCAGACGACGCGATCGTGATCCACGCAGGTGGCGTTACAGGATCCAGAAGTATTACCGACAAGCGAGGGCGGAGGTCAACGAGAGGCTGAGAACAGCGATCGCGGAGAGAGCCGAACGACACAACGAAGGAGTGGAGCCGCACGCTATTGTGTCTGGGTCTCGGTATGGCTGTATCTAGATCGGGTCAAGGAGGGGTATGCGCGAAAACTAGCGCACATGTGGCACGGACCATTTCGCGTGAAGGAGATGGTGAGCAATTTTGCAGCCCGGCTGGAGACGACCGGAACAGATTACCGCCTCTTCCCTGTGGTCCATGTGTCCAAGCTCAAGCCCGTGGGGATGTTTCCCGACCGACCTACGACGACACTGACGACGGAGGACACCCGCCTCGACTTCGACGAGGCACTGTTGCCCGAGGACAGTTGGGATCAGGAACTAGAAGAGGGTGAATACGAGGTCGAAAAGATCAGTGACGTAAGGACTGGTCGACGCACCCGTTATGGACGTACACTCAGGGAGTTCCAGGTGCACTGGCGAGGCTATGATGATCCCACTTGGGTGGACGAGGCGGATCTCAACTGCGGAGCCCTCGTGCATGAATTCCTGCAGGATCGCGCGAAACAGAGTCGCTTCCAGGTCATGCAGTCGCATGAGGAGGTGTAGGAGAGGGATCCGTGCCCGCGAGCTGGTCGCGGGTATAGACGAATCGGTAGAAGATCGGTGGGGAGGCCATCGATGAGGCAAGGAGGAGGATACCTGCCCCAACAAGTTGGTTGGTGGGGCGGATGAAGCGAGAGAGAGGGTGCCGGAAGGCGGCATACCTAAAGTGGAAGAGGTATATGTGTACATGTTACAAACAACCAACTGCAGACCAAGGCGAGATGAAGGAGTGGGATCGGATCAGTGATATTAACGACGCTACGACGTGCAGAAGTTGACCATGACTACCAGAATCTCGGCTAGGACGAACTACGGCCAACTATGGAGTGGGTGGAGTCGAGGGGGTGAATTTCAGACGGAGGCGGCGGATCTGGAGCGCCGGATGAGAGCTGGGGCTCGCGCGGTAGTGGTTGCGCCAGGCCGATGCCTGATCGCAGTCACGCAGCGCAGTCTTCAAGCTCTTGGGAGCAGGACGACCTTCGGCGAGAGCCTCTCGCCCGGGGAACCGAGTAGTCTCTTCCGATTGCTGGGGAAAACGCAGAAACACCGGATCCAGTAGCACATCCAAATCGCAACACCCTGTCCGGCGGATCAGCTCGAGAACCCGATCTTCCCACGCTCGGAACTTCTCCCGCGCATGGGAGCTGCGATTCTTGGGTCCCGAGTAGAAGGAAGCAGCCCAGGGCTCGGCGGTCTGCTTGGCACGAGGGATGGGGAAGGAGTGGGTGGACTCCCAGACAGCTTGCTTGTTGTCCTTCACCAGAACAAGGAACTCGTCCGTGATTGCGGCCAGAGGTGGACAGAGGTCGGGATCAAAGGTCAGCGGCTTGGTAGAGTCCAGATCCAGATCCTCCCACGGCTCGTCGAGATAGAGGTTGGTGACTTCACGCTCCGTGATCAGTCCGGGGAGGTATAACGACGGATCCAGCTGTCCAGCCCGACCTGCCCGCTTCGGAAATAGCCACCCCGGGGGAAGGACCTTTTGGCTGGTCAGGATCCGAGGAGTAACGGTATCCAAGGTGAGCACCCGGATCTGTGCGGGGTCCCAAGGCACTAAGGCGGAACGCGGGATGTCACGAGCCTGATGAAGACCAGGGATGAAGTCGCCTACAGGAGCAAATGGCTGGAAGGTCGACGCTGCCGTGGAGTCAGCTCTCGGCGAAGCAGGATCCCCGAAGCTCTCGGTCGACACACTCTCAGCAGCTTCATCAGGGTCGTCACCCCGGTCCAGCACGATAGGGACAGCAGCAGATCCACTGCCGTCGTCAGGGATACTGGAAGAGCTCCGGCGGCGCGTACCAGCACGGGGTCGAGCGTCAGACCGGGATCTGGCAAGAGCAACTTGGAGTCGCTCGTCGTCTGAATCCTCGAAGACAGCGTCAGGTTCGTCTGAGTTCGCCGGAGGTGGACTGGAGGCGCCGTTTTGGGACGACTCGCCATCAGAAGGATCGAAGATGGCATCCGAGTCCTCGGATGCAGCCGGAGACTTGGGCGTATGCGCTATAGAGACCGTTTGCTGCTCCGCTCCGGATCTGTCGGCGCCGTCTGCAGGAGACGAAGATTCAGGATCCCCACCCACGGAAGCTGTTGTGGGTGAATCGACCCCCTGCTGATCCGGGTCGGCCACGGGAAGACGAGGTTGAGAAGTCCGCGGAGCAGGCGTAGTTGCAAGAGGACGGCACTCAGGAATCGCCCGATCCATAGACGCCGGAGTTGCGACCGAACCTGCGGGTGTAGGGTCGGCACAGGCGGGAGAGGTGTCCACCTCGGCGTTTGAGTGAGTCAACCCTTCCTCCGATTCGTCCTCGCTGGACGACGGATCGGATCCGGGGAACTCGTAATCAGACCCCACTTGCTCGACGGGTAGATCCATAGCGAGGAATGACGGCAACGCAGGCACGACAACCCCCGGAGAAGGATCCGGAACGGGAACGGGAGAACCGGTGGCGGCAAGAGGCGGACTGGGACGGACTCGTTTAGACGAGTTAGAACGTGGATCCGCCAAAGACGGAGAGGAGCTTCGCGACCGCTTCTGAGACGAGTGGACGCTTGGGACAGGAGAGGCCGCTCGCTCACCACGCTCGGCCGGCGTGCCGCGCAAGGCAGTTGAAGCAATCGACGCCAACCGATCCAGAACACAATCACGCTCTACGGCCATGGAGGAGTAACTGGAAAGAAGATCTTGGCGCTCCTGCCGGAAGGAATCCTGTTGATCTTGAACACGGTCGAAGTCCTGACGCACCAGTCGATACGAATGCTGCATATCAGCAATTTGGGCCAGAAGCTCACGGTGGGACTCATGGTATCTCTGCTTCTCGCGGATCGCCTCGTCACGCGCAGATACTGCCGCGTCCCGGTCCCGGGACGACTGGTCCAGCTGAGCGGTGAGTTCGGTCACTTGAGCAGCAGTTTTGGCTTGCTCTTGACGAAGCTGGTCTCGTTCTTGCCGGGACTCATCCCGCTCCTGACGAATCCGCCCGACTCGGGCGATCTCTGCCTCGTGATGAGAAGCCGGGGAGTTTACGTGCTTGAGACTCTGCACAGCGTCGTCCCGATCTCGGATCAGGCGATCCCGCTCCGCATTGAGATCCCGGCAAGCTTCTTGGGCACCTTGGAGAGAGTCTTCGGCTTTCGCGTGCTGGCGGCGGACCGAGTTCAACTCGTTCGTGAGATCCTTAACCTGGCGTTCAGCAGCCTGCAGCCGATTGTGACCGCTGTCCCCACGAAGAGAGTCCAACTCCCGCGTCAACTGTTGGACCTGGCGCTGAGCAGCCCGTAGCTGGTCCGTGTGGCGACTACCGCGGAGCGCGTGGAGATCACGCCGCAACTCCTGGACATCGCGGTTGGCGGAATCTAGCTTTTCCACCGTGCGTTCGTGCACGCGGTGTAGCTGCGCCCGGCGATCGTTGGCCTTGTCGAGTAGACGCTCCAGCTCAGCTATCTTCTCCCCACGTACGTGGATCTCCAACCGTGCGGCCTGAAGATCGGTCGCAGCGGCTGATCCGGCAAGTTGTTGATGCGCTTGGTCGAGGTCCCGTCGAAGTCGACGGTTCTCCTGACTCAGCGCGGAGTCATCCAGCCGTCGGCGCGCGCGATCCAGATCCCGTCGCAACTGGTAATTCTCTTGGCCCAGAGCAGATCTGTCTATGGGGCGACGTGCGTGCTCCAAGTCGCGCCGCAGCCGCTGATTCTCACGATCCAGATCTTCAGCTCGTGCCCTCCACTGGGAATAATAACGCTCCAGATCCGTGTGGGACTTGCGTAGATCCGCATGTTCCCGCTGCAGTTGGAACAGATCCTGGAGGACCGTGTCCCGCGAAGATTCGGCAGTGTCGAGACGAGGTCTGAGCTCTTTCAGCTCTTGATAGAGCCGATCCTTCTCGTCACAAGCGTTCAACAGATCCTGAGTGAGCGGATGCGGAGGGAGTGGCGATTTGGCCACGGGGCGAGGCTTGTCCCGCGTGACCTTGCATGCTCGAGGCACGCTCCGCCAAGCCGAATGCGATCGGCCGACCTTCGTCGGGCGGAAGAGGGTGCTCCAGACCACACGCGGAGGGCCACGCTCCGAAAAAGGGCACCGTTCCACACTGACGGTGTACTGGAGTCGGCCGAAGTTTCCTCGAGGATGCTGTAGCGGAGCCTGAGAGCCGCGAGTTCCTTTAACTCGTCTCGGAGCTTCTCGTTGACTTCGCGCGTGTCCGCTTCCTGTTGCTCCACTTGCCGGACTCGCTCTTGCGACACATCGTAGCGGTGTTGCGCGAAGTCCACGAAGGCGCGCGCCACATCCCACGGAGGACGGGCTTGCGCATGAAGCTCTTCGTTGTGGCGACGCGCGTGGATCAGGGCTCGGACCGCTTGCTGGTGCTTGGATAGGAGTTCCCGGTAAGCACCGATGAACGTGTGCGCGGAGGACGCGGCAGTTTGCAGAGCGCGCAGATCCACTTCCAGCGGAGTGGCAGCAGCCGACAGATCCGACGGCGCTTGGTCGCAGTGCTTACAGGGGCGAGGGGGCTGGGTGGATTGACCCCTCCCAGCGAAGACCGCGGCACGCAGGTCGTCTCCGGAGTCCGGAGGGGCGTCAGGTTGGACGTCAGGGGCGTCGGGTTGGACGTCGGGGTCGGACATGATCGCGGAAAGAGGGCGGAGCCAAGCGCCACGATGTGTTGCCGTTGTGCGGCAGCCACGACGTGTCGGGGACGGATGTGGTATTGCAGTGTGGGAATTAGAGAAGCCGATCGGCCGTTGGCGCAAGGCTCCCAGATGGATGGATCCTGACTACGCGACATGCAGGCTTTAATTCGGGACGGATCGAGATGACCGTCCCATAAAGGCCAGATACGGGACGGATCCCGCAGGTGCCCCGTATTGGACGGATCCGGATAACGGATCCGTATCAGATGGATCTGAGTCGATAGTTATATTAAGATGTAGGTCGAATGAGAGGCTCAGAGCGCTCGGGGGTAGAGGTCCAGTTAACACTTAAATCAGAACCGAATTTGCACTGGAAGACTCACTTGGCTTTAGTATAGGGGGTTATTATTGGCCCCATACTTAGATCAAGTGTATTTTGGTTATCTTCCTGCAGTACGTGGCAGCCCCTGGATAGCTTGGCCAGGCAGCGCGCGCCCTTCGGACTCTCAACCCCCTCAAAGATCCCGCTATTGGAAGCGGCAAGCAACGTAAAGGAACAAGGAACACCCCGTAAGGGAACAAGGAACCCCCGCAAAGGAACAACTCCGGATCACGCATTTCTATTGCGGATCCACAAGGCCTGCTCAAGTAGATCAAGGCCGACCCCATCCGGAGCCCGTGCGCAGGAATACCCGCACGGATCCATCAACCTCTCAAGTCCCCACAAGGACGTCCACCGCTCATCAGTGCGCATCTCGTGTCAACGAGAGAGCTGTACCAGCTCGCCGACGGGTACACAAGGTGAACCACTCAGCAACTACACGGCCGTCGGAGTACCCCCTCCGTTAGTCGGTGTCTGGGCGCAGTGAGTGCGAGTCGGGATCCCTAGAAAATCTAGAGGATCCGCTCCACCACACAAGTGACGTGTCGATTCGGAGCAGCGTGACCTCTCGACAGTCGCCGAAACCGCCGAAACTGCCGAAACCGGCAACCCTTCAGAGTCGTGACTGTGAAGCGACGCCTCGCCCCTACGAGACGTCCTTTCATCGAGATGGTCCGCCCCCGCTTGTCGATGCGTCAGGCGCTCGGCGCTGGATTGCCGAGCGCATCGTAGATCATGAGACGCGCAGGACACGCGCAACGGGCACGGCGCCGACGTCCCGTCGAGCGCGCGCAACCGAAATGTACTATCGGGTCCGCTGGCTTGGGTTCCCGCCAGCGCAGGACACGTGGCAGCCTCGTGCGCGTCTGGTGGAGGATATCCCAGACATCGTGAAGGAGTACGAGACCACGCTCGCACTGATATCCGACGACGGCGGCTCAGAAGACGATCATGATCTCGTGAGCGCCATCGCTCACGAGTATTCGCAACGTGGGACCTCGGGCAGCGACGACGCCATTGCGACCGGCATCAGCCATGACGTTCCGGCGAACAGTCGCGACGTGAACAATCGCGACGCGAACAGCAGCGACCATAACGATGAAAATCACGCCGCCAGGAGTGTTGGCTTTGACATTTCAACAACCACGACGTCCGCTACGAGATCCGCCGCTCGTAGCACCATGCCCTCTTCGGCCTGCACTTGCATCGTGCGCGCATGAGGCCCTCGATGTCCGTCGAGAAGCGTCCCACTCGGTTGCACGTCGCCGAGTGACCCCGACGGCGCCATGGATTGAAGATTGAGCGCGCAGCGCCCCCGCTGCGCGCGCCCGTCGGCCAGTTCGTCTCTTCAATCACTTCCCGCTACGCCAGCACTCACCGTGGGTGAGTGCAACTTTGAGAGGGGGGTGATGTAACGGGTTGGTTGCGGTTACGTAAGTAGGTAGACATAGGTACATAAGTAGGTAGGAGCCTCATGGCTACATACACAAAAGTAGGTACAGGCACACGGCTAGCGTGTGCACTGTTGTCATTACCTGATTGGATGGAAGTGGGGAGCCAGACCCATTTCAGCCAATCAGGCCTCGACTTAGATTTGAGTGGTTCACAAAGAGAACGGGAGCCCCCGCTCCCGTTCCATAAATAAACAGAGTTAAATTTGCCCCAAACCTGACACTTGGTTCTACTATTGCGAGCTTCCTCTTGCATCTATAGTGTACGCTAGTGACGGTACTTCTTACCCCGTTACATAAGAGATAAGAGTTAAGAGTAGAAGTAAAGAGTGTATAGGAGGTTAGAAAGTAAAGAGTGTATAAGGGGTAGAGTTAAAGGTTTAATGTATAATGTGTAAGTTAAGTGATATGAGTTAAGAGTAGAAAATAAATAGTGTGTGGGAGGTGGAATTTAGGGTTTTGTGTATAATGTGTATATTTAAGAGATGGGAGTTAAGAGAAGAAATAAAGAGTGTATAGGAGGTAGAGTTGGAGGTTTTGTTTATAATGTGTAGATTTAAGAGAAGGGAGTTAGGATTAGAAAGTAAAGATTGTGTAGGAGTTTAAGGTTTTGTGATAATGTGTAGATTTAAGAGATGGGAGTTAGGATTAGAAAGTAAAGATTGTGTAGGAGATGGAGTAAAAGGTTTAGTGTATAATGTGTAGAGTTAAGAGATGAGAGTTGAGAGTAGAAATTAAAAGGTATATAGAAGGTAGAGTTTAAGGTTTATTGTATAATGAGTAGAGTTTTGATATATGAATTAAGAGTAAAAATTAAAGAGTGTATAGGAGGTAGAGTTGAGGGTCCCTATACACCGGAGGACATTATAGTGAAATCAAGTCAAACCGGAGCGCCACTAGCTGCTGCTCCGTGTCCTCCACCTTTTGACTTGGTTTTAGTATGAAATTGCTCCGTGTCTTCCTCGAGGTCAATGTCCTCCATGTTTTGGCTCGGGTTTTCTATATTAAGACTCCGGATGTAACGGGCCTAGTGAGCACCCGTCACTAGCTTACACGTAGCGGTGAGGAAGCGTCCAGTGCTCAGTAATACTGAGACCAAGTAATAAGTCCGAAGTAAAATCAACTCTGTTTTATTATTGGGACCAGGGCGGGGGCCCGTGGTCTAATGTGAACCACTCAAATGCAGGTCAGCAGCTGATTGGCTGGAATGGGGTCTGGCTCCCCCACTTCAGCCAATCAGATGATGACATGTCAGCACACGCTAGCCGTGTGCTGCTGTGCCTACTTATGCAATATCTGTAAGAGATCTACCTACTTATGTAAATGGAGGGCCCATTACATCACCCTCCTCTCAAAGTTGCGCTTACGCAACGTAAGCGCAAATAACACTGGAAAACAACTGAAGTCAACCGCGGGACGACGAACGCGGTAGATGGCGACCGACGCAGCTTGGACGACGGACGCGGCGCTCGGTGACGTGCGCGAGCACGGAGTGTAGCGCCTCGGTGAGTGTGGAGACCCGAGATGGCAATCGGCGCAGCGCGACTCTTCGAAGCGACCCTTCGAAGTAACTGCTGGCATGAGGACAGGACCGTCGACTCGACTCGACGCGCCAACAGATTGGACATCTTCATCGCCGGTTACTGACGGCGGCGTGGTGCAGTGCGCAAGAGCGCACTATTCCATCCTGGTGCACGTGGGTTCAATCCCCACGTGGGACACACGCTTCGTTCACGACGCGTGAGCGTCCAGAGCTTTTCCACGCGCGCTTCGACATCACCAAGCGTCGGGCACTCGGCCACCGAGACACGGAGCCATCGCAGGACACATCGTGGACACTCCACGTGAAGAGGCACTCAGGCGACTGAGTGCACGCTGGACCGAAGCTCGTCGGTGGTGGAGGTCTCGGGGGTCACGAACATCAGCATGAGTGCGTCGAGTGACACTCGTGGCGACACACGCGAGGGTGGATGTCGGAGCTTGAGGTCGGGCTCAGCTTGGGTCGGAAGAGACGCTTGGTATCGAAGCTTGGTTCCACATTGAAGTCGTCATCGAGTTGGCTCGAAGTCAAGCCAGCTCAGTGGTCAAGCACTGAGTCGTCAAGCCGAAGGTCACCGGTTCGAGTCCGGGGGTCGTCATCAGTTGTTGGTCCTAATCATCACGGCGAACCTCGCCGCGTGCTTGCGTCGAGGGTTCCCGTTCGCTGTCGCTGCCGTTCGCGATCTCATCCTCGTACTCGCGAACAACGTCCGGGACGTCCCGGAGAAGAGTCGAGCGTGGTTCCCACGTATCGTCGTCTGGTGGGAAGCCAAGCCACCGTACTCGGTAACGCCGCGCGGCAGGGATCCCGCGCGAAGCCTGATCACTTGTACGGATACGGGTACGAGACGTAGCACGAGGAGGGTCCTCGTGTGCCACGATGTGATCCACGCTCCAACGTGTATCGCCAGCCGAGTCAACAATCGGCGGGGGAGGTTCGCGTCGGTAGCTCGTACGCTTGGGTAGCCCAAGGTGATCTGGAGGCAGCTGCGAATCGGGCGTGAGACGCTCAGGCGGAGGCTGAGGTGGCGACGACCCAAGTGGCGCAGGCTCGGACGGAGCTTGACGTGGCGCGCCAGTCGAACCGAGAGCTGCTGGCGCGGACTCGCGAGCAGGAGAAGCGTGGCTTCGGAGCGCCGCAGGCGGTAGCTCAACCTCGCCAGTCGGCGGCGAGGGCTGCGCGTCGCGAGGGCCGCTCGCTCTACGCTCCGGTGCTGGATGGTTCGTCGTCGACGGGATAGTGGCAGCTTGATACTTCTTGAGGCGCCCGACGTAAAACGTCGGGTGCAGCCGTAACGACGTAGGAATATCCAACGTGTAGGCTTCTCCATTTACCTTCGTAACTTTGAAAGGTCCAATAAACCGAGGCGCGAGCTTGCTCGCGCCAAAATTAGTCACGGCTGATGACCGAATGCCGTCAGTTGACAGGAGCACTTGATCTCCTGTCGCAAACGTAGTCATGTTCTTGCGCCCACGCTTGTCAGCATTCTCTTTCTGCTTGTCCACTGCGTCCTGCAGTGCGTCGCGCACAAAACGGGCAATTGATTGCCGTTGCGTAGTTGGCAGCAAGTGGAACCCCAGCGTTGCCTGGGTTGATCAGTGTGCGGGCTGTCCATGTCGCAAGACCTCAGATAAACTGTCAAGTCGGATACTCCAAATATTCAGAAGATAGGCTCAATGTCATGGCATACCTTATTTCCCTCTTAGCCTTTTTATGGTCTACCCTCTTCGAAAACAGGGGATCCAACTGTAAATCATAGTATTCTCTCCACGAAACCCCACTACCAGCCCAATCCTCTAGTTTATCCTGGTAGTGCAACGGGTACGTTGTACGGACAGCCTCTAGGGGATTAATTCAAATATGTAGACCACAAAAGCGTAACTTAGTGGATCAATACAATTTTCAAGAATAATCTCTTATAAAAACACGTTTTGATATCTAATTGTACATGCTATGTGGTGTCAAGGCCACGCAGATATAAAATTGAGGAGTTCGGAGTGGGTGTAAACAAGTGCGCTTGCGTTTTTGGTGTGCTGATATTCTAGAAGCGTTGAGATTGCTGACTACAGTAAAATTAACAACACTCACTGCTACATGTATACAGGCGAGTGCCTGCGATAGCCGACCTGGCTACCCGTACTAAATGACCAACTACAGATGGTTGCGAGTAGTTATGGGCTGTACGATGAATCTAGCCGGCGACGTAGTTGTGAACACTACGGTGAATTCAGCCGGTCTAGTTTGTACGGTCGTACGATCATATTAGCAGGTGTCGTAGATGATATGGTTACGCGTTGCACTGGGGTGAGTCTAGCTGCTTACACGCTCTCGGCGTCAACTTTCTTACCCTTACCCTTACCTTCACCGTCACCCTCACCTTCACCCTCATCCTCATTTTCGTCTTCTTCGTCGTCTCCCTCTTCCTCGCCTCCCTCTTCATTACCCCCCCCCCCCCCCACAGCACTGGGTGAGTCTAGCTGCTTACGGGTTGTGCACAGCACTGGGGTGAGTCTTGGTTACACGTTTTGGGACTGGGGTGAGTTTAGCTGTTTCGGCACCACAGCAACAGAGATTGAACCGTGGGTACGGGGGGGGGGCTGCGGCGACCGAAAAGCTAGACTGGTGGCGGCGGTGGCGGCCAAGCTTGCTCGTTTGATTGTTCGATAGTGCTATGAATGATAGTTGACATGCCTCGGAATTCCGAGAACACTTCCTGCGGATACTTTCTAAGAAACCCGTGCGTTCGGCGACTGAATACAGTTATGTGCGTCAATAAAGAAGACTTGGGGCGTATAATAATTTCTAGATAAATGGGATATTAAAAGTTTTAGCTGATTGCTATTTCATATTGAATTTATACGGAACTAAAAATAACTATCTTTATAGAGTTTAGAAGGTTATAGTTTATTGACGCACATTACTGCAAGAGCATCTCCAGCGGCAAGTCCTAATGGCGGTTTTAATGTAAAAGTAGGGCATTAGAACCTTGGTCCAAGGCTTAAGCTCCCAGCGGCAGGTCGTAATACGGGTTTTAACTTCAGGAGGAAGGGGAGACGCCGCGATGTCCGGCGTCGCGAGGGCCTTCTTCATCGTGGAGCGGGTGACCGCATTCAGCGTCACGTCCTCGTGAGCTGCACTCGTCAAGTCATGTACATCATCTTCATCCCCACCCAGAGTGGAGCCACGAGGCGCCGTGGGGTGGCCCACGGCGATGAGAGCAGGCACGCGCGGATGGCGCGCGTTGTTGGCGAAGAATGGCGTCAGGCCCGTTGACGCGTGCTCAGCGTTGTTGAGTGCAAACTCAGCAAGGGGCAGGAAGGAGCTCCAACTCGCGAACGACGTCGCGTAGCTTCGAAGCACGTCTTCGAGGACCCGGTTGGCTCGCTCCGTCTGGCCATCCGTCTCCGGATGTGCTGCCGTCGACATCGACAGCTTCGTACCCAGAAGCTGGAAGAGGCTGGACCAGAACGCGGACGTGAAGCGCGGGTCACGGTCGGAGACGATCGACTCAGGCAGGCCGTGATGACGGAAAACACAGTCGATGAAGTGCGCCGCGGTCTCGGCCGCGGTGACCGTGTCACGCACGGGGATGAGGTGCACCATCTTCGTGAATCGATCCACGAAGACCAAGACGCCGGTTCGACCTTCGGCGTCGGGTGGAAGCCCGAAGATGAAGTCCATGGAAACTGAGCGCCAGGCCTCAGTCGCAATCGGCAATGGTCGCAGGGGAGCCTGCGACGACTTCGATGGCTTCACTCGCTGACAGGTCTCGCAAGTGCGGACCCACTTGCGCACCCACTTGTACATGTGGGGCCAGAAGAAGTCGCGCGAGACAGCCGCGAATGTCTTCTCGCGGCCCAGATACGCACCCATGGGTGCGTATCTGGCTGTCGTGGAACTCGTGGATGATCCGAGCTCGCAAGTCGTCGTCGTTGGGCACGACGACTCGAGGAGCATCGAACTTGTCGATGTTGTAGCACAACAGATCACCGTCAAGGTGGTAGCGGTCGATCTGGTTGCGCGTGTTGCGCGACAGAGCCCCCAGTGTCTCGTCACTGGGGGCGCGGAGATACGCCACAATGCCGGCGTAGACCGCGTCGTCTGCATACGCTGCGACGATCTCGTCGCGAAGATCCATCTCCGGAGACACGTTCGTCAGGTTGATGCCTGACGCGATGCACACAGCACAATGGTCGTCATCTTCATCTTCGTCGTCAATCACTTGACGACCCAGCACAATCCGAGGGTCGTAGTCGGGTCGCCGAGATAGTGCATCGGCGAGGATGTTGTTCTTGCCCGGCTTGTAGTGGACGACGAAGTTGTATTCGGCGAAGAACGACAACCAGCGAGCCATACGCTGGGAGAGGTGAGGCGACTTCATCGCTGTCCGCAGCGATGCGTGATCCGTGTACACAGCGAACGTCTGCTCGCCTAGCAGATACACTCTGAACTTGATCAGAGCGTAGCGCATCGCAAGGAGCTCCTTGTCGTGGACGGGATAATTGCGCTCCGCCGGCTTCATCTGTCGTGACTGGTAGCTCACGACTCGCTCACGACCTTCGTCGTCGAACTGCATGAGCGCACACCCGATAGCGAAGTCGCTAGCGTCACACACGACGTGGAAGGGCTTCGGTCATCTGGAAGCATCAAGATTGGCGCTGACGCCAAGCTCTTCTTCACCGAGTCGAACGCGGCTTGGTGCTCCGGACGCCACAACCACGTGGCGTCTTTCTTCAGCAAAGACGAGAGAGGCTGGATCAGTCCAGCGTAGTCTTTCGTGTATTTGTGCAAGTAGTTCGCCAGGCCCAGCCACTGACGAAGTTCAGTGGGGCTTGTAGGCGTAGGCCATGAACAAATAGACGAAATCTTCTCTGGGTCAGCGCGTACTCCATTCTTGCTCACGTAACAGCCAAGCACCGGAATCTCCGGCGCGCAAAAGACGCACTTCTTGAGGTTGGCGTAGAGCTTGTTCTCTCTCATCACTTGAAAGACTTGCCTCAAGTGCCGCACATGGACTTCGACCGCGCTGAGATCTCCTTCAGCGCGACTGTGGACGAAGATGTCGTCAAAGTAGCTCGGTGCAAAGTCACGGAGCGGGCGAAGCACATGGGACACCATGCGATTGAACGTCGCAGGTGCATTCTTCAAACCTTGGGGCATGACAAGCCACTCCCAGAGCATGCCGCTGGGAGTACTGACTGCCGTGAGAGGAATGTCGCTCTCTCGCATCAGGATCTGGTAGAAGCCATCGGTCAGGTCGATGGCGCTGTAGATGACGCTGCCCGACATGGAGTCCAGTACCATGTCCTTGCGGGGGATCGGCGTCTGCGCCGGGATGGTGGCGTCGTTCAGCTTGTTGAAGGCGTGGACGATGCGCCACCCGCCGGTGGCCTTCTTCACACAGAAGGTTGGACTCGAGTGCGGCGAGATACTCTCGCGGACGTGGCCGGCTTGCCGGCGACCCTCGAAGAAGTCGTCAATGGCCTTGACCTGGTCGCGCGGCAGTGGCCACTGCCGTGTCACACAGTACTTCGAGCCAGGCGCGAGGTCAATCTCGTGGCGCACGCCACGATCTGCTGGCAGCTCCGCTGGGATCTTGTCGGGGAAGATGTCGGCGAACTCGCGAGCCATCTCGTAGATCGGGTTGCCCAACGCCTTCAACGACTCCCAGGACTGCGCAGCGAAGCGCTCTTCGCGCGCTGACTTTGGCTCAGCGCTCTTCGGGCGAGACGACATGTCGTCCGTGCTCACAGAATTGATCGTATGAGACACCGAGTCACCATCGGTGATCAAGCACACTTGCTCAATGTCTCCGGCCTTGAGGTCTCGGAGGAATTTCTTCCAGGAGAGGCCTGGGAGACTCGTGATGGACTTGGCATCGCAAGGCGGACTCGCGACCACGATGACACGAGTGCGGTTCGGGGCTCCGTCCACATACTCGACCGTGCAGACCGACTCAGTCGGGGCTGAGGGCGGGTCCACTGGGGCACGGCGAGGCTTCAAACGCCTCTGCGATCGACGGGACGTCTTCGTGCGTCTCGAGCCCCTGCTCGAGACTGAGGTGTCGCTCTCGCTGGACGAGGCTTCACCCTCCTCTAGGCGCGAGAGCTCGTTCTCGACCGCGCCGTTCACGCGCGGTGGCAGCTCCTGCTCGCCCGCGGCATCGTCATGCGGGAGCCCCTGCTCGACCGCCTCAATAGCATGCGGGAGCCGCTGCTCGACCGCCTCGTTGGCATGCGGGAAACACTGCTCGACCGCCTCGTTGGGAGACGGGAACCCCTGCTCGACCGCCTCATTGGTGGACGGGAACCTCTGCTCGACCGCCTTGTTGGAAGGCGGGAACCACTGCTCGACCGCTTCCTTCGTATACGGGAGCCGCTGCTCTACCGTCTTATTCTTTATCCGCGGGAGCCACGGATGCTCAACCGCTTGCCTCTCACCCGCGCGCCCACGCGCGGGTTCTTCTTCTTCATCACCAGTCAGCAGCACTGCGCATGTCGTGCAGAGAGGGCCATCGCTCGCTCTGCGCACAACGTGCGTCGTGGACGTACCGTCCACGACTGTGACATGGGGCCAATCTCTTGGCGCGACCAAGAGATGCGTGAAGACTTCGGTCACGTCGAAGTCTTCACGCCGCTTGACCGACCGAGCCAACCAGTCGATCTGGGGCTGGTACCGAACCAACCATGGGATGCCCAGGATACAGTCAAACGCGTAGTTCATGTCGAAGACGATGAAGTTGTCGTTGCTGTGGAAACCATCGAACGTGTACGGCAACGACAACTCACGCCGTGCGACACGGCGAGGCTTCCCATCCGCAAGCTTGACAATCACATCTCCAGGAAGATCTCGCACGGGAACGCCCGCGGGGAGGATCGATAGACACGACGCCCGGAAGAAGTTGTTGGTCGCTCCTGAGTCCAGGAGCGCGCGGAGAGGTCGCCGAGCACCGGCGACAAAGAGGCTGACGATGATCAGCCTCGAGTCGCCACTGGCAGTGGTGGCATTGAAATGTGCATGAAGCACGGGGGGGCTAGAAGGTCGGGCTGCCACCGGGGGACCCGGACCTCCATTCCAACCAGTAGGGCGCCCCGCCCCTACTGGTCCCGGCCGTTTTTTGGTTGTGCGGCCGGGGTCTTCTCGTCGGACGCAACATGCTCCATGTGCGCAATGACCGGAGCTGGCGGGCGGCACACTGCCGCGCGATGTCCAGACTTCCGGCATCGGAAGCAGACCAGCGCACGTGGTTCACGACTCGCCCTCGCCTCGAGGACGACCACTGTTGGCGCTGCGACGCCTCGACAGCGTCGATCTCCATGGGCTCGGGTCCCGACGAGGGAGCCTCCGTAGGCATCTGTCTCGCGTACGACGACGCCACCACGTAGTCCTCGCGTAGCGCGAGGGCAAAAGCTTCTTCCAGAGTGGCGGGCTCAGCTCGCGTGAGACAATACCGCGTCATGCCCTCGCGCATACCAAACACAAAGACGTGGACTTGAGACGCCATGTCGATCGGCTTCGTGACGATACACGAAGCGAGGTGGCGCGTCTTCTGGACGTAGTCGCGCATGGACATCTTGCCTTGCTTGAGGGCGAAGAATGTCGCGCGCACGCGCGACTCATCTTGAGGAGGCTCGAAGGCGAGACGCAGGTCACTCTGGATTGCATCCAGAGTCGGAAACGCGAGTTGGTCGACAACGAGCTTGCCGAGGGCCCATTCCTTGGCCTTGCCGGAAAGACGGGACAGCAAGAAGTTCACCTTCGCTGACGGCGCCTCGATCAACCTCGAGGCGATCGCGATGTCAATCTCCCTGAACCAGCGGTTTAGAGGGAGACGATCTGGGCCAGTCCCAGAGTATGAAGACGTCTCCATCTTCACGGCGTTGTTCTTGGACGCGTGCGAGGGAGTTGACACTCGCCGCTTTGCTTCGGCGAGCTCGCGATCCATGAACTCTTGGATGGCTAGGCGCTGTTGGTCGGGCGTCGCTGAGCTCAGCAGCGACGTGACGACGACTTCTCCGGACACCGCCGCGAGGCGGTGGAGTGCCTGCCACTCGATGGACGTCAGATGGGGGAAGGCCGCGTGCTCCAGCGTCATGGCTGGAGGTCCGGCGGGCTGGTCTTCACTCATCTCGAACTTGGTCATGGGAAGGACTACTAAGTGCTACCAGGTGTAACGGGCCTAGTGAGTACCCGTCACTAGCTTACACGTAGCGGTGAGGAAGCGTCCAGTGCTCAGTAATACTGAGACCAAGTAATAAGTCCGAAGTAAAATCAACTCTGTTTTATTATTGGGACCAGGGCGGGGGCCCGTGGTCTAATGTGAACCACTCAAATGCAGGTCAGCAGCTGATTGGCTGGAATGGGGTCTGGCTCCCCCACTTTCAGCCAATCAGATGATGACATGTCAGCACACGCTAGCCGTGTGCTGCTGTGCCTACTTATGCAATATCTGTAAGAGATCTACCTACTTATGTAAATGGAGGGCCCATTACACCGGAACAATTTTGACCAGGTTTTCACGCTGTAAAGGGATTCAATCACCTAGTCAACTGTTCAACTTCAAGTTAGTACTCAATACTATACGTTACCAGCTCTGAAGCCAAGTACCGCTCAGTACGGTTAATATGCGTGAATCTGCGTCGATCGGAGCTGAAAACTTGTGTTTCCTCAGTTTTAAGCACGGGGAATACAACACTACCAGCCCCATGCGTTATAGGCGATTTATTAGTCTGAAAAAGGCGGAGTAGTAACGCTGAATCACATGGAAATTACTTAACAAAATGGAGTTGTTCGGAAACATTCGCGTCAAGACATCCTGGCGTGGCCTCCGTTCATTAGAGCGAATGCGCGGTTTCCATCAGTGTGTGCATACGTACACCCGCTTGAATGTATTGGATTAAGATGTAGTTTTGACAACGTGTCTTTTATCTTTCCAATCAGAAGGTTCCCCACGCGGACATTCAGCATCTCAGCATCTGCCAGTACAACCAAGTCATATCGCTTGTACAAGTTAAGATATTTCTCGACTTTTTCCAGTTCTTGTGGTAATGCTTAAGCTCGGCTTTTTCATGCCCTCCGTGGAGCAGCTCCATCTATGTAGGAGCACAAACATGTTAGCTCATCAATACCCCACCTACTAAGTTCCACACATCCACCGTACATATACAAGAGATTTAGGCAATGCGCAATCGATGGAGCACCAGCGCAGCGATACGAGAGACTCTATCAGTCGAGGGAAGTGGCTGGCGCGCGTCCAGGATCTGGTGAAGGAGCGAGGCGTGTGTGGGTCGACCGTAGTACGCTGCGAGCTGCGTCGATGTGCTGCAAGGGGGCGGTGGAGGAGGCTTTTGAAGCGTGGCAAAAATGGCTGGCTGTGGCTTTTAGGGATGCAGAAAGCGCTACAATTATGGGCTATAACATGATAAATATGCATGTATCAAAGTTAGGACTAAACCGCTGTTAAAAAATAGGAAGTGGGGTTTATCACTGGAGGAAATATAGTGATATTGACGTAGATAGAAATAGGGATTTATTATTATATAATGGCAAATAATCCAATAAGTAATTTTTAATATAATGATGTTATTATATAAGTTCAAGTGAATAAAAATAAAACAAAAAGAGATGTTAAGAAAACAAATAGGATAACAAAGAAATCAGAGTCTAACAATATCATATGTGTAAAAGACATTGGTATTCAACAATTTGATCGGTACATGTTTTGTTTGATGAAAAATGTCGAATGTTTGTTTGAATAACGTATATGCCAATTTAGTATGTGAAACATCGTTAAAGTAAATGTCCGTTAAACCGCTAATATAATATTATTTTTGTAAACGTTTGGGTTTGGAGTAGAAAGAAAAGAGTGTGTTGGAGGTAGGGTTTAAGGTTCTGTGTATAAAATGTCGGGTTAAGAGATTACAGTTAAGAGTAGAAATTAAAAGTGTATAGGAGATGGCGTTTAAGATTTTGTGTATAATATGTAGAGTTAGGAGGTAGAGTAAAATGTTTAGTGTATAATGTGTAGATTTAAGAGATATGCGTTAAGAGTAGAAAGTAAAGAGTGTGTAGGAGGTAGGATTTAAGGTTTTGTGTATAATGTGAAGAGTTAAAATATATGAGTTAATAGTAGAAATTAAAGAGTGCATAGGAGGATAGTTTGAAGGTTTTATGCATGATGTGTATAGTTAAGAGATTATAGTTGAAAGACGATATTAAAGAGTGTATAGGAGGTAGAGATAAAGGTTTAGTGTATAATGTGTGGAGTCAAGAGATTAGAGTTAAGAGTAGAATGTAAAGAGTGTGTAGGAGGTAGAGTTAAAGGTTTTGTGAAAAATGTGTAGAGTTAAGTAGTATGAGTTCAGAGTAAAATGAAAGAGAGTGTAGGAGGTAGAGTTTAAGGTTTTGTGTAAAATGTGTAGAGTTAATTGATATGAGTTAAGAGTAGAAATTATAGATTGTGTAGGATGTGGAGATAAAGGTTTAGTGTATAATGTGTGGAGTTAAGATATTAGAGTTAAGAGTAGAAAGTAAAGAGTGTATTGGAGGTAGAGTTTAAGGTTTTGTATATAATGAGTAGAATTATGCGATATGAGTTCGGAGTAGAAATTAAAGAGTGTATTAGAGGTAGAGTACAAGTTTGGTGAATAATGTGTAAAGATAAGAGATTAGATTTAAGAGTAGAAGTTAAAGAGTATAAAGGGGTTGATTTTTAGGGTGTGTGTGTAATGTGTAGAGATAAGAATTTGTGAGTTAAGAGTAAAAATTGAAGAGTGTATAGAAGGTAGAGATTAAGGTTTTGTGTATATTGTGTAGAGTTAAGAAATATAAGTTAGAAAAAAAGTTAAAAAGGTGTAGGAGGTAGAGTTTAGTATTGTGTTAAGGGTTAAGTATAATAATTAATAGTTAATGGATTATTATGGATAATGTAGGGTTTAATATATGGTGTAGGGAAATGATGAATTATTAGTATAGAAGATAGAGTTTGGAGATAAGAGAAAAAGGTAAGATAATAAAGGAGGTAAAGTTTAGGGTTTAGGGTCCCTATACACCGGAGGACATTATAGTGAAATCAAGTCAAACCGGAGCGCCACTAGCCGCTGCTCCGTGTCCTCCACCTTTTGACTTGGTTTTAGTATGAAATTGCTCCGTGTCTTCCTCGAGGTCAATGTCCTCCATGTCTTGGCTCGGGGTTTCTATATTAAGACTCCGGAACAATTTTGACCAGGTTTTACAGCTTTAGTGCTGAACACTGGAGTGATTATATGTTAGTTCGCGCGTAGATTCAGGGGTACAACTCCTGTTTAAAACACGCCCGTAGTTATAGAGATAGCTCAATTTTTGCTTAGGGTACAGGGTCCCTATACACCGGAGGACATTATAGTGAAATCAAGTCAAACCGGAGCACCACTAGCCGCTGCTCCGTGTCCTCCACCTTTTGACTTGGTTTCACCATGAAATTGCTCCGTGTCTTCCTCGAGGTCAGTGTCCTCCATGTCTTGGCTCGGGGTTTCTATATTAAGACTCCGGAACAATTTTGACCAGGTTTTACAGCTTTAGTGCTGAACACTGGAGTGATTATATGTTAGTTCGCGCGTAGATTTAGGGGTACAACTCCTGTTTAAAACACGCCCGTAGTTATAGAGATAGCTCAATTTTTGCTTAGGGTACAGGGTCCCTATACACCGGAGGACATTATAGTGAAATCAAGTCAAACCGGAGCGCCACTAACCGCTGCTCCGTGTCCTCCACCTTTTGACTTGGTTTCACCATGAAATTGCTCCGTGTCTTCCTCGAGGTCAGTGTCCTCCATGTCTTGGCTCGGGGTTTCTATATTAAGACTCCGGAACAATTTTGACCAGGTTTTACAGCTTTAGTGCTGAACACTGGAGTGATTATATGTTAGTTCGCGCGTAGATTCAGGGGTACAACTCCTGTTTAAAACACGCCCGTAGTTATAGAGATAGCTCAATTTTTGCTTAGGGTACAGGGTCCCTATACACCGGAGGACATTATAGTGAAATCAAGTCAAACCGGAGCGCCACTAGCCGCTGCTCCGTGTCCTCCACCTTTTGACTTGGTTTCACCATGAAATTGCTCCGTGTCTTCCTCGAGGTCAGTGTCCTCCATGTCTTGGCTCGGGGTTTCTATATTAAGACTCCGGAACAATTTTGACCAGGTTTTACAGCTTTAGTGCTGAACACTGGAGTGATTATATGTTAGTTCGCGCGTAGATTCAGGGGTACAACTCCTGTTTAAAACACGCCCGTAGTTATAGAGATAGCTCAATTTTTGCTTAGGGTACAGGGTCCCTATACACCGGAGGACATTATAGTGAAATCAAGTCAAACCGGAGCGCCACTAGCCGCTGCTCCGTGTCCTCCACCTTTTGACTTGGTTTCACCATGAAATTGCTCCGTGTCTTCCTCGAGGTCAGTGTCCTCCATGTCTTGGCTCGGGGTTTCTATATTAAGACTCCGGAACAATTTTGACCAGGTTTTACAGCTTTAGTGCTGAACACTGGAGTGATTATATGAGACCACGTCAAACAAAAAGACGCTACGCCACCATTTGGTTTTATCGAGAAAAACGCCTTCAAAGATAAGCCAGCGAAAATCGCACTTAATTGCGTTTTCCCTCCAGTGACGTTTTTCGCAAAGTCTAAATTTAGAGCAGGTGTTTCGGCCGGCAGTGTTTCACCACCAAACGATTACGAGCACCGCAGGCCCCACCGAGAGCCGTACGGACACCACAGCGCCTCATGGTAGCCCGCCTCGCGCAGACACCGCCATCGCACCCTCTGCGTCCGACCCAGCAGTAGAGCAGCCATCCAACGACAGCGTGGTTCTAGCTGCATCTCCGGAAACGACTCGGAGTAGGGATGGAGGGTCAATTCCAGCGCCAGCCAACAGCGACTGAGCAAGCACCGTGACCAGACGACTGCTAGGCTCCCGCAAGAGACACCTGATGACAACGCTTGGGATCCACTGTCCGAGGACGAGGCCATCGTGTCCTCCGTCGAGGCCGACGAGGTTGACGAGGAGAACGATTGCGCTTCAGGTGAAGAATCAAGTTCGGACGATAGTATTTTTTTGTTAGACGATGATCTTCGAGCGAGAGTCACGGCTTACATCTGAGCGGACGCGTGTGATGACAACTGTCTCCACGGCAACGAAGCAGATTTAGAGCACTTCCTGATGCGAACCGACCAAATGAACGCGAAGAAGACAAGCAGAGCGCAGCAGTATTTCAGAATGATGCTTCGGGGATTTTTTAAAAAATTGACATTTCCGATCAAAATATACACCTGGTATTTTGAGATCGTGATACAAACACCAAAATTTGAACATGAAGGAAACCGAACTAGCGTACGGGAATAGGCTCAATCGATTCAGAATAAAAAACTAATCTAGGACAAGCCAGAATAATTTTTCGAAAAAGTTGGTTTTTGAGGCAATACTTTTTTGTGACGGTCGGTGCTTGATGAGTTCTCAACTTTTCCTAGATCTGAAGACATCAGAAGAAAGAAGAGATGCTCCTCTTTTCAATGGTGTGCCTAAATCGCGATTCGTACTTAGGTTCGGAAGCATACTTTCGTTTGACGTGGTCTCATATGTTAGTTCGCGCGTAGATTCAGGGGTACAACTCCTGTTTAAAACACGCCCGTAGTTATAGAGATAGCTCAATTTTTGCTTAGGGTACAGGGTCCCTATACACCGGAGGACATTATAGTGAAATCAAGTCAAACCGGAGCACCACTAGCCGCTGCTCCGTGTCCTCCACCTTTTGACTTGGTTTCACCATGAAATTGCTCCGTGTCTTCCTCGAGGTCAGTGTCCTCCATGTCTTGGCTCGGGGTTTCTATATTAAGACTCCGGAACAATTTTGACCAGGTTTTACAGCTTTAGTGCTGAACACTGGAGTGATTATATGTTAGTTCGCGCGTAGATTTAGGGGTACAACTCCTGTTTAAAACACGCCCGTAGTTATAGAGATAGCTCAATTTTTGCTTAGGGTACAGGGTCCCTATACACCGGAGGACATTATAGTGAAATCAAGTCAAACCGGAGCGCCACTAGCCGCTGCTCCGTGTCCTCCACCTTTTGACTTGGTTTCACCATGAAATTGCTCCGTGTCTTCCTCGAGGTCAGTGTCCTCCATGTCTTGGCTCGGGGTTTCTATATTAAGACTCCGGAACAATTTTGACCAGGTTTTACAGCTTTAGTGCTGAACACTGGAGTGATTATATGTTAGTTCGCGCGTAGATTCAGGGGTACAACTCCTGTTTAAAACACGCCCGTAGTTATAGAGATAGCTCAATTTTTGCTTAGGGTACAGGGTCCCTATACACCGGAGGACATTATAGTGAAATCAAGTCAAACCGGAGCGCCACTAGCCGCTGCTCCGTGTCCTCCACCTTTTGACTTGGTTTCACCATGAAATTGCTCCGTGTCTTCCTCGAGGTCAGTGTCCTCCATGTCTTGGCTCGGGGTTTCTATATTAAGACTCCGGAACAATTTTGACCAGGTTTTACAGCTTTAGTGCTGAACACTGGAGTGATTATATGTTAGTTCGCGCGTAGATTCAGGGGTACAACTCCTGTTTAAAACACGCCCGTAGTTATAGAGATAGCTCAATTTTTGCTTAGGGTACAGGGTCCCTATACACCGGAGGACATTATAGTGAAATCAAGTCAAACCGGAGCGCCACTAGCCGCTGCTCCGTGTCCTCCACCTTTTGACTTGGTTTCACCATGAAATTGCTCCGTGTCTTCCTCGAGGTCAGTGTCCTCCATGTCTTGGCTCGGGGTTTCTATATTAAGACTCCGGAACAATTTTGACCAGGTTTTACAGCTTTAGTGCTGAACACTGGAGTGATTATATGTTAGTTCGCGCGTAGATTCAGGGGTACAACTCCTGTTTAAAACACGCCCGTAGTTATAGAGATAGCTCAATTTTTGCTTAGGGTACAGGGTCCCTATACACCGGAGGACATTATAGTGAAATCAAGTCAAACCGGAGCGCCACTAGCCGCTGCTCCGTGTCCTCCACCTTTTGACTTGGTTTCACCATGAAATTGCTCCGTGTCTTCCTCGAGGTCAGTGTCCTCCATGTCTTGGCTCGGGGTTTCTATATTAAGACTCCGGAACAATTTTGACCAGGTTTTACAGCTTTAGTGCTGAACACTGGAGTGATTATATGTTAGTTCGCGCGTAGATTCAGGGGTACAACTCCTGTTTAAAACACGCCCGTAGTTATAGAGATAGCTCAATTTTTGCTTAGGGTACAGGGTCCCTATACACCGGAGGACATTATAGTGAAATCAAGTCAAACCGGAGCGCCACTAGCCGCTGCTCCGTGTCCTCCACCTTTTGACTTGGTTTCACCATGAAATTGCTCCGTGTCTTCCTCGAGGTCAGTGTCCTCCATGTCTTGGCTCGGGGTTTCTATATTAAGACTCCGGAACAATTTTGACCAGGTTTTACAGCTTTAGTGCTGAACACTGGAGTGATTATATGTTAGTTCGCGCGTAGATTCAGGGGTACAACTCCTGTTTAAAACACGCCCGTAGTTATAGAGATAGCTCAATTTTTGCTTAGGGTACAGGGTCCCTATACACCGGAGGACATTATAGTGAAATCAAGTCAAACCGGAGCGCCACTAGCCGCTGCTCCGTGTCCTCCACCTTTTGACTTGGTTTCACCATGAAATTGCTCCGTGTCTTCCTCGAGGTCAGTGTCCTCCATGTCTTGGCTCGGGGTTTCTATATTAAGACTCCGGAACAATTTTGACCAGGTTTTACAGCTTTAGTGCTGAACACTGGAGTGATTATATGTTAGTTCGCGCGTAGATTCAGGGGTACAACTCCTGTTTAAAACACGCCCGTAGTTATAGAGATAGCTCAATTTTTGCTTAGGGTACAGGGTCCCTATACACCGGAGGACATTATAGTGAAATCAAGTCAAACCGGAGCGCCACTAGCCGCTGCTCCGTGTCCTCCACCTTTTGACTTGGTTTCACCATGAAATTGCTCCGTGTCTTCCTCGAGGTCAGTGTCCTCCATGTCTTGGCTCGGGGTTTCTATATTAAGACTCCGGAACAATTTTGACCAGGTTTTACAGCTTTAGTGCTGAACACTGGAGTGATTATATGTTAGTTCGCGCGTAGATTCAGGGGTACAACTCCTGTTTAAAACACGCCCGTAGTTATAGAGATAGCTCAATTTTTGCTTAGGGTACAGGGTCCCTATACACCGGAGGACATTATAGTGAAATCAAGTCAAACCGGAGCGCCACTAGCCGCTGCTCCGTGTCCTCCACCTTTTGACTTGGTTTCACCATGAAATTGCTCCGTGTCTTCCTCGAGGTCAGTGTCCTCCATGTCTTGGCTCGGGGTTTCTATATTAAGACTCCGGAACAATTTTGACCAGGTTTTACAGCTTTAGTGCTGAACACTGGAGTGATTATATGTTAGTTCGCGCGTAGATTCAGGGGTACAACTCCTGTTTAAAACACGCCCGTAGTTATAGAGATAGCTCAATTTTTGCTTAGGGTACAGGGTCCCTATACACCGGAGGACATTATAGTGAAATCAAGTCAAACCGGAGCGCCACTAGCCGCTGCTCCGTGTCCTCCACCTTTTGACTTGGTTTCACCATGAAATTGCTCCGTGTCTTCCTCGAGGTCAGTGTCCTCCATGTCTTGGCTCGGGGTTTCTATATTAAGACTCCGGAACAATTTTGACCAGGTTTTACAGCTTTAGTGCTGAACACTGGAGTGATTATATGTTAGTTCGCGCGTAGATTCAGGGGTACAACTCCTGTTTAAAACACGCCCGTAGTTATAGAGATAGCTCAATTTTTGCTTAGGGTACAGGGTCCCTATACACCGGAGGACATTATAGTGAAATCAAGTCAAACCGGAGCGCCACTAGCCGCTGCTCCGTGTCCTCCACCTTTTGACTTGGTTTCACCATGAAATTGCTCCGTGTCTTCCTCGAGGTCAGTGTCCTCCATGTCTTGGCTCGGGGTTTCTATATTAAGACTCCGGAACAATTTTGACCAGGTTTTACAGCTTTAGTGCTGAACACTGGAGTGATTATATGTTAGTTCGCGCGTAGATTCAGGGGTACAACTCCTGTTTAAAACACGCCCGTAGTTATAGAGATAGCTCAATTTTTGCTTAGGGTACAGGGTCCCTATACACCGGAGGACATTATAGTGAAATCAAGTCAAACCGGAGCGCCACTAGCCGCTGCTCCGTGTCCTCCACCTTTTGACTTGGTTTCACCATGAAATTGCTCCGTGTCTTCCTCGAGGTCAGTGTCCTCCATGTCTTGGCTCGGGGTTTCTATATTAAGACTCCGGAACAATTTTGACCAGGTTTTACAGCTTTAGTGCTGAACACTGGAGTGATTATATGTTAGTTCGCGCGTAGATTCAGGGGTACAACTCCTGTTTAAAACACGCCCGTAGTTATAGAGATAGCTCAATTTTTGCTTAGGGTACAGGGTCCCTATACACCGGAGGACATTATAGTGAAATCAAGTCAAACCGGAGCGCCACTAGCCG
Organism: Phytophthora x cambivora; assembly: GCA_033557925.1. Lineage (NCBI taxonomy): Eukaryota > Oomycota > Peronosporomycetes > Peronosporales > Peronosporaceae > Phytophthora > Phytophthora x cambivora. The sequence continues at coordinate 4,498 of JAUCEB010000029.1, read as the reverse complement.
CTGCTCCGTGTCCTCCACCTTTTGACTTGGTTTCACCATGAAATTGCTCCGTGTCTTCCTCGAGGTCAGTGTCCTCCATGTCTTGGCTCGGGGTTTCTATATTAAGACTCCGGAACAATTTTGACCAGGTTTTACAGCTTTAGTGCTGAACACTGGAGTGATTATATGTTAGTTCGCGCGTAGATTCAGGGGTACAACTCCTGTTTAAAACACGCCCGTAGTTATAGAGATAGCTCAATTTTTGCTTAGGGTACAGGGTCCCTATACACCGGAGGACATTATAGTGAAATCAAGTCAAACCGGAGCGCCACTAGCCGCTGCTCCGTGTCCTCCACCTTTTGACTTGGTTTCACCATGAAATTGCTCCGTGTCTTCCTCGAGGTCAGTGTCCTCCATGTCTTGGCTCGGGGTTTCTATATTAAGACTCCGGAACAATTTTGACCAGGTTTTCGCGCTCTAAATGGATTCAATCACCAAGTCAACTGTTCAACTTCAAGTCAGTACTCAATACTATACGTTACCCGCTCTGAAGCCAAGTAGCGCTCAGTAGATCGTTTCGGGTAATATCATCAATCTGCGTCGATCGGAGCTGAAAACTTGTGTTTCCTCGGTTGAAAGCACTGAGAATATAACACTACCAGCCCCATGCGTCATGGGCGATTTTTAGTCTGAAACAGGCGGAGTAATAACGCTGAATCACATGAAAATTACTCAACAAAATGGAGTTGTTTGGAAACATTTGCGTCAAGACATCCTGGCGTGGCTTCCGTTCATTAGAGCGAATGCGCGGTTTCCATCAGTGTATGCATACGTACACCCGCTTGAATGTATTGGATTAAGATGTGGATTTAACAACGTGTCTTTTATCTTTCCAAGCAGAAGACCCCCACGCGGGTATTCAGCATCTCAGCATCTGCCAGTACAACCAAGTCATCTCGTTGGTACAAGTTAAGATATTTCTCGACTTTTTCCAGTTCTTGTGATAATGCTTAAGCTCGGCCGTTACGCTTTTTCATGCCCTCCGTGGAGCAGCTCCATCTACGTAGGAGCACAAACATGTGAACTCATCAATACCCCACCCACTCAGTTCCACACATCCGCCGTACATATACAAGAGATTTAGGCAATGCGCGATCGATGAAGCACCAGCGCAGCGATACGAGGGACTCTATCAGTCGGGGGAAGTGGCTGGCGCGTGTCCAGGATCTGGTGAAGGAGCGAGGCGTGTGTGGGTCGACCGTAGTACGCTCCGAGCTGCATCGGTGTGCTGCAAGGGGGCGGTGGAGGAGGTTTTTGAAGCGTGGCAAAAATGGGTGGCTGGCTGTGGCTTTTAGGGATGCAGAAACCGCTACAAATACGTGCTATAACATGATAAATATGCATGTATCGAAGTTAGGACTAAACCGCTGTTAAAAAAATAGAAAGTGGGGTTGATCACTGGAGGAAATATAGTGATATTGACGTAGATAGAAATAGCAATTAATTATTATATAATGGCAAATAATCCAATAAGTAATTTTTAATACAATGATGTTATTATATAAGTTCAAGTGAATAAAAATAAAACAAAAAGAGATGATAAGAAAACAAATAGGATAACAAAGAAATTAGAGTCTAACAATCTTATATGGGTAAAAGACATTGGTATTGAACATTTTGATCGGTACATTTTTTGTTTGATGAAATTTTTTAAATGTTTGAATAACATATATGCCAATTTAGTATGCGAAACATCGTTAAAGTAAATGCCCGTTAAACCGCTAATATGATATTATTTTTGTAAACGTTTGGGTTTGGAGTAGAAAGTAAAGAGTGTGTTGGAGGTAGGGTTAAAGGTTCTGTGTATAAAATGTCGGGTTAAGAGATTACAGTTAAGAGTAGAAATTAAAAAGTGTATAGGAGATGTGTGTAGGAGGTAGGGTTTAAGATTTTGTGGTTATGAGATTAGAGATAACAGTATAGATTAAATAGTGTATATGTGATGGAGTTTAAGGTTTTGTGTATAATATGTAGAGTTAGGATGTAGAGTTAAAGGTTTAGTGTGTAATATGCAGATTTAATAGATATGAGTTAAGAGTAGAAAAGAAAGAGTATGTAGGAGGTAAGGTTTAGGGGTTTGTGTATAATGTGTAGAGTTAAGAGAAATAAGTTAAGAGTAGAAAATAAAGAGTGAGTAGAAGGTTGAATAAGAGGTTTAGTGTGAAATATGAAGAGGTAAGATTTTATATTAAAGAGTGTATAGGATGTAGAGTAAAATGTGTAGTGTATAATGTGTAGAGTTAAGAGATTAGAGTTGAGAGTAGAAATTAAAAGGTATATAGGAGGTAGAGTTTAAGGTTTTGTGTATAATGAGTAAAGTGGTGAGATATGAGTGAAGAGTAGGAATAAAAGAGTGTATATGAGGTAGAGATTAAGTTTTGTGTTTGGGGTTTAGGATAATAATTAAAAGTTAATGGTTTGAATGGATACTGTAGGGTATAATGTATGGTGTAGGTTAAGGGTGAAATATTAGTATAGTGGGTAGAGTTTAGAGATAATAGTAAAAAGGGAAGAGAGTATAGAAGGTATAGTACATGGTTAGGGTATAAAGTAGGGAGGTTGATTTAAATGTTTAGTGTATATATTGTATAGAGTTAAGATATTAGATGAGATATTACAAGTTAAAGAGTATAGAGGAGGTAGAGTTTAAGGTTAATTGTATAATGAGTAGAGTTATGAGATATGAATTAAGAGTAAAAATTAAAGAGTGTTTAGGAGGTAGAGTTTAAAGATTTTATGTATAATGTGTAGAATTAAGAGTAGAAATTAATATATGGGAGGTGGAGTTAAATGTTTTGTGTATTATGTGAAGAAAAAGGAGATAATAGTTAAGAGTAGAAATTAAAGAGTATGAAGGAGGTAGAGTTGAAGATTTTGAGTTTAATGTGTAGAGTTAAGTGATATGAGTTAAGAGTAGAGAGTAAAGAGTGTATAGGAGGTAGAGTTAAAGATTTAGTGTTAAATGTGTAGAGTTAAGAGATTTGAAGTTGAGAGTAGAATAAATGGGTTGAGTTTAAAGTTGTGTGTATAATGTGGAGAGTTAAGATATATGAGTTAAGAGTAAAAAGTGAAGAGTGTATAGGAGGTAGAGTTTAAGGTTTTGTGTATATTGTTTAGAGGTAAGAAATATAAGTTAGGAAAAGAAAGTAAAAATGGTGTAGGAGGTAGAGTTTGAGTTTTGTGTATGGGGTTTAGTAAAATAATAAATATTTAATGGTTTAGAATGGATAATGTAGGGTGTAATATATGGTGTAGGTAAATGATGAATTATTAGTATAGTTGTGAGAGTTTAGAGATAAGAGAAAAAGGGAATATAATTGAGGAGAAAAATTAGAGGGTTTTAGTTTTTTAGTTTTTAGTGTTTTAGTTTTTAGGGTTTAGGGTTTAGGGTTTTAGGGTTTAGGGTTTAGGGTTTAGGGTTTAGGGTTTAGGGTTTAGGGTTTAGGGTTTAGGGTTTAGGGTTTAGGGTTTAGGGTTTAGGGTTTAGGGTTTAGGGTTTAGGGTTTAGGGTTTAGGGTTTAGGGTTTAGGGTTTAGGGTTTAGGGTTTAGGGTTTAGGGTTTAGGGTTTAGGGTTTAGGGTTTAGGGTTTAGGGTTTAGGGTTTAGGGTTTAGGGTTTAGGGTTTAGGGTTTAGGGTTTAGGGTTTAGGGTTTAGGGTTTAGGGTTTAGGGTTTAGGGTTTAGGGTTTAGGGTTTAGGGTTTAGGGTTTAGGGTTTAGGGTTTAGGGTTTAGGGTTTAGGGTTTAGGGTTTAGGGTTTAGGGTTTAGGGTTTAGGGTTTAGGGTTTAGGGTTTAGGGTTTAGGGTTTAGGGTTTAGGGTTTAGGGTTTAGGGTTTAGGGTTTAGGGTTTAGGGTTTAGGGTTTAGGGTTTAGGGTTTAGGGTTTAGGGTTTAGGGTTTAGGGTTTAGGGTTTAGGGTTTAGGGTTTAGGGTTTAGGGTTTAGGTTTGTTTAGGGTTTAGGGTTTAGGGTTTAGGGTTTAGGGTTTAGGGTTTAGGGTTTAGGGTTTAGGGTTTAGGGTTTAGGGTTTAGGGTTTAGGGTTTAGGGTTTAGGGTTTAGGGTTTAGGGTTTAGGGTTTAGGGTTTAGGGTTTAGGGTTTAGGGTTTAGGGTTTAGGGTTAGGGTTTAGGGTTTAGGGTTTAGGGTTTAGGGTTTAGGGTTTAGGGTTTAGGGTTTAGGGTTTAGGTTTAGGGTTTAGGGTTTAGGGTTTAGGGTTAGGGTTTAGGGTTTAGGGTTTAGGGTTTAGGGTTTAGGGTTTGGGTTTAGGGTTTAGGGTTTAGGGTTTAGGGTTTAGGGTTTAGGGTTTGTTTAGGGTTTAGGGTTTAGGGTTTAGGGTTTAGGGTTTAGGGTTTAGGGTTTAGGGTTTAGGTTTTAGGGTTTTGGGTTTAGGGTTTAGGGTTTAGGGTTTAGGGTTTAGGGTTTAGGGTTTAGGGTTTAGGGTTTAGGGTTTAGGGTTTAGGGT